>CP129449.1:6895000-7495000 GCA_030445155.1 Quercus variabilis
GGAAAGAAAACTGATTTTAGAACTTGTTCTCTGATACCAAATGATGCGAACCTCAATCGACACGCTTTGAGACCCAACAAAAAATATTGGAATACTTGCCCAAGAAAGTTAAAATTCAGTTTTTTTTTTTTTTTTTTTATAGAAACCTTGACCCAACGTTTATAATCGAAACGCGAACCAAAGGCAAAAATGTAGCACCTTGACCCAATGATTATAATTGAATCACGAACCAAAGGTATAAAGTTTGAATGCCATAAGGAAGAATCCCTGATAAGTTCACAGTTCTTGAAGAACCAAAAGAAGAGCAAAGTCTCACATTTTCTAATTTTTATTCAATCCTCTCTTATTACAATGAGTGCATGCTATTTATAAGGCATGACTGAAAATAGAAAAATATAATTAAAAAAAAAAAACGTACTAAATAATAAAACCCTAAATAAAAGTTGATTTGGTCTTAAATTAGCAGATCCAAAATAGGAAAAATAGCTAAAAACGTTCTAAATAATAAAAGTCTAAAATTAAGGTAGATCTAATCCAAAATTAGATACTCCAGACTAGGAAAAATATCCATTAACTGATATGGAGCTGGAAAATCAATCAACCATTAATCCACGCCATAAATTGCGCCCAATTAAGCCAGATTAGCCCTCCATAGCTTGGATTAAATTTATTACGCCTTCATCTTTCTTTGGGCCAAGCTTAGAATGTCCTCCGTTAGAATCAACCCAAATCTCTTGAATCAGCCCATTAAGTGCTTCTTTGATCTTCTTGGATTTTGCTTTAGTAATAGGCCCAACTGGAACATGTAATGGATCCTTGAATGCTTGTTGATTCTCATCACATGGGAGACCTCATCCTCCCCTAGATGTATCAATTCCAAAGTAGAAGGAGAAGATATTGCAGTTGATTTTCTTATCGATTCCAGAGTAGAAGGAAGCATGGGAGATTTCATCCTACTCTCTGTTGAAAATGGCGTAAACTTGAGAGCGCCAAAATTTACACACACACAAAGAACAGGGATGGCAATTGCTGCCCGACCCATGGATACCTTGCCCGACCTGACCCTAATGGGTCGGGTTTTACCCGGCCCAATAAAGAATAAGGCCAAGTATGGGTTTTTTTTTTAAAAAAACCCGAAACGGGTCCGGGTCGAGTCTAGATTTTATCAAAACCCAGCCCGAACCCAAACCTGGACCTGTATATGAAATTACTATATACCCTAAGTCCCTAACTCATTTCATTCAGTTTACACAAACACAAAGCATAGCCATAGCCTCACTCACTCTCAATCTTACATAACTCACGATCTCACTCACTCTCAAGCACCGCCACCCAAGCTTTCAACCTCTCATTGCCTATCCAAGCATTCATCATTGCCGATCCAAGCTCTCACTCACTCTCAATCTCATTAATTAGCATTGGCCTGGCAATTGCTTCATTTCATTTTTTTTTTTTTTTTTTTGGTTGGGCCACGATTTGGGCTGCATATGGACCTAAAGCCAGTTGGGTTAAATAGGGCCCAGCAGGGCAAGTCTGGGCCCCGCATAAAAAACCCGTTTATTAAACGGTCCGGATCCGAGACACGGGTCTAGGACTGCGGGGCGAGTTAGGGTATGAAAAAACCCAGCCCAAACCCAGTCCATTGCCATTCTTAAGAGAGAGAGAGAGAGAGAGAGAGAGAGAGAGAGAGAGAGAGAGAGAGAGAGAGAGAGAGAGAGAGAGAGAGAGACTATTTTCATTTTAAGCATCTAACGAAGAAGAATGGGTCACTAGTTATGGTGATGACACAATACAATGTTAAAATTGTGGAAGGAAATATTGAGATTGATGTGTAGGTTTTTTTGAGTCTTTAGTTATATATTTGCTGAAATATTAAAATAGATACACTGATGCAAATGCTCTAACCTGTCCAATTGAAATTTGTCACATCAATTTTAAAAACCAACTTAACTCCTCTTAAGGGTGTGTTTGTTTGGAGGTAAAATATGGTGGATGGAAAATTTTGGAAAGAAAATGGGAAGGAAAACTTTTTTGGTGGGTGTTTGGTTGGAAGGAGGGGAGGGGAAAAAAATTGGTGGGGCTCAGGTATTTTTTTCTCGGGACCCACAAAAATGTTTTCTCTCCAAAATGGAGAGGAAACTAAGTGGGAGGAATTTGATAGATATATGACAAAAATGCCCACGTGCGCTTGCACATGAGCTTGTCCAATCCGTTGCTCTTTTTTTTTTTTTTCTTTTTTCTTTTTTTTTTCTTTTTTTTCTTTTTTGATTTCTTGGGCATGCTTCGTTGCTCTTCTTTTATCTTTTCTTTTCTTTTCTTTTCTTTTTTTCTCTTTTGCTTTCTTTTGTGATTTTTTGTTTTTATTTTTTGTTTTTGTTTTTGCTTTAGACTTGATTTTTTTTTTCTAGATATGATTTTTATTTCCTAATAAATTTGGGTGATTGCTTTTTTTGTCACTTTTTTGTTTTAATAGGGCATCATTTTTTAATAAGGGTATATGAGTAAATTTATACAAACACATTTTTTCCATCTCTCCATTTTTTCACTCCCAACCAAACAAAAATGAGAGAAATTAAAATCTTTTCTATCCCCTCACTTTTCCGCTCTCCCACCATTTTCTATCCTCCCACTTTTTCACTCCTCCAACTAAACAGACCCTAAAAGAATTTTGTACTAGTAAACTAAAAATAGAACAATTACATCACCAAAAAATTATTTTAGATATTACATTAATTATCACTTTAACAATACACTTTACATCACAAGCAATACTCTATTTTAGAATACACCGTATTAAAACAATCTAAAAGAGAGAGAAAGAGATTTAAGTAGAGAGAGAGAGAGAGAGAGAGAGAGAGAGAGAAGAAAAGAAGAAAGAAGTAAAATATTTAGATAAGCTACGGTGGACAAGTATAGTGTAGCATGTTTGTTTATGGAAATGCAAAATAGATTACCGGATGTGGGTGACTTTGGGTGTATTTTTTGTATTTGGATATCTATTTACATTTTTGGTGCTTTTGATGCACAATTGGAAATTCTCTAAGCATGATATGAATAAAGTTTTGTGCATAACATTTTCAAAAAAACTACACAAAAAATCCTACATGTTAAACTATTAATGATAAGTAAAAAAGTGAATTGGTGGGCCCATTTGAGAACCGGTAACATCTTGCTACCTAAGCATTGTGAAATTGTTGTGCTCATATCACTACTTGCTTGTTATTCTCCGCATCATGCCATTATTAATGAAGCTTCTAAATTCTCCATCAACCCAAAATTCTAGCCATCATCCTTCACCAAACTGCCACCAATTTGCACCTAAGGGCCATGAAATTGGACTTGATCCTATGGCAAGTTTGGATGGAGGGGGAGCAGAGTAAACTTGGCCGAAAATTATCTTAAATTTCATCTAACTCGACTCTATTCTCCTCTACTTCATCTAAACTAGCCCTTAATTTTAGACTTCAAGTCTAAATACATCTACCTTAAAATTCATACCAAAGTTCATGCTCAATTTTATTCACGTCCCAAATATACAATTAGGCTGAAACATCGAACCATTAAATACCATTACTACTATTATTAGAACATAAGACACAAAGCTTAAGCTAGATGATAAACCTTAATCCATAAATCAAATAACAAGATAAGTAGAGAGAATATCTCTTGCGGTTTAGCTGTAGTTAAATCTATCTAATCTCTTAATCTTTCTCTTGAACATGGTTTGTGATCCATTTGTCTTTACATTTGTTTGTTAGACATCGTTAAATTCATTAACACCCTTAAGTTTTTGGGGAAGATGACTTTAGCTAAATCTGAATCAAAATCTATGAATGGTGTAACAACTTGTAGGCTTATATGATTGTTAAATGTCTTCTATCTGCCAGTATGTATGAATAGTATAACTACTTGGTTCACAGGTTATATTCTTACGCATTTAGTAATAATTACTTTTGAAGTATGTAATGGCTGTTTTCTTTTCCTTTTTTATTTTTTTTTTTTTTTTATGGATATGGCTGTTTTCTTTTGATTAAAGGAGTTGCGTAGTTTCAATAAGTTCTGTGTAGCTTTATTTCCCGGTTCAACAAAAAGGAGTGCAGTCATGGCTATTTTTCCTGTAATTTTTAAGCCTTTTCATGCCGATGTTACTTATTTGTCCTTGGTCCTCATGTCTTGGTACTTCATTATCGTGTTTTAAGCTTTGTAGTTCAACAAACATCTCCTAGCGTTTCAATTAAGATGTCTAGGGTTCAATTAACCCATGCTTCTTATTATAAATATTGAATTATAAGAATAAAATTATAGATCCTTTAATCAATTGAAGGACAGTTTCAATGGGTTAGAAGAAAATCTAAGCTCATGTCTTCATATTATTTCATCTGTTCTATGATCTTAATTGATCTTAATATAGCACATGGTTAATTGTTAAGGCTAAATTTTAACTTTAATACTTTAGGTGTAACACATTAGGTTTTCCAATTCTTGCCTTTAATTGTTCATAGAAAAATAACATTGTTTGTGTTTTATTGGTTAACCAAACAAAGTATTTTAACTTAACTAAGAAACCTAATGTAATGTACTTAAGAAATTGTACTTAAATTTTGCCTAATAATTAATATATAAGAGAAATTTTTTTTACTTATATTGGTTTTATGTTCATCTTTATTTTGTTCAAGGACTCTAGGCCCATCCTTAATCTCTATTTGAGTCTAAGGCCCATCATTGTCTTTTCTAGGGTCATTAGGTTCATGCTTCTTTTGCCTAAGCTTTGAGGACTTAGGCAAGTCTCCACGTTGCCTATGAGCATTAAGCCCATTCTCCCTGTCTAAGGGCACAACACCCTGTTATGTCTATGTTCAATTGACCCACGTATATCTTTTTGAGCAGGGTTAAGCCCATTTCACCTTTCATATATAATTTGTAAACTTCTTCCCTCTAAAACCTTGGGCCCGCAGTCATGTCTCCTAAAATTTTCTGTCCATTTTGTTTTTCCAGGGGCATCATGCGCTTTTCTCTTTAAGGGCTTTAGGCTCATCATCATTTCCCTCCGGACCTTAGGTCCATCCTTGCTTGGGTCCTAGGCCCGTGGGTATCTCGTTTAAGCTTCTCTTCCTAAAAATTTATTTCGGACATTGTCTTTCTTGGGCTTTGACTAAACCTTTTATCTCCATCTTAGGGTCATAATTTAATGAGAGTAAAAAAAAGGGACTATAATAGTTAACGGGTGCTCTACAGCACCCATTAATGTGATAAAATTTAAAATAAACTATTCACCCTTTTTTAGGGATATGAAAAAGGTTGTATATGTATTAAATATGTATCAGTTTAGATGGAGAAAGTCAAATCATTTTATAACCTGACCAAAACGCCCTTGAACCCAAAATTGAAAAAAACGTGTTATTTATCTCTAAATTACCCTTGGCCTTATTATGAACTCCCAAATTTATCCCCACTCTATAATCACAAAATACACAGAAATGGCATATAGAGAATCATAGCAACATCTAGGTATGGACAAGGACCTCCATCTAACCATCACTGATCTCATTCTAACATCATATTTGAATCTTCTAACACCATTGGGTCGAGATGACAAGGAGTAGCTCCGATGCATCCATCTAACTTCAATTCCAATTTGATTTTAGGGCTACAGAGTGAGAGAGGAGTTGGTCTTGGGTGAAATTGAGAAAAATTAACTCTTAATGCTTTTCAATTGGCAGGTAAGAGGAGGGATGAGAAATTTGAGAGAGTGGGTTCTAACCTTTTTGGTAACAATCAAAACTATGAGGATGCGACCAAAAAATATGCTCTAACCTTTTCTCTTTATCGGTTGTGAATGCATATTGAAACTTAGAATTCCTTTCTTTAGCAACTTTACAAAATTGTAGGAGATCCATAGCATCATTCACAGCATGCATGTTTCTCATTTTCACATAAAGATCACAAATATCCCATTGAAAAAATGGAAGATGTCCATGCTTCACATTTTTCTTAAGTTCCATGACACATATTATTTCTCTAACAGAAAGTCCAGCTTCTTTGTATAATATAATGCAATTTTTATCATTTTCAGTGATAACTTGATTGGCCGGAAGAAATTGTACACTCGAAGGGGACAACAATTCATGATTGTGATCTACAACAAAAATAGTGGCATGCCATTCTTTCGGAAAAATGTATATTGACTTTCGGAAAACAATAGTTAGACGAGCTTTGCATCCACATTTTAAAGACTTCCTATTTCGTTGCTTCTTTAATGGATCCACCATTTTTAGCAGTTGCCTACCTTCCCGATGACAAAAGAAATTATGTCTTCCTATTTCTCCATTTTTTTTCAATGAACGACCTTTCCGAATTGTAAAACCATTTCAATTTGCATAATTTTTTTATAGAAAATGAAAGCTTCTTCTTCACTAAAAAAAACATTGACCAACAAAAGGCTCAAATTCATTTTCTATTGAATTTATATCCTCATATTCTTCAATAACTCCGGTCTCATCTATTGGACATTCATTCCAATCAATTATTTCCCCTCCACATGTGTTATTATTTTTTCCATCATTCGGAAACTCATTTAACTCAACACAATTCCTTGAAACACTTCCATGAATCTCACTTGCAATTAAATCATCATCAATTTGTGCTATATTAAAACAAGAATTTAAAAAAAAAAATCAATAGCATATTATACGTTAAATGAAATATGGATTACAAATAAAATAAAAAATAATAATACCTTCTTGAGGTAGTTCATTTAAGTCAAAGTAATTCATTGGAACAAGTTGATGAGTCTCACTTGCAACTAAATTGTCATCCATTTGTGCTACATTAAAACAAGATTAAAACAATCAACATTCAATATCATATTTTAGGATAAAAAAAAATGATACAAATAAAATAAAATAATAGTTCATTCTTGAAATAATTCATTTAAGTTAAAACAATTCCTTTTAACAACTTCATGAGTCTCACTTATAACTAAATTCCCATCCATTACTACTATATTAAAACAAGATTAAAACAATCCACATCATATTTTAGGATAAATGAAAAAAAAAATGATACAAATAAAATAAGATTAACCTCATATTCAAATATATTTAAAAATAAATAAGAATTTAATAAAAATAATTATTGTACCTTGCAAATAATTGCTTAATCCTTCATTGAACACTTGAACTTTTCTTCATCTCTCTCTCTCTCTTTTTTTCTTTTTTTTTTCTTTTTTTTTTTTGAAGTGGGTTTGATAACGGTAAAGTGAAAGAAAGTGAGTTTGATATTGGTAAAGTGAAAGAAAATGAAGAGTAAAATATTGATAAAATGCAATTGGGTGAGAAATAAAAAGTAAAATGGAGGGAAATGTGTTAACGGTGTGTTAAAAGGGTATTTTTGTCTTATAATTATTATAGAAACCAAAATACACGTCTTACATCAACCACAGCTAAAGAGTAAAACTTTGCCAATTTTTTTTGCAGCTGAAAAGTACACGTCTAACATTAGCAGGTGCTGGCCGGCACCTGTTAACAAAGTCCCTTTTTTTTTTTTTTTTTTAAGGTCAGTCCGTTGAAATTGTATTGGAATACAATAATTTATTTAATGGATGCATGTTAAGAAAATGGCCAGAGTTTATTAAAAACCGAGACTCGCGCTTAGCTTATAAAAGAAGGGGGAGAATGTCACTTGCAATACCCAACTGGTTTCCCTACTAGATTTATGACGGCCATTGTGAAAGGAACCAAAAATTGTGAGATGATATATCTATACTATCTCTACTACTTGATCTGGACTTTTTTGAAGCTCGAAAATACCTTTACACAATAACTTTAAATAGTGGAATAAAATAAGTAAAATTGAGGGAAATAAAGTATTTCAGCGAATAATTTAAGAAAATAATGATTAAAAAAAAACTCTCAGCACATTCAAATTCCAAACACATGTTATTACCTTATTTGGGTTTCAATGTCACTTCATATCCAAAAGGAGTTGTTCTTAGAAAAAAAAAAAAACAGCCACTCTTCCTTGTCTACTCCATCCAGTTTTTTGCATAAAGATAACCATTATTAGACCACTCTCCTAGTATCAATTGTTGCTAAAATTTAGACTGCATAGTTCAACACTCCATTCAAATTAAAGTCAGGAGTTATTCCATATATATATATATATATATATAAGTAGAGACTTAGGAGAGCATAAGATTCTAAAGTGTGGCGTATTCTTTGCAAAGATAATTGAAATTGAGATACTCTCAAATTCATTCAAAAAAAAAAAAAAAAAGATATTCTCAAATGTCATATCAGAGATAAAAATAAATTAAATATTGAATTTTTGTTTCATTTGGTTTAATGTTTTAAGATTTTTCTAATTAAAAAAATGAAGATTCTTTGTTTCCTTTGATTTAATATTTTAAAACTTTTCCTTCTCCACACATACACACAAAACTTTTTGCATTTCAATTCACCATTTTTACTTCTTACACTTCTACTACTTTATATATACCTATCTATAGCCCTTTTATGTCATCCCATGTCAAATACACATAGACCAAAAATAATGTCATTTGCCTTCATTCTTTCAGACAACTCTTACCTAGCTTTGACATTGTTATTCCATCTAATCATAATCCGTATGAGTTGACTACAACCAAAGAATGAGGTTTGCATTTTATATTGAGTGACAATGGCATTATAATCTTGATGTTGAGATCCAACGTTGTGGACTTCTAGGTTTTGCAAATGTTGTGATTGAATGTGGGTGTTTAGGATGTTAATGTAAGAAAAAAGATAAAAACACATTCTATATCAACTTTTATTGTACAATATTCCTATGAAATTGTTTTTTTATTACTTATTACATGAATGTATAATTATAATGGATATGCGCATGCAATTTATAATTATCGCTTCTTATGATGAACTTATTATTAACAAAGTTTTATAAAAATTATACTATAATATATGTACAATATTTTCCAAAATCATCTTATATAAAACATTACAATATTATCCGTGCATCACACGGACAACTTACTTGTATCAAAAGAGATATGCCTAAGGCAGCATGTGCCAAAGCTTTTTGAGTACATGGACGGAGGGAACAAAGTCAAGACAAAGCTGAGGCTTGTCATTGGTAGCGACAAGACATGAGCATTCTTCTGCAAGACAAAATCGTTAGGCTGAAGGTATCAATATTTAATGTTTTGTCAACTGCATTATGCCTCTCAAATTGATTAATCTTTGCAAATCCACACATGGACATATGATTTCAAAGCTATTTTAGTTTTCATTTTTGGAGCTATCCTTATTAAACTCCTTACTTTATTAGCAATTTGCAAATGTGTAATATTAAACATGTAAACCACAAATTGGGGTGAATGAAAAACACTAAACCTAAAAACTAAAGCCTCATTAGGGATGACGCTAGTGTGTGTATATATATATATATATATATTGCAAGGCTGAATTTATTTAATCATGTATTGGCTTTATTCCGTGCTAAATTTGCTTATAATTTATCAATTAAATATCCTGTATTTAGGTGGGAATTATGTAATGGGCGATTGAGGGATTCGGTAAGCTAGAGAAGATAAGGTTCAGCGTAACCCTGTTGGAGCAAGAAGTTTAGAAGGCTTAGGTGCACTGAGTAGATTAGGCTTGGAGGGTCTTCTGCTATTCATGTAACCCAACTTTATTCTCTAGTGGATTATTGACCACTTGGAGGGTGGCGGAGAGGTTTTTCGCCTTTGATTTCCTCTTCGATAACACATCACCGTGTTATCTTTGTATTTGCATCTCTCCTTACTCTTTACATTTTAATTACTACTATGGTTGTGATTTATTTCGGTTCGGAGTGTTTTACCAATTTGGGTTTAGCTTATGTTCATCATTCCACACATATATTGTTTGTGTACTGGAGGGTCTTCTGCTATTCAGGTATCCCAACTTTATTCTCTAATAGATTATTGACCACTTGGAGGGCGGCGGAAAGGTTTTTCACCGAGTACTTTGATTTCCTCTTCAATAACACATCGCCGTGTTATCTTTGTATTTGCATCTCTCCTTACTCTTTATATTTTAATTACTACTATGGTTGTGATTTATTTCGATTCGGAGTGTTTTACCAATTTGGGTTTAGCTTATATTCATCATTCCGCACATATATTGTTTGTGTATAAGCTTGTGTTGGTAATTTTATATTTGGAGGTCTAAACATTCATAGGTGCTTTACACACTATTTGAACTTTCATATATATATATATATATATATCACTCTTTCCCTCATTTAGCATTAAGTCTCTAAAATATTTAATCAATAGAAATCTAACTAAATGAAAATCGTAAATTGTTTCCAAAAAAAAAAACTGTTATGATTGTGTTAGGATCTAAGACTTTAAAAACGAATGTATTAGAACCTCAATATGTATTATGTTGACAAACCATGATCAAAACATAGTCTAGGTTTAGACTTGCTCAAAGTGTGATTTAATGTAAAATTAGAATCGAGTGATTGCAGGATTTATTGGACAAAATCTGCAAGGCTCAATCGATCGAAAATTAGACTCGATCGATCGAAACTCGTGCAAATTTAATTTTCTGCAGAAATTCCAATTCAACCCAAAATCGTATGACGTGTAGGGTTTTGTGTTTTACTCTAAGTATAAAAGGAAAAACCCTAACTACGTTTAAGATGTCTTTGAAGTGTTGTGTATTGAATCTTCTATGAGATCTAAAGGTATTTACCTCCATACACACACATAAAGTTATCAAGATCAAGATTCACGTCTAAAACTTGATGATCTTTTCAATTGCTGCATAAAGAACTTTAAAGAAGATTTGAAAACCTTTGAGTGGAGTCTCAAAGTCACAAATAGAAGAACTTGTGGTTGCTGTGGATCAAAGAAAGAAGTAGTTCGTGGACTTGAAACTTTCACGTAGTCGTGGTAGTAAGTTTTCTACTCAATGTAGCAATAGGATGTTAGTGGTCTAAGTTCTATTGTACAAACTTCAATTCTTTCATAGTGGATCTGTTTTTACCTTGAGGATAGCTAGGTTAAATCCTCCCCAGGTTTTTGACCGGTTAGGTTTTCCTGAATTATCATATCGTAGTGTTCTTTATATTTTCACATTATTTGCATGATATGATATTATTGTGTTAACCTATAATTAAATAATTTATCTAAGTAATCACTTGGCTAAATAACTAAGTTAAACAACTTATGTAAAGGGGTCTAAAAACGTACATATTGTACCAAATTATTTTTTTATCAATTTCCCCTTAATAATTTAAGGTTTTAATCTTTGTAAACAAGTCTACTACACGGTCTAAAATTTACTGTTCCAAAAAATCATTTAATAAATTAGATTTTAGTTTTCTACGTTTTAGAATTTAGTTTATTCTTGTTTTGCAGATTTTTTTTATATTATAATTTGTTATTAGAAAATACCAATCTGGAGAGAGCAACATCTAGACAAAAATCTCACTAATGATCAAGTAATTCATAAAAAAATAATAATAATAATGAAATGACACAACTGAAAGATAATAAAATATTATCATGATTATGTAACAATATGTAATATAAAATAAATCTTGATTTTTTTTTTTTTTTTTTGAGAAGAAAATCTTGATTATATAGAAGGACTTTTTCCTTTTCTTTTTGTTTTTCCTCAAACACATGCATTGCTTTCAAAACGTTACCCAAAATTTGTCATAGTTGTTTTGGTAAAAAGAATCATCATTGATAGACTTTGTTTTTTTTTTTTTTTAATAAAAAGAGAGTGAAAGAAGGAAGATCAGTGAAAACCAACCACCTCTAATCCCACACTTACTTGAGCCCTGGATTCTCCTGACCTCTTCACCTGAGCAGGCTTTGCTAAAGCCATTCCACTTGCTTCACCTATTCTATTCTATTCTTAGACCAATTCAGAAACTATTCCTTTTGAACAATATAATATCTTCGTGTTATTTGGCATACAACGACGAGAGCACTCATGGCCTTTTGGTTTGTGATTTCCAAGCTCTTTTATGCCTCTGTTATACCTTCTATTGTCTGTCAATCGTTTTATTCCTTTACGTTGCATAGTTGCGCTTATATATTGCTAGTCATTACATGTCCTGTTCTGATTTTAGCAACTCTTGAACTCTTCCGTGGTGTCCTTCAAAATGGAAAGGAT
This sequence comes from Quercus variabilis, assembly GCA_030445155.1. Taxonomy (NCBI): domain Eukaryota; kingdom Viridiplantae; phylum Streptophyta; class Magnoliopsida; order Fagales; family Fagaceae; genus Quercus; species Quercus variabilis. The sequence goes on from CP129449.1 coordinate 6,907,171, forward strand.
AATAACAAGTGGGTCAGAAGGGAATGGAGGCTCTTGGATGCCCTCATAAAAGATGTAAAATACGTTTCAGAATCACGGAAAAAAATAGATGAGAAAGCTCATCAAATTCGGGATTCCCAGCTGAGACTACCTGGAGTGACTGTAAGAATAAGTGATGCTGAGAAAAACTGGGTGGAGATAACCAAAAAGTTGATTAGGGAGGAGGGCTGCAATCAAATCTTTGGGAGACAAAGAAAAATAGGTGAAATTCTGATGCCGGTTGATTGGGGGAATCTGATAAAATTTCATGCTGACTTATATCAGATCAAGCTTCTGATAAGGGATCATGTTAGGAATAATAAAACAGATGCTAGAGGCATCTATGGATCACTGGAGATTTCAAGATCTATTGTTAGACGCCTGCAGGACAGACCATTAGAGGAACACAAATCCTCTGTTCATAAACGAGCTGAACCAACTCTCTCTATTGAAGAAAAATTAAATGAACTGATCGCTAATAATAAAGGTTCAGAGAGAATACAGTACTCGATCAAGTTGCCACTGACGTTACTGTAGAGAAGGAAAATTCCCGACCTATCACAAGCTGACACGTCACATTATCAAGTCCACAAAATGCAGCCAATTACAAAGCGCCACATATTGCTGCTAGGTTTTGCTATCACTATTCAGAAACCAATAAAAATTTGCCAAGTGTCATGCAAGAACCAATCAAAAATCAGCACGTGTAAGCAATGACCTAAGCAGCCTCGCACGTGTAAGCAATGACCTAAGCAACCTCGCACGTGTAAGCGATGACACAATCATTCCAGCCTGTGCAAGCGATGACATAAGCGGACCAATCAAGCTCTGCCATGTGTCACCAATCAGACTCCGCCATGTGTCGCTTACCTACCCCAAAACTCCTATAAATAGAAGCCTTCCTAAGGCATTCAAAAAGGAAGAAATCATTGGAAACACTCAGAAGTCCAGAAACTCTGTCGGAATCAAGCTCTAAAGCCTCCAAGAACTTCAAGAACTTCAACTTCGAATACAAAGAACATTCGAAGAGGAATCATCCAAATCGTATTCCTAGATCTCAAAGTTCACTAGAATCAAGCTCAAAAACCTCCAGAAACATCACAAATCACAAATCAGTGAAGTTCTGCGGATTCAAGCCTCTAAAGCACCGAAGAACTTCCATCACAAACCTTCGAATACAAAGAACATTTGAAGAGGAATTATCCAAATCATATTCCTAAATCTCAAAGTTCACTGGAATCAAGCTCAAAAGCCTCCAGAAACCTCAACAAATCATAAATCAGCGAAACTCTACGGATTCAAGCCTCTAAAGCACCGAAGAACTTCCATCACAAACCTTCGAATACAAAGAACATTCGAAGAGGAATCATCCAAATCATCTCAAAGTTCACTGGAATCAAGATCAAAAGCCTCCAGAAACATCACAAACCACAAATCAGCGAAGCTCTACGGATTCAAGCCTCTAAAGCCCCGAAGAATTTCCACCACAAACCTTCGAAGACGAAGAACACATCAAGAACACAAAGAACACACGAAGAACACGAAGAATGTGAAGAACAAGGGATTTCTAACAAGCTCATAGCCAGAGATTCATTGTAATTCTGTTTCAACAATCTTCGATCTATCCCTCAACCAAATTGAAGGATATTTTGTGTTCAAATCAAAATTACATTATTACAATCCAAATCAACAAGTCTTTCAAGGAGATCGAATCAGAGGATAACTCTTTTGTAATTACAGAGAATTGTACCACACATTCATCAATACAAATTCACATTTGTGCAACTATTTTTACTTGTTTGACTTTATTTCGAACCGAGAAATTTAGTCGTCCACATATTCTGGCACGCCTGGTGGGACCTCTCTGCCTCTCATCTCATTCTCCTTCAAAGAAAGAAATCTTCATCATCTTGCTACCAGCTCAAATGGCATCCAGCAAGAACATCCAAGCTTCAACAGCTACTTCAACTAAACTTGGTACGGCTACCACCAACAACTACATTGGTGTAATCAATTGTAGCCAATCCAAAGCAAATAATCAACTTCAATCTCAATCAACCAAGGAAGCCAAGGTCCAGACAATCATCTCCTTAGACCCTCTTGCAAGAAACAAGGTCATCAACAAGGACGTCTCCACCTTGGAATACTTCAAGTATGGGGGCAAATCCCCTTCTTCCTTCATAAGAAGTTGGTCGCACGATAACTCTCCCACAAAAGGGAACCCAAAAGATGAGATTTCATGTGCTCACTTCAATTCACTTCCTTCTCCATCATCTTGGGAAGTTGTGTCAGTCATGATGACTAACACATCTACCATGGAAGAAAAGATGGCTGAAATGAAGCAAAGGGTTGTCCTTCTCACAAAAGCACTTGAAGATAAGGACCTCCAAATTGCAACTTTAATGAACAAACTTGAAGTACGAGATCTTGGTGAATCAAGCCATGGTCATAAATTCACATCTGCAAAGGATGACGAAGGAAGAGAAATTGAAAACACTCCCCGACGAGAACAATCTACTTCGGTTGCTTCGTTGTCAGTCCAACAATTACAAGACATGATAACAAATACCATCCGAGCACAATATGGAGGTTCTTCTACAAGTTCTCTCACATATTCAAAACCCTACACAAAACGCATCGACAACGTGAGGATGCCAAGTGGGTATCAACCCCCCAAGTTCTTGCAGTTTGATGGCCGTGGAAATCCTAAGCAACACATTGCTCACTTTGTAGAAACTTGTGAGAACGCATGGACTCAAGGAGGTCTCCTTGTAAAGCAATTTGTCCATTCGCTCAAAGGAAATGCCTTTGATTGGTATACAAACTTAGAACACGAGTCAATCGACAGTTGGCAACAACTCGAAAGAGAATTTCTTGACCGATTCTATAGCACATGTCGCACGGTGAGCATGATGGAGCTTATTAATGCCAAGCAATAGGAAAATGAGCCGGTGGTCGATTATATCAATCGATGGCGTTCTTTGAGCTTGGATTGCAAGGATCGACCTTCTGAAATTTTTGCTGTAGAGATGTGCATCCAAGGCATGCATTGGGGACTTCTTTACATCCTCCAAGGGATAAAGCCTCAAACATTTGAAGAGTTAGCAACTTGTGCGCACGACATGGAGTTGAGCATTGCTAGCCATGCAAGTACAAATCCTTCCATACTTGAGGAAAGCAAAAGGGAAGTAAGGAGGAATGATAGGAATGCAAAAGTCAGCCTCAAAGACCCAATGGTTGTTAACACTACCGAAGTCAAGGTTCCAAGAAGAGAAGCGAAGGCAAATGAAAAACAGCTTAAAGGATGGCAAAAGAACGAAGTGCGTCGCCTAACTTTTAAGGAACGTGAGCAAAAAGCATATCCGTTCCCCGATGAAGATGTGCCAAACATCTTAGACCAATTATTGCAATTGAAGCTGATTGAATTGCCAGAATGCAGGCGACCAAAAGACATAGGGAAAGTTGATGACCCTAACTATTGCAAATATCATCGCATCATTAGCCACCCAATCCAAAAATGCTTCATCTTCAAAGAACAAGTCATGAAGCTTGCCAAAGAAAACAAGATTGATCTAGACTTTGATGAAGTTGTCGGGTCAAACCATGTGACCGTTGCTTGTAATGTACTTCCAACTTTCAAGCAGGGGGCAAATACCAACGAAACTTACAAATTGATTGACAATGATGACATAAGGATCGACCCCATAAATGGGAAGTTCCTTAAACACTTCTACGCTTGAACATCGAGGATTGCTCCTCGGCAAGAGCTTAAACTGCCCATTGTAATGCTGCAATGGTACATGATGTCTTCCCATTACCTTTGAAAGCATACCAATAAAGAGAAATCAATCCCACTCTATGTCACCAATTGCTAGTGTGGCGTAGTGGTTGGATGCCCAATTCGCCCTTGAGAGGTCTCGGGTTCGATTAGTGGTGATACCCACTATTACACACTGAGCCCTCCTTTTTTGCCAAAAAAAAAAAAAAAAAAAAACAACAACAAAAAAATCATTTGAACTACGTAATGACTTGATCCCTTTCCGGGGTACGTAGGCAACTTAGTATCATTTATTAAGTTCAGTCACATGAAAAAGAAGAAGGATTGCCAGTCTAGCTTAAGGAATTTTTCAAAAGTCATCCATATGCTTTTGAGATCCCTTTAATTGGCAGGCGTTGCTTAGGATCAATCAATTGCTCACTACATGATGCTCAAAGATCATTGTGGTAGAAAATGACAGCTGCAAAGAATTGGTGTTACTCGGCTTTCCTCGAACTAATGATAAACATAAATTAGTTCTTGGCTGTAGAGTAAAATAAAATCTTCAATCTCTTTTGCAAAGAATGAAGTCTTCATAGCATTGCCCTTCTTCTATGGATATCCTCCCCTGTCTCTAAAGTATGTTTTACATCACTTATCTTCTGGGGGCATCCTTTTGTACCTTGCAAGTCTAAGCTACATCGTCTCTCTTCTAGGTTGTGCCATTTCACAACTCCAAAATTTGAACCGCATCATCTCCCTTCTGAGTGGTGCTGTTTCACATCATGTCTCTGAAATTTGGACAACGTCACCTTCCTCCAGCATCTGAAGTTGGTGTCGTGTCATCTCTCCTCTAAGGGCATGTTCATGCAATGTCAAAGTCTTGGTGGCATTCTTCTTGAAACCTCAAGATTTCGTTGGCATCGTCAAAGTCTTGATGAGAGCTCTTTGCATCTTCAAAGTCTTGATAGGAGCTTCTTGAAACTTCAAGGTTTTATTAACATCTCTTTGCATCCTCAAAGTCTTGATGGGAGCTTCTTGAAACTTCAAGGTTCTGGTGGTACCTTTATTGGTATCTCCGACGGCTTGATGAAAGCTCCTTGCATCTTCAAAGTCTTGTTGGCATCTTTAAAATCTTGATGTCTGGCGATAGTACTATGTATCCTTGATGTTTGAACTTTGTCGCCTCTAAAAATTGGCGCTAATGCAACTTCAAAGGTCAATATTGGTGCGACTTTAGTGCAAATGAAGTGTTGACGAGATGTCTTGGCAAAGATGAACGTTGGCACGGCTTCGATGTGAAGTGTTGTCGTGGCTTCATGACAAAGATGAATGCTCGCATGGCTTTGGTATGAGTGAAGTGTTGACATGGCAAAAATAAATGTCGGCACAGCTTCAATGTAGCTTCATTGTGAAGGCAAGTGCAAGTATTGCTTCATGGCAAGGATGAATGTCACACAGCTTCGATGTAAATGAAGCATTGATGTGGTTTCATGGCAAGAACGAGTATTGGCACGACTTCGGTGTGAATGAAGTGTTGACATAGCTTCACGACAAAGATGAATTTTCGCACGACTTCAATGCAAGTGAAGTGTTGATGTAGTTTCATGGTAAAGACGGACGTTAGTGCAACTTTAATGCGAATACAAGTGCTAATATGGAATGTTGACATGGCTTCATGGCAAAGATGGATGTTGGCACGACTTCCATGCAAATGAATTGTTGACGTGGCTTCATGACAAAGATGAGCGTTGGCACAGCTTCGGTGCAAATGAAGTGTTGACGTGGCTGCATGCCAAAAAATGAAGGTTGGCATGGCTTTGGTGCGAATAAAGTGTTGACGTGACTTCATGGCAAAAATGAATGTCAGCGTGGCTTCAATGCAAATGCAAGAGTTGGCCCAGCTTCATGACAAAGACAAGTGTGGATCACCTTCATACAAAAACAAATGCTGGCATATCTTCATGGTAAGGACTCTTGATGTGGCAACGTTGCAAAAAAACTGTTGAGATGGCTACGTTGAAAAGACAAGTGTGGAATACGTTCATGCAAAAATAAGTGCTAGCATAGTTTCATTAACGACCAGTACTAGTATTGCTTTATTGCCAACATCAGAGACGATACGACTTCAAAGATAAGTATTGGTGATAGCATTGTTGCCTGGCTGAATATCCTCACAGAAACGTTGTTGCAAAGACTCTTGAGATGGCTGCGTTGAAAAGACAAGTGTTAGTGCGGCTTAATTGCCAAAAAAAAACTGTGCTGCAAAACAAAAACAAGCAACAAAAAAAATTTTCAGGAAAAGGTTTCATAGTACATTAAAAAAAAAAAAAAAAAAAAAAATTCCTGCATAATTTCTCTACACTTAGTATTATGCTACTCATGGAAACTCTGCTTATGCAATTTAGTACATACCCCGAATGGCCTTATATAGAGGATTGTGGAACTCAAAGTTAGATTTTGCAAATTCAAGGTCAGGGAAGTCTGCACCAAACCTTGGAAAAAAAAAAAAAAAAAAGGAGTGCCCATAAATGCATCATGCTGTCAGAAAGAAACTATTGCACATTCTAGACTGTATGTTGCTCAAAGTGATTGTGCTACCGACCTTAAAAACAGAGAGACATTCGCTGATTAGTCAATCTGCCCAAAATTTCAAACACTATCAGAACCACAATGGAGACTAGAATAGCAACAAGTCCAACAATGCCAGCCATCTACTGTCCAGATTTCTAAAAGCTTCTGACAAGATCACAAAAAAATTCAACCCATAGAAATCTGCTAAGGACTTCGAAAAACAAAACCCAAAAAAGGTCAGCCTCAAGGAAGCAACCACGCGCCGCATAAAGCTTCAGAGGGTCGCGGCCTCCTCCTTCAAATCTGTAAAAATCTGCTCATCAAGTCAGAAAACAGACAACTCCAGCAGATTCTGCGGCCTTAGATCTGCAAACCCCAAAAATTTCAAGTCCAGACGATGATCCACGCGCCGCCACGCGCCGCCTGAAGCTCCGGCATTCACAGCGTCAATTTCACGCGCTTACACGCGCCTCCCTCAATCCTCACGCGCTCCCACGCGCTGGCTGATGTACACGCGCTGACACGCGCCCCTATGACGTCATGGATGACGTCATCCTTCAGTACCCGGTCTGACCCGAACCGACCCGGAAGTCTGACCCGGTCCGACCAACTGAAAAAAAAAAAAAAAAAAAAAAAAAAAAAAAAAAGGACCAAGTGGACCTTTGACTTTGACCAAAAGTCAAAATTTTCAAGACGGACATGTCCCACTCAGTTTTTCGAGTACATTCCGATTTTGGGATCTGTTTCTTCGTTCGAAACTCGAAAATTGTGCAAACGTCCAATTTCCAAAAAGTTGATTTTTGCGTAAATGTTGACCGAAAGTCAAAATTTTTAGGATGGACCTATCTTGCTCAATTTTTCGCGTACATTCCAATTTTGGAGTCCGTTCCATCATTTGAGACTTAAAAATTGCACAATTAACTCAACTCCAAGATAGTTGTCTTTTGTGTTGAAATCAACCCAAAGTGAAGATTTTCAAGCCAAACTTGTCTTGCTCAGTTTTTCGCAACTTGGAAGTCACCAATCTGACCCACATCTCCGAAGTACTGACAATGTCCAAAACTAAAGCTCTCAAGATCAAGATTCGAGATTCATCCATTTAGTTTGGATCCCCTCAAGGTTATTTTCCAAACTTCATCAAGGCTTTTCTTTCAAAGTACAGATGAGCTCTCATAAGTGTATCTTGAATTTGAAATTACATCGGGTCACCCATCCAACTACCATTCCCCTTTCGGTGCCGAACATTCCAACCTACCATTCCCCTTTCGGTGCCAAACATTCCCACCTACCATTTGGCATCTACCAGTCGAGAACCTACCATTCTCATCCGTTGGTCTCACCAAAAATTCACATCCACCATTCTTCGTCTCTTCGCTATAAATAGAAGGGCCGGATTCACCAAAAACTCATCCAGAAAAAAACACTAAGCCATAAATGAAGATTTGCTTCTTTCAAATTTTCAAGTCCTCCTTCTCACAGCCATTTCTCACTATGGCTTCATCATTCTCAACACTCAGCAACCAATATCACTTCATAATCAGTGTGAAATCAACCCTCTCATGGTTCGGTAGAAACCCTCTTCACAGCATCATTGTAGTTTTGAGATCCAAACAAATTTTGTTTCTTCACCTAACGACCACAGTCGTCCATAAAATTATTCATAACAAGGCCTGCATTGTGGTTCCATGCTTCTTCAGATTTGGTTGGCCAGGAAATCCAAGTCTAGCAGAGACACCTGTTCCTAACCTCAGGGCTTTTGTAGTCTCTCTCCAATTGCTTGGTCTTCCAACAGAAGCAGCGGTTCGAAACAAACAGCAACTCGGCTGGTTTTTAAGACCAGAATCACAAGTTAGCCCCATCTTCCACTTTGTTGTGCTTTCCCAACAAGTGTCAAGAGGTGAAGGTGGTAAAAAGTGTTGGGGTATCTTACAAATTGTCTTTCATCCAACACTTGAAATGACCTCCGGGGCACCAGCTCATCAGAGTTCAGCCTTTGGGGCTGGTAAAGGGTTGCCAAAGTCATATTCCATGTTCCCATTGGCGTGGAATCCAGAAGTCATCGTTGCTAGTACCTCAAAACACACTTTCTGGACTTACTCCAACTTAAAGCTAGCTTGAAGAATTTCAGAAGGAACTCTTCTGAAATTACTTCAACTTAATGTCTGTCAGTTTGGTCCCTTTCCGCACGCACATTCAATGACTTACTGTCAGACCCCAAGCAACATACAGGGTCAGCACCATGGTGGCGTATGTTTCACCCATTCGCTTTGCTTCATCCCCGTCTTCTTCACCACCAACACCGTCATCTCCAGAACCCATAAGCTTCTGAAATTACTTCAACCGGGGTAAAACGATGACGCATGCGCACTCAATCACTTTCCCACATGGCCTCGCCGTAATCCGAAGTATACTCTTCTGATATAACTTCACCGGCAGTTCTTAAAAACACGAGGCTAGCCCCATGGCTCTGCGCGCTGTACCCATCCACCATCCTCACGTCTTCCCCATCTTCTACACCATGTGATCACCGCCAATAATCCAAAAACACTCTTCTGAAGTTACTTCAACTTAACCTCTGCTGAGAAAGCTCGGTCATGTAAGTACATTCAAATACTTGCAAACCTCTTTCCAGCCTCATCAAAACCTTTCATATGGGTGGGTCTACTCCTCGGAAATTATCTCATCCTGCTGAAAGCTCCACCACCTTCAATTACTTCATTTGAAGAACCAGGAGTAAAAGTCTGTTTTCGAAACTCATTCTCACACCACATTCTGAAACTGTGTGTGTGAATGAGTCTCGAGGGGGCATTTGTAGAGAAGGAAAATTCCCGACCTATCACAAGCTGACACGTCACATTATCAAGTCCACAAAATGCAGCCAATTACAAAGCGCCACATATTGCTGCTAGGTTTTGCTATCACTATTCAGAAACTAATAAAAATTTGCCAAGTGTCATGCAAGAACCAATCAAAAATCAGCACGTGTAAGCAATGACCTAAGCAGCCTCGCACGTGTAAGCAATGACCTAAGCAACCTCGCACGTGTAAGCGATGACACAATCATTCCAGCCTGTGCAAGCGATGACATAAGCGGACCAATCAAGCTCTGCCATGTGTCACCAATCAGACTCCGCCATGTGTCGCTTACCTACCCCAAAACTCCTATAAATAGAAGCCTTCCTAAGGCATTCAAAAAGGAAGAAATCATTGGAAGCACTCAAAAGTCCAGAAACTCTGCCGGAATCAAGCTCTAAAGCCTCCAAGAATTTCAAGAACTTCAACTTCGAATACAAAGAACATTCGAAGAGGAATCATCCAAATCGTATTCCTAGATCTCAAAGTTCACTGGAATCAAGCTCAAAAGCCTCCAGAAACATCACAAATCACAAATCAGTGAAGTTCTGCGGATTCAAGCCTCTAAAGCACCGAAGAACTTCCATCACAAACCTTCGAATACAAAGAACATTTGAAGAGGAATTATCCAAATCATATTCCTAAATCTCAAAGTTCACTGGAATCAAGCTCAAAAGCCTCCAGAAACCTCAACAAATCATAAATCAGGGAAGCTCTACGGATTCAAGCCTCTAAAGCACCGAAGAACTTCCATCACAAACCTTCGAATACAAAGAACATTCGAAGAGGAATCATCCAAATCATCTCAAAGTTCACTGGAATCAAGCTCAAAAGCCTCCAGAAACATCACAAACCACAAATCAGCGAAGCTCTACGGATTCAAGCCTCTAAAGCCCTGAAGAATTTCCACCACAAACCTTCGAAGACGAAGAACACATCAAGAACACGAAGAACACACGAAGAACACGAAGAATGTGAAGAACAAGGGATTTCTAACAAGCTCATAACCAGAGATTCATTGTAATTCTGTTTCAACAATCTTCGATCTATCACTCAACCAAATTGAAGGATATTTTGTGTTCAAATCAAAATTACATTATTACAATCCAAATCAACAAGTCTTTCAAGGAGATCGAATCAGAGGATAACTCTTTTGTAATTACAGAGAATTGTACCACACATTCATCAATACAAATTCACATTTGTGCAACTATTTTTACTTGTTTGATTTATTTCAAACTAGAAATTTAGTCGTCCACAGCTACTTCTTGCTTTCCTGAGAGATTTAGAAGGGCTTAAATTCGAAAGTGAAACGGAAATGGCCTGGGTGAAGGAAGCAGAAGAGATCATCCACGAAGTAGAACACGACATAGACAGCATACAGAGCATGAGCTGGATTCCGCCTTTCTTTTACGCAAAGCCTCAGCTCCGTCGTTGCTGCATCTGGGTGGAGACTGTCATCTGGGACCTCTTTGAAAGAAAGGATAAGTATGGTTTCAACTTTATCAGCAGAGATCGATCAAGATCTGTCCGGCTCCCACAACAGCCAGCGTTCCCACCTCAAGCCGTAGATTGCACAAGTGCTACATCTCTTTTAGACAACATTAAAAACCAGCTCAATCAGGAACCAATCAAGGTAGTTAATCACCTCAAGCAGCTATGCACAAAAATTGAGCGAGTGTACCATCTTCTTGGAGATGCAGAAGCAGCTAAAGGCATAAAGCATTCAATAGAGGATTGGACCGATCAATTCAATAAAATTGTTAAAAATGCAGAGAATTCTTTGAGAACCTACAGAAAAAGTTCAGTCTCCAAAAGGATCAAAAGACAAAAGAAGACAGATCCTCTAGCAAAATTTTCCGAAGAAATTGGCCGACTCAATAACGCTCTTGAGCATCTTGAGATATGCAGAAAGGTATGTCGCATTGAGCTAAGGGAAGAGACAAACTTGGTAGTAGGCTTAGAAGAAGACACACATGAAGTGATCTCACAACTGACCAACCGCGGTGAGAATTGCTCTACTCTTTGCATTGTGGGGATGAAGGGCATAGGTAATACAACTCTGGCAAAGACAGTTTATAACCGTAGAGCTATTCATCACCACTTTGAATTCCGAGCCTGGGTGTCTCTACCTGATGAAGTGGCAGATGACAATGAACTTGAGAATATTTTTGGAAGCCAGATCATGCCAACTACAGTGGAGCCAAATCCAAAAGATCAATATTACTGGATCCGGGAGGTGCGCGAGTTCTTGTGGGATACAAAGTATCTTGTAGTTCTGGACAACATCTCGACGAAGGAAGAATGGCGTACTCTAAAATCTGCATTCCCGAAGAGCACAAATGGGAGCAGAATTGTGCTTACCACACGATAAAAGGATGTAGCTTCACATGTCAACCAAAATAGCGTCTCACACCAACTTCTACAAACCAAAGATGAGAGCTGGGATTTGTTTACACAAGTGGTGCGCCTTCCTTCTGAAACTTCTCAACCTGAAATCTCTCCGGACGTTGATATACAAAAAGTGAAAAAAATTGCAGAAAAAGTAGTAGGAAGATGTGGGGGCTTGCCACTTTCCATCTTACGTCTTGGTTATCTATTGTCAGGGACAAAAAGGGTAACTTCCGAGGAGCTGTCCAGGGTATTAGAGCATATGGATCATAATCAAACACCATGGCTAGAAACCTTGGAATTAAATGAAAAAGACTTGCCTTCACATCTAAGGCAATGTCTTTCTTACTTTGGACTGTTCCCATGGGACTCCGAAATTCCTGCAAGAAGATTAGTTGCTTTGTGGGTTGCAAAGGATTGGCAAAACCAAGTGGTGATGAGCTTGAGCCTCTTGAATCTGTTGCAAAAAAGTATTTGTCAGAATTGATAAGCCGAAACTTGCAACAAGTTGTGGAAAAAAAACTTAACAGGAAGGTCAAGAGATGTGGCTTCCCCAATGCTCTACGAGAACTATGGTTGCAAAGGTATCCAAGGTCAAGCTTAGTTCCGCGGCTTATTATTTGTTTTGATGAAAATGATGCCAGTTCTAGTAATAATCACGCTAACAGCACCTATATACAAAATAAATTGCTAAGTTGTAGACGACCCCCCCTCCATGCTCTACTTTGATTCTCGCGAAGGAAATAAACCCGGAGAAGATAGTGGTAACTTGCTTCGTAAGGGCATTGCAGGTGGGCATCTCTTACAATTACAGGTAATTGACCTTGAGCATGTATTTAGACCTCAATTGCCGAGCACTATACGAAGATTAACTCATTTAACATATTTGAGCCTAAGGTGGACATTCTTGGAAACCATACCATCATCAATTGGCAACTTAGTGAACCTCCAAACTCTGGATGTGAAGCATACTTATATCCGTACACTCCCTAGTTCAATATGGAAATTGCTCAAACTTCAACACCTATATATGGATCAAATTTATCGAAGCAAAATTGAGCATCATCCAAGAGGGAGTTTTTTGCCAAATCTCCAAACTCTGCAAGGTGCATTTGTCAACAAGGACAGTCCTTTGAAGGATGGCCTCCACAGGTTGGCGAATCTTAGAAAATTGATACTTGCATTTCAGCTGAAGTTGTCAGAACAAGAAGTATTTGCAGAGAGTCTTCTAGAACTGAAGCACCTTCAATTTTTGAAATTGAAATCAATTGATGAAATGGGTCGGCCTCAAGATCTAATGGTGAAGTGTTTGTCAGGTCTCGAAAAGCTCTCTAGTCTATATTTGTTTGGGAAATTGGATCCATCCATCATCAAAGATGGATTCCTTCAAAGCCTCACTGAACTGACCTTATCAGCTTCTAGACTTTCAGATGATCCAATACCAGAGTTAGAGAAGCTTCACAACATTAAATCACTGAGTTTATACTGTGGTTCATATATTGGGAACAGCATGGTTTGCTCCATTGGAGGCTTTCCCCAGCTTCTAGTTCTGAAATTCTGGATGCTTCAAGAACTAGAACAGTGGACTATAGAGCAACAAGCAATGCCAAAGCTCAAGCAGTTGGAGATTCGTTCTTGCAAGAGATTGAGGGTCCCCACTGGGTTGAGTCATCTAAAGAATCTTCGTGAATTGAAGTTAAAAGATATGCCAGTGGAATTCACAGCAGAAATTAAGGAATCCAGCAAGGAGCAAATGTGGGGTGATATTGCTATCTAAAAGAACAAAGATAATATATGAGGTAAATCTTATGCTCCCACACACTCAACATTGGGAGTTGCTTTCATATATATAATCAGATTAGTTACATAGGATGAATACAAAAGAATACATTTGAAATACAAATTGCAGATGAGATAACATTTGGATGAGATATGAAACTGTTCTGGCTTATCTTGAACTGTTCTTATCTCTTGCAATATTTGAATTTGAATTAATCTGATCTGCTGTATTGTTTGAGTCCTTATCAGATTGTTGTGCTTCAATATCCCCCCGCAAGCTCAACAGGGAAGGACACACGTGGAGCTTGGAAATAAGCCAGTGGAAACGGGACGAAATAAGCGGTTTGGTGAAGACATCCACTAATTGATCCTTGCCAGAAATGAACCGGACTTCCAAGGCCTTAGCAACAACTTTATCTCGAACAAAATGGAAATCAATTTCCACATGCTTGGTTCTTGCATGAAAGATTGGATTAGCAGTGAGATACGTTGCACCAATATTGTCACACCACAGCCGAGGAGGATGGGATTGATGGAGACCAAGATCACACAACAGAAACTGGAGCCAGAGCAATTCAGCAGTGGTATAAGCAATAGCCTTGTATTCAGCCTCTGTGCTTGATCGAGCCACAGTAGGCTGCTTCTTAGAGCTCCAAGAAATTAAGTTGTCATCAAGATAAACACAAAAGCCACTAGTGGACCGCCTATCATCTGGACATCTAGCCCAATCGGCATTAGAAAAGGCACCAAGGCGAGTGGATGAAGAGCGTTTTAGTAAAAGACCATGAGTGAGAGTATGCTTAAGATATCTCAAAATTCTCTTTACTGCTTGCCAGTGAGTGGTAGTTGGTCTGTGCATAAATTGACAGACACGATTAACTGCAAATGACAAATCGGGTCGAGTGATTGAAAGATATTGTAGAGAGCCAATAGTGCTGTGAAACAGAATAAGATTAGGAAAGATAGCACCATCAAATGCAGAAAGTGGCTTTGCATTTGACATCGAAGAGGAAATTGGCTTGGCATGCAACATATTTGTGCGGTTAAGAAGATCAATGATATAACGGCGTTGAGATAACAAAACACCATCTGGATGCTTAAGAACTTCAATGCCGAGAAAATAGTTTAACTCACCAAGATCTTTAACAGCAAAATCTCGCTGAAGTAGATTGAGAAGATCATCAATTGCCAAAGGATTTGAGCTGGTGATAATGATATCATCCACGTATATGAGCACATACATAGTGAGAGAATTTGAGAGGAAAGTGAAGAGAGATGAGTCAGCTTTAGAGGCAGTAAAGCCAAGCTCCAACAATTTGCCACTCAAGCGCGAAAACCATGCACGAGGCGCTTGTTTGAGACCGTAGATGGCCTTGTTCAATTTGCATATGTGGTTTGGCAGGGATGGATGATGAAAACCTGGAGGTTGGAGCATATATACTTCTTCAGATAAGTTGCCATAAAGAAAGGCATTTTGTATGTCAATCTGACGCATAGACCAACCAGCTGAGATAGCAAGTGAGAGAACAACCCGAATAGTTATGGGTTTGACAACGGGACTAAAAGTTTCACTAAAATCAATTCTGGATTATTGGTGAAATCCTTTGGCTACAAGGCGAGCCTTATAACGCTCAATTGTGCCATCAGCTCTTCTTTTGATTCAGAAAACCCATTTACAACCCACTATATTACGAGCTCTTGAAGGAGGAACAAGACTCCAAGTGTTATTTTTTAACAAGGCATGAAACTCGGCTTCCATAGCAGTACGCCACTTAGGAAATTTCGCTGCTGTAGAATAACAGGTGGGCTCGGATGGAGACATCAAAGACATTAGAGCTCGAGGAACTGGGTACTGGATAATCCCATCATGAAATTGTTTCATTTTGGTGATCAAATTCTGTGATCGAGTCACCATTGGATGAGTACGAAGTGGAGCTGAAACAGAGGACTAAATTGATGAAGGTGCAGTGTGATTTGATGAGCTGTTGGTTGGAGAAGCATCATTGATTCTAGCACGATCAGAACATGACGGACTGGTATTGTTGGTTTGAGAGTTTAGATGTGAAGTAGGAGATGTATTAGCAACCTGCAAAGATGTTAGTGGAACAGTAATAGAAAGTGGAACAATATTAGAAGTGTTGGGCTGTAAAGAAGTAAGTGAAAGTGTTTTATTGGCAAAGGAAAAGGTAAATTCATCAAAGAGCACATCACGTGATATATAAATGCGACCAGTGGGTATATGTAGACATTTATAACCTTTATGATGTGAACTATAGCCAAGAAAAATGCATTGAAGAGAGCAAAATTGAAGCTTGTTATTGTTGTAGGGACGAAGATGAGGGTAACATGCACACCCAAAAACTTTTAAAAATTTGTAGTCAGGTTCTTGATGAAACAATTTGTGAAAAGGTGATTGATGGTCTAGATTAGGAGTGGGCATGCGATTAATGAGATAACAAGCTGTAAGACAATGCATCATCCCAAAGAAAGGTAGGAAGAGAACTGTGTGCAAGTAAAGCAAGGGCAGTTTCAATAACATGACGATGTTTTCTTTCAACACAACCATTTTGTTGATGAGTATGTGGGCATGAAACACAATGAGTGATGCCAATTTGTTTAAACAAAGTGTTTAAAGATCTAAATTCACCTCCCCAATCAGTTTGAACCCTGAGAATTTTAGCATTAAAGCGACGCTCAACTTGACTTTGAAATTGCTTAAAAACATGAAAAACATCAGATTTTGCTTGAATGGGATACAACCAAGTGAATCAACTATAGGCATCAACAAAGGAGACATAATATTTATTGCCTGAAAAGGAAACAGTTGGGGATGGACCCCATACATTTGAAAATAGCAATTCTAAAGGCCTAGATGCAACAAAGGTAGAAGATTTAAAAGGTAACTGATGACTTTTGGCTTGAGAGCATGCAAAACACATTGCCAAAGTTTTATTTGCAGAAACTAGGAGTTGAAACTTGGATAACACTTGACGAACAATACGAAAGTTGGGATGTCCTAAACGAAGATGCCAATTTGTAGCAAATGTTCTTTCTCCAAGTAGAGCATGTGGTGGAGTGGTTGGAGATGAACATGAAAAGAGAGGATATAGCCCTTGCTTAAGAGGTCCGCGGTGGAGGATTCTCCCGGTTGTGAGATCCTTAATCAAAAAGAATTAGTATAGAACTCAAAAAATACAGAATTGTCTTTAGCAAATTGACTAACAGAGAGAAGATTTTTGCAAGCATTGGGAACATATAACACATGTTTTAAAGAAAATGAGTGATTAGGTGTAGAGAGAGATGCATTTCCAATATGTGAAATAGTCAAACCTTGACCATTGCCGATCGTGATCTGATCAGTGCCAGAAGATGCTTCAGAGCCCACATTGAGATTAGAGAAGTCTGGTGTAAGATGGTGTGAGGCACCAGTATCGGGATACCAATTGTCATCCTGAATGGCAGATGGTGAGGAGTAAAAAGCTTGGGCAGTTGCAGGTGGATCAGCTTGATAAGAATGATCAAATCTGTGGTAGCAACTTATAGTAGTGTGACCGGGTTTGTTGCAAACTTGGCAAACAACACGTGGAGTCCTAGAGAAAAAGGGATTGCTGGATGACTTTGAGGAGCCACGACCACGTCCTCTTGTGCCTCGACCATTTTGATTTGAAGAGGATCCACGTCCATAAGAACTACGTCCACCACGACCACGATTTGTGGTATTTCGAGTTGCCATGTTGGCAGTTGAGAATGCTAACTCAGCAGCTGATTATTGCTATTCCAAGCGCTACTCATAAGCAAGGAGATGCCCATATAATTCATCAAAAGAAAGGGGGTCCGCCCAAGTGGTGACAGAAGTGACAAATGGGTCGTATTCAGTTCCTAAGCCAGCAAGAATATAGGAGCTCATTTCAGTATCTGAGAGAACTTGTCCAACTGTAGCGAGTGTGTCTCCAAGACAACGCATTCTTTGAAAATAATCAGTCACATTTGAGTTACCTTTCTTTGAGGTAGCTAATTGGTATTGGATTTGCATCACACAAGCCTGAGATTGGGAGATAAACATACGTTCAAGAGCCACCCATAGAGTGCGAGAAGTATTGCAGCCAAGAACCTGAGATAAAATGGACTCTGAGAGGGATGCAATCAATGTGCTAAGAATAAGTTGATCTTGTTGTTGCCAAGCAACATAT
The DNA here is from genome assembly GCA_030445155.1 of Quercus variabilis. NCBI lineage: Eukaryota > Viridiplantae > Streptophyta > Magnoliopsida > Fagales > Fagaceae > Quercus > Quercus variabilis. Next base: position 6,924,733 of record CP129449.1, read on the forward strand.
TTAGGATTTGGAATAAGAATAGGCTGATTTGATCCAGTGACAGGATTAGAAATAGTAGAAGAAGGTGTTGTTTTGGATCCATCTATATAGCCAAATAAGTTTTGAGCATTGAGATGAGTAACAACTTGGTATTTCCAAAGGAGATAATTGTCTTTGGTGAGGGTAAGGCGAATTGGATGATTTGATAGTGTTTGAACAAGGAGAGAGAGAGTGGTGACAGTGGAGGAGTTAGTTTGATTTGTGGAGGAGCTGGAATTAGAGGAACTCATGACGTTAGCCGTAAATGCTCTAATACCATAAAAGAACAAAGATAATATATGAGGTAAATCTTATGCTCCCACACACTCAACGTTGGGAGTTGCTTTCATATATTTAATCAGATTAGTTACATAGGATGAATACAAAAGAATACATTTGAAATACAAATTGCAGATGAGATAACATTTGGATGAGATATGAAACTGTTCTGGCTTATCTTGATCTGTTCTTATCTCTTGCAATATTTGAATTTGAATTAATCTAATCTGCTGTATTGTTTGAGTCCTTATCAAATTGTTGTGCTTCAATACTATCTCTCCGGCCATAATTATTGATAAACAGTAGTCAATGCTGAATGGAAGCATGGAGCTCAAGCTTATACGTAGGTCAGGCTGTCCATCGGTTTCTTTCTCCGTTCGTTTTAATTTTTCAGTCCTCGGTCGTTCCTTTCATTATGAATATGTTCTGCTCCCCTTCATTATTTGACTGTCCCTGAGGAAAGCAGAAGTGTTTGGAGATCCCAAACAAAATATAGAACAAAATGAAAAGTGTACATTTGCAAGCAGATTGTCATGCATAATAAAAGTCTCCCTTTGCAACATGAAAATAAAACCATTACATGAGTACATTCCATAACATTGAACATGAACACAATTATTTGGAAGCAATAGTGTTGGCAGATAAAGAGAGGTAGCCATATTCTGCAGCAATAACTATCTAATGCATTAGGCATATGTAGTATACCTTTCATAACATGTGAGCATCAAAACTATATGAGATCCACAGAGTGAGAAGCATACAACATATGTCCAAATACAGGAGACACTATGTTCTAGTGCAGTGCCTTATTCTTCATAGGACCATCAATGTAGCAACATTTAAACTTGATATACATCTCAATGACACGATGACAGTCAGGGCATTTGATACTCTCTGAGATCTTCCCATCATTCTTCGGTACGTCAAAGTGGTGACAAGGATGACCTTGGAGAATTGTATCATGGTGCTCCTTGATACAAACTTCAAGGCAAAAGGCACATTTTCTTGTATCTTGTCCCTAAAATAGTAAAATCACGGTTATTTGCACTAGATTTGTTATGATCGGTAATATCCACTCAATTACCATTTTTTTAATGAAAATTTATAATTTATCATATTATCAGAATAAGTAATGAAACCCAATAATATCAAACCTTAATAATTATTTAAATTCAAAAAAACCTTAATAATTACTAGCATATGGTAGATAATTCAATTAAGGGTAAGGACTTACCAGCATTAATTGAAGCACATATAGACTATAGTGCATTTCAATAAGGGCAAAAACTTACTCGTCATTAATGAGACGGCACATCTGAGTAGTACAAGCTACCATAATTATGATACCCTAAAAAATGTAGATATGGCTATTGAGAGTGCCAATACAGCAGTACATATATGTTGGCTAGGCTTGGAACTTCTGTCTACTAATTATGTTTGTTTTGATAACCTATCACCTGTGGTGGAAGAGCTATTAGCCCTTGATAAAAATGGTAGAATTTGTAAGACTTATTTCTATTAAATGCTATGCGTTTCCTTTCTACCCAAAAAAAAAAAAAAGAATAATTAGAAAATGTATAAAAAATAAAAAATAAATAAAGTTTGTGTGAATTGAAAAGGTTTTTTATTGTACGATAAGTGTTTTTAATTCCAAAATAAAGGATAGACAGAAGTGAGCATTTGCATCCGGCTCTTCAATAGCCAAAATAGAGAGTTTTGTAGCACAAAATCATCCTTAATCGCCGAGACTCCACTCTTTACCATTGTTCAATTTTTTTACAAAATTCTATAAAATGATCTTCAATTTGAATAGCAATGTATCGTTTGAATAGCATTATAGTAGTTCTTACTTGTCTCAGTCGGTATTGGGACTAAACAAACACAACTAAACTACCAAAAGATCTGATTCCAGTCCAAACAACCGCTCTAGCAAACTCCAGGGTCTAATGAGAGCAATGACTTATCACTGATGTCAATCTCTAATTCAGTGCAAATGCTCAGTAGAATATCCGATTCCGAAAACACCGAAACCAGGACTCAAAAATCAACATGTTGAATGCAGGTGGTGAGGCCGTCAGAGAGCCCACAAATGCTGCGGCCAAGTTTGCATTTGTTTGCACATTAGTTACTCGCATTTTTCATTTATTGTGATTCGATCAGGAAAAATTATCTTCATTGAGGCCTGGTTGAATGGACATAATTCAATTATAGTTAGTTCTAGTTTAGTTAAATAAGTATACGCACTCTTACAAGATACTAATCTGCTACTATGAGTGAAAAAATGCGACTCTGCCTAACCAGATTAACGGTCGAGGCTCTTTTTTATATATAACATTTGATAGAGCTACATATGAATTACGTATAGATGACAAACCACAAATCAAACAACAAGATAAATAAAGACAATATCTCTTGCTATTTAGCTGTAGTTATTTCCATCTTATTTCTTAAACTTTTTTGTGCCTCAGTTGAGTCAAGTAAGGGACAAGCATGGGCTGGGTTTTGGTTTAGTTAAGTGGAGTTGGAGGATGACCCTAGATTTGGGTTTTGTAGGCCCAGATGATGGAACGGGGTGAAATACTGTGTGGCAAGGCCCAAAGTTTGGGGCCATGGACTGTACTAAGATGAAGGGCGTGATAAGAAGTGGAATGAGACTTGAGGTCTGACACAGTCTCAGGGGACTAAGTTGAAAAATTGAAAATGAAAAACAGATTATTGGAAAATAAAATCACAAGATATATAGACACAACCCGATGGAACATGCAAATATGTGCGGCCCTTTTGTACTAAGTTATAACCCAGAACTTTCTCAAAAAAAAAAAAAAAAAAAGTTATAACCCAGAAAATTCAAAATTCAGCACAAAAGAATAAAAATAAAAATAAAAAAAGAAGTTATAACTGAGAAAGACAAATTAAAGGGAATGGGGTTGGTGTGTGCATTAAAATGTGTAATAATCAATAAACACTACTATTTATTTTGTCACTATTCTTCACTTTTCTCTCCTAAATTTTCCACTCTCTCTAAAATCTCTCCAAAGAAATGTACCCTAAAATAAAACATCACTAGTTTACAAATATAAAGGAGAAAATTATTCAAGTTTAAAGTTTAAACATAAAGGGGGAAAGTGTTTTTTCTACCAAAAAAAAAAAAAAAAATTGGTGTGTAAAAATATGTGTTTTTACTTTAAATAATGTGTTTTTCCTTTTAAAAAAAAAAAAGTCAATTTAAGAAAATTGTTCGTAAAATAGTGAATTTTGGTTAAACAAATTGACTAAACTAAAAAAAAAAAAGTCTAGGAACACAACAAAAATGTCACGACATTTTCACAGTAAATCTTAGATGGCAAATTTTTATTGGTTTTAAACTGGGTCAACCACTTTAAAATGCAGATTAAAAAAAAAAAAAAACAAACAAACAAACAAACAAACAAACAAAAAGACAACCAAAGAAAATTGTGCATAAAATAGTCAATTTTGCCTCATCAAATATGACTAAACCAAAAAAAAAAAAAAAAAAACTAGGAACATAATAAAATGTCATAACATTTTCACAATACCTTTTTATTTTTAAGTCCACAATATTTCTACAACAAATTTTAGGTCACAAATTGTTACTGGTTTCAAACTAGGATCTAGGACCACCCCTTTAAATTGTGCATTAAATAAAATAAACAAAAAGCTTGCCCAAGAAAAATGTGAATTTTGGCTTACCCAATTGTTTAAACTAAAAAAGAAATCTATGAACACAATAAAATGTTACAACGTTTTTACAATTCCTTTTATTTTCAGTTGTAATAGGTCTCGGTTTGATATTTGTTATTTATTTTAGAGAAATGTATTAACAATATTTTCACAACAAATTCTAGATGACAAGTTATTACTGGTTTTAAACTGAACTCACTACTGTTATTACTTTTTTCATATGTCTAAAGTAGCTTATCACCTATGATTTGTTATAAAATTAATATAAAAATATAGTGAACTTAGCATTTTTTTTATTTTTTAATTTTTTTAATGAAATTATTTTATTTTGAATTGAAATCTCAGAAATTGTGAAAATATTCTTACAACATCAAGATATTACAACGTTTTCACAATACATTTATTTGTAGTTGTGGTTGATCTCAGACTTATATTTTATTATTTTATTTTAATTTATAAAAAATTGACATAACAATAATTATGAAAATATTGTAAAAGTTTGTTGTGACATAATACCTGTCAGCTCATATAAATATATAAAAAAAAAATTAAAAAATAAAATAAAATAAAAAGAGCACAAACCGGAATGGCGTACTGGAGGACAAAAGAAGAGACTAGCTCAAGCAAATTACAACACCGCACCGTTTTACCTCACCAAATTAACTAACCAAGTTACTGTAGAAAGAGCTCTTGGTAATTGTACACATCTTCGGCCATACCCACTTCTCTAGCTTTTTTTTTTCTTTTTTCTTTTTTCTTTTTTTATTTTTAATTTGCTTCCATTCGAACCTTTCTTGTCTTTACTTTGGCCCACTTTGGGATCATCCACACCCTACATGTCTTGGTCTCTATCTTGGGCTTTTATTGGGCTGATCACTTCTTGTTCTTCATTACACGGCCCATGCACATTGCCAACAGCTAACTGGACATTCTCGTTCGCTTTTTTTCGTATTCTATTGCTGCAGAAGATTTGATGTACTAGCCTCCCTTCCTTAATTAAAATGATAGAATGAAGCACAATGTTTTTTCAAATCCTAATAAATGATTAAAAAAAAAATGTGATATAAAGTTACTTGCTAAACCTGCAAACTTATTTTTAATGTAATTTGACCCAAGAGGGCCAAGCCCCCTCACCAACCCTGCAAGATTTGTGTGTTTATGCATTTAGATTAGAAAATAACTTCTACCCATGTTGATACATCTCTACTGATGTCAAATTATGCTGGGTCCAAACCAATACTCTCCATTGGAAAGTTCTGGTTCTTTCTCAACAGTGAAAGGGGATGCATTTCTTCGATCCCCATACGGTAATCATGTGGGCTTATTCTTCAATACCATGGCATCGTAGACCGTAGCATCTCAAACTTGTTTTGCATTTTCATGGGTCCATTGCTCTACTATTGGAATCCATACAATTTTATAGGTTGATCCTTCTTGCTTATTTCTTCATAAGTGAGCTTGAGAATTGAAATATATATATAGCTAATAATCTGTTTGTGGAATACAATTATGAAACTTATGCTATGTGAATACCAACACAAATTTGTTTTTACCCAAATTCATTTGCAACAGAGTAAACAGACACAATTAATGTATTTAATTATGCAAAATAAAACCATAACATAGTAATAGTTGGCACGGGCTTGATTAACAATTACTCATGATTTTTAGACTTTGACCATTCAATGAACCATAAAAAATAAATAAATAAAAAAAATAAAATTCAAGATTTTTAAAGTCGGATCAAGGTCAAACTAAGGTTGAATCGTAATAATATCATAATTAATATAAATAAATATATTAAATTAGTACAATAGAAAATTAACTAAAATAGTCCAATTAAATATAAAAATCTATTCTTCTCAAATAAATAAATAAATATGTGTGTGTGTGTGTGTGGGGGGGGGGGGGGGGGGGTGGCAACTAATTTATTTGTGTTTGTGTTCATATATAATTGTTAAAAAGTAAAAATAAAATAGTATTTGTGCTGCACGGCCACAACATGTCACCTATGAAATTATGAATACACTAGTCGCTAATCCGTGCAATACATACAAAAACTATTGAATGTGAGATTTGATTTAATCTTGGTTTAATGCACTATAATCATCATATCATTATAATTTAATGGGAAAACTTAGTTTGTATATATGCATAGTATACTTAGAAACATGAGGTAATACTAATAATTAATAATTTAAAATTTGTAGCGATCTTGCAAGATGAAATCTAAAATAAAATTGAATATACATAATAATTAGAACATAAAATCGTGGGTTTTAGTTAGCTAAACTTGTAAAATCGAGTACTATCCAACAAATGTTGTAACTCTTTCGAGAATGAACCATAAATAAGCACAATATTTAGCAAATTTATTTTACTTTTCTATTGTGTAAATGAATATTTTGCAAATATAATTTTGATAGATTTATATAAAAAGATTTAAACAATTTTTTGTTTCTGCTTCTTTGCACATTAAAATTCAAATCTAAAAAGTCAATATGAAATAAGCAACTAAACAAAAATTTAAATAAACATTAGGATTCCATTTATCTTCCATGCAATCCTACTCCCTACCCTTGAACAATGTACTTCATAACTATTCAATGATGATAATTACATTTATAAAAAACAATAGTAATAAATTGAAATATGAAATACTATACTATCCAATAGATGTTGCAGGGCCTTTTTTGCTAAATATTTGGTTTTTGAAATTTATTTTTGTTACAAAACATTTATCGCAACTTATTTAGTTATGTAGTCTCTTTCTAGAATTTGATTTTCTAAAAGTGGAGTTCCACTTCGCCAAAGTCTGTAATTCAATGGAATGTGAAACTTGAGTTGAGAAAATCAAGTTATACAATTGTCACATATCACTTAATTGTATAGAACCATGGAATTTCGCAAAATTGAGTTCTACTTTGAACTCAATTATGAGAAAGCCGATCGAGTTCCAAAAAGAGGTTACATAATCAAATAAGTTGCAATAGAAGATTTTTAACAAAATATTTTTCAAAAACCGAATATTTAGCAAAAAACACTAATGTTGCAATGTTAAAAGAACAATTGGTAATAAGTTGAAAGACAAAAATTGTTAATTTCAAATATGCCAATCAATTTCAAAAAAGCACCTAGTCCAGAAAAGAATGATAACTAAATCAAATAAATCTCAATTTAAATATCTAAAAACATAATTTTATCAAAATATATGACTATAAGACAACATAAATCAACCAATAACTTCAAATTTCAATACTTCACAGGAATTATTCAAATCTATTAAGCCAAGAGTTTAAAAATTAATTTTGATATTCGAAGTTCAGGTTCTTCCTCTTTCAAACTTATTGTGGCTTGAATGTGTGCTTGTATGGACATGGTTGTAGCATAAGTCCCACCCTTTCTATGTTATAGCGGTTGATTTATGAATGAAACTTTAGCAAGCTTTTCTATTGAAATAAGTAATACGAAAAAAATAAAATAAAATAAAGAAAGGACTGCATGCTATCCATATATGTCAACTACAAGTCCACAATAAATCTAGATTGTGCATGGACTTGTTTACTTGGCATTAATTCAATGAGAGTACCAGATCGAACTAAATCAAAAAAAGAAAAAATACATAAAAGAAAAGGAAAACAAATTCAAAGAAAAAAAAAATACAGGTATCAAAACAGAAGTTAAAAACATATATTGTTTGGAGAGAAAAAGGAAAGCAAAGCCAGTAAATAAGACCTGGTTCTTGAAGAGGCTGCATCTGTTTTCTAACTCACGATTATGGAGACTGTGTCTGTTTTCAAAGGCTTTTGTGCAGAGTTTCAGGGTCTTTGGGTTTTAAAGAGAAATTTCTATATGGTCGAAAATTGGGACTGGACTGAATGAAGGAGAGAGAGCTGAAAGGTTTAGAGTAATTATTGGATGTTAGTCGAATGGTAGGGTTAAAATTGTAGTCGAATTGGTAGGGTTTTAAAATTAAAGTGTTAAAAAATTAAAAATAAAATAATAAAGCTGCAAAGCTTATGTGTCATTATATTATAAGATTAACAAATAGTTAAAAGTTTCGGTTTTATAGTATATATAGATTAATTTGTACTTATTGCATGGCCACAACATGGCATCCTAAGAATGTAGGAATCAACTATTATACATTCTTAACGCGATAGTCACTATGTGTGGTGCAATTGGTAAGAGTTGGTTTTCAAGTCTTCATGAGGAAATTTTACACACACATATACTTAAATTAAAATAGAGTAAAATTTCTATTTATTAAAAAACTTAGTAATCATTGATTTTATTTAAAATTAAAAAAAAAATAGAAAAACTCTAACCACTAGTAATGCAAAACATGGCATCCCATTAAAATCATCAACCTATGTGTTTAATATCACTAATTATATTAAAATCAAATATCCCATTTGTAAAATTTGGTATATATTAGCAATAAAATTGATATCTTCCATTTTATTTGAAAATGGGATGAGGATTATTGTCCCATTTTTAGCCTAGTAGTACCAATGAAACTAGAACTAAAACTAGAACAGTATCTGTGACAAGGCAATATGGCTCCATGTTTTTTTTTTTTTTTTTTTTGGCCGTCGAAGCAGCACCTCCTTCACTTTTGAGGTGGCTCCATGTTTTTTTTTTTTTTTTTTTTTTTTTTCAGAGATTCGTCCCCAATAGATATGCATACAAAAACTAACCAATTCGTTATATTAGAAACATTGTCTCGCTGCCCGTTGTCCCTGCTTTTCTAATTTCAGTTCACATTATATAACCATCTAGAGGTCCATCTAGTAATAAATTACAACTAATTGTCAATGTCAAGTTTTCAACAAACATATGAATTCACTCTATCCATCCTCAGAATATTACATGTATGGATGAAGGGCACTGCACACAATTAGGATCACATTTTTTTTTAATAAAAGGGAAAAAAAAAAAAAAAAAAGTAAGGTAACAAATGATTACGTACTCTCGGACATTTTATGATTATTGGTGATGCAATATAGAACATAGGATTTAATTTATGTTCATTAACTTTTTTATTGTTTTGGAATTTTTGGAATATAGCTTCTATATTTTTAGAGAGTATTGAGAATATTTTAGTTCAAATTGAGTCATTTAATTAGGATTTTTTTAGAATGTTATTTTTTATTTTTATTTTTTTGTGCTTTTTCCTTCTCTTTTTAGTCTAATTTTATGTCTAGCACGAATTAGGGTTTCATAATATTACAACTTCTTTTATGTTTTCCTTTTTTAAATTAGTGACTGTAGGCTTTGAGCATTCCAACGTTTAAAAAATTTCTGACTTAGAAATTGCAACTAATATGATTAATTGCCCCCATTATGCATGTGCTTAATTAATTTGTTAAGTGATTCGAAATTATCTTATTATTATATAGAAATTTTCTAATATTAAATAAAAATGACAAAATTTGACTACAAATTTTGTTAAAGCAAATTATTACAATTCTACTTAATATTGTTTTTATTGGATGCGAATTTTAATAAATCTACTATTGGATTAATTTTTCTTCTTGTATCCTCTATGCATGCAAAATTTTCAAAAAATCAAAGATCAATAACTATGTCATTAATCAAATGTTTAAATTTCAAGTTTTTGTAGTATAAAATTATGTATAAAAATAAACTTATGGATCTAGTAATAAATATCATTTGATTAGATGAAATTTGATATATGTGTTAAAAATATTTTTAAAAAATATTTTATTCAATGATTAGCTCTTCAAAATATGTAGTAATATTAATTTTTTAGTGGGAGTTGTCACCTTATGCTACAACCAAGTTTATAGCCAAACTTTATCCAAACAAAAATAAGATAAAACTTATATACAATACATTAAGTGCACGATTTCTCAATTGAATTTCTTGAAGAAAAAAAAAACTTTATCCTTATCTTGTTGTTTAGTGCAACCAAGAATTTGAAGTCATTTAACACGTTTATCATATTTAATAGGTGCATACATTTAAATAGCTACATAATATTATATTGTGTTTATTTCTACAAGGTAAATCCCCAAGGCCAATGCTTAGAAAAAAGATTTTACCATAATCTGGGCATTCATGTTTACAGACTCTTATTTAAAAACTCTCAAAGGATTGAGAAGAGGCACAAGGAGAGAGGGGAGTGAGAAATTTGATATTAAGAAGAGGAGAAGAGAGACAACGAAAGAGAAAAAACTAGTAAAAAATTTATGGAATTTGCTGCCGTACCCTTCTATTAGTAGAAGGCTATTGTAGCTCTAATATTGGTGGATTTTTGGTGTTTGGTGTGTTAATATTTAGCATTTAGCACACTTAATGCTAATGCTCTTTTTTACTCTATTATAAGGACCACAACAATTCACACAGTTTACTTTCTTTCTGGGTCTTGCACGGACTAAAGCAGTACATGCTTGCTTAAACTTTGTGTGGGTGTGTGTGTGTGTTTAGAAGACTCAAATGGTAAAATTGAGTGAACCACTTCGCAAATGAATTTTTATAGAAATCGATTATGGTTGCAATGGAGAACATGAGTGACAAGATTGCTGTCAAGCTTCTATGTTGGTTTTTCATGGGGCATGTTTTGGCTCTAAACACTTGGAGCACTATGAGTTTGCATTATCTGCCTTCTTTGGAAAGTATTAACCAAATTGGTAGATACGATGGGAGAGGAATGGCGTATAGGGTTATTTTGCATTATATGGCTAAGTTTTCAAGATGCGTTTTGAGCAAATTGGGTGGATCATTGTTCACATGAGAGTTATGCTCTTATTTTTTGTCATTTTGGTTGGAAGTTTGGTTTATGTTCATGTTGTGATGTCTATTGTAGGTATGGGTGTCCAGATATTTCAAGAAACTTGCCCCAACACTTTGAAGTGCTCAGACTAGATCCTTTCCAAGAGTGCAAAGATGTGGTCTTCCGAAAATAAAAGAGGAGGTGGTAAGCAATGGACCCTTCATGAGTGGAGGGTGTAGGGAATTCATCCCGAAATTCCCAACCTGTGAAAAAAAAAAAACATGCGCCAAAGAAGAAAATCACACACACAAGAAAGTATTTACGTGGTTCGGCAATTTGCCTATGTCCACAGAATTGGAAGGATTTCACTATTATCAAGAAAAAAATACAAAGTGCGGTTACAGTGTTTTCACTCTCTCAAAAACAACAACTAGACGAAACCATAATCACCAAAAAACGGTTTCCATAGACTAAGCCTTAGAAAATCTCTCATTAAAAATCATGCAACATTATTTCAGGTCGGGTCGGGTCGTCAACCGAATCAAATACAACTAGGCTCCACAAAGCCCAACAAAGGACATCCCTTGAAGGTTTGACAATTGAAGATTTTTTTTTTTTTTTTTTTTTACTAATTTGGGTTGCACATGCAAGTCATGTGCTGCCCTTGAGTGAGAAAATTAAGATAGAGTTTTATTTTCAAGAAGTATGAAATTACGCACTTAAATTTAGCATAGCTATTTAACATATTAAAATCTATTTATTATGATAATTTCTTAGAACCTATTTAGTACTAAAAGCAATATCTACTCACTAAAAAATTCTACTAAGAATGATAATAAATGCCATCATTTTCTAACAATAAAAAAATAAATAAAAACTAAGTTTTGATAAGATATTGTCACAATATTTCAATTTTTGCAATGAATGATGATATATGCTACAATTGAAACTCTTCATCAAATTAAATACCTACAATCATCTACAATAAAGATTTTGTTATTCATTCTTCCTTTTTTATCATCTTATTTTAGGAGCCCAACTACGATGTTTAGCTTACATAATTTTTAATGAACACCCTTTTAAGTAAGGAAAAAAAAAAAAGAGCAAGATAACAAAAAAACATATGTCATCGAAGTTTCTATTAGATAAAATTATAAGTGTAGATGATTTAAACCTCTAATAAATTAGTATTCTTTAGGTAACAAATAGAACATCATACATCACCATTATAACTTTTTAGGACATTAAGAAACTTAAAATACATGAAGAAAATTTTTAGGAAATTAAAATTTAGTGGAAATATTTTAGACATTGCACAATAAAATATTCTAGGAATAGGATTTTCTTAGGGTTTAACTAAGAGAGTAACATCAAGGGGGGTATATGCTTGTTTACAAAATATAAAGGAGACAATTATTCAAGTTTAAAGTTTAGGGGGAGAATGAAACTACATCCCAAACATAAAGGGAGAAAGTGCTTTTTCCACAATTTTTTTGGGTGTGTAAAACTATTTGTTTTTTACTTTAATTTTTTTTTTTTTTAATTCAACTCAAGAAAATTATGCATAAAATAATAAATTTTGGCTCAACAACTGACTAAACCAAAAAAGACGTTTAGAAACATAATAAAATGTCACAAAATTTTTACAATACTTTTATTTTTAATTATAGTGGGTCCTGGTCTAATATTTTATTATGTTATTTTAGAAGAATGCTATACATCCACAATATTTTCACAACAAATCCTAGATGGTAAAATTGTTATTTGTTTTAAACGAAGCTAACCACTTTAAACTGTGCATTAAATCAAACAAACAAACAAACAAACAAAAAGACAACTAAAGAAAATTATGCATGAAACAGTGAATTTTGGCTCATCAAATTTTACTAAACCAAAAAGAAGTAGGAACACAATAAAATGTCATAACATTTTCAAAATATCTTTGTATTTTAGTTGTGGTAGGTCTTAAACTGATATTTTATTATTTTATTTTTAACGTTCATAATATTTTCTCAACAAATCTTTGGTAGCAAATTGTTATTGGTTTTAAACAAGGATCACCCCTTAAAAATAAAAAATAAAAAATAAAAAAATAAGCTTGCCGAAGAAAAATGTGCATGGAACAGTGAATTTTAGCTCACACAATTTTGATTAAACAAAAAAATAAGTCTAGAAATACAATAAAATGTTACAACATTTTTACAATACCTTTATTTTTAGTTGTGATATGTTTTATATTGATATTTTAGAATTTTATTTTAGAGAAATGCCATCTCAACAATATTTTCACACCAAATTTTAGATGGCAAGTTGTTATTGGTTTCAAACTGGGTCCACCACTGTTATCACTTTATATATATATATATATATACACACATTAATAGAAGATTGCCACCTATGATAGAAGCTTGTCACCTATAATTTGCCAACAAATCTTTGGTAGCAAATTGTTATTGGTTTTAAACTAGGATCACCCCTTAAAAATTTTAAAAAATAAATAAATAAAAATAAAAACTTGCCCAAGAAAAATGTGCGAGGAACAATGAATTTTGGCTCACACAATTTTGATTAAACCAAAAAATAAGTCTAGAAATACAATAAAATTTTACAACATTTTTACAATACTTTTACTTATAGTTGTGGTATGTCTTATATTGATATTTTAGAATTTATTTTAAAGAAATGCTATCTCAACAATATTTTCACACCAAATTTTATATCTCTATTAATAGAAGCTTGCCTCCTATGATAGAAGCTTGTCACCTATAATTTTTTATGAAATTAATTTTAAAATGTTGCTGACTTAGCATTACTTTCTATTTTATTTTCTTTTGATCTCTAAGAAATTGAGATCACAAAAATTGTGAAAATATTATGACAACAATAAGATTTTAAAACACTTTCACAATACATCTATTTGCAGTTTTGGTTAGTTCTAGTATAATATTTTATTATCATATTTTGACCTATAAAAAATTAATATCACAATATTTGTGAAAATATTGGAAAAATTTGTTAAACCAGAATACTGTGTCAGCCCATATAAATACCAAAGAAAAAAGGGAGCACAAATCAAAAATGGTACTGAAGAAAAAGAAAAGAAATAAAACAAAAGCCAGCTCAAGCAAACTACAAAACGGCATAATTTTGCCTCACGAAAATGAATAATCCAAGTTGTTGTAGAAACTAGAAAGAGCGCTGGTCTCTTTTTATATATTTAGCAATAGTAGATTTGTCATTGTTGTAGCTTTTGGGTGATGATGTTCTAAATTTGTGTTTTGAAAGTTCAATTAGTGTGTAAAACACTAATAAATGTTTAGACCCCCAATTATAAAATAACCAACACAAACTTATATTCAAACAATGTATGTACGGAATATAAAATATAAGCAATACCTAATTTGGCAAATTACTTTAACATATAATTAATCACAAACACAGCAACAATTAATGGTTAAAGAGTAAGGGAAGAGAGATGCAAACACAAAAATAACACTGGCACGTGTTATCAAAGAGGAAACCGAAGAACCTGGTGAAAAACTTATCCGCCGCCCTCCAAGCGGTGAAATAATCCACTAAAGAATAATGTTGGGATACATGAATAGTAATAGACTCTTCAAGCCTAATCTACCCAATGCACCTAAACTCCCCAAGCTTCTTACTTTAACAGAGTTACGCCTAACTTTGTCTTCTCTACCTTTCCGGATCTCGCAATAAGCTTCATACTGAATCCACCATTCTTGGCATCTTCCAATGATTCCTAAGCTCCAAAAACACTCTTAACACTTCGAATGTGTGTGGGTAGTGTTTGGGTATAAATCTCCTCTTAATGGGTATAACAATGGGAGAAGGAAGGAGAAGAGATTACAAAGATTTCTTTCTAAGAATGAGTAGTTCTCTCTCTAATGGTGTATTGTAGAAACCTTTCTTAGGATTTTTCTCTCAATAGGCTCCTCTTTCAACATATTACATTTCGTGGGTATAAGGATATTTATAGTAGGATATGAGATGAAATGTGAAAAGTCAGTTTTCAGCAACATAAGGCATTCTGGCAACTCGGCCTCGCGACTGGAACGAGTCACAAGTTTGAGTTGCGAGATAACTTCCAAGCCAGATTGTACTTTTTGTTCTGTAGTGCTTCAGTTGTCGTCACTCTTTAGCTTCTTGCATGCTTCACACGTGTGCCACTTTAGCGACTTGCCAGTTACGGGCCAGTCGCGAGACTCCTTTGAATGCACACAGCTTAAGTTTTCTTCACACTTTCTCACACACAACCCTTACATTATTCACACCTGAATTACAAGTAAATTTGGCATGGAATAAAGTCAACACATGGTTGATTAAATTTAACCTTATATGTTTTATCTTAGTGTAGATGAACATGATCCACACCCTTAGCATGGTTTTCAAACTTAAATCGAGAGGAAGGGTTCAAGATTTTTAAAGTTGGACTGAGGTTGAACCATGATAATGTTATAATTAATTTAAAATATAAATTAATATATTAAATTAATATAAACAGAAAAATTAACTAAAATAATCCGATTAAATATAGAAACATATAATTCTTTATATATTATTGGTCAAAATCAATAAAAAAATTTTAAGATGTTTTGTAGGGTCACAATTTGTAGTCCAAATCTTAAGGATGTGGGATATAGGCCCAGTGAACCCAATACAATAAATTTGTAGATAGTGGGTGAAAGAGCTAGACTTTTTGCGAATTAGACTACGGCTAGTAAAAATTTAAAAGACGAACAAGCCCGCAAACACACTTAAAACTCAATAAAATGATTGTCCGAGGAGATGAATTATGAATTGAACCAATAATTCTGAAAGCTAACACAATTTTTAGTGCTACAGTAATTCTTTCTCTCTTCCTTCTCCCTCTTTTTTCTCATCCCCATCTTATGGGAGGTCATTTACATTATATAGTTTCTTTCTGGCTATCCGAATCGTACACTTGTTAATCATCTAAGTCTTTACTCGAGTACATGTTCTATCAGACATCTTTTTTGGCTCTTTATGAAGGGTGGTAGTTGAGACTTCACTGTTCAGGGGTCTTTTCCATATAAATGCGGTAAAAAAAAGTTGCTACAGTGCATTTAATGCAGTGGTAACAGCTTTTCTTTTAGATATTTCTGCGTTCTTATCACCTTTGTATGTGCGTAAGGTTCATCTTGATCATTAGAACTCCCTGGAAGATCACCTTAATTGTTTAAATGCATGCTTGATCGATATTTATCATATCCGAGAAGGAGATACTCCTCGGACTATATTCCTCCATCATTTCCTCACGCGATTCTCAACTTTGGGGTCTCTCCCAATCATTTATTCATTCTCGGACATATCCATATCCTCAGATAAGGCCTAAGGCCCAATATACAATCTTGGGCTTTTATGCCCACATGTTTCAACTAATAGATCAATATCAAACCCAAATTTCTACCCAATAATAATAATAACTACATTTTCTAGAATATTGTAATTATAATATGAACCTAAAAATAATGAAATAAAAAGAAAAAGGACACGTTGGGGTGACGCTACGTGCTAACTAGGGGGTTCAAATGAACCCCTTGACCTGGAATTTATATATATATATATATATATATATATATACATATATATAAATTCTTTTACAAAAATTGTTTTGACTCCCCTAAAATAAATATTTGAACACCCTTGTTAGGTTCTAAGACTTTAGGAACTAATGTATTAGAATTTCATTTTGTATATATTGGCAAACCATGATCAAAATATTTAGTCTAGGTTTAGACTTGCTCAAAGTTTGGTTTAATGTAAGTTTGAAATCGAGTAATTGTAGGAAATTACTATTTAATTTATGCATAGCTCGATCGATCGAGAATCGTTTCTGCAAAATTTAAATTAAGCGCAAATTGCAATTCAATCCCATTAAGGATTAGAGTTTCAGATCTACTTCTCCTAATATATAAAGGAAACCCTAAGCACGTTTTTATAAGGCTTTTAAGAGAGAGATTAGAGTGCATCTTGTGCCTCTTTTGTAGATCTAGGGTTTTGTACCCAAAAGCTCTCTAAGGTCTTTGATGTGCTGTGTGTTGAATCTCTTATGAGATTTAGAGGTGTTTACCTTTATACACACTTAAGCTTATCAAGATTCATGTCAAGAACTTAGTGGTTGCTTTAGTTGCTGCATAAAAAATTTAAAGAAGATCTGAAACTTTTGAGTGGAGTCTTTAAATCACAGGTAAGAGAACTTGTGGTTGCTATAGATCAAGGAAATAAATAATTTGTGGACTCGGAGCTGTCATGTAGTCGAGGTAGTAAGTTTTCTACTTGAGGTAGCAATAGGATGTTAGTGGTCTAAATCTTATTGTACAAACTTCAATTCTTTTATAGTGAATCTATTTTATCTTGAGAATAGCTAGGTTAAATACTCCCCAAGTTTTTTACCAATTAGGTTTTTCTAAGTCATCATATCATTGTGTTCATTATATTTTCCGCTGTTTTACATGATATGATTGTTATTATTTTAACCTAGATCTGAATAATAAATCTAAGTATTCACTTGGTTAATTAATTAGGTTAAACAATCTAGTTTACAGGAGTCTAAAAACGTACAACCATGATTATAAATTCTATTTAAATCTAACTAAAGTAAACTTGAATATGTTCATTTTAATGCAAGTGTTATGTCACTTTTTTTTTTACCTACCTTTAACAACTTACTATCTAAATTTTGTTGTAAAAATTTTGTGCAAGTGTTGTGTCAACAACACTACTCTTAAAATATTTAATTTTACAATAAAGAAAAAAAGTTTCAAATTTTTGCTCATTCGTTAAAAATAGATAAATAAATAAATATTCTATCTGGAACTCTGACTTACTTTTTCGTTGACAACAAAATAAACTTATTTTTCCTTACACTTTTCTTCTTTATCATCAACAAAAAATTATACTACCATTCCAACCAATTGATCTATATTTATAACTGTGATTTCTTTCTTCATTCTCTCTATCTCTCTTTCTCCAATCTATGTTTTCTTAGCTTTTATCTTTGTTTGATCAAGTAGTTTTCTTAGCTTATATCTCTGTTTGCTCCAATTACAAGAGAGTGATCATGTGTATGGTTAAAAAAACGTACACTTCAAAAGCAAAAATTTATATCAGTTTATTTTTTTTCTTAGTTCACAGTTACTCCTAGTCCCACTCCTAGGTTTGTTATTATTCTTTTTTATCATAAATTTTTATTTAATTAATATTATATATAAGTATAATAAGTTATTATGCATTCAGCGGTTGTTGTCTTACTAATTTTTAAACTTTATACTATTAATAAATTTTTTAGACTATACACGATTTTTTTTTTGAGAAGCACTATACACAACATAGTTGTATTATATACTAAATTATATTTATTTTAGATTATTGTATATTGATAAGTGTAAACTTGTCAGTGATGTTCGTCGGACGGAGCTGATCCTTCGGCCTATCGAGATGGTCACCGGTGTGGTGCCTGCCACAACGCTTCCGATGTCAAAGTTAGAATATGAAACTCTCTTTTTAAGAAAAGCAATATAAAATGAACAGCAAAGCAAATAAACAATCTCCTTTCTTACTTGTCTCTCCCCTCCTTCGTGGGAGTGTACGGGTTTTATATATGTTCTCATCGTCCATAGCCGTTGGAGGAGTTATGGAGGTCTTAATGCTCCATTAGGTAACGCTTTGGGGCTGTGTAATGAGGCATCAATGTCTCCAAACGGTTCGTACAGTTGGAAGTGTAACCGTTTAGTTGATTGCATTAAATGGACTGGATGTCCTCGTCAGTATCGCTGCCTTCTACGTTATCCATCTTGAGAGTGTTCTCGTCTGTATTGAAGACCTCGTCCTCATAGGACAGACTTGAGGGTTTCATCAGTACTGATTTACCTCGACATATATAATATGAAAATTGTATATAAAAAAAAAAAAAGTTATTTTATTTTTTATTCACTTCCATGACAAATTCCTCAATGCACCACAACTGACCCCTAGAAAAATATTCTGAGCCACCGCCGCACGTTGATAGAAAGAAAAAGAGAGAAACATGACATACATGTCAGGTGGAGTGTGGCTCAAAATTTAAATGAAATGTGGTCTGACACTTTCAACTCCCACCATTCAAATTTCTACTCTTTTTTGAATGCTATCATATGGTTGGGCTGATGGCTCGTAAAACTAAAAGTTAGTACAAAAGAAAGTAAAAAAAAAGAAAAAAACAAACAAACAAATAAATAAACACAAGACAAAAAATAAATTAGTCATAGTTATCCTAACGAATATTTTTTAGACAATAATTAATAATTTATTTTAAAAATTTTAACACCATCTTTATAAAAAGTAAAAAAATTATTAAAACATTAATATTTTTTTTATATAACTTTTTAAATAAATTATTAATCACTATTTAGTCATAATCATGCTAACGAATATTTTTAAGATAATAATTAATAATTTATTTTAAGTAAGTTTTAACACAATATTTATAAAAAAGAAAAAAAATTAGTAAAATATTAATATTTTTTTTATATAACTTTTTTTTATATAACTATGGAACTGAGGACTGAGGACGAAACAAATAAGAAGAAGTGGTTCGCTCAGGACCTTCAGGTGATTTTTACGGCAGTATGAAAGCTACTTGCTGTCATGCTGTGTGTGCTTTCTTCTTCCTTCTTCTTCTTCTTCCTCTCCTTCTTCCCTATTTTTTTTTTCTTACAAATTATTTGGGTTCCAGATCTAAATAAAAACCCAAAGTATTGCTGGAAAAAATTCAATTTCGGCCAGTATTGGCCAAACTATGCTGAAACAAAATGAAATTGTGCGAACCATGAAAACCGGCCATGGTTCTGAGAATCGTACTATCCAAGGTTTTGAGTGGTTCCATGATTTTTTGGTATGGAGGGATTCATAGAGTTCAAATAACTGCAAAGATAAGAGGTTTATGGATAATCATGCTGTTTTATTTTATTTTGAGTTATAAGAAATTGAGATCACAAAAATTGTGCAAAGATTATGACAACAATAAAATTTTAAAACATTTTCATAATACATGTAATTTATTTTGATTTATAAGAAATTGAGATCACAAAAATTGTGCAAAGATTATGACAACAATAAAATTTTAAAACATTTTCATAATACATGTAATTTGCAGCTGTGGTTGATCTCAGTATCATATATTATTATTATATTTTGACTCATAAAAAATTGACATCACAACATTTGTGAAAATTTGTTGTTCCAGTAATCTATACTGTGTCAACCCATATAAATATTTAAAAGAAAAAAATGGAGAACAAACCAAAAATGGCATCAAAGAAAAAAAAAAAAAAAAAAAAAAAAAAAAACCAAAGCCAGCTCAAGAAAACTACAAAACGGCACAGTTTTGCCTCATGAAATTGAATAAACCGCACTGTTTCAATATTTAAACAATATTACACGTATTTTCACATACTTTTTCACCCCACACATATTTTCAAAAAATACAAATAATGTTACTAGAAATTTTTTACCAAACAAGTAGTTAGCAATAGATTTGTCATTGTTGTAGCTTTTGGGTAATGATGTTTTTGAATTTGTGTTTTATATTGGTGTAGTTGAACGTGATTCATACTTCACTATAGTTTTTAGACTTGGACTGTTATGAACAGCAAAAGAAAGGGTTCAAAATTTTTAAAGTTGAATCGAAGTTGAACTGTGATGATGTCATAATTAATTTAAAATATAAAAAAATATATTAAATTAATACAAATAGAAAAATTAACCAAAATGGTCCAATTAAATATAAAAACATATAATTCTTTATTTATTATTGGTCAAAATTTATATAATTTTTTAAGATGTTTCAACTAATAGATCAATATCAAACCCAAATTTCTACCCAATAATAATAATAACAACTACATTTTTCAAAATATTATAATTATAATATGAACCTAAAAATAATGAAAAAGAAAAAAGAAAAGAAAAGAAAAAGGGCACGTTGATAGAATGAAAAGGGGAGAAACATGTCATACATGTCACGTTGTGGAGTGTAGCTCAAAATTGAAATGGAATGTGGTTTGACACTTTCAACGCCCACCATTCAAATTTCTACTCTTCTTTGTCATTTCCATTGCAATCAAATGGTTGGGCGGATGGTTTATAAAACTAAAAGTCAGTACAAAATAAAGCAAAAAAAATAGCAAAAGATAAATTAGTCTTATATACCTTTATAGTAACTATTAACAATATATTTTAAGAAAATTTTGACACTACTTTTATAAAAAATAAAAAAAATTATTGAAGTATATATATTTTTTTTCTTTTTCTATAAAAATATTCTTTAAATGAATTGTTAACTAATATTCTAATGCCATCTGTTAACATTTCTCATTAATCACATAGAACTATGGAAGTGAGGACTGAGGGCAAAAGAAAGAAGAATAAGTTGTTCGCTCAGGACCTTTAGGTGACTTATGACAGTATGAAAGCTACCTATTGTGAGAGTTGAGTTCATAGTTCGTTTATTTTAGATTTGTGCTTTCTTCTTCTTCTTCTTCTTCCTTTCTTTCTTCATCTCTATTTTTTTCCTTACAAATTATTTAGGTTCCAGATCTAAATAAAAACCCAAAAGCATTGCTGCAAAAAATTTCAATTTCGGCCGATATTGGCCAAAACTTTGCTGAAATAGAATAGAACCGTGTGAACTGTGAAAATGGCCACGGTTTTGAGAACTGTGCAGTCCAGTCGCGATTCAAGTGGTTCCATGCTTTTTTGGTATGGAGGGGTTCTTAGAGTTAAAAGAATCGCAAAGATGAGAGGTTCACGGTTAACCATGCCGCTTTATTTTATTTTGATCTGTAAGAAATTGAGATCGCAAAAATTGTGAAAAGATTCCAAAAACAAAAAGATTTTAAAACATTTTTACAATACATGTATTTGCAATTGTGGTTAGTCCTAGTATCATATGTTATTATCATATTTTGGCCCATAAAAAATTGACATCATAATATTTGTGAAAATATTGTGAAAATTTGTTATACCAATATATTGTGTCAACCCATATAAATTTTTAAAAGAACCAAAAAAAAAAAAAAAAAAAATGGAGCACAAACCGAAAATGGTACTGAAGAAAAAGAAAAGAAAGAAAAAAGCCAGCTCAAGCAAACTACAAAACGACACAGTTTTGCCTCATGAAATTGAATAAACCAAGCTCCTGTCTCTTTTTATATAGTTAGCAATAGTAGGAGCCTGTTTGATAAGAAATTTCTAGTAATATTATTTAAGTTTTGTGGAAATATATGTGAGTGAAAAAATATGTAAAAATACATGTTGTGATGTTTAAACAACAGTTTTTGTTGTTTAAACACCGTTACCAAATGGGGCATAGATTTGTCATTGTTGTAGCTTTTGGGAGATGATGTTCTGAGTTTGTGTTTTATCTTGGTGTAGATGAATATGATCCACACCTCCACAAATTTAGAGTATTTTACTAACTTCTAGGCGTAGATGAATATGTGTTTTATCTAAATTTCCTAGAGTGTTTTACTAATAAATTTTCTTAGATCTTAAATACTCTTTAATGATTTAGATTTTGCAATATCAACATTTTACTAATAATATTCTTAAAATAATAAAATAATATTACAAACAAAATAATTAAAACTATTGTTAATGAATTATTGATATGACAGAATTTAGACCACTAAATTATTAAAGAATGGTTTGAATTTAGAAAAATTTATTTGATAGACAACCTAAAAAAATCTAGATGATCATAACCCCACCCAGGCGTCTTTGCTTCTATCTTTGGCTTTTATTGGGCTGGTCACTTCTTGATCTTCTTTACACGTCCCATGTACCTTGCCAACGGCTAACTAGACATCTTCGAACTGCTTTTAACAGCTAACTAAACTGAGTATGTTCTAGTTACATTTTGCTGGTTACGTGAGTCAGTCTCTGGCCTCGATACCCGTTCCACTTTTCCAGTATTGTCTCAATCCCACCCATCTACTCGGCTGCAGACCTGCCTCCATTCTTTAATTGAAATGATAGAACGCAACTAGCACAATTTATTTTCAAATATACATTCAGGATCTCACCTTTTTCGCTCTTCATTCCCACATAAGCTGACAAGCCTTCTTCTTCTTCTTCTTCTTCTTCATTGTGTCTCTCTGAACTTCTTGCTCCATCTGTTTTTTTATTTCGAAAAATCCTTACTCATTCTACATCAAAAGGTCTTAACTCATCAAGAAAACCATTCTGTTTCCTTTCTCGGAATGAAGAAGATGATGGTGTTTCCTAGAGAGTCATCGAAGAGTGACAAGATCGATGCAGAGGATCGGATATCTGAGTTGCCTGAACCCATTAAGCAGCACATTCTGTTTTTCATGTGCCCTGAAGATGCTGCTCGTACCACTGTTTTGTCCAAGACATGGCAACAAACATGGAATTCACTCCGCAGGTTAAGTTTTTTTTTTTTCTGTAGGTCTTGATTGTACCGAAACTCTGGAAATACTCCACACGGAAAAGGTAATAATTCAATATTTTAAGGTTGTACTTATACGAGCAGATGCTTCGCCTTCTTGTATCGGTAAGTGGATTGAATTTGTTCTTGGAAATTACATCAATCAGCTACTTCTTGACATTATCTTCGAATACACTCTGCCTAAGCAAATGTTTGCAGCTAAATCATTGGCCATATTATACTTAAGGGGTTGTAGGTTGGTAGAATCTTTTTTTGATGAAAATGCTAAATTTACTCGTCTGAAGGAGCTGACTTTGGACAAAGTTGTTCAAGATGGGAATGCGATACAAGAACTCCTTAACCGCTGCCCTGTGCTTGAAGCGTTTTCAATTGATAATTGCTTGAACGTATATTGTCTTGAGCTTTATAATCTCCCCAACCTTAAGATGGCCAAAATCAATAGAGTCGGAATGTTTTACATTAATGAAGCTCCTAACCTGCACACTCTGTGTTGTACAGCGAAAATTTCATTCATATTTTTGCTTTGTACTACTTACACTAATTTAAGGAAGCTGTCAATTAGAATTGGTTACAACAGCTTTGATGTAATGTATGTTCCACGACTTAATTCTATGTTTCCCCTTCTTGAGACTTTGGACCTTAACGACATAAGACGACTGGATGAGGTTAAAATTTCACATGATCGACTTGAGAGCTTAAGTTTGTCAACAAAGTTTAATACTATCACAGGTCAGATTGACTTTAAAAATCTTGTATCCTGTAAATACGAAGGAAAAACAATCCCATCCTTGTTGATTAATTCTTCTAGATTACAAGATGTTCAACTTAAACTATTGACAGACTATCCTCTAGACACTTGGTGGTTTCTACGATTAAAACAATATCTAGAGACATTTAAGCAACCAGGAGTTCTTCTGAACTTGCAGCTGCAGATCGAATCTTCTATGGTAAGCCTTCTGTGGCCTCTTTCTTTGTCACTTGATGCAGAGACTATTAATTATTTTTTTCTTTAATGAGAGATTTTGGGGATTTATTTTTTCGATAATTCTACATAGTAGTATAATTCAACATTTATCTTTTAACATGCAGGTTGAAATTAATCCAGAGCTGTTAAGTGAACAATCAGTTTGTCCTCTTGCAAATTTTAAGCATCTGAGGTTCCTACATATTGAATCTTCACAAAATCATAGAGATATTATAGATGCCATGCTATGGACTATCCATCCTGAAATGATATCAGTAAATTTGCTTTCACAACCAGACAGTGCATTCATTAAGGTTAAGTACTTTGTAATGTCTGATTGTTGATTATTTGCTATTTATGACAAACTCACTGAGAATTTTTTTTTATGCATTTTACAGTTGCTATACGAGAACTTAATGGATAGAACAGAAAAGCTTGAGTGTTGCAATGGCTATCAAATCAAATGTTGGCGCCATTACTTAAAAGCTGTGGAATTAATTGTTGACGAAAAAACAAAAGAAATACTTGAATTTTACCAGTTTATCTACATAGTAGCATATGATTTTATGAAAGATTATGGAACGGGAGAAGAAGTAAAATTTAAGTTAACATGGTAGCTCTAGCATTTGGGTAGATTATTGGGCTCCAACAGGCCTGTCCGAAGGAAACTTTTGTGCTGATTTACTAGCTAAAAGCTTAGGGGAACTTTTGTTTATGTATTGGATCCCCTAATTTTGTTGTAACCATTTGTTGCTGGACTATTTTTGTACTTAATTTACAATTTATATTTGTCTTAGGATGCTAATTAACTAAGAATTTGAAATTTATGTTTCTTTATAAATAACTTCTACCCAAGTTGATACATCTCTACTGATGTCAAATATGCAGGGTCCAAAGTTCAAACCAATCCTCTCCATTGGAGAATTCTGGTTCTTTCTCAACATTGAAAGGGAATGCATTTATTCTTCATATGGTAATCAATTTAGGGATGTGAAGTGGGCGAGTTTGGGGTGAGTATAATTGGGTTAGATATATAAAGTTTATTTACCCATTAAAACTTATTTAACTAATTGCTTCTAACTCAAATCTAACTTAACCAAATTATTATGGGTAAATCTCAATCTAACAAATTACTAAATTATCAAAATGCCCTTAAAGTGTAAATGATCAAAGTACTCTAAAATTTTCAAAGATGATGAAAATACTCCAAAACCTCAAAATTACTAAAATAACCATGAAACTTACAAAATGGTTAAAATACTCCTGAAACTCAAATAAATGACTAAAATACTTCAAAACCAAAAAATGACAAAGATATCCCTAAAACTCATAAAATGACCAAAATACTCTCAGAATCTTAAAATTACCAAAATATCTTCCAAAATTCATAAAATGACCAAAATACTTTTGAAACTCAAAAAATGACCAAAATACTTTCGAAATCTAAAAATTACAAAAATAATTTCGAACCCTACAAAATGACCAAAATACTCTTGGAATTCAAAAAATGATCAAAATACCTCAAAACCAAAAAATGACAAAGATACCCCCAAAACTCATAAAATGACCAAAATACCCTCAGAATCTTAAAATTACCAAAATACCCTCCAAAATTCATAAAATGACCAAAATACTTTTGAAACTCAAAAAATGACCAAAATAATCTCTGAAACTTAAAAATGACCAAAATACTTTCGAAACCTAAAAATTACGAAAATAATCTCGAAACCTACAAAATGACCAAAATACTCTTGGAATCCAAAAAATGATCAAAATACCCTTAAAACCTGAAAATTACCAAAATACTCCCAAAACTCATAAAATGACCAAAATACCTCTAAAACAAAAAAATTACCAAAATACTTCCGAAACATAAAAAATGACCAAAGTACCCCTGAAACTCAAAAATTTACCAAAATACCTCCAAAACATAAAAATGACCAAAATACTCCTGAAACCCAAAAAAAGACCAAAAAATAATTACTAATCATGTGGGCTTATTCTTGAATTGCCACTGTTCATTAACGTACTTGATGCCTGATACTAATGAAAATTGTTGCACCATGTACCATGGTGCATTGTAAACCGTGGCATCTCAAACCTGTTTTACATTTTCATGGGTCCATTGCTCTACAATTGGAATCCATACAATTTTATAGGTTGATCTTTCTTGCTTATTTCTTCATAAATGGGCTTGAGAATTGAAATATCCTCAACAGAGATGTCCATGCCTGAAAAGAACAACAAAACATTCTTTGTTTTCACCACTTCTATATAATATATATATATATATATATATATATATATATATATATATATTATAGCTAATAATCGGATTGTGGAATACAATTATGAAACTTACATTATGTCAATACCAACACAAATTTGTTTTTATAGGTTGATCATTCTTGCTTATTTCTTCATGAATGGGCTTGAGAATTGAAATATCCTCATCAGAAATGTCCGGGCCTGAAAAGAACAACAAGACATTCTTTGTTTTCACCACTTCTATATAATATATGATGGTGCATAATAAAAACCAACTCCAAATTCATCCGTTGAAGTCGTCCAAAGGGAAGAAAGATACAGTATTGTGATAGTTATGGAAAACAGTCTAGATAAGGTAACTTCCAAAGCAGTTAAGGAAGTTACCTTCGGATTTATCGAGTTCCTCAATATTAGGGACAGTTACTAAACAAATAACTGTCCCAAGGCGTACACTATATAAGTACTGGACCATGGGAAGGTAAGGGGATTTTTTCCATTCTTCTGATTCGAAGAAACACTTCATTTTATTTGGAATTACAAATTCACTAACTTTGCCATCGGAGGATTCTTAACCGGCCTTCTCCAGTCTTCTCTGATTCTATTTGATTTTTCAGGACTCGACCTTCAAGATCACTAACGCCCGAAAATTTTCAGCCCACTGATTTCCTTGTTAACTATCAATATATATATATAGCTAATAATCGGTTTGTGGAATACAATTATGAAACTTACACTATGTCAATACCAACACAAATTTGTTTTTACCCAAATTCATTTGCAATAGAGTAAAGAGACACAATTAGAGCATTAGCATTGGGGAATGCTAGTGCCAAATCTAAGGGAAATTAAGAATTTTAAACTCCAAAACCACTTGCATTGGGGAATGCTAAACAACAATATTGCAAATTTTTTTGCAATACTGCTACAGTGTAATTCTAAACATAGAATTGCACTATAGCAAGTATTGTAAAAATAATAATATTTTATTATGTAGAGAGAGGAGAGAGAAGGGAGAGAAAAGATATAATTTTGAGATATATTATTTTATTATGTAGATATATTATTTTAATGAGTAAAAGAGGGAAGTAGAAGTTTGGGATGTGGAGGTATTGTAAAATGGTATAGTATAATGATAAAGTTGCTTTTTAGAATTGTAAAATAGAGTAGCATTGGAATTTTTCAATGCTAATGCTCTTAATGTATTTAATTATGCAAAATAGAACCATAACATTGTAATAGTTTGATATTTTTGCCCAGGATAAGCTATGTTTGTAGGCCCAATACAATTTTAGATTTGGCATAGGTTTTGATGATGCTACGAAATTATCACCTTAAGTTGTCCATATGGCTCGTCTGCAGAAGAAAAGAAATAAGCCAACAAGTTGCCTCGTCCATCCTTTAGGACGAGGCAAGGAAGGTCTCGTCCGTCACAATTGACGGACGAGGAAAGCCTGGCCATGCCATGGCTTGTCCACCCTTAGTTAGGGACGGACGAGCCAGGCATCTCTGCCTTAACCAAAAAGAATGGAAACCTCCATTGCTTGAAAAAAGGCATCGGTTCAAGCGAAATGACGTCTAAGGAAGTTATGGAAGTTACCTCCGATATTGGTGAACTCCTCGACAATAGGAACGGTTATAACCGTTCCATACACTATATAAGCATGATCCTGCGTAAAGGTAAGGGGATTTTTTTTCTTCTGACTCTTTTTTCTTTTCTCTTTCACTTAGAGAAAGGAGAAAACACTTAGATATTTTCCTCTCCATTCAAACTTTCTAACTCCATCATCGGAGGGTTAAAGGCCGGCCTCCACCGGTCTTCACTCTGATTGTTTTCGGTTTTATAGGACTCAATTCCCAGAATTGTCGAAGTCTGAAGATTTTCAACCCACTGATCTTCGAGAGTTATCAGTTGGCGCCGTCTGTGGGAAAGAAAACATCTTTGTTGTCGCTCTTGAACTTGTTCAGTTCTGCGAGTTTTTTTTTCTCACACGAAAGGGTTTGAAATGGTTCGGACTAGATCAAGGGCAACTAGCCCGGGTCCTCAACAGAGTAGGGATGCATCTAGTAATCCCCATCGCGATCGACAATCTGCACCTAATATGCAGGCTTCGTCTGTTCAGCACATGCATTCGATGGCGGCTGCGATGGCAGAGTTAACTCGCCAAAATCAGGAGTTGCGGAGAGAAGTTAACTTAAGAAGGCAGACACATCAAGAGCAGGATGAAGAAGGGCAAACTCAAGACCAAGAGGGCAGAGAGAACTTTCAGCGTGGGAGCCCATCAAGGGATACCACTTCACGAAGGGCGTCTGACTTGAAGAGAGAGATGGATCAGATGAAGAAGGCTATGGACGAAATGAAGGAAAATATGAGGAGGGCAAACCTAGTAGAAGATTTGGTCCATAGAACCGACTCTCCTTTTACGGCCTCCATCAATGGCCATCCCCTACCACCGAAGTTCAAAATGCCTTCTTTGGATTCATATGATGGGAATCGGGATTCTTTTGATCACATTTCTACCTTCAAGACCACTATGCATCTGCAAGGTGTTCCAGACGAAATAATGTGCAGAGCCTTTCCCACCACCCTCAAGGGTCTGGCTAGAGTATGGTTCAGCAAGTTACCCCCGAATTCAGTGAGTTCTTTTGGAGAATTAAGCAAGTTGTTTGTTAATAACTTTATTGGGGGTCAGCGTCACAGACGATCCACTTACAGTTTGCTAACGATAGAACAGGGGGAGAACAAAAGCCTGCGTTCCTTCATCACACGCTTCAATAGGGAAGCCCTGACCGTGGACGAGGTAGATGATAAACTACTGTTGGCAGCATTTCATAACGGAGTTAATTCAGATTTGTTTATACATAAACTGTATGAGAAGGAACCTCAGTCTATGGCTGAACTCGTCCATTCAGCCCAAAATTTCATGAATGCAGAAGATGCTATTATAGCTAAGAAAAGGAAGAGAGCTGAGAGGGTTGAATCAAATCCTTCTCGTCCGTCCGACCAGGGTCCTCGTCCAAAGAAGGGACGAACGGAGGATAAGAAAGATCGAGAAAAGAGGGTAGGTCCATCAGCAAGGAATCAACACTACACTCCTTTAAGCATGCCACTTGAACAAGTCCTCATGCAAATCAAAGACGAGCCTTCCTTAAAGTGGCCAGAGAAGATGAAGGGAGATCCCAATAAGCGCAATAGAAATAAGTATTGTCGCTTCCATAGAGATCATGGGCACGACACAGACGAGTGTTTCGATCTGAAGCAGCAGATTGAGAACCTCATTAGGCAAGGGAAGTTGAAAAATTTCCTAGGACGAGATCACAGAGACGAGAAACTGAAGGTCAAAGTAGAAGAACAGTCACGACCACCGCTGGGAGAAATAAGAATCATTTTGGGGGGAAGTTCTGCAGGACAGTCATCCAAGTCAAAGAAAGCCTACCTGAAAGCAGTGCAGAACGTTCAGCTTTCTGGACGATCGCCAAGTGCAGGAACCATGGACGAGCAAGCAATCACCTTCACGGACGAGGATGCAAAGAAAGTCCATCACCCCCATGATGATGCTATTGTCATCACTCTCCTTATTGCAGACTACAAGACTAGGAGGGTGTTGATTGATAATGGAAGTTCTGCTGATATCTTGTACTTTCCAGCCTTTCAGCAGATGAGACTGGGACGAGACTTGCTTCGTCCAACAAGCTCCCCCCTAGTTGGTTTTGGTGGAATGAAGGTGCAGCCTGTGGGTAGTATTTCATTACCAGTGACAGTGGGGGCGTATCCGCGGCAAGTAACCATGGAAGTAAGTTTCCTCGTAGTTGACTGTTCGTCCTCCTACAATGCAATAATTGGGAGGCCAACTTTGAACAGATGGAAGGCAGTTACATCTACTTATCACTTGTCAGTTAAGTTCCCAACAGAACACGGGGTAGGCCAAGTACAGGGAGACCAGTTAGTTGCAAGAGAGTGTTATCTGGCCATGCTGGCCGCAGACGAGCAGGTTCAAGCAATGTCTATTGAAGAAAGGAGAGTGATGGCAGAACCTATTGAAGCATTGGAAAATATCCCTTTAGATGATGATGATCCTGAGAGGTGTACCAGGGTTGGAGCAGATTTGGAAGCAACGATCAAGAAAGATCTCATTTGTTTTTTGAAAAAGAATAAAGATGTATTTGCTTGGAGTCATGAAGATATGCCAGGCATAGATCCCAGTGTTATTACCCACCGTCTGAGTGTATGTCCCACCTCCAAGCCAGTGCGGCAGAAGAAAAGGGTGTTTGCCCCAGAGAGAGATAATGCCGTCAAGGAAGAAGTTCAGAAGCTAATTATGGCAAAGTCCATTCGAGAGGTATACTATCCTGAGTGGCTAGCCAATGTGGTAATGGTCAAAAAGGCGAATGGCAAGTGGAGGATGTGTGTTGATTTCACAGACCTGAATAAGGCCTGCCCAAAGGATAGTTATCCGCTACCACGCATTGATCAGTTGGTAGATTCTACCGCTGGCCATAAGTTGCTCAGTTTCCTCGACGCATTCTCTGGTTACAATCAAATTAGGATGGAAGAGGCGGACCAGGAAAAGACGTCCTTTATCACCAGTCAGGGACTTTACTGTTATAAAGTAATGCCGTTTGGCCTAAAGAATGCTGGGGCGACATACCAACGCCTGGTCAACCACATGTTCCGTCCACAGATCGGAAGGAATATGGAAGTATACATAGATGATATGTTGGTAAAAACTCAAGACGAGAAGGGACACTTGGTCGATCTGCAAGAAACATTTGACACGTTGAGGCAATATCATATGAAGTTAAATCCTAGCAAGTGTGCTTTTGGGGTATCGTCAGGGAAGTTCCTAGGGTTTATGGTTTCCTATAGAGGAATTGAAGCAAACCCCGACAAAATTCAAGCAATATTGGATATGAAGCCCCCTAGCAATGTGAAAGAAGTTCAGTCCCTCACCGGACGAGTTGCCGCCCTTAACAGGTTTGTCTCTAAAGCTACAGACAAATGTTTGCCATTTTTTAAGGTTCTCAAAAAAGCCTTTGAATGGACTGACCACTGTCAAAAAGCTTTTGAAGATTTGAAGAAGTATCTCAGTAAAGCCCCGTTATTGAGCCCGTCTGTGTCCGGAGAAGAGTTGTACTTATACTTGGCCGTCACCCCATATGCCGTAAGTTCAGCACTGGTGAGGGAAGAAAGCAAGGTGCAGAGACCTGTGTATTATACTAGCAAAGCATTGAGGGGAGCAGAGGGACGGTACCCGCAAATGGAGAAACTAGCTTTTCCGTTGGTAACGGCTTCTAGGAAGCTGAGGCATTATTTTCAAGCTCATGTTATTAACGTCATGACAGACCACCCATTAAAGAAGGCTATGAACAAGGTAGAGGCTGCAGGACGTTTGATCTAGTGGGCCGTAGAACTCAGTGAATTTGATATCAAGTATCAACCGAGACATGCCACAAAAGCCCAAGCCCTGGCAGATTTCATTGCAGAATTTACTTCGAGTTATGATGAGGTGGTTGAAAAAGAAAGTGTTAAGTGGGTAGTTCATGTGGACGGTTCGTCTACGCAGTACGCAGGAGGAGTAGGTGTAGTCTTGCAATCTCCGCAAGGGGACAAGTTAAAACACAGAGTTCGTTTGCAGTACCAGACAACAAACAACGAAGTCGAGTATGAAGCATTTCTCAGAGGGATGGAATTGGCCAAATCTGTTGAAGCAGAGTCACTCCTCGTCCTGGGAGATTCTCAGCTAATCATGGGCCAAGTGAATGGCGAGTTTGAAGCCAAGGAAGAGCGCATGAGGAAATATTTAAACAAAGTGATGCGACTTGTTAAAAAATTTGAAGAAGTTGACTTTATTCAAATCCCAAGGGAAGAAAATATGGAAGCTGATGCTTTGCCAAAAGAAGCCTCGTCTAGCGAAGCTGCTGATAAGTTTGATGAAATCCAATATATGCCGAGTGTAGATATCCCAGAAGTGCAACAAGTAGAAAATGGAATGAATTGGATGGTTCCAATTGTATCATACTTGAAAGACGGGCAGCTCCCAGATGACAAAGACGAAGCTAGGAAACTGAGAGCGAGGGCAGCAAGATACGTTCTTATGGACGAGATTCTCTACCGAAGAGGTTTCTCCCAGCCTTATCTCAGATGTTTGGCCCCAGATGAGGCAAACTATGTACTTAGAGAAATTCATGAGGGAGCATGTGGCAACCATTCAGGCGCCAGATCGCTCGTCCATAAAATTGTCCGTGCCGGATATTATTGGCCAAGTATGCATGCTGACGCTAAGGCATACGTCCAGGTTTGCGACCAATGCCAAAGATTCAGCAATGTCCCCAGACAACCATCAGAATATTTGACTCCAATGATGGCCCCGTGGCCTTTTGCACAATAGGGACTGGATATCCTAGGTCCATTTCCATTAGGTATAAGGCAGATGAAGTTCCTTGTGGTTGGTATTGATTATTTCACCAAGTGGGTGGAGGCAGAACCTTTGGCTAACATCACACAGCAGAATGTCAAGAACTTTGTGTGGAAAAATATTGTATGCAGATTTGGAGTGCCTAGGGTGTTGGTCTCGGATAATGGAAGGCAATTTGACAATGCAATTTTCAGAGACTTTTACGTACACTTTGGAATTCAAAATCATTACTCTTCACCAGCCCACCCGCAAGCTAATGGCTAGGCAGAAGTTGCAAACCGATCCTTGTTGAAGATAATCAAGACTCGGCTTGAGGGGGCTAAGGGAGTATGGCCAGATGAGCTTCCAGGCGTTCTGTGGGCATATAGAACGACAGTGAGGACTCCTACAGGAGAGACTCCTTTCAGGCTAGCATACGGAACTGAAGCAGTCATACCCGCAGAAGTGCACATGGCCAATCATAGAGTGACGACCTACCAGGACGAAGCTAATGAGGAATAACTACGTCTGAGCCTCGACTTGATAGACGAGGTAAGGGCAGACGCTGAGCAAAGGATGGCAAGGTATAAAAATCTCATGGCTAGACGATATGATGCAATGGTGAAGCCAAGGCGATTCAACGTAGGGGACCTCGTCCTAAAAAGGGTTTCCTTAGCAACAAAGAACCCAGCTCATGGGAAGTTGGGACCAAATTGGGAAGGCCCCTATAGAGTTATCAATTGCAAAAGACAAGGTTCCTATTACTTAGAAGCTCTTGATGGGAGGAAGTTGGAGCATCCATGGAATGTGGAACACTTGAGGAAGTATTACCAGTAGAATATCAGCCTGGATGAGCTCAGCAACTATATTATTATATTATTTGGTGTGGCTTTGTTATGTTAAATTTATGGACGGTGTTGTATGCTTAAATAAAGGCATTGGCCTAAGGTGCCTGCCTCGTCTTTGATAAACAATGCTTGTGATATGAATGGTATTTGTTGAATGTACATAATGTTGTGTAATTCACTGATTTCCATACAGCATTTGTTTGAAGTATATTTTAAAGGATATAATGAAAAGCTTTCCAAAGGGACAAACTGTTAAGGCGTTCTCGTCCATATCAAAGGACGAAGAAAAACCTAAAATCCCTTAGGGAGCACAAGGCATCCTCGTCCATATCAGAGGACGAGACAAAGCCCTGCATCCCAAAAAGCACAAGGCATACTCGTCCAAAGCCTTACATTCTAAAGGGAAAAGCATTAGGGCATCCTTGTCCTTATCAAAGGACGAAGCAAAGCCCTGAATCCCAAGCAAACTCATCCTTAATACGGACGAGTTAAAACACCATTTAAATACATGGGCAAAAATGCACAGACAAGTGTATGTTAAGCCATGGACGAAAGAAGCATCTGGCAATATTTTAAGGCTTTTGTTAAAACAATCCAAGACATGGACGAGTACAATGAAAGCCTTAGGATTTCAAAGTATAAAAATTAGGCTTTTTGTCAAAGCAATCCAAGTTATGGACGAGTACAATGAAAGCCTTCAATTTTCAAGAATAAAAATTAGCTAAGTCCATAAATGAGGCAGGCTGGTTTTTGTTAGTTTTAACAGGTCCTTAGACCAATAATGTTGAATTGCTACCCTGTCACATGAAGGATCTACATTTGAAATTCTAATGAAAATGGTAGACAAATATACACAAAATGGACGAAATTAAGTAAGCAAAATAAATAAAATTCGTCCATACACATACCACAAAGAATAACATTAAGTTGAGTGGATATCACAATAAACTTGTTTAAAGCCTCGTCCTAAAACCACGGACGGGGCGAATGTATTGAAATTACATAGATGGTCGCAAAATGGACCAAATAAAGTGCATAAAAAATTAATTTAAAACTAAGTAGAAGAAGAAGCATTGGGGGCGTCCTGAGGGGGCAAAGTCGTAGCGTCGTCTTCGACGTTGACGTCATCAGAGCCAGTCTGGACGAGAGAACTAGTAGCAGCAGCGTTCAGGTTAAGGAGAATGGAACTGAAGTCAATGTCAGGAAACCTTTCTATAGCTTCACTTCTAAAATCCTCAAACCCTGCTGCGTAATTAGTGTCCAAAACTTCAGTGTACTGCTTGGACGACTTGAATTCTGCTACTGCATCGTCCTTCGCGTTGGAGAGAAGGGCATCGTGCTCATCACTTTTCTTCTGTAAGAACTCAAGACGAGCATCCTTCTCTGCAGCACTGACTCTCAGCTCTTCAACCAATGTCTTCAACTCCTTCACCTCATCCGTAGTCTTGGCAGCCACTTCAGCCCATTGCCTTGCCTCAGCCTTCAACTCCTGGATCCTCGTCTCTAACAGGATCCTCGTCTTGTCCAACCCTGTTGCTTGCCTGGACGCTGCTATAAACTTTGACATTCCCTGTGAAAAATAAACAAGTTAAAAAAAAAAAAAAAGAAGAGACGAGGAAGGAAGGAAAATCACTGAGCAAGATAAGACATTACCTTGAAAAGATCATGAACACCAGAATGTTCAAAATATTTAAGGGACATGTCGTAGCAAACATTTATGTCCTCGTCCGTCACAGCCTGCTTAAAGCGCTCCCAGGCTAAGTCCTCGTTCTCAATAATGTTGGAGGGGGCCATTCTTGGAGGCTGAGACGGGGTTGACACGGTCCTGGACGGAGTGGCTTGGGACGGAGTGGTCTCAACTGGAGTGGACGAGTCCACATCAACTATATGCGTAGGCTGTTGAGACGAGGGAGGTTTAACCACTTGAGTTGAACTGGGCTTGGCCTTCTTGCCTCGACGACTGGGGAGATTTCCCAAATCTAAATTCCTTGACAGGGTTTTTCTTTTCTCCCCAGTCATAGGGCGAGTCTGGACGTCACCCTCAGGACGATCACCCTCAGTAGCTACGTCCTTTCCCTTGTTTCCCTTCATTGTTGCCATCCCTTTTATAAAAACAAAAAGAGGGAAGAAGATAAAAATACTTCTAAAAATAAGGCAAAACGAAATAAAAGGACGATGAAGGCTGGAGACTTACTTTTTCTAACCGTGACCTCGTGGGCAATAGCTTCGTCAGATGGATTAGGACCTAAACCCCACTTGGCAAGGCGTCTGAGTGAGACCAAAGAATGAAAGTCCCTATCCACGTGAAGACGAGCTCTGTGGACGCGGTCACGGAAAAACTTGCTTAAGGACGGACGTTCAACAGCTGAAAAGAAAACACTCCAGTTAATTGGTCGTCGATATTTTTAAATAAAAATAATAAAATAAAATAAGAAGGGGAACAACTTACCTTCAGGACGAAGGTTTCCTAAGTCCCCAGTGTAACGGCCAAACGAGTCCTGGCCAACGTCTACAGGGTTTCCAGCCCAAAAGCCAGAGACGAAGAAATATTCCGTCTTCCACTTTCTGTCAGACGAGGCCAAGGACTTGATCAGCCTACAATCTTTACCCCTGGCTGTAAATTGATGGAAGCCAGGGGATTGGTGTATCTCTGAAGGCTTGTAACAAAAAAGGAACTCGTCCACAGTAAGAGGACGGTCCCTTCCAAATACTTCACTCCACAAAACTTGCATTGAGACAATTAGTCTCCATGCATTTGGATTAAACTGACATATACCCAAACCTAACCTAATTAACAATTCTCTGATAAAGGCATTTAAAGGAAATCTTAAACCCCCCAAGAGGTAAGCTTCATAGACGCCAATCCCAAAGTGAGGGTCGCAACACCATTCTCCACGGACGGGTACCCTGGGGTTAAACTCGTCTGGGATTTGGTACCACTCCCTAAGGTTTTTCAGTCTCTGCTCATCCGTCTTGGAGGGGATATCTATTGCACAACTATATACAGTAACTTCTTCTTCGTCTAAGGAATTAGGACGAGGGTCAGTAGACGAAGTACCAGCCTGAGACCCAGAGGCTTTCCTAAGTTGTTCTTGTAAAACTTCTATAGGAAGCCCAGGGACGCCAGAGACGTACTCCTCGTCCGTGGTGTTCCCCCTACTGCTATCACTATCGCTACTGGAGTTAAAACTACTCTCGTCATTATATTCGTCTATAGCCTTATCTATGCTATCGCTAGACGAGGAAAGTACAATGTCTACCATCTTAACAGGAAAACTAAGGACGAGAAAAAAGAAGAATACCTGGATCTAGGACGAACGAAGGCTATAGACGCGTGAAGCTTCTAAACGAGTGTCTAAGACGAGGAAGGACAGGGAAAGAAATTTCAGAAATGAAGAGGGTACCGGAGGTATTCCACTATTTATAGGGAACAAACTCAAGCATCTGAAGCGACATCACCCAGTCATTAAAGGACACGTGGCACACTTCTCGGGCAGATCAATCGACGAGATTTTTTCACTAACCAATCTTTGACACGTAACACATCCAACTATTGCAAACACACCTTGTTTATATTAGGACGACCCAATGAACAAGGGGGGGAAGGCCCCTATAGAGTTATCAGGTTTGATTAACAATTACCTATGATTTTTAGACATTGACCATTCAATGAACTTAAAAAAAAAAAAAAAAAAAACAAACAAACAAAAAAAAGTTCAAGGTTTTTGAAGTCGAACCAAAGTCAAATTGAGGTTAAACCATGATTACGTCATAATTAATCTAATAATTATTTAAAATATAAATAAATATATTAAATTAATTCAAATAGAAAAATTAACTAAAATAGTCCAATTAAATATAGAAATATATTCTTCTCAAATATAAAAAAAAAAATGTGTGTGTTGGAGGGAGGGGGGGGGGGGGTGTGTCCACCTAATTTATTTATGTTTGTGCTCATATTTAATTGTTGAAAAATCAAAATAAAATAGTATTTATGTTGCATGGTCATAGCGTGTCACCTATGAAATTATGAATACATTAATTTAAATGTATTGCATGGCCACAATGTGGCATGCTTGGAAGGTAGGAATCAACCACCACACACCTTTAGTGCGATAGTCACTTCACAAGACCTAACTTTAATGGGTCGGGTTTTACCTGATCCTCGAAGCATTAGGGTCAGGTTTGGGTTTTAATTATCCAACCCGAAGCGGGTTTGAGTCGGGCGCAGGTATTAGTAATACCCACCCCAAACCCAACTTGTGAAAACTAAAAGTAAAATTACAAAAAAAAAAAAAAAAAACCCTAACTAACTAACGAACTATATATATATATATATATATATCACTTATAAAAAACCCTAACCCTATGTCTTATTTTCCACGACTTAATTCTATGTTTCCCCTTCTTGAGACTTTGGACTTTAACGACATAAGACGACTGTATGAGGTTAAAATTTCACATGATCGACTTGAGAGCTTAAGTTTGTCAATTGTCAACAAAGTTTAATACCATCACAGGTCAGATTGGCTGTAAAAATCTTGTTTCCTATAAATACGAAGGATAAACAATCCCATCCTTGTTGATTAATTCTCCTAGATTACAAGATGTTGAACTTAAACTATTGACAGACTATCCTCTAGACACTTGGTGGTTTCTTCGATTAAAACAATAATATCTAGAGACATTTAAGCAACCAGGAATTCTTCTGATTCAGAAGTTCTGAACTTGCAACTGCAGATCGAATCTTCTATGGTAAGACTTCTACGGCCTCTTCCTTTGTCACTTGATTAATTATTTTTTTCATTAATGAGAGATTTTGGGGATTTATTTTTTCGATAATTCTACATAGTAGTATAATTCAACATTTTTCTTTTAACATGCAGGTTGAATTTAATCCAGAGCTGTTAAGTGAACAATCAATTTGTCCTCTTACAAATTTCAAGCATTTGAGGTTTCTATATATTGAATCTTTACAAATTCATAGAGATCTTATAGATGGCATGTTATGGACAATCCATCCGGAAATGATATCAGTAAAATTATGTTCACTAAAAGACAGTGCATTCATTAAGGTTAAGTACTTTATAATGTCTGATTGTATATTATTTGCTATTTATGACAAACCACTGAGATTTTTTATGCATTACAGTTGCTATTCAAGAACTTGAAAGAAAAGCTAGAGTGTTGCAATGGCTCTCAAATCAAATGTTGGCGCCATTACTTAAAAGCTGTAGAATTAATTGTTGAAAAAGAAAGAGAAGAAAGACCTGAATGCTTCCCGATTGTCCACAAAGTAGCAAAATTTAAGTTGTTATGGCAGCTCTAGCATTTGGGTAGGGGAACTTTTGTTTATGTATTGAACCCCCTAATTTTGTTGTAACCAATTGTTGCTGGACTATTTTGCACTTCATGTAAAAATTTATACATCTCTTAGGAAACTAGAATTTGAATTTTTTTTTTTTTTTATCATATTATATCACTTTTATGTGAAAATCAAGGCATAATATGCAATATAATCTAAAGGAACTTTCTAAACCTGCAAACTTATTTTTAGTGTAATTTGACCCAAGTTCTACTGATGTCAAATATGCAGGGTCCAAACCAATCCTTTCCATTGGAGAGTTCTTGTTCTTTCTCAATAGTGAAAGGGAATCCCTTTATTCCCCGTATGGTAATCATGTTGGCTTATTCTTGAATTCCACTGTTCCTTAAACTTCTTGACGCCTGATACTAATAAAACTTGTTGCACTATGAACCACGGCATCTAAGAACGTAGCATCTCAAGCTTGTTTTGCATTTCATGGGTCCATTTTTCTACAATTGGAATCCATACAATTTTGTACGGATCGTTCTGACTTATTTCTTCATAAATGGGCTTGAGAATTGAAATATCCTATCAGAGATGTCCAGGCCCGAAAAGAACAACAAGACAATATTCTTTGTGCAATACAATCATGAAACTTACGCTATGTCAGCCCCAACCCAATTATGTTTTTTAACCAAATTCATATGTAATAGAGCTGAGTAAACAGACACAACAATGTATTTAATTATGCAAAATAGAACCATAACATAGCAATAGTTTGATACTTTTTCCCTGGATAAGCTTTGTTTGTATGCCCAATTAATACAATTTTAGGTTTCGCACGGGCTTGATTAATAATTTCCTTGAAATATATCATCCTGCTCGATATTTGATTTTAAAATCATTAATCTGTGTTTGTTTTTTCAAAGCTGAGATTAAGATTTGGGCCTCTTTCATGTTAATATACCTATTGCAGTATGTTATGGTAACACGTCATTTAAAATTTTGTTTATATAACATCAAATATTATTAGTAAAATATAATATTAACAATAAGATTGATATTTTCCATTTTTGTTTGAAAATGGTGAGGATTTTTTGCCCCATTTTTAGTGTAGTTGTATCACTGACTAGTATAAGGATTATAGAAACAAAACTGGAACAAAATCTGTGACAACTGACAAGCCAATGGTCTTTACTCTTTAGTCTAATAGTACCTTCAATTTAGCCCAAGCCCAAACCCAAACTTCTTAATCCTTCTCGTATTAGAAAAGTTTTCTGGGCACATATTTTTGTATAAATGGACTGGGCTTTCCAAGTCCAAAATTCTATTGTTTCATGCCTCCATTTGAGAATCTAGAGAGGGTGAGTGACTAAATTAAATCGTAAATGTGGAAGTCACTCCTAAAAGTCAAAATATATACTTACTGAAATCGTGCATTTTAGGGTGTTATTTCAGTAGCCTCTATTTCGTGCATAAGACTGTGCATTGAACAAAAATCTGGTCGAATACTTGGCCAAAAAGAAAGTAATAATCATTTAATCAAGGTAGCTAGCATGCTTCATTGTGAGTGAAATCGGCCTAAGTTACCTATTTTTTGAGCAAAAAAATCTATCTGCGCTTCTAGTAATTTGAGGATGGCCTTGATTTTCAAAGCAAAAGGCACATTTTCTTGTGTCTTGTCCCTGAAATTGCAAAATTACGGTCATTTGCATTAGATTTGTTATGATCATGGTTATGTCGATTCAATTTACTATTTTTACTTGGTAAAATTTTTATGACAATTAATAATTTATCATATTATCAGAATAAGTAATGGAGCCCCTAATAATATCAAATCTTAATAATTATTTGATAAAGTTTAGTTACAAAATTGATTGTAGCTTACCCCTCAAAAATTTTTTTTTTTTATTGTAGCCTAAGGCTATAATCTTACTTAATAAAATAAATATTACTACAAATTTAGAAAATCTAACAATTAAATTATATGTTCTTTGCGCTTTCAATACGCATGTCAAATTTCGTGTCAATTGGATATTGTTTACTATATGATCTATAAGCTTATATTTTATGCATAAATTTAAACTGTCAAAACTTGCAATTTAAACAATTTATTAATAACATAACTATTGATCTATAATTTTATAGAAAATTTGTAAGCATGGTGGATTTGTCGAAATTCATCACTAATAAAAAGATATTGAGTAAGGTTGTAACCTTAGGTTACAATTAATTTTGCAGTTAAATTTTGTCCATAATTATTTAAATTCAAAAAGACTTTAATAATTACTAGCATATGATAGATAATTCACAATTTTTTTTTTTTTTTTGAGGGGAAATAGATAATTCAATTAAGGGTAAGGACTTACTTGTCATTAAATGAAGCATATATAGACTATATAGACTATAGTACATTTCAATAAGATGGATTGACTTACTTCCAGTACTTTTTCAACTGGACATGTAGACTTACTCATCATTAATGAGACAACACATTGGAATAGTACAAGCTACCACAATTTTGATATCCCAGAAAACATTTATTGAGAATCTGAGATACCATCTATGGTTGTTAAGAGTGCTAGTACTTATATGCTTGCTAGTCTTGGAACTTTTATTTACTAATTATGTTTATTTTGATACCCATCGCCTATGGTGAAAGAACTGTTAGCCCTTGATTAAAATGGTAGAATTTGTAAAACATATTTCTATTCAATGTAATGTGTTTAGTTTCTACCAAAAAAGAAAAAAAAAAAAAAAGGAATAATAAGGATATGTATACAAAATTATTTTGAAATGAAAAAGATTTTTAAAGGTTTATGTGGGAAGATAATTTATGAAATAACTTACAATTTGAAAAGTATAGTCCCCAAACCTAAGAGGAATATTGGCATGAGCGAGTAAAGCAAGACCTATTTCCATTAAGTGGGGATGTTTGTGCTCAACAACACCATTTTATTGGTATTTATGAGGCCATGATATATGCTAAGAAATACTTTTTTTTTTTTTTGTTGTAAAAATTTGTGGAGGTTGTGATTTTTTCCACCCTAATAAGTAATAAGAATGTGTTGGGTTTTTAGACCCAAAAATGTACTGGTTAACCAATTTAATTTAAGGCCGAGTAATTAATTTATCCAATTATGAACAACTTTTGGATAGAATAAACTAATCAATATTGTCCAAACAATCAATATATTATAAACATATTTAAAAAATTTCATATACTACTTTTGTGTTCACATGTTCTAATAAGTTTTACTATTTCCTCAAAAA
Organism: Quercus variabilis; assembly: GCA_030445155.1. NCBI lineage: Eukaryota > Viridiplantae > Streptophyta > Magnoliopsida > Fagales > Fagaceae > Quercus > Quercus variabilis. Next base: position 6,967,014 of record CP129449.1, read on the forward strand.
AAAAAAAAAAATGTCCAAACAAAAAAATAATAACGGAAATAAATAACGCACAATATGATAATTTAGCAAAAACTAGTAACTAATAGAACAACTCGTCCCAAAGCCAAAATCAATGTGGAGGGAGATAACTCATTTGAGAGATAACTCAAAAAAGTCTTCCGGACCCGAGTGAGACTGCAACTTTTCTACAAAGATGATTTCATCGACTAAAGGAGTCTGCTTCATGGTAGGAGATGGCTCTGCTACTAACGTATGGGTGGACCCTTGGGTTAGTTGAGTTCAAACCCAAGCCAAATAATGAGGCAGTTGATCATATTCGTATGATGATATCAAATCTTATCAACATTGAGCTTCATTGCTGGAAAATCAATCTTCTCCAAGATTTATTTGATCTAGAGTCAATCCAAGCTATTCTTTAGGATCCCAATTCTCCTAAGACCCAGACTTGTTAAGCTACCAAGGGTGAAAAATACAAAGGGTGCTTTCTCGATAAAATCTGCATACATGACTAGCTAGTCAAGAGCACTTTTACATGAGGATGCTGCCTCCAAAATACAGTGGCAACACTTGTGAAAGTTCAAGACCCCTGAAAGAATCAAAATGCTGCTATGGAGAATTGGCGCAAACGCTCTGTCTACCAAAGAGAATTTAATGCTAAGTTTAGGTGCAAGTGACTCAAACTTTACCCTACGTGGGGAAGCAGTGGAATCATCCATTCACCTATTTTAATGTAACGTTTAATAATGTACTCAAATTGTACCCAGAACTTAATAGTGTAACGTTTTATTTAAGCTAAAACAAGCCAACTCAAGTTCTATATTATGGGTCCAACTCTGGTATGAAGTTGCTCGCTCAAACCAAGACGTGCCACAAAACGCAGAAATGATCATGCAGCTCTCAGGCTCATCTTACATATTGCATGTTTTGTGATAGGCCTTTAAAATTTCTGATAATCTGAATAGTAGCATACATTTGTTGGAATCAGGGATGGAGCTATTCTTGGACCTGGGGGGCAGTCCCCCCCCACCCCCCCCCCCCCCTCCCGATTTTCAAAAAAAAAATTTAGTATATATATATATATATATATAATATATTATTTTTAGCAATTTATTTCAATAAAATTATACCTTGCCCCCTTAACAATATTATTGATAAAAATGCTATAAAAAATTATTAGCCCAACAATAAAAATTAAGCCCAAACAACACCAAAAAAAAAAAAAAAAAAAAAAAATCAGAGCCAGTTCTAATTAAATATCTACCTAGTCTAGGAGTAGGAAACACCCAACTTACCTCACACATATAATAAAAGGAAAAAAAAGAAGGGAATTTCTAAACCATTCAAGAAAAAAAAGAAAAAAAGAAGAAGAAAAACCTAACTTACGGCTGAACATAGAGGAGAGGAAATTGGCAGCCAGCGACAGCGGCAGAAGCAAAGGTAGTCAACCAGTCAGGGATAGAGACGCTAAGCGGCTGGGGCCTGGGAGCTTGGGGGCTGGGACGGAGAGACCTGATACCAGGGAGAAAGACTTAAAAGAAAGGTAAATAAGAACTGAACCAAACCATCTTTGTCTTTACCTTTAGCATTCTTTTATAAATGAAAAAGTTGTATCTAATCTGACAAACACAACTACACATGCAACAGTCAACAAGTCATTGATAGTTTGTAATTTTTTTTGGTTGTTGTTTTGTATTTAGCAATAGTGAAATAGCCTGTGTATTGTGATATTTATTTTGGTAGTTTTGTCTTGAGTGTTTTTAACTTTTTGTTAGTGTCTTTTAAAACATTAATGTTAGATAAATAATTAAAGAGATTATTTGTAACTTTAAAATTTATTGGTTAATTGTTGAATGTTTGTGTGCATAGTATTTGTTTATTGTGTATAATGATTGTAGATTATTAACCATATAATAACATAATAATTTCAAATTTTATTTTATTTGTAGATTATGAAAAAAGTTAACTACCATATTTGATTTTTTCAAAAGAAAAGTTTCAAATGATTTAGAAGCTAATACTAGTGGTGCAACATTGCAAACCACTAATGTTGATGAAAATCCTAATGTCCCAATTGAGGAAAATCTCGACGTCCCAATTGAGGAAAATCCTGATGAACCTGTTGAAGAAAATCTTGATGTCCCTATTGATCAAAATTCTCAAACAAAATTTCAAAAGGTTGATATGAGTTCATTGCAATTAGAACTTGATCCTGGATTGCGTAGACAAATATATACTTATTATGTTGGGTCCATACCAGCCTTGTTTTAAAAAATTTTAAAAATCTGAGAAGGGTCGAAGCTTTCAAGGTTCTTGGTATGAAGATGATCGCTTTAAGCCATGGCTTGAATGTTCTCCTAAAAAAGATGCCGCTTTTTGTCTACCATGCTTTCTCTTTCATGAGCCAATTGGGCATGATGGACAAAATGCATTCACAGTTAACAGATTTAAGAGTTGGAAGAAAGTTAAAAATGGTGAAAATTGTTCTTTTATTCTTCATATGGGGAAAGATCTTAACTCCACTCATAGAATTGCCCATAAAGCGTGTCTTGATTTGATGAACCAATCTCAACACATAGACAGGGTAGTGAGCAATTTCACTTCAGAACAAATTGCAAATAATCGAATAAGATTGAAGGCTTCAATTGATGTTGTTCAACATCTTTCCTTGCAAGCTATTGCTTTTAGAGGTCGAGATGAAAGCTCTACTTCAACCAATCGAGGAAACTTTCTTACGACATTGGATTTGATGGTGGGCTATAATAATAATATTGTTGAAATAATGGCAAAAGCTCCAAAAAATGCCACCTACACGTCACCTCAGATTCAAAATGAAATTCTACATGTTATTTCAACCAAAGTGAAGAAGGCAATTAGGGAAGAAATTGGTGATGCAAAGTTTTGCATATTGGTTGATGAAGCTTGTGATGAGTCCATGAAAGAGCAAATGGTTGTGGTTTTAAGATATGTTGATACAAATGGCTTTGTGCGAGAATGATTTTTTAGGATTGTTCATGTTGTTGACACTGCAGCAGTAACCCTTAAAAAGGAGATATATCATTTGTTATCTAATTACTGCTTAGATATCCAAAACATTCGGGGGCAAGGATATGATGGTGCAAGCAACATGCAAGGTGAGTGGAATGGATTACAAGCTTTGATTTTGAATGATTATCCATATGCTTACTACATTCATTGTTTTGCACAATGCTTACAATTGGCATTAGTAGGAGCATCAAAAGAAGTTGTCCTTCTTAATAGATTTTTCACTAAATTGATTTTGGTTATCAATAATATTCGTGCTTCATGCAAACGTATTGAGCAATTTAAAATTGCTAGAGCTTTTGACATTGCATATTTGATTGATATTGAAGAGCTTGAGACTGGGAAAGGATTTAATCAGATGGTCACTTTACAGCGACCTGGAGATACTCGTTGGGGTTCGCATTATAAATCAGTTTCTAACTTGATAAAGTTGTTTAGTCCAACATGTGAAGTTCTACTGAAAATTATGGATGAAGGAAATTCTTCACAAAAAGTAGAAGCAGAGTCTGCTTATGAGGAATTAATTTCATTTGAATTTGTCTTCATCTTGCATTTTGTTAATGAAACTATGGGGATCTTGGATAAACTTTGTCAAGCTTTGCAAAACCAATCACAAGACATTTTAAATGCTATGCATTTAGTTTCATCCACTAAAAAACTTATTCAACAATTTAGAGATGAGAAATGGGATGAGTTACTGGCTACTGTGATATCATTTTGTAAGAAACGTGGTTTAGATGTCCCTGATATGAATGCTTGTTATGTTGCAAGATTTGGTCGATCTCGTCATCAACAAGAGGACTTTAAAAATGAGCATTATTATAAAGTAGACATTTTTAATGTAGGAATAGATTCTCAATTACAAGAACTAAATCATCGGTTTAGTGAGCATGCCATGGAGTTACTTACGCTTAGCTCAGCTCTAGACCCTCGAGAGGCATATGAATCTTTTTGAGTCAATGATATTTGTTCATTGGTAGGTAATTTTTATCCAGTAGACTTCACAGATGATGAAAAGAATGATTTGAAAAAGGAACTTGATCTTTATAAGTATGATATAGTTCAACATTCAGGGTTCAAGAATTTGAAAAATATTTCTGAATTGTGCCAATGGATGGTGAGAACTAGAAAATCAGAATACTAGCTGCTTATTTATAGAGTGGTCAAGTTTGTGCTTACTCTTCCTGTTTTTACTGCAACTACAGAGTGAGCATTTTCAGCTATGAACATCATCAAAACTGACCTTCGCAACAAAATGGAAGATGAGTTTTTGTCAGACGCTATGTTGTTATTCATTGAAAGGGACATTGTTGCGACAATTAGTACGGATTCAATCATAGATGATTTCGAAGATTTAAAAAGACGGCGAGTTCCATTTTCATAAATAACTGCATTGTAATATCTTAAAAAACAATAATTTTGTGTATTTTTCTTTGTTGATGGTTTATTAAATGAATGTTTATATGAAGTTTCTTTTTTTTTTTTTTTTTTTTGTCTATACTTTTGCCCCCCCCTAACTCCAAGTCTTGGCTCTATCCCTGGTTGGAATAAAGCAGAGAAAATAAAGATATTTTGTTTTGTCACCACTGACACCTTGTAGGCCTAACTTTCTATTAAGATTTAAAAAATTATTGGTCTTACAAGGTAAAGATGAGTATAAACTATTAGATTGTTATCTCCTAATGTTGCCAAATTCAGCGAAGCCAAGTTCCATGTGAGATGAATAACTACATGAAGTCATGTTCTTGTAAGTTGTTACAGATTCTCTCTTGTCAACGGATGTTTCTTTTATCCCTTTTCATATTTCTTAATTGCCAAACGATTGGAGCTAAATAAGAATATCTTTTTTTGTCTTGTTTTGATAGTCTTTTTATTTTTATTTTAAAAAAAAATCATAATAATGTATGTGTTGCTTGATTAAGGAAGTAAATTACGGCCTTATTGGTAGTGGCTCAAAGTATTGTTATTCAAAATGTAAAAATTGTAGTTTAAGAAATATTGTGAAAACATATATTTAAAATGTTTATAATGAAAAAAATGTATTTTGTCCCATATTTCAAAAAGTATGTATTTAAAATTTAAATATAATTGTGTATTTGGTATTTGTATGTTTTTTTAACAAAAAGTTTTACTTGTCTGACAATTACTGTACACTTTCTAATATTTTAATTACTATTTAATTCTACCATATTACCGTTTGACTATCTTCCACGCTGCTCTCTGCCTCCTCTCCTTCCAAATCCTCTCTGCTCATACTAATAAACTTAATATTCTCTGCTCATACCATCAAACTTGAACAATAATATTTTCTGCTCATATCATCAAACTTGAACAATATAAACTCAAACCCAACAACCAACATCAAATTTCACAACTCACAGAACAACTATCGCCACATTAAAAATGTACCCAATAACCAACTCACACCATAACAACTATTTTTACATCAAATTTGTACCCAAACCCACGGTACTCACATCAAATTTTTGCAACTCACTCAATATCAGCTACACCCAATACTCATTACAACCAAACCTATGCTATTCCTCTTCTGCTTGATATTGCTCTCCCTGTCCGTGCCTCTTTTTTTTTTCTCTCTGTCTTTGCCGTGTGTGTGTACTTGCTCTCTTTTTTGTGTATCTGCCTTCTATCTATTTTTTTTTCCTTGTGCGTGCCTCTCCCTATTTATAGTGAGATTTCAAAGAAGCTGTTGTCTTATTTTTCTCTCAACTGATCAGATCATGGAGCAATTTTCGTCAGTTTTTCCTCCACAACTCCTAATTTCATGTTGGACCGTAACCCACTTTTCAGTTTTTTATTTTTATTTTTTATTATTATTATTATTATTTTTTTTTTTATATGTTCCGTTGCTTTTTAACCTCCCCCCCACCCTTTTAGTTTGTGGGACATTTCAACTTTTCAAGCCTACTTTCACAGAACCGTGGTCCTTACTTTCTTGTGGTGAAACTTCCAAATATATATATATATATATATATATATATATATATATATATATATATTTACAATAACATCATTCAACATTGTTATTCAATCTATTTAGACATTTTTAATAACGTTATTTAAGTGTTGTGAAAATATGTATGATAAAAAATTATTGTGAAAATAACTATTATATTGTTTAAATAGTAAAAATTGTTATTTAAATAACAATACCAAATAGACTCTCAAATATTTAGAAATTGTTATGAGTATGTATTTTCAAAATACAGTGTTTAAACAACCTAAATTAAGAATTGTGATTCAAATATTCTTAATTAAAATGAAAAATCTCTTATCAAACACACTTTTTTTTAAGGTTAATAATTTTTAATATTTAAACATTAAAAACTATTGTTCAAACATTCCTACTAATTAATCAGGCACTTAGCCCCCACACTGCTCCTGATCCCCAAAAAAAAAAAAAAAAAAAAAAAAAAAAAAAAAAAAAAAACCAAAACAAAACACTAGCCCCACAAAGCATAGTTTACATCTTTAGCATGGACTGCTTTGCAATAGAGGCTTGTGGGGACAACCATAAAATGATGACAACTAAGGGGCCGGGACAGTGACAATTTTTCCCAAAAAAAAAAAAAAACTTATAAAAATTGCAGCACCATTGTTCATTGAAATGCATAGAGTTTTCAGCCAGGATAACAAAAATGATTATGATGTAGGCTATTTCTGGCAGCATTTGATGCACTTCAATCAATAGTCATGCCAAGGGGTCCCATACAGTTTACACAGATTATTATTCCTCAATATTTGTCCTTCTTCGTAACCTCAAATTTGTCAAGTTAATTGAATTGCATTTCAGAGCAAGGTGACAGATTGAAAGACATGTAGACCATATAAAAAGAACACTCTTGCTAAAAAATGGTATCTGCTCAAGATACGTGATTGTGCTATATCTGAAAACGTGCATTGTTCAGATGCTATTCTAGGTATTTGGCATTGTAAAGCACATGCATGATATACAAACACTAATTGGAAATTTTACATTTAAATACGTTTCATTGAAATAATAACGGTATATATTTTAAAAGAAATCATAGCTCAAAGAAGTAAATCACACTAGTCCAATTACTAGAAAATACAATGAGAATGGAAATGATCAAATGAACAGTCAATGTCTTGTACATGTCAATCCTAGCCAGTGCCACCAAGAATAGCCTTGAGCTTCTTGACTTGGGCATCGTCAAGAAAAGTGGTTTTTTCCACCAATGCAGAAGTTAAGTTGTTGCCAAACAAAGCAAAAGCCGTTATTTGGAGGCCAGGGTTTGGACTACTGAGGCTAGCAATAGCAGTGGCTGGTTTCCCACCAGCATTTGCTTGAAAATGCAACAACCCTTGTGGGAAAACCATTATATCTCCCTTGTGAACTGTCTTCACGTAAACGGAATTAGCCGATGAAATGAATCCAGCAGTGATAGAACCATGCAAAACCACTAGAACTTCAGAAGCACCAGGGTGAGTATGCAATGGAATAACACCACCCGGTGCTAGGTCTAGGCGTGCTAGAGAGAGACCAAGCCCATTCACGCCGGGGAATTGAGCTACAAATGCAGGGGTCACAGCAGCCTTAATTATGTTTGAGGTGTTTCCAGCCTTGGCTAAGCCAGAAAACACAAAGTCATCAACTGTGACCTTGGCTTCAGTTTTGCAAGGATAGCCTGCAGGGCCATCTGGGCCTTTCAGATTTGCAACACAGAAGTCTTGAACCAAAGCATTGGTGGAGGATAAGAGGATAAAGAGGAGGAAGAGAATTTGAGGCATCTTCATGTCTATTTTCAGTTTTTGGAATGTGGTATCTTGATGGGTTTGTTTAGTTTATATAGAACTTTTACATAGATGGGGACAAAAATTATGGTCATGCCGAAGCTGGCTATATAGTGATTGATGAATAAAAGAGAGCCACAACTTCAATTTTATGAAACTTTTTGGCTGTTGATGAGTCCTCTTGCATTGGACAAATGAACAAGAAGTCACTTTATTGATTTAAAAACTTTTGGTGATTGGAGAAGACATTGATTTTGGCATTAACAGAATTGAACAATGACAAGAATGACAGAGAAGGATGGCCCATTTAGCATGACTAGTTGGTAATTCATTGCCTCATTTGTCAAAATTTGGGATTGCCTGACTTGCTAAACCAGCAATTAATTGTGTCCTATGTACTGGCAACTTAATTCACTCCTGATCCTCGATATGTTAGTCTTACATCACATTATTCCTTAAATAACACAGACATTTCTGGCCTGTATTTTATGTAATGCAATAGGTCTAGTTGCCAACTACAGAAATGTTAACCTCAATGATTTGAAACAGCGTAAACGTTTCAGCCTTAAAGTACTTTAGAAGAGTCCAATAAATCGTCAAGAAACTTATCAAAATGTGGTCCAATAGCACATGGGAAGAAAGAGAGGAATCACATAATCGGACAATTTGACAGCTACAAGCATTGATTATCCAAAAGTCTTGCAGTACTTCAAACGGCAACCATGGAAGTAATGTGTGGACTGTAGGAATCGCACTCCTGCTACGATTTCTTACATTAGCATGCTGTATGAGTGACGAGCGCAACCGTAAAAAAAGATAGTAAACATGAAAGTTTACTTAAAGTTGTGGAATTGAGTGATGAGCGGAGGCTTGAAAAAGAGAGAAAATACAAAAATTTACGTGGTTGAACTTAACGGTTTACATTCATTTGTACATAGTGAAAACCCTAAACAATTATATATTGATATTTAACAATTGAATTACAATGAATTCAATGTAAAATTTATATATTAGTCTTAAAACCCTGGGCTAATCATAAGTTAATCCAAGATTACTTTGTTTATTCTACAAGTACATGAGTTTACTTGGTTGGGGACGCTAAGCCATAATATGTCTATTATTATGCATTTATAATTTACACGTATTATTTCTATAGTGGAAGCTTTCCAGTTCATTTCGATCAGTACTATCGCTGTTTATGGGCCTCAATACAATGCTGGTCCCAAAAAGATGCCAAATTTGCTTTATATGGACTTCAGTAAAAGTTTCAATAAGCCATTATCTTGTAAAAGGGTTTTCCTGCTTGTCTTATAAGTTGGGGCAAGACTCAACATGAAGAAACTTCAGGCCAATCCTAAAAGCCTCAGACAAGAAGCTAGTATTCAAAATTATCTTTCAGCAATCTATGTTGTTAAATGTCAATATATGGTTAACAAAATTCTTCAGAAACCATATTCATTTGGTACACTTGGTGCTTGGAAAGGAGATATGAAACCTGAAGCTAGTGCCTTTTCCTACTTTTTGCCACCCCCCTTGGGCTTAAAATCTGAAATTAGAATATATATATATATATATATATATATATATTAAAAGCACTTTCCACATAAAGCCCCCTCTTCAAGTCATCATGGATAAGCTTATTAAGGGGCAGAGTTCTTTGTGTCCAATGTACTGGAATTCACCAGACTGCTTACATGGACCGCACTACAGTATGATTATGGTTCCTTCAAAACTACACCTGATGTAAATCTTTTAGAAGTGAAAAAGCATGGCTGATACTATATCATGTTTAGTCACCCTGCTTTGCATTTCATGTACCTAAGTTTAATTAAAAAAACAGATACATAAAGGAAATGACTTCATCCTTAGATATACATGTTGAAATATTAAAATGATAAAGATGAATTATCCACCAAAACCCTAAACATCTTCTCATCGTGACCCTAAACCTATAGCGAGTTCCACTTTTTTAAATTATGACTTGAGGTTTCCCGCTTTTATTTATTTATTTATTCTTTAATAACTCTTAGTTACCTTGAGGGATGAGGGTTGAACCTTGAACATTTCAATTAAAAATATCAGTAATAAGTACCAATTAAGCTATATATAAGGTAAAAAAAAATGAACGCTCTAACTAATAAACTTTAAATACCAAAAAAAAAAAAAAATTCTTAGTCCCAATTTTTTGGGATCGGTTATAGACTTTAAGCAAATTAGTCAGCGTTTGTCATATATATTACTTTCCTCTATTCTATTTTACCCGTAGTCTAATCAATAACTTTTAGAATGAATGACATTTTTTTCTGTTTAAAAGTAAGGTAAAAAGTGAAGTCCTAGGTTTAAGCCTCACCTAGTGTTTTTTTTTTTGAAAGGAAACTTATATTCAATAACATAGAAAAGGAGTAGAATAGAGGACAGGAGCTAATAGATCATCCTAGACCAGAATGAAGAAGATGAGCTAAGAAGGGTGAAGAAACACCCTTCCACACATTGGAAACTTGGTTACTTTTAGCAAATTGGGCTAGCTCATGAGTAGCCCTGTTGTAATCCCTTTTCACGTGACTGAACGAGTAGCTGGAGAAAACAATCTTTGCGGATTGAATGCTATGCACCAGGTGGCCCATAACGCCACCATAACTGCCTTAAGAAACAGCAGAAATGACAGAGGAAGCATTTGATTCAAAAATTACCTTGGAAATGTTTATCTCTTGAGCTAAGAGAACCTCGTGCTCCAAGGCAAAAAACTCAGTCAGTTCGGCTGGGTAGTGCACAGGAAGAGCTTTACAAAGAGCAGCAATGACCCTACTCATTTAATCTCTAATGATGACCCCAACTCCAAAAATTCCGCTACCATCAATGGACAAAGCAGCATCAACATTAACCTTGAAATAGCCGGAAGGAGGAGCAACCCAGCTACTTTGAGAGGATGGCAGAAGGGGAGAGTCCAATGAGAGAGCCTCCTTGTAATTTTCAACCATGCTCTTAGCCAAATCCAGAATTTGCAGGGGCGGCAAACCATTCTCATCGTGGAAAAGCTTGTTCCTGTTATACCAAACTGACCAAGAGATGGCAAAGAACAATTCAAGGTTAAAGCCAGACTGGGAGGAGCAAATTTGAAGCACTAAATCATTGTAGTTCTTCGCCATAAGAAGCAGAATAATAGGGTAGTCTTGCAGAGGGACCACACTGAGAGAGCAAAATTACAAGAGATCAAAGTATGAAAAAGGCTTTTAGGCTCCTCATCACAGATTGGGTAGGTACAGGAGGTTTGAATACCTTTTGCAGCCACATTTGTGAGCATAGGAAGGCCATTCACACAAGCACGCCAAGAGAATTTTTATTTTTCCTGGGAGCTTTAGAGACCAGATTTTCCTCCAAACCTGAGCATTCGGGTCACCAAATGAGCATTCCCTTTTCCACACTTGTGTCAAGGATTTTGACTGCAACAAAATAAGCACTCTTGACAGTGAAGACACCCTTCTTATTCCCCATCCAAATAAGCTTGTCTTTAGGTAGATTGTTACAGAGGAGAATTTTTAAAATTGTATCAGCCTCAAAAGGGAGGAAGAGAGCATGAACAACCCCAGGATTCCACCATTTAGTCACCGAATTAATGAGGGAAGAGACCATTGGATAGTCCTCAAAAGGGCAAGGAGGGGGGATGACTTTGTAAGTTGTGGGGTTCGAGAGCCATTTATCATCCCAAATGTGGATTAGCTGTCCATTCCCCACACTCCATCTTGTACCACATCTTAGAACCTCTAAGCTGTTAAAAATACTTTGCCAGGTGTAGGAAAGGTTGCTGCCAAGATTTGCATGGAGAATGTCACTAAAGGGGAAATATTTTGCCTTAAGGATATGAACCACAAGGGAACCCGGATTTGTAAGAATTCTCCACGCTTGTTTTGCGAGTAAGGCAAGATTAAAGGCATTCAAGTTTCTAAAGCCCATTCCCCCTTGAGACTTGGGCTTGCACATTGTCTTCCAACCAACCTCGGACATTTTGGTTTCCTGATGTTTCTGCCTCCACAAACTTCTCATCAATTTTTCAAGATCTTCACAAAGACTCTTTGGAAGTTGGAAGCAACTCATTGTGTAAGTGGGAATGGCTTAGGCCACTGCTTTGATAAGAACTTCTTTACCCCCATTGAGAGTAGCTTACCCTTCTAGCCCGCAAGCTTTTGGCCAACCTTCTCTTTAATCTCTGCAAAAACAATCTTCTTAGAATGACCAATAATAGAGGGGAGGCCTAGATACTTTGTATGATTTGAGTCAAGCATTGGCCCAAGAATGTTTATAATCTCATCATTGAGCTCTTGGGAGGTATTTGGGCTGAAAAAGATAGAAGATTTATCAGTGATGATCTTCTGCCCTGAAGCTGACTCATACATATTAAGAATTTCTTTTGGCTTGTTGCAATCAGTACCATTGGCCCTACAGAAAAGAAGGTTGTCGTCTACGAAGAAAAGATGAGTGATTTTTGGAGCCCCCCTACAGATGGAAATGCCATGGAGCTGATTGTTCCGTGTTGCATCATTAATTAGGGTAGAGAAACCTTCTGCGCATAAAAGGAAAAGATATGAGGATAGCAGGTCGCCCTGTTGAAGCCCCCTAGTAGGTATAATGTTCTCGTACGTTGTGCCATTAATAATGACCGAGTAAGACACCGAAGAGATGCATTTCATTACTAGATTGATCCAATTCTCATCAAAGCCCATTTTCCTCATGACTTTTTCAACGAAAATCCATTCTACTTTGTCAAAAGCTTTACTCATGTATAGCTTTGTAGCCATGAAACTATCATTCCCCCCTCGCTTATGTTTCAGGAAGTGCATGATTTCATACGCCACCAAAACATTATTTGTGATAAGCCTATCAGCAGTAAATGCACTTTGATTTTTTGAAATGATATGCGGAAGAATAGTTTTGAGACAGTTAGCTAGAATTTTTGAGACAAGCTTATAAATCACATTACATAGACTTATTGGCTAGAGCTCAGTCATTTTTTGGGGATTATTGGTTTTTGGCACAAGAGCAATATTGGTTCTATTAAAATCAGATAAAGACATGCCAGAATTAAGTACATTCAAAACCATATTAGAAACATTAATGCGTACAATACTCCAGTATTTTTGAAAAAAGAGTGTAGCCATACCATCAGGGTCGGGTGATTTCGAGGGGTGCAGCTGCTTGAGGGCAAAGACCACTTCTTCTCTGGTGAAGGCTCGAGAAAGTTCCGAATTCATTTCAGAAGTTACTGAGGTTAGGATGGGAGCAATTACATTCTCTAGCTAACTCGGGTGGGAAGCGGAGAATATGTCCTCAAAATAGGAGATGGTAGCCCCAGCAAGACTGTCTTGATCCCTACACCAGTTCCCATCTTTATCCCAAATTCCCAAGATAGTGTTTTGCTTCCGTCTTTCTGAGGCCCTAGCATGAAAAAACTTGGTATTCTTATCTCTCTCTCTGAGCCAGTGGGCTTTTGAGCGTTGACCCCAGTAAATCTCCTCACTATCTAGGAGATCATTAATTTCCTTCCTAGTTTGGTTTATTTCTTCACCCAAAGATCCATCAATATCAAGCTGAATTAAAGAACTAAGCTTCTTTCTTTTTTCTTGAATTACCTTTGGAATTTGCCCAAAAGCTACAGAACTCTAGGCTTTAAGATCAACCGCACAAGCAGTGAGAGCAGATGTAATCCCTTTTGGTGAATTCAAGTCATTACTAGAGCTCCAAGCTGCTTCAATAATTTCCTTACATTCCTCTTTCTTTGCCCACATAGACTCAAAATGGAAACGCTGAGCATGTGGTAGCTTGGGAGAATTAGGGTCGGCTAAAAACAAAGCGCAATGATCAGAGGTTGAGTCAACTAAGTGCTAGACTCTGACCTCACCAAATTTATCAACCCAATCATTAGTTGCAAAGACTCTGTCAAGCCTAAGGTACATTCTTCCGACACCTTCCTGCATGTTACACCAGGTAAAGTTCGGCCCAACATAGCCTAAATCTTTAAAGCCACAATAGTTAACCACATTCTTGAATTTTTCCATTTGCCTTTGTGGACACAGCAACCCACTAGATTTTTCTTCTATAGATAAGATCTCATTAAAGTCACCAAAAAAAATCCATGGAAGTTGATATTGGTCTTTTAGATAAGCAAGTAAATCCCATGAGAATTGTCTTAAGTGAGCTTGGGGGTGCCCATAGAATCCCGTAATTCTCTATTTAAAATTTGAGTTTTCCTTAGAGACTCACATCAATATGATGATTGCCATAGCTTTTTATTTCCAAGTCTATCTCCCTAGTCCAAAAAGGAGCCAGACTGCCACTAAAACCATGACTTGAAACAAAAATTCCATTTGCAAACCCAATACGATCTCGAATTCTTTCCATACGCTTCGATTTTAATTTAGTTTTCGATAAGAAAACTATTTTGGGAGCCCATTATCGCACCAAATCATGCAACACTTGAATTGACTAGGGTTTCCCAAGCCCCAAGTAGTTCCATCCTAAAGAATTCATGGCTCCTAGTAGTGCTACACAGTAGCCGCCGCTAATATATCTTCATTACTGTGGCTCCCAACGAGACCCCTACACTTCTTTTTTCTAACTGTCTTCTCTTCACATTATGAGAAAATTTGAGAGCCAAGACGTTTTAAGCCAATAATTGGAACCTGGGCTTCAGAAACCATACCTTGGTTAAGGCCATGCTCCCTAGTAAGTTTTTTAATTCGGCCTCTTCCACTTTGGGCCTTCATAGTTCCTTGACTTGCTCATTGTTCATCATTAGCTACATGAACTTGGGCTGGTTTAATGGGCTTGTGTGGACTTGTAACCTCGGGTGGGTCTTTTGTCTCCTTAGCACTTTGGCCCACATTAGATAACACGTCACCAATTAGCTCTTGAGAACTAGAAACTTCCATTTGAGTTGGTATAGACCCCTCATCATGTGGGACCTCAGTTTGCCTCAAGACCCGTGTGCCAACTACTAAGTTGTCTAATTCGATTCCACTTTCTGCTACCTGACATACTAAACTGCGTAAAATGTCACATCTCTATATTTGATCAGATTTGCTAGCAGCTTTTGAAACTTTTGAATTTTGTAAGCTGCCATTACTGGTGCTTTCTCCATTGTGGGGTGCCAGAATGGATTGGAGCCCATTATCGGAGAGTTTGCCTCTTTCACCACTTTGAATATCATTACCGGTGCTGTTGCTACCCTTGGAGAAGTTTCTTGGTCCATTTCTCCCACCTTTAGAAGTGCCAAACGCCCTTGACCATTCTCCATATTGGTGTGTGGCATTTTGTCTATCTGAGCAAACATGACAGTGTTTAGTATCATGACCCATCAGATTGCAGATGTAACAAAATGTTGGGAGTCGTTCGTATTTGTAATGAACCCAGTACTTGTCTCCTTCTACACCCACTACATTACCTCCCCTGTGCTGTGGCTTATCTATGGGAAGATCGACTCTTATGCGCAAATATTTTGCTTGTTCAGATAGATGAGCTTGCTTATCAATCTCCAAAAAACACCCCATGCTTTCCCTATATCTTGACCAACCACCTCAGTCATGAGCTTAAAAGGTAAGCCCCATAGTTGCACCCAAAATGGAGAGTGGGTGAAAACTATGTTTTTGGATGTAAGACCCTTTTTCCATCTACAAAGAAATAACAGATTATTTTCAAAGTTCCAAGGCCCACTATTTTCTACCCATTCCAATTGATAACGGGAGCCAAACTTAAACTGAAAAATGTTATTTCCTACTTCAATTATTCTTAGCTCTGGCCCCAACTTCCATGCTGCTCTTAGAGTACTCTTCAGAGCTCTGTGGTTTTGCTGCCTATTTGAGAGTAGCTTCCCAAACAGGCTTAGTGTGCATTCCTCCAAGAGGTCTATTTTGTTGTGAGCTGAGATTGAAATTTCCGTTTCTTCTTCCTTAGTGAGACAGAGGTTTTGAAGGCTATTCACAACCTCATGTTCCATAACGAGAGAGAAACTGTATCTAAGGGAGATGAGACGCCCCACTAGGGGGAGAGAATACTCTTCCAGAAAAGGAGAGGAGAAAAGGCTCTTACCAGAGAAGAGAGAGAGACTCCTACAAGGGAGAGAGAGAGAGACTCTTACATAACTTACTAATCAAAAAACAAAATGAGTAATCTGCTACACTGTTATTTGAAAAATGTCCCACTAATATTTGAAAATTTAAAAATATTTAGTAATTCTTCATAAAATAACGGACAAATGATCTACTATACTGCTAATCCCAATATCAAGTAAGACTACAATCCAAAAATGTTTCTCCTCCCTTCACCACCCCCACCACACCCCACCCCACCAAAAAGAAAAATAAAGAAGAAGAAAAGTGATTCATTGTATTTGTGGAATCCATAAAGAGAAGGGAGTTGATAAGTATCAAGTTCAATTATCCAAAGTTGGTGGACAGTTAGGTTCCCACCTCAGAACTTTTATTACAAGTACTTCAAATTAGAAAGCCTTTATTCAACTAGAAAAATTAGAAAGCATTTAAGAATGCATCACTCCTTGAGGGGGTGCTGATCTTAAGTGATACATCATTTATGAACTTACAAAATTATCAAACCAATATGTACTACTAAATCACAGACTTGAATTGTTTGAACATAATGATAGGTGCAGCAATATTGTTGCTGCACTGTATATGGGTCCTTCACTCTACTCATAAAATCGCTGAGAACTTAGCTTCTAGATTAGTGGTTACAGGTTATTGTTAGTTGTTAGACAGCCATCTCCCTTCAATTGTTCACAGCAAAATGGATGATTATCTGTTTACACAGTACTAATCTGATATATGATAATAAAGATATAATATTTGATCGGATAAAATGCCATGGAGTTATTTTTTGTTTGTTTTGTTCATGAGTTCATGGCATCATATGTTTTTTATTTTATATTTTAAATAAAGTGGTGTCCTAACATTGTTTAGACTATTCGACTCATGCTTATGAGATATTTAGAAACCCTATAAACCAATAGCGTAATGAAGGAAGTTCTAACCTATTGATTTATATTGATCCTTTAAGTTTATTGAGTCTACCACTTAGCTATATGAGAGGACCCTTAAATCTAAATTATGAATGAAGTGCATATGCATAAAATTGTATGGATTTTATTTTAACAAATGTATGGATTTTATTTTAGCTATTCTTTTTTTTTTTCCCCTTAAAAATGTATGGATTTTATTGAAACAAAAAAATGCACAACTGCTAGGAACATTCTGCTACAAGCAAGTTGACAAGAAACTGCAAGATGTCAATCCATCAAGATACAGAATACAAAAATTAAACCCATACATAAAACAATAGCACTCTATAAGTTAATAAGAACTAAAGCACTTTTTACCACCATTACAAAAAGAAAAAGAATTAAAGCCCATATTATGTTGCAGTCTTTCATTTTAGCCAAACCCACACCACTTTTTTTTTTTTCCTTTTTATCTCATTTTTGTCCAAGCATGTTCCAAAAGCTAAACCCATCGAGTCACACAAGTTTGTCACTGACCCACTGCTCCAGTCAAAACCATCTCAGGTGAGCTTTAGACGTGCAGTGCAAAACTACACCCAGTCTGCCAATAAATGCTTCACAAGGAAAGATGACTATGACTAACAAGGAAAGAGATGTGCTCAAAGGAAAGATAGTTGAGGAAATTTTTGGGTTAATGAATGTAAGGCTGAGTTAGTTGAGGCAAAATAAAGAAGTAGGGCATGTGTTGTGGAGCAGAGTTTTCAGAGTGGGAACAGTCCTCACCTCAGAGTGCACTTCTCTGACACAGCCTGCTAACTTTGAAGAAAGCAAGAAAAGTGCTTTCAATTGCAAACAAACAAATCAAAACCTCCTTCTAACCAATAGTCTCTCACTTGCACCGTCCTAGCATCATCAGTGTAGGACTTAGAAAATATATGTCTAAATAACTAAATTGCCCTTCCAAGTTCCACCTCATCGCTGTCCTTCACCTTTTGAAAAGGGTAAACTTTCATAAAAAAGAATAATATATATTAGTATCATATTCTTGATAGCCTTTTTATTGGTAAATTTAAAGGGTAAAAAATGGTCTAAATTCTTTAAGATATAGAATTTCATACCAACAAGACTTTGGGGATTTATTTAGAATATAAGAGGAAAGGAAAAAAAGGAAAAAAATTTGCTTAGCTTAACAAACCAGTTTCTCTTCTTAACAGTTTTACTCTCCTTCCATTCCATTTTTTTTTTTTTTTCCATTATCCAAACTAAAGGGGTAATGCCTCATCAGACAGTTGCCTAATAATCTGAAGTTTAAGGTTGAAAGATTAAACACATAAAGATGGAATGCAAATACACATCAATTATGTATTAATAAAATCACAAATTGAATTGTTACCATGTTCTTATTACTTCCACAATAACTGGTAAATACAAATAAAACAATAAATTTAATGATAAAATTTTTCATAACTTATTAAGATGGATGAGTATTTGTTACAATAATGATAACTTAGTTTTGCCTAACATTACCATGAAATAAAGAGACACCACCATCATTTTACAAGACGCTGGGATTCCACTATCTACCTCGCACTTATTACTACATGGATGATGTGAGGGGACTCTGGGACCTTTGGGAGGAAAAGTAAAAAGATAAAAAAGCACCCATCTCTCAATTTCATGACACATTTACTCAGCAAAACAAAATGACAAATACAACTCCAAAAAAGAAAAAGCAAAATGACAAATACAACCTTCTACCACTTGAAGTTCCAGTAACACTAGATTACAAAAGAGATTGCTATATCCACTTCAAAATTTTACAGCTTCATAAAATCACATGGCACTTTTTTACAGCAAGTGCAAAGACCAAAACTAGATTTGAATTAAATTTTCTTTTACTTTGTACGGTTGTTTATGAATTTCTGTAAAGATGTCAGAGACAAGAGCAGCAACAAAGACAGCTGCAGAGCAGAAGCAGAAGCAACAGAGGTGCAGTCATAATAAGAACAGACTCACTCAGTCATTCAGGAGAGAGAGAGAGGAATAGAAAGAGAGAGAAGGTGACAGCAATATCATCAGAGCCATTAGTTTTATCCATGTACAGAAGATTCTGCAACCAATGGACTCTGCAAAAATACCCTTTAAAACTATCAGCCCAGCAGGAACAAAACCTCTCTCTGTGTCTCTGAAATCTACCAAGTTGTTGTTGATCTTTCCCTCTTCCTGTTCTTCTTGTTCTCCTTCTTGGTTTTTCTAGAAATTAAAAATTTCCTTCTTGTTTCTCTCTATTTCAAAAAAATGATGAACACAAGTGCAAGAAATAGGTCTCCTTTCACAGCAACTCAATGGCAAGAGCTTGAGCATCAAGCTCTAATCTTCAAATACATGGTTGCAGGGACACCTATCCCCCCAGATCTCCTCTATAGTGTGAAAAGAAGCTTGGACTCTTCAATTTCTTCAAGGCTTTTCCCTAACCATCCCAGTAAGCATGCAAAGCATATTCTCAATTTCTCGTAGTCATATACACTTTTTGCAGCTTTACTTTTAAAACTTATAATAATCTTTAAGTGCTTACTTTTATAAAAACTATTACTTTTATTTTTTTTTTTTGGGTGCCAATGAAAATGAACAATTTTTGTTGGGGTCTGTGGCTGCAGTTGGCTGGGGATGTTTTGAGATGGGATTTGGCAGAAAAGTAGACCCAGAGCCAGGAAGGTGCAGAAGAACAGATGGGAAGAAGTGGAGGTGCTCAAAGGAAGCATACCCAGATTCCAAGTACTGTGAGAGACACATGCACAGAGGCAGAAATCGTTCAAGAAAGCCTGTGGAAGTTACATCAACTGCAACAACAACAACAACGACGACGACAACAAACACCACCACCAACAACCTTTCACCACCTATCCCATCAATCAACAGAAACCTTTCCATAAACACACCCACCACCATTCCCACAACAACAACAACACCAACGAACTCTTCTTTCTCTGTCTCTCCACTTTCTGATACATATCCTCAACACCATCCTTACCATGATTCCACTGCTTATCCCTTCCTTTATTCACATTCTTCGTCTTCAAGACAACCTCTTTCTGGTTTTTTACCTCAAAATAACACTACCCATCAGCTATTTTTGGACTCTGGATCCTACTCTCAGGCTGATAAAGATTACAGGTTTTTGTAACACAAACAGGCTAGCTACTTTTTACATTTTTTTAAATCTTCTGCTTTAATTGTTTTTGACTGTTATATCAAACAGGTATCTTCATGGGGCAAGAGAGGGTGTGGATGAGAGAGCATTCTTCCCAGAGGCTTCAGGGTCTGCCAGAAACCTACCTGATTCATACCAGAGATTAACAATGGGCCCCCACAAAGCTTACTCCCACACACAGTTTCAAAGCCTTACTGATAGTTCAAAACATCAGCAGCAGCAGCAACAAGACCAACATTGCTTTGTTTTGGGTACTGATTTCAAGTCACCAGGACAAGTTAAAGCTGAGAAAAAACCTGAAATCCACAAACCAATGCACCAATTTTTTGGAGAGTGGCCACCAAAGAACACAGACACCTGGCTTGATCTTGCATCAAATTCAAGAATCCCTGCTGGTAATTTCTCTTCACTAGCTTGCATTAGTTTTTTTATTATTATTTGTAAATGACTTTTATTGATGAAGTGGCAGTTCCTTATTTCACTATTATTAGATTCATTAACTGTTGTTTTACACTACTTTTAGTTTACACAACATTCACATTTTATAAAGCCAGATGCCACATATTTATTTTTAGAGGATGTCCACACTTCACTCCAAGTGTGTATAATAGTGTGCAATAATCATTACTCTAATAGATTTCTCCTATGCGTTATAAACTTGCTTATTCAAT
The DNA here is from genome assembly GCA_030445155.1 of Quercus variabilis. Lineage (NCBI taxonomy): Eukaryota > Viridiplantae > Streptophyta > Magnoliopsida > Fagales > Fagaceae > Quercus > Quercus variabilis. Next base: position 6,987,718 of record CP129449.1, read on the forward strand.
TTTAACAATGCAGTACATATAAGAATTATATATATTCAAGTAACAATGTTTATTGATGAAGAGGTAGTACCTCATTTCACTATTATTAGTTTTCTCTAGTCTTGCTTCTTGTGCCAATCTTTGACATCTCCATTGTCACTTATGTAATTTGTTTTTTTGTGCAGATGATTGAAAGTCTCATAATAGTGATACTGGTTATTTTGATCATGGCCAAAAGAGTCCTTGGTGTTGGTGGGGTCAATATCTATAACTTCTTGTGGTTAGGGAAAGCTTTATTTAGCTAAAGGTTGTTGGTGAATAATGTAGGGTCACAACAGGATTTCTGCTCTTTTGCTTTTCTTGATACTTATTTTCTTCTTCCTCCCCTTAAAGAAACATGTTTGGGATTTGTAGACTTGCTTGTTTGAGTGGAAGCATCATGATTTGCTTTGGGGTCCCTTAAATCTAGACCGTGTAGTAATTGAAGCACCTTTCATACGGGTTTGTGCTTTATAGTTATACCAGTTAATGTACGTGGACCCGTCAAATGACATGTGTGCATTAACTTTTGCTTAAATATCCAGACCATATGGATGGACCCCTTTTGTGCTCAGAACTACTTTGCTTATTCAACAAATTGCTCCAACACAGCTTCCATACTTTTATTATTACGGAGTATTTATCAAATGCTAAATCTCATTGAAATTCTAGATTCCGTTCTTTTGTTCACTGCTCTGTGATTTGATTTCCCTTGGTATGCCAGTCACTAAATGAGCATTAGCATTAGCACTGCTGTCTGAGAAAGTAACATTCATTTAATAGACATTCTGTGATGATCACTGCAGCTTCTTTCATGAAGGATCTTGCATTACTGTCAAAATAATATTATTAATTACACACAAAAAAACCTATAAAAAGTAATCAACTAGGAAATTGTTGTTTCTATCTTTGTGTTTGTTGCCAACCTGATCCTCTACAGAGTAACCTTATTCTAAAAGGTTTTATTTTATTTTTTTTAATTTTATTTATTTATTATTATTATTATTTTTTTTTTACAAAATTGAAATTTTCAGCCTTAAAATTTTGGGTAATTTGACATTGCTTTTAAATATTTCAAAATTTGGATCCTTACTTCTAACATCATGAATTATGTATTGTTTCATTTAAGTCATTCTGTCATGTGGTGAGGTGTTTGCAATGCTAGCTGGATATTGTTTAAGGCAATTTAAATGAAGCTTTTTATATTTAAATATTAATTAGATAAATTTATTTAATATTAAATAAAAAATGTTAATTTGATTAATTAAATACATAATTTGATGATTTTTCAAAAAAAAAAAAAAATGCATACTTTGATGAATTATTACTAACTAAACCATGGTTGGTTATGAATTAAATACATAATTTTGAGACATCATTAATTAATGATTGAAACGATGCAGTTTTGAATGAATATGATTGATGAATTTTAACAACCTAATTAATGAATCTTTGAAATAATTTATTGTGATTGGTAACACATTAGTTTGTAATTCGTATGTAGTAAAAACTTGCAATATTGCTAGTATTCTAATATTACTCATAAACTAAAATTGTACATAACTTTTTTATTTTTTATTTTAATTATTACCATTAAATTTGAATCCTTTTTATAATGGTGGGTGGAGCCTTTTTTTTTTTTTTTTTTTTTTTTTTATATATTTTTAGACACTTGGGTGTTTGTTAAGTGGCAAGTGACAACTAAGCTCAAAATGACGTCAATATGTCAAAACTACGTCATTTTAATTTCTAGTTTGTAACCTATGCTCTTAAAGTTTGAGATAATTTTGTGTTTGCTCTCTAAAATTTCAAATTTTAGATCTATAAAACATCGTAATTTTGAGTCTAGGTCGCACTTAATGGATACTAGACACCAAATCTCAGCACATGGAGAGGAGTTATTAAATCCAAATGATATTTATGTTAGGGAGATGAATCCAAATTTGAAACTTAAAAAAAAAAAAAAAAAAAAAAAATCCAAACTTTATGGGTATAAATTGCAATTTAATCAATCATTTTTAGGAAAAAGTGCACTAACTTCCCTTAAGGTTTTTTGTTATCATACTCGCCTCCTCACTAATTTGAAATAAGAAACTCAATTCTCCTAAAATACAAATTATTTACAATGACCTTCCCTGTAAGACCAAAAAGCGGTTTTACAAAATGGTGAATTAGTTACTAGAATGAAAAGGGTTTCCGGACACAATTCAGCCCACAAAAATGCTGAAAATTTTCAACGTGCATTCTCTTAAAAGATATGCATCTCCTGTCAAGAAACCATTGGGCCCAAATTGTCTTAGTCAGATATGAAATATTATTATACATAAAAACAAAATATAACTTAGATTAATAACTTAAAAAAAAAAACTAAATGACATGTCATAGTTTGACTGAGGTTGAACCCAATTTGACCTTAAAAACACTTTTTTTTTTACTGAAAGAGTGGAGACCTTAAAAACTTTATACTTCTCATTTTTCTAATTCTTTAAACAGTCTTTGTTTCAAAACTGTGACATTTTTTATCACCATCTTAGCATCTATGTAAATTATTGATGTTATGAAATCGAATCCAGTTATTTCAATATAGGTTGATAGGATTTGAGAAACTCTATTAATTTAAAAAGTCATGTTAACGAATGTCTTAAGAGCAATTGTTAATAGACTATTTTTAGAACGTTTTAATACAAATTTTATGGGGAATATAAAAAACTGTCTAAAAAGTTAATTACCTTTTTCTTTTTCAATAAAAAATTTCAGAAAATAGTTTTTAAATCAATATTCTTAAAACATCCGTTAATTTTTTCCTAATTTAAAAACTTGAGGGTCTTAATATAGTGTTTCATAGGATGTCATTAGACACAAGGAAATTAATATATATATATATATATATTAAGTTTCACTAATATTTTAGTTTATTTGTCTTAGCTATATCCCAAACAACATGTGATATAAATTAAAAGCTTGGTAAATGAAAAGTCTACCAAATTTAATCTGAATATGTTGAATGAGTAGTTCCCTCTTTGAATAAGGTATTAATATTTCGCCAAAAGGTACTATACAAAAAAAGCTAATTAACTTCCATAAAGTCGACCCTCAAAAAAAAACTTCCATAAAGTCCTTTTATGATCCTATTTATTTCTCATTTTGTCACCAAACAATCACTTATTAAATACTAACATAGAGAAATCACAGCTGCTACGTAAGTTTTCTAGAGAAATTTTTAGTGGATATGTCATTGATGACTTGATTTAATGATGGCTTGATTTACTTCATTTAAGCTTGAGTTTAAACCATCAGTGTACGTAGTCAGTAACTATTAAATTGCAGTGTAAATGATAAAGAGTTGGGTGAGAAAGAAGACTATCTCATTGTATCACTATCACCTCCATTTAATGGAGTATTCTTTCGATAGTGAGTTTGTGACCTACCCTTAAAACAAATTTCATCTATTCTCGTTCTCCCAATTAATTACTCTGAAAAATAAAAATTCCTATTATTCTTTAATATATTTAAGAGTGTATTTTTTGAATGAGTTTATTTTCATTAGCTAATTTCATCTAAATTAGATATGAGCAGTACTGTAAAATACAGTTATAAAAAAAATGGTATAAATAAATTCGTGTTTTAAATTAATACAAACATATTCCCTAAACAAATGAAACTCACTTGAAAATTTTATATTTTCTCAAAATAACATAATATAAAAATATCAAGATAATCTGAAAATGGATAGAACTTTCATATTTGATTAAAGGATTCTAAATTTTACATTATGTTTGTTTTTGTGAAAGCAAAGGGAAGAGAAGAGAAAAGAATTAAGAAAGTGAAAGAAAATGGAAAGGGAAAAGAAAACACGTATTTAGATGTAGGGGGGAAGAGAAATGAAAAAAGAGAGTAAAATAATAAAATTATAATAATAGATGGCTTTACTAATTTATTGTTAAAGATCAAAAATTAAAAATTAATTATGAACATATACAAGTAATTTCAAAAAAAAAAAAAATCAAACTTTTCTAAAAGTATAGTAATTTTATGAATTTAGAGGGAAAATAAAAATTATATAAATTGACAGGACTTATAAAAACAATTTTTCTCCACAGTTCTTTTCTCTTCTCTTCTCTCTCTCTCTCTCTCTCTCTCTCTCTCTATATATATATATATATATATATATTTTAAATTTATTTTTCCTAACCAAACAAAAGACAGTTCAAATATAATGGGGAAGAGAATTGAAAAAAGGGGAGTAAAATAATAAAATAATAATAAACAATGACTTCACTATTTTATTGTTAAAAATTAATTATGAACATATACAAGTAATTTCAAAAAAAAAAAATACCAAACTTTTCTAAAAGTATAGTAATTTTATGAATTTGGAGAGAAAATAAAAATTATAAAAATTGACAAGACTTATAAAAATTAACCTTTTTTCTCCACATTTCATTTCTCTTCTCTATTTTTTTTTTAAAAAAATTTATTTTTCCTAACCAAACAAAAGTACTGGGTTCATTCTCTTCCCTTCTCTCTGTTGCACCTTTCCTTATAACCAAAACATATGTAGAAATGTACATATCGTGTAATTTGAATTTATTCCTCTTATCGTTTTATAATATTTGAAAAAAGTTAAAGTAAGATATTAAGGTAAAATGTTAGTACGATAAAATAAAGTAAATCAATATATGTGGGCCATAATTAAGAAAGTGTAACAGGCAATGTAAGAGCTAAGTGCAAAGTGACAAAATTCGATGTTTTTTTTTTTTTTTTGGCTTCTCCTGGCTGATAGTGAAGCTTCATAAAAACCACACCCGTGCAAAGTTAAAACCAATCTTCCAGGTGAATATATAGACCGAAGACTCGCAACTTGCTACACACACACACGCGCATTCCCCACCACATTAAAACCTTGCAGCTATCTCCATTGTAACAGCTATGTCACTCACTCATTGCCGCACCTACCACAACCCATCCAGCAAACACCTCCACCTTAGTTTTCTCAGCTCAAGACTCTTAGGTTCAGTTGTGTTTGATCAAACTCTAATCTTTTTGCACCAATCAAACATTTCATGATTTTACAATTTGTTGATTTATGTGATTGTACGTTGGCAATATGTAAAGTGGTTGGTTGTATAAGATAGAAAATGTTATTACTCAAGTCAACAAGTTATGAATAACAGTACTGTATTAACTGGAAACGAACCCAATATAATTATCTTATTACGGTTAATTCAATACTAACTCTTGTGGTAAAAATATATTTTTGTTGTTGTTTTTATTTATTATAAGAGTATAACACTGTTATATAATAAAAGTGAAATTAATAATCGATTATATGAAAACGATATTTTATAATAACATATCATCTTGATAAATGGTGAAACAAAATTGAAAATTTTTTTCCTCTATTAATTGGTCATTCAATTTCTCTATATAAAAAAAATGAGTCATTCAATAATCCATTAATATACTTAAAGTTACCATATTATATTTTAAAAAATTATTATATATATGTTACTTTTATAATTTTGTTATAAACTTACGTGATAATATGTTCCTACAAGTTTTATGCTTCACGCTCCAAATTAATAGAGTCACGATACATACACACAACAACTCAACAATCACATCTCTCTTGTGGGTATTCAATTATTCATTGAAGGAATTAGCAAGTAGCAAGTAGCATGTATATAGATATGGGAATCCATAAAAAAGAAGTATAGAGAGAGGACTTTTGCGAAGGACTTCTTCTTATTCGGTAGACAAAGGGTCAATTTTGGGTTTTTATTGTGGACTTGAATTATATAATAAGCCCATATATTGTACGAGAGTCCACATTAATAACACTTTAGCCTTTAGGTAACTACTACTAGATTGGTGTTGATGTTGATTTGAAAAAGAAAAAAAAAAAGGATTTAATCTATGCGTATGTTAGATAAGTATTTGAGATAGGAGTAATACTAGAAATATAAACTTTTCACATCATGCTAATGTTCAATTAAAAAAAACAACACTTTTACATAGGTTAATTACTGATACTATTTTTATTATATACCAATAACAAGTTTTTGTTTCAAATGGGGAGGTTGATCCTAGTACATATTCCTAGTGTATTAAGAAAGGAGCTGAATTATAAGCTATAATTCCTGTCAAGCACACCAAACGAAATAGAACTCAAGTCTAGATGAAATGTATTAAACCCCTTCTACGTTGGGTGAAGTTCAAACAGATGGCTCTGTTTGTGGGAGTCATAAGTTGGCAAGTGGAGGGGATTTTTTTTTTTTTTTTTTTTTTGGGGGGGGGGGGGGGGGGTTGGTTGGTTTGTTCGGTGCAATGTAGACTAGATTGCCGGGTTTACACAATAGCTCAGGACTACTTCTAATATTGTGGCTGAGCTTTGGGCTCTAAGAGCATCCACATTGGAAATTCTAATTCTACTCTATTTTACCATTTTAAAAAGTCATTTTATCACTTATAACATACCATGTTACAATACCTCCAGCATTTTAAAACTCTATTATTTTACCATTTTATTAAAATATTATTTTTTAAGTCCAGTATTCCTTCCTCTCTCTTTCTCCTGTCTCACTTCTCTATTACTTATTTGGGTTTATTGTGCCCTGGTTTGTGCTCCGACGGTGGGTTTTTGTTGGTTGTGCTTCGGTGGGTTTTTGTTGGTTATGGGGGTTAGATTTGTGAGTTTGGCCGTGGTCGATGGTGTTGCCGTTGGTTTGGCCATGGGTTGTGGATCGTGGTTGTGGTGCTGGGTTTGGCCATGGGTTGTGGGTTGTGGTGCTGGTGTTGGGTTTGGTCAATGTCTGATTTGTGGTACTAGGTTGGTTGTGCTATGGGTTGTTTCTGGTGAAGCTCGATGGAGAGACAAAGATGAGAGATGAGAGATGAGAGAGATAGAGATAAAATATCAATATTTTCTTTTGCAATTGTTGGCTTTTATAATTCCAGCTGCTGAGGTTTTTGGCCTTGAAATGCCATATTTTCTTTGCATTTGGCATTTGGCCTTCCCAGTGCAGATGTTCTAAAAGATGAGCTTTCTCTTGCACAACAACTAGATTTTAATCGTATTAGTGTTGAAGTAGATGCATATATGCTTGTATATATGCTTACTAACCTATCTTACACAAACCTTATGTTGGAACCGCTTTTAACTGATTGTAGGAACCTAATGAAGACCTTCCTTAATTGCATAGTGTCACATGTTTATAGGGAATCTAATAGATATACTAATAGCTTAGCAAAAACGAGAGTTTTACAAGATATGATTTCTGTATTTGTATGACCCGCCCCTCGTGGTGGGCTGGTTTTTGATAAAGCTGAGTTTGACTTTTGATAAAACTGAGTTTTTTTTTTTTTTTTTTTTTTTTTTTTTTTTTGTTTTCAATAATTTGATGCTTTCTTGTTAATATTATGAGCTTGTTTAACCAAAAAAAGAAGAAAATTTTTGTAGCTTTGAATATTTTGAGATACAAATCTCCTTCGCAACTAGTTTCTGTTTGATGATAATGGTGATTATGTGCTTGGACGAGGTTATGATGCATTTTTTTAGTAATCCTAGCATGGTATGGATATTCATTTGAAATTATTATCATTCTAGGGATGTAAAATTATTATAAAAATGGTATTAATGATGGGTTCATATTGAAGTGATGTTGCTCCATTTATCACTCAACAACCTATTAAGTTTTATCCAAAAAAAAAAAAAAAAAAAAAACGTATAGAGTTGTGAAGAAAGAAAGATTATGATAACAATTTCCCTTAACATTGCTTAAATTATTATGGCTATAATATAGAGTTGATAAAAGGATTTGCTAGACATTGCTGGAAATGGGAGGACAATCAAATTCTTTAAAGAACACTGGCCTTATCACACATGCTTCGCCCGTGCAATGAGGTTTTTTTTTTTTTTTTTTTTTAATTTTATTTTAGTGATCCTATTTAGTATTTTGTAGCAAAATAAAAATTTGTGTTTTTATTTAATATATATAATTTTTATTTTGAGGATTTAATTTATAAGTGAATAAAGCAGTTTAAAATTAATAGGAGAATTTTCAAAAATAAATAAATAAATAACAAGAGAGTGACTCTATTTTTTAGGAAATATTTTAGTGGGAGTTAGAGTTGTATTTTTACCAAATTGTCCTTTAGTTTTATCTCTATTTAAACATAGGGGTGTGTTTTTTTTTTTTTTAAAAAAAAACACATAGGAGTGTAGAGGCATTTTTGAACAAAAAAAAAATGAGAAATCCAAATAGGGGAAGCCCCTTAAATAATAGAATAGATGTGAAAAACAAAGGGGGGCATATGGCATACCTATAAATGTGTTAAATTGAGGCTTCCAAAATTGTGATTGATCAAAATACCTGGATTGTGTGCTCTAGAATCATCCACGTCTCCTTTGGGTAGCTTGGATCCACCACGGTGTTTTGAATGTCACAAAGCTCTTCTTCATCTCAGCACTCAATGAAGGATTGGAGTTTTGGATTGATGTTAACAAAAACTGTATGAGATTTTAGAAAAAAAAAAAAAATAAAGAAAAGAAAGCAAAGTGATATATATTTATGAGTTGGAGATGGGAAGTAATTTGATAACATTACAACTACTTAATAACTGCTTAATGATAACGGAGAAATTTAAAATTGTTGAGCAGAAGTTTGGAGTTGTGTGTGATTAAAATGTGGGCGTACGTCTTTCATTTTTTCTTTTTTTTATTAACAGCAGATTTTTTTTTTTTTTTTTGGGTGATAAGTATGGCAGGTGTGTTTTTAAAAAGAAACCATGTGTTTGTTTTATTTTTAATTTTTAATTTTTTTTTTATAAATGAATAAAGCAATTTGAAAACTATCAGGAGAGTGGTTTTGTTTTGTAGGCAATGTTTTAGTGACTAGTGAGAGTTAAAGATATATTTTTACTAAGTTTTGTCCCTACTTACACCTAGGGTGAGAGGTACTTTGGAACTAAAAAATAATCCAATCCAAATAGAGAAAGCCCCTTAAATAATAGTATAGATGCACCAAAAACAAGTTATCCTAATACAATGGGGATAGGTTTGCAAAGCAGTTCTAATTGTTCTTGCGTCAATCCTAAATTTTGTGCCTTAATATTCGGCTTAAAAAATGGCTGTGCGCGATTCATTCAAATAAGCCAAATTTGAATTAGCTATAAATAAAAATAAATAGAAGGAAGACTTTAAATTTAAAATATTTTACTTATAAAATAGCTAAATAGGATGCCTTCTCATGATACATTTTGGTTATTTTCACACTTTGAAATGTCACAATTGTATGCTAAGCCAGGCCATGTATTTCTTATCATGACACGTTTTGGTCCAAGTGCACCTTCTATTGTATGGCCTCTCATGACACGTTTTCGTCCAAGTGCACCTTCACATGTTTTTATAATGTAATGATACATTTTGGACCAAAAGCACAAACCCAAATTAGCAACCAAATAAATAAATAAATAAATGCACACACCCAATTGGGCCAGATTAACAAGTCAAGTCAATCAACAACCCTCTAACCCTGGGAGCGCTCACATATACATTTGGGATATGTGAGCACTCACCAATTTATATAGTTTATGTATATATGTATATTTGATTGTAGAATTGCAGATTTCAAAATCTCTATTTTGTTTTTCTTTTTCAATTTAATAGTTGGGAAGGGAGGATAAGAACTAGTTGAATTACAAAACTCTTGACAAATTTCAGCTTGTATTTTACTCAAAAATACAAATCTCTCTCAATTTTGCAAGGTCTGAAGACGTAATTAATGATTAGTAAGTACAATTCTATACTAATTTTAGAGAGGTTAATTTCCAAACTCAAACCTGTGACAAATAGAGGTGGTAAGTATTCTTGAACGATAAAGAGAGAGCTTCTCTTATGTGTGCTCAGCTGTCAATGTCTCTCCTCTACCCTGGCAAACTGACCTGAGTACTATCACCTAAGGTATTAAAACACTATCATTTAAATACCATTGATGGTCTAATCTATACCACTGACAAAGAAGATGAAAATAAAAGCCTACAGGTTCTGCAGAACCCTCAATTAACAACAAACTTTGAAATGCTTTAGGAACCATAAATGCCTTTGTTTTATTGGCAATGACACACACAATGCCAGTGGGTCTTGAACCCACAACCATAACCTTCACCTCGCTCATTGGCTTAATTAATCCATAAATGCATTCCAAATGGATTAATTATACAACCACAGAAACATTCTTTCTGGTAAATCAACATAGTTTTAGGACTATATTCAACACAAAACAATAGCTATATAGCAAACATATAACTTTACTCATAGACGCTTCTCAAAAAAGAAAATGACAATGAATTAACCATTGTTAAGAACGCTACCATGTTTATGCTTTAATGAAGACTAGACTCAATTTGAAAATGAAACTAAACTGAGAGGTAATGTAAAGGGACACTAAAACAGAATTTTTACAAGAATGAAAAGGGCACAGCGAAAACAATGAAATAAAACATCTCATTTTAAGGGAGCGCAATCAGCTAACTTCCAGAAAATTTTTGGCCAAAACATAAGGATGCATAAAAATAATTTATTAATTCATATAATTTTATTATAGACGTATCCGAGAATGATAGACCATTTTAAATTTTGGGATTAACAAATTTCCTCTTGAAGTTTTGAATTAAATCAAGAGTTCAAATTTGTTGCCTCAGTTTCTCCTCTATTAATTTCAACTCTCATAATAGCTAAGATTAAGTAAGTTCACAATTAATAAACAGGTAACTCACAATCAATTCCAATCTCACACATATAAACCATGACTAATGAACAAATTTGAGGAAGATGACACTTTTCTCTAATAAATGAAACACAAACTGAATTATAACAACTATAACAACAATATCAATCAAACAAATTTTGAAGAAACCTACCTGATTCATATCGGAGATTAACAATGGGCTCCTACAAAGCTTACTCCTTGGGGTGGCAAATGGGCGGGTTGGGTCATAAATGGGTTGAGTTATAAATGAGTTGGGTGTATAATTACTCATTTATCCATTTATGACCCGTTTATATATAAATTAATTATCCATTACCTGCTCAACCCATTTAATTAGTAACCCGCCCATTTAACCCAATATGACCCAAATAAATAAATAACTTGTTAAAAACTTTAAAAACAAAAATTAAAAAGTTCAAAAATCACTTTCCCTATTCTTTTCTTTCATTTTCCCTTCACAAAATTCATTTTCCAGCAACCGAACAAAGCCACAAAGAGAGAAAAAAAAAAGACTTTTTTCTTCTCTGTTTTTTTTTTTTTTTTTTTTTCTAAAAAAAAAAAGACTTTTTTGAAGTTGTCAACTTCCAAAAAAAAAAAAAAAAAGGGTTCAAAAATCACTTTTTCCTTCTCTTTCCTTTCATTTTCTTTGCAACAAAAGACCCATCAGATTAAAAAGATCTTTTTTTTTCCCTTTCATTTTTCAGCAACCAAACAAAGTGATAGAGAGAGAGACGGACAGGGAAAATGAAAGTCCCAGAGAATTTTATGCTTCTCCGATGCAACGCTGAGATTGAGAGCCAAATCACCTTCTCGCCGATCATGGATCGGGTCGGGTATGAGAATCAGGTCAGGGAGTTGCTGATCGAAAGGGAGAAGTATTTGGTGAATATGGGCCTGACTCGTCTGTGTTTGGGGAATTGAGAAACAGCGCCATTTTCATAAATGAGAATGTCGCGGTTTGAAACGGCATCGTTGTGTGCGAAGAGTCTGTGACTTTCGGGTTTAATCTCCAACTAGCCCGATTGCCCGACTCGTTAAATGGTCCGATTAAAACTAGCTTTGTTGGAGACGAAGCTAATACACTACCTTTGTGTGCTTTCTTCTTTGCCTTCTTCGCTTCGTACCTTTGCTGCTTCAGCAGCTTCTTCTAAGCGTTCTTCGAGAGAGTTTGTGGTTGTGGTTTTGATTGTGAAAGGGAATTTTTGTTTGGTTACTGAGAAAATTTGAGGAAAAGTGTTTGGGCTTGTGTTTGGTTATTGAGAAAATTTGAGATAGAGCAAGACTAAGAGTGAGACTGAGATTATTTTATTTAAGTTCTAGATTTTAGAAGGGTTTAGTGGGTTTACTTAATTTTAAATTTTAGATGAGTTAGTGGGTATTAGTGAATTTATTTATTTTGATCCATCTAATTAAATATTCAAATGAATCTTTATCCATTTAATCTAAATACTCAAATAAATTAGATTAAGATTTATTCAAAAAAAAAATAGGTAATAAACGAATTTATAGATATAGATAAAAATTACCACCCCTACTTACACCCCCACACAGTTTCAAAACTGATGGTTCAAAACAACATTAGCAGCAGCAACAAGACCAACACTGCTTTGTTTTGGGTACTGATTTCAAGTCACCAGGACAAGTTAAAGCTGAGAAAAAACATAAAATCCACAAACCAATGCACCAATATTTTGGAGAGTGGCCACCAAAGAATACAGACACTTGGCTTGATCTTGCACCAAAGTCAAGAATCCCTGCTGGTAATTTCACTTCACTAGCTTGCATTAGTTTTTTTTTTTTTTTTTTTTAAATAACTTTTATTGATGAAGAGGCAGTTCCTTACTTCACCATTATTAGATTCATTAACTGTTGTTTTACACTACTTTTAGTTTACACAACGTTCACATTTTACAAAGCCAGACGTACACATTTTATAATAGTGTGCAATAATCATTACTCTTAATAGATTTCTCCTATGCATTATAAATTTGCTTATTCAGTTTTAAGAAAGCAATACATATAAGAATTATATATATCCAAGTAACAATGTTTATTTTATTTTTGGATAGAAACGGGGTCTTATTTATATTAAGAGTTCAAACATCAACACTAGTGAGCCTTTGAGCACAAAGTCTAGTTGCTCCAAGGCCTTCCAAATCCCTTACATAACATACATATACAAAACTGCGACATGAACTATAGAAAGACAAAAAGTGTTGTTGGTAAGTTCCCTGCTTCGTTAAAGCATCTGCACAAACATTAGCTTCACGATACACGTGAAGCACCTTAACCACCCGGTCCCGGTCCAAGAGGTTCCTGCAGTCACATATTAAAGGTAACATATTAGGAGGATAAGTGTCATTATAAGCAGTTAACCAAGTTAGTATAGTATTAGAGTCGAGTTCAAGCTGTATGAATTTAAATCCCATATCCCATGCAAGCACCAAACCCTGTCGAACAGTAGCCAACTCAGCCAAATTGTTTGATGCTAGACCCAAGTGAAGGGAAAAGCCAGCTATCTATTCTCCCGAATGATTTCGCAAAAGGCCCCCAGCCCTGGCTAATCCTGGATTAGGAACAACACTACCATCAGTGTTTAATTTTATAAAAGGAGCAGGAGGTAGCGTCCAATATATAGTTTGTGGAATCCTAACTTGGGATATGCTATTAGATCTTGCTAAGGAATGAAATTCCGTTGCAACTTGAACAAACAAGTATATAAGATTGTGTTGGGATTTGGATTTACCTTTAAAGATCCTCTTGTTTCTTGCTAACCATAAATTCCAATAGAGAAATGGAAAATAAACCCGCCAAGGGAGTTGAATAGGCAGTACACTTGTTTTTGTAGTTGCATGACTTCGGAGCCAATCTTGAAGAGATAATTGAAAGAAAGACATGGGTAGAATTCCCGGGGAGTGACTCCATACCTCTTTTGCCCAGGGACAATCCCTTAAGATGTGGATGGTTGTTTCTAGATGATGACACCTAGGACAATGAGCATCTAGACGAGGGGCGGCCAATAGTGAGGAAGGTGCGAGTGGGCAGCCTATCACGCATTGCTTTCCAGGGAGTTAACCCGTTGGGTCCACAAGTTAAAGCCTAAATCCACTTCCAACCCTGAGTGTTAAATGGGGCATTTTGTTTATGGAAGAGAAATTTGGAAGCCGATTTCACAAAACACGTGCCATTATTATGGGGCCATTTAAGAGAATCCGAGAGTTGCGTGAAATGAGCAATAGGGATACCCTGAATTAGATTTTGAAGAGAGAAAGGGAGGGAAAATTAATGAATCGAAATTCCAATTGAGTTGGGTCCACAAGGAGTTAACCCGTTGATCCTCGTCCTGAATATGGATAGGGCCTTTAATATAGCTACGCAGGGTGCCTTGAGGCAGCCACTGATCCTTCCAAATTCGAATGGTATGACCATCTCCAACAACCTAGCGCATGCCTTCAAGAAGCAATTGAATACCAAGTGAGAGCGAGTGCCAAATATGAGTCCCTCTCGTTCTCCTAGAACTGGTAAACAATGTGGCGCGAGGGAAATATTTGACTTTAAGAGCATGAGCTTAGAGCATATTTGGATTAGAATATAATCTCCAAGCTTGGTTCATGAGAATCGCTCAGTTTCGATGGCGAGTGGTTGGTATGCCCAAACCTCCTACGTCCTTTGGTAAGGTAACAGTTTCCCAGTTAACCGTGTGGCAACCACGTTGGGAAGTAGTGTCCCCCCATAAGAATTTACAGCTCAATTTGTCAATTTGGTGACTAATCTTTTAGGGGAGGAGCGTGGTTTGCATAGCATAAATAGGAATGGTTGTCATTGTTAGGGGTGGCAATTCATGTTCGCATGTCAGATTCGTGTCGTGTCAAGTCATGAGTATTCGACTACATAGGTCAACACTAACTCGACATGTTTATTAAATGGGTCAAGATTTCTCAACCTTAACACGACTCATTTATTAAACGGGTCAATTGTGTCGACCTGTTTATCAGATTTTATCAAAATGAAAAGAAAAAAAAAATTATGAAAAAAAAAAACAAATAAATATTTTAATATAAAATTCAGAATTAATGAGTAGCTGCATCACAAATAATCATTCAAAACCAAAGCATATCTCAATATCACAAATAATCAATTACAATATATCAAAGAAAATAAATCACAACAACTAATAAGTTTATATACCTAGAGTTTGAAGGGTATATTAGTAAAATATCATTTAATTAAATGAGTCAGACGGGTCAAATAGGTTTTATGTGTTCAACACTAACCCAACCCGTTTATTAAATGGGTTAGTCGTGTCAACCCGAATATGACATAAACTCGTTAAGTCTCAACCCATAACTTGCTAATTTCATGTCGTGTCGTGTCGGGTTTGCAGGTCGTGTCAAATTTTGCCACCCCTAGTCATTATTGCCTTAATAAGGGTGGCGCGACCAGCTATTGTCAGATATTTTGCTTGCCAGCCTTCAATACATTTCTGGATTTTATCAACAAGAAATTGATAGGAGTTAGTTGTGCGACACGTAGTGAAGACAGGGGTTCCAAGATATGTGCCTATTCGGTTAGTTGTTGGTAGTCCAAATATGCCAATCACCTGATCTTTTAAGCGTCTAGGGGTACGAGGGGAAAACCAAATTCAGGATTTGGAAGCACTTATAATCTGCCCCGAAGAGGCACAAAAGTTTTGTAATATTGAATTTAAATGTCTGTAGTCTCTACTCATGGCTTTTGTGAAAAGAAAGATATCATCTGCGAAGAACAAATGAGAGAGACGTACCCTACCCCTAAAAGCCATAGGATGAATACGTTTATCACGTACAGCCTCTTCCGGTAGGATAGACAAACACTCTAAACACAGGATAAAAAGATAGGGGGAGAGCGGGTCCCCTTGCTGAACTCCCTTAGTAGGCACAATTTCGGGAAGAGGATTTCCATTCCAAAGAATGCAAAAATGAGTAGATGAAACCATATTCATGATAAGGGTGATGAGGTTAGAGGGTATCTGGAAGTATTCCAGCGATTCCTAAATGAAGTCCCATTCTAACCTATCATATGCCTTTTCAAGGTCCAATTTTAACGCAATATACCATGTTCTACCACAACGCTTAATTAAAGTCCTAATAGCCTCTTGGACAAGGATAATATTATCACTTGTTCTACGGCTCGGCACAAACCCTGCCTGACAAGGGTTGATAATATCAGCAATGTAAAGTTTGAGTCGATGCACTATAATCTGGGAGACCAACTTATAAAGAGTGTTACATAGACTTATTGGATGAAATTGCGTGATTTTCTTAGGTTGGACAATTTTTGGGATCAGGATTAAGTTTGTTAGGCCCCACAAAGGCGGGATAATGAGTTGTTCAAAGATCTCTTGGATTACCTGAATAACACGTGCTCCAAGATTTGACCAATTTGTTTGAAAGAAAAGCGCATGATAACCATCTGGACCCGGTGCTTTTAACGGAGGGAGAGCGTTAAGGTTTTTAATAATTTCCTTTGGTTGGGGAATTTGGATAAGAGTCTGGGCATTTTCTAAGAAAGGGCTAGGTTGAGAAGACTGTCTCTCACACCTAGAAGAGGGACGCATATGGGTTGAAGTAGCATGGAAAAGATTGTTAAAGGCATCATTTATATGATGCAGTAAAGGATCACCAGTAAACCACAGCCCTGTGTCATCCTTTAAAGTATACACGTGGGATTGGCTACGTCGTTGAATAGTTTGGAGATGGAAATATTTGGTATTCGCATCACCATAGTTTAACCACATGATACGTGACTTAAGCTGGCAAAATAAATATTCCTGGTGAAGGATGGTGTTGTACTACTGGGTGAGTTGTTGTTCAAGGGAATAGAGAAAAGTAGATGGTTTTCTGGCCATAGCCGTTTGTATGCCTCGAAGTCTAGCTAAAAGGCGGTTCTTCCGTTGGAAGATATTTCCAAACTGGGTCTTATTCCAAACACTAATATTGGTTGTTAAAAATTCCAGTCGTCGAGGGAACCTAGATAAAGAGGAGGACGTAGACGGTAAATTTTCTGAAGCGTGCCAACTACTCTCTACTAGGGCCGAAAAAGAGGGGTCTGTGAGCCACATTTGCTCAAAACGGAAGGGTTTGGGGTATTTTTTCTCCAAAGGGTTAGTAACAAGCAAAATGGGGCAATGGTCAGATTTTACCCTAGGAAGATGATGTAATTCAGCTGCAGGGAAAAGGATCTTGCACTCTGTGTTTCCCAATCCTCTATCTAACCTCTCTTTTATGTTACGGTTCTAGTCAAGATTCTTATTTGTCCAAGTAAAATGAGGCCCTTGAAAACCAAGATCCATGAGGCCATAGTTATCTAAGCAATTTCTAAAAGCGTTCAACCTAGTTCTATTAAGAGGAAGTCCTCCCATTTTTTCTTCCTCAGATAGCATATCATTAAAATCACCAAGTAAAACCCAAGGTAAATCAACAAGATTCGCAAGATTTTGTAAGTAATCCCAAAAAAAGCCTACATTTATTAAAGTTTGGTGAAGCATAAACAGCAATAAGTAAAAAAAATAGGGAGGGAGAGGATACCTTCACTAGCGCGTGAATGCTATGTTCACTATTTGTGAGAATTTCCACCTGAAAGGTGGTGCTTTCGTTCCATAACAACCAAATGCCTCTAGAGAAGCCATTGGGGTCCACATGTCTGGAGTGGGTATAAGGAAGAGTGTTAATAACCACTTGCGCCCGTTCTTTAGCTATACGGGGTTCCACAATGACCAAAATATCAGGACGATGCCGTCGATGAAGCTCATACGCATGATTGCGAAAAGCCACACTTCCAGCTCCTTGACAGTTCCATGCAATCATTTTCATGGATGAGGTATTAGGATTCAGGTAATCGTTCGGGACTCCCTTGGTCCTCGGGTTCCTTTTCACTGAGTGAGAGAGGCATTGATGCCTCGGGTTCCAGGCAATTAACCTCTCTATGTCCTATTCGGCCACATCGGAAGCATAACAACGGCATGTTCTCGTAGACTATGTCCTGCCAAAAATTTCTGACTTTAACACGTTTCGGCAAAGGAGAGGTTATGTTAAATTGGACACATAGTCGAGCAAAGCGGCCCCGGCTGGCGGCACTTGTGACGGCGTCAATTTTTAGAAGTTTGCCTACTTATTTCCTATGTGCTTTAAGAAGTCAGGGTGATAGTACTCTATTGGAAGTTGTTCTAAGCAGATCCAAACCGCCGTATTTGTTATTTTGGCTACATGCGAATGGAAGTCCGCCTCCCACGCCTGAACATGTAGATACTGGTCTCCCACAAACCATTGTCCATCCATAAGAGCATGTTGGTAGTCCGTTAGAACATCAAAGCGCATAATAAAGAAACCATATCCAATATCAATTAAATGCGACTTACCTGCAAGGCGCCAAATACTCGCTAACCTGGTTTGAAGAGCTCGATACCCAAGTTGTCTACCTGTGAGTTTGAGGATGATGCTAGTTTGCCATGGTCCAGCCATTTTTCGCTTCATCTCGGTGGTAACCGCGATCTCCCGGTCCTCCCCAGGTGAAACGGCCTCGTCACTGGTGTAGATCTCCACCATCTCCAGCGGGTCAGCAATATCTATCTCTGGTAGCTCAGTTTCTGTTTCATCCCATAGCTCTTGCATGCATGTTTCTTGGATCACCTCAGCATAAGTGTTTATTGATGAAGAGGTCGTACTTCATTTTACTATTATTAGTTTTCTCTAGTCTTGCTTCTTGTGCCAATCTTTGACATCTCCATTGTCACTCATGTAATTTGTTTTTTGTGCAGATGATTGAAAGTCTCATAATAGTGATACTGGTTATTTTGATCGTGGCCAAAAGAGTCCTTGGTGTTGGTGGGGTCAATATCTATAACTTCTAGTCGTTAGGGAAAGCTTTATTTAGCTAAAGGTTGTTGGTGAATAATGTAGGGTCACAACAGGATTTCTGCTCTTTAGCTGTTCTTGATACTTATTTTCTTCTTTCTCCCCTTAAAGAAACACGTTAGGGATTTGTAGACTTGCTTGTTTGAGTGGAAGCATCATGATTTGCTTTGGGGTCCCTTAAATCTAAACTGTGTAGTAATTGAAGCACCTTTCATATGGGTTTGCGCTTTATAGTTATACCAGTTAATGTACGTGGACCCGTCAAATAACATGTGTGCATTAACTTTTGCTCAAGTGCACACAACATAAGGATGGACCTCTTTTGTGCTCAGAACTACTTTGCTTATTCAATAAATTGCTCCAACACAGCTTCCATACTTTTATTATTACCGAGTATTTATCAAATGCTAAATCTCACTGAAATTCTAGATTCCCTTTTTTTGTTCACTGCTCTATGATTTGATTTCCCTTGGTATGCCAGTCACTAAATGAGCATTAGCATTAGCACTGCTGTCTGAGAAAGTAACATTCACTTAGTAGACGTTCTATGATGATCACTGTAGCTTCTTTTCATGAAGGATCTTGCATTACTGTCAAAATAATGTTCTTATTTGCACACACACAAAAAAAAAAAAAAAAAAAAAAAAAAAAAAACTATAAAAAGTAATCAACTAGGAAATTGTTGTTTCTATCTTTGTATTTGTTGCCAACCTGATCCTCTATAGTAATAGTGCTTAGAGTAACCTTATTCTAACTTTTTTTTTTTTTTTTTTTTTTTTTTTTTTTTTTTTTTTGCAAAATTGAAATTTTCAGCCTTAAAATTTTGGGTAATTTGACATTGCTTTCAAAATTTTCAAAATTTGGATCTTACTTCTAAAATTATGAATTATATATTGTTTCATTTAAGTCATTCTGTCATGTGGTGAGGTGTTTGCAATGCAAGCTGGATATTGTTTAAGGCAATTTAAATGAAGCTTTTTATATTTAAATATTAATTAAATATATTTATTTAATATTAAATAAAAAAAAATGTTAATTTGATTAATTAAATACATAATTTGATGATTTTTCAAAAAAAAAAAAAGCATACTTTAATGAATTATTACTTACTAAACCATGGTTAGTTATGAATTAAATACATAATTTGGAGACATCATTTATTAATGATTGAAACGATGTAGTTTTGAATGAATATGATTGATGAACTTCAACAACCTAATTAATGAATCTTTGAAATAATTTATTGCGATTGGTAACACATTATTTTGTAATTCGTATTCAGTAAAAACTGGTAATATTGCTAGTATTCTAACATCACTCATAAAATAAAATTGTGCATAACTTTTTTTTTTTTTTTGGTTTTAATTATTACCATTTAATTTGAATCCTTTTTATTATGGTGGGTGGGCTTTTTTTTTTTTTTTTTTTTTTTTTTTTTTTTAATTTCTATTTTTATTTTTAATTTTTTTAATTTTTATTATTTTTATTTCATGACGGCCTGGCACCCTTTTGTAATAGGGGCCTTGGGCCTAGGCCTAAAATTTGGGTGTTTGTTAAGTGGCAAGTGGCAACTAAGCTCAAAATGACATCGATATTCTAAAATTACGTCGTTTTAATTTCTAGTTTGTAACCTATACTCTTAAAGTTTGGGATAATTTTGTTGAAATTTTGAATCTATAAAACGTCATTTTGAGTTTAGGTCACACTTAATGGACAGTGGACACCATATCTCAGCACATGGAGAGGAGGTATTAAATCCAAATGATATTTATGTTAGGGAGATGAATCCAAATTCGAAACTTTAAGGGAGAAAAAAAAAATCCCAAACTTTATGGGTATAAATTGCAATTTAATCAATCATTTTTTAGGAAAAAATGCACTAATTTCCCTTAAGGTTTTTTGTTGTCATACTTGCCTCCTCACTAGTTTGAAATAAGACATTCACTTCTCCTAAAATACAAATTATTTACAATGATCTTCCCTATATGACCAAAAACGGTTTTACAAAATGGTGAATTAAATACTAGAATGAAAAGGGTTTTTGGACACAATTCAGCCCACAAAAATGCTGAAACTTTTAAACGTGCATTCTCTTAAAAGATATGCATCTCCTGACAAGAAACCATTGGGCCCAAATTGTCTTAGTCAAATATGAAATATTATTATACATAAAAACAATATATAATTTAGATTAATAATTTAAAAAAAAAAAAAAAAAAAAAAAACCTAAATGACATGACATAGTTTGGCCGAGGTTGAACCCTAGTTTGACTTTAAAAACTTTATACTTCTCATTTTTCTAATTCTTTAAACGGTCTTTCTTTCAAAACCATAACATTTACTATCACCATCTTAGCGTCTATGTAAATTATAGATGTTATAAAATCGAATCCAATTATTTCAAAATAAGTTGATCGGATTTGAGAAACTTTGTTAATTTACTATCACCATCTTAGCATATATGTAAATTATTGATGTTATAAAATCAAATTCATTTATTTCAAAATAAGTTGATAGGATTTGAGAAACTCTATTAATTTAAAAAGTCATATTAACGAATATCCTAAGAGCAATTGTTAATAGATTATTTTTAGAACGTTCTAATACAAAATTTATGGAGAATATAAAAAGTTGTTTAAAAAGTCAATTACTTTTTTCTTTTTCAATAAAAAATTTCAAAAAATAGTTTTTAAATCAATATCCTTAAAGCATCTGTTAATTTTTCCCTAATTTAAAAACTTTAGAGGGTCTTAGTATAGTGTTTCATTGGATGTCATTAAGCCCCAGGAGGGGTGGCCCAGCAGTGTGGGATCCCGCGTGCATGCTCATGGTCCCATGTTCAAGTCGTGGCGAGTACCGTGTGGTGGGGGGGGGGGGGATTTATGGCATGCATTGCGCCCTACACTTTGGCTCTCTTGGGGTGCTAGGATGAGGTCTGTGGCGCCCCGGTCACAGTAGCTATGGCTCAATCTAACATTCCCTAGTGGGGAGGTGCCTCTATTAGGTCACGCTTTGGAGGTAAGCCACATATGGTCACCCCCCCCCCCCCCCCCCCCCCCCTTGTTTCTTCATAAAAAAAAAGTAGGATGTCATTAGACACAAGGAAATTAAAATATATATATATATATATATATATATATATATATCTATATATATATATATATATATTTTTTTTTTTTTGGGTTTCACTAATATTTTAGTTTATTTGTCTTAGCTATATCCCAAACACGGATGTGATATAAATTAAAAACTTGGTAAATGCAAAGTCTACCAAATTTAATCTGAATATTTGAATGCGTAGTTCCCTCTTTGAATAAGGTATTAATATTTCGCCAAAAAAGTACAATGCAAAAAAGCTGACTGCCATAAAGTCCTTTTATGATCCTATTTTTTCTCATTTTGTCACCGAGCAAACTATCATTTATTAAATACTAACATAGAGAAATCACAGCTGCTACGTAAGTTTTCTAGAGAAATTTTCATTGGATATGTCATTGATGACTTGATTTACTTCATTTAAGCTTGGGTTTAAACCATCAGCACTGTACATAGTAAGTAACTATTAAATTGAAGTGTAAATGATTAAGAGTTGGGTGAGAAAGAAGACTGTCTCATTGAATCACTGTAACCTCCAATTAATGGAGTATTCTTTCGATAGTGAGTTTGTGACCTACCCTTGAAACAAATTTCATCTACTCTCGCTCTCCCAATTAATTACTATGAAAAAAATTACCTATTTATTCTTTAATATATTTAAGAGTGTATTTTTTGTATGAGTTTATTTTCATTAGCTGATTTCATCTAAATTAGATATGAGAAGTGTAAAATACAATTATAAACAAATGGTATAAATAAATTTTGTTTTAAATAAAACCAAACATATTCCCTAAACAAATGAAACTTACTTGAATATTTTTTATTTTCTCAAAATAACATAATATAAAAATATTAAGAAAATCTGAAAAGAGATAGAACTTTCATATTTGATTAAAAGATTCTAAATTTTACATTATGTTTGTTTTTGGGAAAAGAGAGGGAAGAGAAGAGAAAAGAATTAAGAAAGTGAAAGAAAAATGAAAGGGACAGAAAACACTTATTTATATGTATTTAGATGTAGTGGGGAAGAGAAATGAAAAAAAGAGTAAAATAATAAAATTATAATAAACGATGGCTTTACTAATTTATTGTTAAAGATTAAAAGTTAAAAATTAATTATGAACATATACAAGTAATTTAAAAAAAAATCAAACTTTTCTAAAAATATAGTAATTTTATGAATTTAGAGGGAAAAATAAAAATTATAAATATTGACAAGACTTATAAAAACCTTTTTTCTCCGCATTTCTTTTCTCTCTCTCTCTATATATATATATATATTTTTTTTTTCTTTTTTTTTTTAAATTTGTTTTTCCTAACCAAACAAAGGACAGAGTTTATTCTCTTCCCTTCTCTCTGTTGCACCTTTCCTTATAACCAAAACATATATAGTGCAAAGTTTTAGTAGAAAAGTAGATTTCGTGTAATTTGAATTTATTCCTCTTATCATTTTATAATATTTGAAAAAAGTTAAAGTAAGATTTTAAGATAAAATATTAGTACGATAATATAAAGTAAGTTAGAATTATGTGGGCCATAATTAAGACAGTCTGACAGGTAAGAGCTAAGTGCAAAGGGACAAAATTCATTGTTTTGTTTTGTTTTGTTCTTTGTTTTTTTTTTTGCTTCACCTAGCTGAAGCTTCATCAAAATCACACCCGTGCAAAGCTAAAACCAATCTTCCAGGTGAATTTATATTTTATAGACCGAAGACTCGCAACCTGCTACAAACACACACATACATTCCCCACCAAATTAAAACCTTGTAGCTATCTCCATTGTAACAACAGCTGTGTCACTCTCACTCACTGCCACACCCACCACAACTCATCCAGTAAACACCACCACCTTAGTTTTCTCACCTCCAGACTCTTAGGTTTGGTTGTGTTTGATCAAACTCTAAACTTTTTGCACCAAACAAACATTTTGTGATTTCACAACTCGTTGATTTATGTGATTGTGCGTCAGCAATATATAAGGTGGGTTGGTTGTATAAGATAGAAAATATTATTACCCGAGTCAGCAAGTTATGAATAACAATGCGAACCCAATATAAAACTCCCTTAATTCAATACTAACTCTAGTGGTAAAAATATTTCCTTTTTTTCTATTTTTTTAATTTATTAAAAGAATATAACATTGTTATATAATAAAAGTGAAATTAATAATCAACTATATGAAAATAATATTTTATATTAATAACATATCATCTTAATATATTGTGAAACAAAATTGAAAATTTTTTCTCTATTATATTCAATTTCTCTATATAAAAAAAAATGATTCATTCAATAATCCTTTAATAGACTTAAAGTTACTATATTATATATATATATATATATATATTTAATTATTATATATATTACTTATGTAATTTTATTATAAACTGATGTGACAATATGTTCCTACCAGTTTTATGCTTCAGGCTCTAAATTAATAGACTCACGGTACATACACACAACAACTCAACAATCACATCTCCAGTGTGGGTATTCAATTATTCATTGAAGGAATTAGCAAGTAGCAAGTAGCAAGTAGCAAGTACAGAGAGATGGGAATCCATAAAAATAAAAAATAAAAAATAAAAAAAATAAAAAGAAAAAGAAAAAAGAAAGAAAGAAAAAAAAAAGTATAGAGAGGGGACTTTTGCCAAGGACTTCTTCTTATTCGGTAAACAAAGGGTCAATTTGTTTTTTTTTTTTTTTTTTTGGGACTTGAATTTTATAATAAGCTCATACATTGTGCGAAAGTCCACATTAATAACACTTCAGCCTTCAGCTTTCTCTTGCTAGGCAACTAGATATGCTTGTATAGATGCTTACTAACCTGTTTTACATAAACCATATGTTGGAACATCTTTTAACTGATTGCAGGAGCCTAATGAAAAACTTCCTTAATTGTATAGTTTCACATGTTTATAGGAAATCTAATAGATGTGCTGATAGCTTTCCAAAAATGAGAGTTGTACAAGATATGATTTCTATATTTTGTAGGACTTGCCGCTTATGGTGCCGGCTTTTGATAAAGCTAAGTTTGACTTTTGATAAACCTGAGTTTTTTTATTTTTTTTTTATTTTTTAATTTTTAGCTTTGAATATTTGAGATACAAATCTTCTCCACAACTAGTTTTTGTTTGATGATAATGGTAATCATGTGCTTAGATGAGGTTCTGATGCATTTTTATAGTAGTCCTAGCATGGTGTGGATGTTCATTTGAAATTATTATCATTCAAGAGATGTAAAATTATTATAAAAATGGTATTAACTATGGGTCCATATTGAAGTGATGTTGCTCCATTTATCACTCAACCTATAAAGGCTAATTTAAAAAAAAAAAAAAAAGAAGAAAAAAAAAAGAAAAAAAAAACGTATAGAGTTGTGAAGAAAGATCACGATAACAATTTCCCTTAACAATTAACATTGCTCAAATTATCATGGCTACAATATAGAGTTGACAAAAGGATTTGCTAGACATTGCTGGAAGTGGGAGGACAATCAGATTCTCTTTAAAGAACATGCACCGAAAACAAGTTATCCCAATCCTATGGGGATAGGTTTGCAAAGCAGTTCCAATTGTTCTTGCGTCAATCCTAAATTTTGTACCTTAATATTCGGCTCAAAAAATGGCTGTATGCGACTCATTCAAATAAGCCAAATTTGAATTAGCTATAAATAAAAATAAATAGAAGGGAGACTTTAAATTTTAAAATATTTTACTTATAAACAAATAAATTGGATGCCTTCTCATGATACATTTTGGTCATTTTCACACTTTGAAATGTCACAATTGTATGCTAAGCCAGGCCATGTATGACTTCTCATGACACGCTTTGGTCCAAGTGCACCTTATTCTGGTTAGCAAAAAAAAAAAAGTGCACCTTCTGCTGTATGGCTTCTAATGACACGTTTTCGTCCAAGTGCACCTTCACATGTTTTATAATGTAATGACACATTTTGGACCAAGTGCACAAAACCAAATTAGCGAAAAAACAAAAAAAAAAACAAAAACAAAAACAAAAAAACAAAATGCACACACTCAGTTGGGCCAGATTAACCGGTCAAGTCCCTCAACAACCCTCTATACTTTTGGAGCGCTCACATATACATTTTGGATAATTTATTTGAATGACTTAGAAGAAACATTTGTGCCATTGGGGCATCCTATATTACCAATTTATATAGTTATATGTATATATGTATATTTGATTGTAGAACTGCAGATTTCAAAATCTCTCTCTCTCTCTCTCTCTCTCTCTCTTTCTCTCTCTCTCTATATATATATATATATATATATTTTCTAAAAATATCATAGTTGCGAAGGGAGAATAAGAACCGGTTGAATGATAAGATTGACAAATCTCAACTTATATTTTACTAAAAAATACAAAGCCCTCCTAATTTTGCAAGGTCTGAAGACGTAGTTAGTGATTATTCAGTCTTACACCAATTTTAGAGAGGTTAATTCCCAAACTCAAACCTGCGACAAATAGAGAGCACTTACCATCACATCTTCTGTCCTCTTCCCTCATAGTATTCAACAGCATGTATTGATTACAATTCCATTATGACATTAATGCTCTCATGTGCCCAGCATGCCAAATGTCCTATAAAATGCCCTGCATACCTACAACTTGAAGAAATGCCAAGCAGGGTACAATCTACTCAATGCAACACATATTTGACAACCAACATATAAGTTAGGAAGACTGGGATTTCCATAAGAATACCCTTAACTATCATCAATTGTTTTGCACATATAACTACCATTCTTTGTTATAAATGCATTTACAACTCCAACTAAACTAGGACAGTAAGATATAGAATTCCTGAACTCTATTAACTATCCATTGTACATGGATATGCATATAGTACGGGAGGGAGCCATTCTACCAAACCATTTAAGAGTTGTAAGCATTCTTGAATGATAAAGAGAGAGCTTCTCTTATGTGTGCTCAGCTGTCAATGTCTCTCTTCTACCCTGGCAAACTGACCTGAGTACTATCACCTAAGGTATTAAAACACTATCATTTAAATACCATTGATGGTCTAATCCATACCACTGACAAAGAAAATGAAAAAAAAAAAATCCTACAGGTTCAGCAGAACCCTCATCTAACAACAAACTTTGAAATACTTTCGGAACCATAAATGCCTTTGCTTTATTGGCAATGACACACACAATGCCAGTGGGTCTTGAACCCACAACCTTAGCCTTCACCTCCCTCATTGGCATAATTAATCCATAAATGCATTCCAAAAGGATTAATTATACAACCACAGAAACATTCTTTCTGGTAAGTCAACATAGTTTTAGGACTATATTCAACACAAAACAGTAGCTATATAGCAAACATATAACTTTACTCAGACGCTTCTCAAAAAAAAAAAAAAAAATGCTTAGACGCCAATGATTCATTTACCAGATAAATCAACATGAATTATCACTAGTTATTGCTTTTGTATGTGTTTTGCCACCTATAATCCATGTAAAATGGAAATAAATGTAGAAGCAAAAAGAAAAATGACAATAAATTAACCATTGTTAAGAATGCTACCATGTTTATGCTTTAATGAAGACTTAATTTGAAAATGAAACTAAACTGAGAGGTAATGTAAAGGGACACTAAAACAGAATTTTTACAAGAATGAAAAGGGCACAGCTAAAACAATGAAATAAAACATCTCATTTTAATGGAGTGCAATCAGCAAACTTCCGGATAATTTTTGGCCAAAACATAAGGATGCATAAAAATAATTTATTAATTCTTATAATTTTATTATAGACGTATCCGAGAATGATAGAACATTTTAAATTGTGGGACTAACAAATTTCCTCTTGAAGTTTTGATTTAAATCAAGAGTTCAAATTTGTTGCCTCAGTTTCTCCTGTATTAATTTCAACTCTCATAATAGCTAAGATTAAGCAAAGTTCACAATTAATAAACAGGTAACTCACAATCAATTCCGAACTCACACATATAAACCATGACTAATGAACAAATTTGAGGAAGATAACACTTTTCTCTAATAAATGAAACACAAGCTGAATTATAACAACTATAAAAACAATATAAATCAAACAAATTTTGAAGAAATAACACTAAACACTGTCATTGTAAATTTTCCATGATACCTGACATTGTTATACATTCACACAAGTTAGCAGAATTTAACATGAAACTAATGAGCTCAACAACAAAGGGCAAAAGGGTTTCTCCTTCTATCGATTATAAGCCGTTTACTTTAAACCAATAAAAACAAATTAATAAACAATGTGAAAGAAAAATTTCCAAATCAACAATTACCCATTTACAAATGCCCGACGCTCCAATGAATCCGCCATTCACATCCTCCAAAAAATTACAACGCTGTGCCGCTTGGAATAAAAGAATTGGTGAGAGTAAAACTCAAACATGACCTTAAAAATTTTCCAATTTTTCAATCCAATTACAAGTCTAGAACGTGTCCTTGAGCTTCAGGAGCTGCCTTCTCTTGAAAATCAAGAATCCCACCACACCAATTTGGAGGATTGTGGCGATAACCATAAACAATATTCCAATCTTCTTCCCATGATTGAGAGTCTTCTGTTTATGCGTTGGGTGTGAACGTAGATATGGGTGGTCGGGATTTTGGTTAAATTTATGGTTCTGTCGTGGTGGCGGTAGAGATAACACTGGAGGCGGTAGAGCTGCCGACGGAGGCCGCGGAGCTGTCTTATCTAACGGAGATCGAGGCGGATCTGTCAAACCTGGTGGAGGTGGAGGTGGCGGAGGAGGCGGCGGGGGAGGAGGAGAAGGTGGTGGATATGATGGCGGAGGTGGTGGAGGAGGTGGAGGTGGAGGTGGAGGTGGTGAAGGTGAAAGAGAGTTCGAATCAGTTGGTGATTGGGACTCGACATAGAATGCAAGGATACTAATGGCAAAGCCAAAAACTAGGAACACCAAGGTTGTTGGTGGTAATGGAGGTTGTTCCATGGAACAACAATGAAAAAAAAAAAAAAAAATTATAAATTTATCTAACTTCGGGGTTTGGATTAGATTCCAAAGTCTTTTCTTGCATCTGGGTCCAACCCCAGATGATTGATTTTCAGCTATGAAAGCTAGGGTTTAGGCATAGGTATGGTTTTTCGAATCTGGGTCCCTGTGATCTCTAGCTCCCATGTAAAATCAACCAATTGGGTCAAATGGGTTTCTTCCCAAATGGTTGATTTCTCTTTGTTCTTCAGACTGATTCAGAATCTTGTGAGATTTGGGAACCATAGAAATGGGTTTGGGAAAAAGTTCTAATTTTTTGAATCTGGGTGTTTGTGGTACTCGGATTTTTGTGTTTGAGGATTTTAGAGAAATGGGTCAAATGGGTTTGGTCCAAAAGATATCAAATTTGCGTGTACACGGCATTAGCAGCCATTGAGGAATCAAGGATGATTGTGTCTGAATCTGAGGTTTCTGGGATTTTGTCTCTTGATCTTTGTGAGGGATCAAATGAATTAGTCAAACGGGTTGGTGAGAGAGGCATTGATTGATTGATTCGAACGTGTAAATGGCCGGAAGAGATTGAATCGAAGAGTTTTTTTTTTTTTTTTTTTTCCTCACCTTCTCAGAAATGGAGGAGAGACGGAGAGAGAGAAACAAGGTCTACGCTGGATTCAACGGTTGGGGCTAAATTGGTTATTGAGTCATAGCAAGGAATCATCTTTTTGAGCTGTATTTAGGAGAGAGAGAATGTCCACCCTTTATCAACGTGAGTTGTTGTTAGTTTAGCAATACCAATGGGGAATTATAAATCCAACTTTAGTGTTGTTGGATCATGTGGGCCTAAAATGGGATGGGATCATGGTTTTGGATTTAGGGTGATGTTGAAAGAGGCCTTTGAGCCCATCCTAGATCCCTGAAAAAGACCCAATATTAGTTTAACTTGCTGAGATAATATAGCCACAACACAAAGAACTCGGAGTTAAGATTTTTAGAAGCTTTTTTTGGGAAAATTAGGATTTATAACTCTAAACTATATATCAAATTACACTTTGCACACTAAATTATTTAAATGCACATTTTACACCTTAAACTATGATCTTTATTGCACTTTGCACCCTAATGTTAATTTTAGAGTTAAGTTAGACAGAAATTTATAGCAAATGACTTGCGCATGATTTTTATTTAGATAGTACAATGTTAAAGACCAAAACATCCTTTTTCGCAAACAATTAAAACAAATGTTTTTTTATTTCAACTCTTCATCTCTCGCGTGTACAGGTTTAGATTTCTCTCTTTCCCCAAATCAAAACCCTTAGTCTGCAACCCAAAATCCCCAAATTAAAAATATTTCTCCACCGCAACAACGCTGCTCCACCACCTCGACGAAAGCCCCAAATTGCAACTTCTTAGATCACTCTCTTACACTCTTGCTTTTCACAAAGGAAACCGTAAATTCCAAATTGATACCCCAACTCAGCCTCTGTGTCTTAGGAGCAAGAAAAAGTGTTTTATCAGGTCTCACTCAGTCGAAACCCCAACTCTGTTGAAACAAATTTGATTTGACAAAAGTAATAAACTTACAACTGTAAAAGATGTTGAAGAAAACAGGACAGTAGATGCCAAGTAAGAAAAGCCTTGTAAATGCCATTTTAGAAATTCAAACAGGAAATTTAAGCAGAATCTTAAATTATTTGTTTTGACAAAGTAAGAGCAACGAATCTCAAGAATTCTATTCTTGAAGTACGAATTTAGTCCTCAAATCTTTGCCCATACTAGCTCGGACATGATAATGGTTGGGATTATGATGGGTATATTATTGTCAAAAGGTGGCTTGGGTAGGTAGAGCTTTATTGTTTTGTAGCGTTTTGGAATTGTTGAAATTTTTTTATAAAATTTTTTATATAGAAGAAACGATGATTATTTGTGGAATATTGTACAGAACAATATATATTTTTTTGTTTGAATTGTTGTATTGAATGTTGTGTCATCAATTAGTCTCAAAATTCTTGGGCTGGAGGTGCGAGAACTGTTGAAAATTCTTGGGCTGGAGGCGCGAGAACTTTAACTGTTGCTGCAAGTTCTCTGCTGTAAGAACTTCAACTGCTGCAATAGAATATGGTGGTGGTGATAACAGTCAATGTGTGGTGGTGCTTGAAAAAGCCATTCAAAGGGTGCAGTCCGTAAAGAGGAAAAAACCTTGGGAAAGAGAGAGAGAGACTGTGTACCTGTACACACTAGGAGGAGATAAAAAAACTGTAAAAGAAAAAAAGAAAGGAAAAAAAAAAACTTTTTGTTTTTAATTGTTTGTGAAAAAGGGTGTTTTGATCTTTAAATATTGTGTCACCTAAGCAAAAATCATGTGTAAGTTATGTGCTATTAATTTTTGTCTAATTTAACAGTAAAACTAACGACAAGGTGCAAAGTGTAACAATATTCATAGTTTAGAGTGCAAAGCGTGTATTCGAATAGTTTAGGGTGTAAAGTGTAACCTAGTGTATAGTTTAAGGTGGTAAAGTGTAATTTTCCCGCTTTTTTCTATTCCTTGCTATACGTATAAGTACAAGTTGGCCCTTGACTAGAAACACCTCAGCCCTTCGCTTTGCTACATTTAGCCTTGCAATTAGGCACTCATGACCTAATAATTGAAATGGATGCTATGGCGTTGATAAATTTGACACTCCTTACGTAATTATTGAAATTGATGCTAAAGTAGCCGTGGGATTCATTTACGTTGGGTAAATTACTATTTTATTTTATTTTCCTAATATTTCAAATGTAAAAGTTCAATCTCTAACCTTTTGTCTTATGTTAAAATAGTCATATTTGTTAAATAATTGATGAAAAATACCGAAGTAGCTAATGATTAAAATAAAATATTATTTTTATGCCACTTAGACTACCATATTGCATAAACTTAAAAATTATTAATCTAATGATAACTCTAAAGTCAATTTTTTTTTTTTAAAAAATTGTTTGACCTAAACATAATAGTTAACAGACATCACGCTCCAAAAATTGATTAATTAAACTTTAACTAATAGATTGACGGTAATTTTTTTTTTTTGAGAAGAAATAGATTAACGGTAATTGAAGAAGCAAAATAAAAAATAAAAAAAATAAAAACAACTAAGCTTTTGTGTTTATCTCAAAAATAGATAAAGTAATAAACGATTGATATCAACAATTTAGTTGTGTTTTAGTTATGATTTTCCTTCTTCAATTCGTTGGATTACACTTCTCTTCTATGATTGAGGTTAGCCTCCTTTTAATTAGATTTATCTATATATAATGTTTCAATCAAGGTTTTGAAACCCGAACCGGACCGGAAAGTTAGACCAAAAACTGAACTAAAATCTGGTTTTTTAAGCTTAGAGAACCGGGTATCAGTGAGTTGTGAGAGAACCGCATGAACCGAGGTTCAACCGGAAAAACCGGACTATTCGTAGGCCGGTTCAACCGGTCCATACCGGAGGAAATATCGAATTCCGACCGGTAAATGCATATCGGACTGGAAAAAGAAAAATGTTTCTGTCACTCTCACCTTCCACCGGCGACGATCTCTACATTCTTAACCTCAAGTCGGGGTTGTGGACTGATTTGGTTGCTGCTACTTCATCTTCATCTTCTTCTTCTTCTCCTCTTTCTCTCTCTCTCTCTCTCTCTCTCTCTCTGCCCGTCTAACTTTCTCGGTTTTTTACTTTTTTTGAAACTTTTCTCGGTTTTTCAAACCTCTCTGCCCAAGAAATAGACTTTTCAGATGTAAATAGTAGCTTGCCTTTTGATTTTCTCAAAGCATCAGGAGATGATAGTTTGAATTGGTGTCAAAATCTTTTGACACGTGGAATTGGTATTTATTGAGTTTGGTGGGTGTTTGATTATTTAATAGTTTATTTTTTTATTTTTTTATTTTTTTTATGGTTTCCCACTTTTATATATTTATATTGATAACTCCATAAAAAAATATAAAAAGTTGCTAAAGTAATATATTGAGTTATTAGAAATATAACTTTGTATATTGTATAAAATAGTAAAAAATAGCGGTAAACTCGAAACGGTATACTGGTATTGATCGGTACCCAAAATATATCGTACCCCAGGCCAAACCGGTATAGTCTCGAGTACGATATTGACTTCCTTGCTCACACCTTGTAAGTAAGACTGAAGTCATGACCAACGGACCAAGTGCTCTTCTTGGGAAGTAATATGCAATATTATTAAATTTATATTAAATTTACATGATTTATAGTTTCTAAACTTCTATGTCATCTTTCTCAACATCTTAAATATTACTAAATTAACTTTTTATTTAAGAATAATACTTATGCAAATTATGAATTTATTTTAAAAGTCGTTTTTAGTTAACTGAAATGATTTCTCTTAAAGGATTATTATAAAAATGTCTTTTTATGCTTATTTATGTTGTACTATCTTTTATTAACCTTATAATGTACTATTTTATGTATTTTGTTTCAATTTTTAAGATATGTTTAGTAAATTTTGCTATATTTCCAAATTTAATATTTTTATTTTTATTTAAATAATTATTAAATTAATTATGACGTCATCACGATTCGACCCCAGTTCAACCTCAAAAACCTTGAACCTCTCCCTTTTATGGTTTAATGAACGGTCCGGGTTTGAAAATCTTGGTTTCAATCATGATATTGCCATAATGAAAGTTGAAGATTAAACTATAGAAAAAAGGAGAATAACAAGGCCAATTGTTTGGAGTAGGATTAGTAATGAGCTCATTTTTAGACAGACAAGTGCTAAATCCATAAACCACAACACTTTCACAACAGATCTTTAAGTGTTAAATTGTTATTTGTTTGGAGTAAGTTATTGAAGCACTTGGTTGTCAACTCCTTGGCAAGGAGGATGGAGATTCAGGCTCCCCAAAGACAGAACTACAGTCTTTAAATAGCTATCTTATGGGAACAAGCTTTTCAAAGCTCCACCCTAAGATTCAGCAAAAAACGAGACTTGCCATTAGAACCCTACCCTATGAAATCCAACATAATATATTAACTCATAAAGCCCTAACAAGTTCTTATGACATATGGATGCATCTTTTTAAAGTATTAGTTTCTACAGCATTTATTAGAACAGAAGATATGACAGATGATACATGGCTATCTCATAAGGCCACATGGTATGAAAGTTTTGGAGAAGTAGACAGAGTTTATGAAGGAACAGGAGACAGATACAATCCCTATCCGGGATTACTTATCAACACGGAGATAGAAGATCCAGCCAGTGATTTGTGATCCTTTATGGTTATCTGAAATGTTAGAAGTAGGGTTTATTAACAAATTAATCATAACTTATGGAGTTCAAATTAGTTTATTTCCCAAAATCATCCAAGAGGTAGCTGCACAGATTGGAGAACTTAATTATATGAGGATCACCATCTGGAGTACTCTTCCAGCTTGGGACAATAGCTATTATATGGAAGTTCAGCCAACACACATTCTGATCCTTATCCATGATTGGGGTTGTATCCCTGAATACAACTGGTATACAGGAGATATGTATTTACCACTTGATGATTCGGATGCTTTGGCTTAGGAATGATCTAATTTTATGAGTAATAAGATTTATGAAATACAAAAAGAATTAGGTAGAGTCTTCCACTTATATAGCTACATTAACAGGATAGTTATGTATGGCCTAAGACCTTCAGCAAGGAGTATTTTTGGAAGAAGAGAGATTGTTAAGGATCCTAGAATGATGACAGCAAAGGATCGTTTTCCTATTTATCTTCCCATTTCATGTTGTGTTCTATGTAGTAATTATGGAATAGTTCATGAGCATGAGCAGTATGAGGATAACTCTGATTTGCTAGATTATGATAATTACGCGGATACAGATTAATAGACAGATAAATATGCCAATCAAGACAGAATGCTCACAACGATGACAAATCACTATTCATCAGTGATAGATAGCGACAAGTCGACAGATCACTATTCACCAGTAGGCGTAAATAGCTTCCAGATAGATTCAAAACAGATAAAGAAAAATGAGTTACTACTATTCACTTGCATGTGACAGAAAGTATCCTGACAGATTTCAATTCTCAGAATATATGGTTCCTACCGACAGTTTAACTTGAGTTAACTTTACCTACTTAGGTTAATCTACTATGGTTCACTGCATCTATAAAACAAACGGACTACGTAGACGGAAGACAAGTTTCTCAGAATAAATGTTTCTCATTTTAGAAGTTCCTCATAATAGCAATATCCCATATTAGAAGTTTTAGAAAGACTTTGTAATAGCCTTCCCTTTCCTTCAGAAAGACTTTCCCCTCTCTTGTAATCTTGTAATCTTTCTCTCCAGACAAAACCTTGTAATCTTTTAGTTTCTAAGACAGTTTTATTTTCAAAGCTTGTATCAAAGATAGTTGTTTTCAAGTTTATCAAAGACAGAAGTTTTATTTCAAGTAAGATTTTACTTGTTTCAGTTTCAGTTTTCATATTCCATATTCCGTTTTAACTTATTTTGAATATATCTATTTTGCTATTTTCTTCTTTATCATCTATTTTATCATTATTTATGTTTCCATAATATTGCTGTGCTCTCTCCTGGGTATGTTATATGGTATCAGAGCCATGGATGGTTGATGTATGAGTTTTATTTCTTTGCAATTAAGAAGTGGCTAGGAACTTTTATTACTGCATAGCCACTACTTGCTCCTTGTTAGCGTTGGTCAGCCTCAAGACTCGTTGGCAAACCATAGTTTCACGTTGCTCAGCCCGTTTTTTGTTAGCCGACGGATAGGCGTGTGCTTAGATGGTCCCGCAATGGAGTTTCCTGAGGAGGTGGTCTTGAAAACAAGGATACCAGTGGTTAGTAATAGTTCCGCCAGTAATTATTAATTGCTTGGAAATAGAATAAATACGTTTATCTATTCATCATCTATTTGCTTGTTCACACTTAGGTTAGGCACACACTAATTAGAAACATGGACTATGATGATATAGATTATGATGAAGGTTATAGCATAAGAGATATAGACAATAATTGGTTAAATGATAATATGGATTATGAAATTGATTCTGACTCTGACAGTGATATGGATAATTATAATTATAACTATAATTATAACTATGATAATACAAATAATTGGAATACATACACAGGAGATAAAATCAACAGACAAATTGATAGACACAATAATAGTTTCTTAGATAGGATAAATAAAAAATTGGAATCTTTAGATGCTATTGAAAGATCCACCACTGTAGAAAGAAAAAATGATAGAGATAATAGAATAGACAGTTTTTTGAATCTTATGAAAAAATTAAATCTTTAAATTTAGAATAAGAAAGAAATTTTGAACCCCATCAAAGATCATCTTTAGTGACAAATAATTGGCATGTAAGAAAAAAATAGTAGCTTAGTAAGCACTGACAGATTCATAAATAGTAATAGAAAAGACTATAGTCAAGAAGTGCAAAAGATGATAGACGTAGTAAAAGTAAGAAGTTCTATAGAAAGCCAAGAAAATAATGATAGGAAAGATGACATAATAGAAACAATACAAAAGAAGAAGCTAGATGGAGACAAAGAAAAAGGAATAATAAAGAAAGGAATAGTAAAAAAGATGTTAGAAAGAATAGAAAGACAACAAGGTAATAGTATTCTTACCAACTCATCCATAACACTACGTAAAGAGTTAGACATACAAAGAGACATAGTAAAAGAAATAAACATGATAAGGAAAGAGAAAGAGAATGATAGTTTAGAAAAGACAAATAATAGTCCTAGGAATGATGATAGTTCAAAAGAAATGTTTGAAAGACAAAATAATGAAATGATACGTAGGAAGCTAGATACAAAAGAAGAAGAAAGACTAGTCAACAAAGATGAAAAAGATGATAGTTCCAAAAAGAGTAATAGTTTTAAAGAAGAAATTGATGAAAGACTAAAATCAGTAGAAAAATCAATGGATTATACCCGAGACAATAGTCTAGTAGAATTGGCTAAAAAGATAGAAATTTTAAATTCACCGATACAAAAAAAAAAAAGAAATGAAAAAGGACATAGCAGTTTTAGAGATTACTGAGTTATCAGATAATGAGAAACCTGACATACATATTAAAAATATTATTTGTCATAAATGTAAAGAATATGGGCATACTAAAGAGCAATGTGACAGACATAATAAAATTGTTAAACAAATCAGTGAATTAGAATTTGAGAAAGACATAATAAATGAATTGATGGAAATATTTAATGTTAAGCAAAAAGAGATAGATCAAATAACGGAAAAGGAATAATTAAAATCAACCATCCCAGGTAAAATTAATAAAAGAAAAAGAAAACAAAAAGACATAATAATGAAATTGATAGATAATCTACCCAATCATCTAAAAGACAAAAAAGACTATTTGTTAAAATTAAAAGATTCTATAGATATACCTATTGCTTGCATTAAGTGTAGAAAATATGGACACCATGCTACGGAATGTGAAAAAGCTAAGAAAGGAAAAGATAAGAAAGAAAAGACAAAAAAGAAACAAGATAGTGTAGATATAAAATCAGTAACACTACAAGACTTAATGACATAAGCAAAAATGGTAACACAAGAAATTAAAGAAGATAATTCCACAAACATAGATAAACAAAATATTGTAGAAATAGCAAATAGACCATTGATAGATTCTCCCGTAATAGACCCCTCTAACCCTCCTACAGATAAAGAGGTTATAGATATTAATGTTTCAAATAATAATAAAATTGATAGCAATAGATAGAATTTCTTGAGCTTAATTAATAAAGTTATTAATAAAGAGTTTTCTATGACAGAAGTCACATTGACAGATAACATGAATTGTATACAAGAAAGACTAATATCTTCCAAATATTATGGAAAATCTTCTGAAAGATTAATTCAAACTAATGGAGAAGAATTAATTAATGATAAAGGTATATGTTCTGAAGTTATTAAAGACCTTTCTTCCAAAGTCGATTTAAGAAATTCCTTTATGGACTTGACTAATGTACCTTTCAATTTCATCTTACCCTTGATCTCAAAAGAAATTGATTTCCTCAATAATGTCACTATCCTAAATGATACTAATAAAGAAAGAATCTATAGAACTGAAAGAAGTTTGTCATTTTTAAAGACTGAAATATCACTAGATGACCAATTGATAGAAAATGGCAAAAAGATACTAAGACAAAATAAAGAGATAGAGATTTATTCCTATTCTCCCATTGCTTTTCTGTACGGTCACCAACATATAGTCCAAACACCTTGTGAAAAAGAATTCAGTGGAAAAGAGACGAAAGATGAAACTATGCTTATAATCTCTTTTAGTCAAGATGAATGGACTGATAGTTTGATGGGTGAACCAAGCAAAATTATAATAAAAAATAGACTTACACCTTTGGCAGTCATCTCAAATATTCATATTCTAGTAGATGTTTTAGTAAAAGAAGTCTTGACAGATTCTCCTTTACCAATCATTAAAGAAAACATTAATTGTGGTAATTTCTTAAATAAAGACAGATTTAGTTTCTTAATAGACAGAATTAACCATAAGTTCTTGATAGATTTCCCTATTATAATGGATGGAAGACTTTATAGAAAAGCTTTATTTCACACATTTTTTTAGAATGAAAGATATAGCATTGCATACAAGACAAATAAAATCATAATAGACCTTGTGAGTATTTTGAATTCTAGCCACTCTGACACCAATAGACTTTATCATGATACCACTACTACTCAGCAAGAGCACAAAGGTGTACAGAGAAAAGTTTGTTTTATTATAAATGCTTTTCTTATAAAACATTTTGAAAAGACTTTACAAAAGGACATTGACAGAAAAGTTTTTAAAACAAATTTTACAGAAGCTTTGAAAGAAAATATTTATTTTCAAGATCATTTTTCAAGACATAATCATTTTCCCAAAACCCATTTGTAGACCACTATAAGTAAAAGAACCTCCCAGGCAGTCATGAAAGGAAAGGGCAAGGCACTAGTGGTGCAACCCAAACAATTCCAAAAGCCTTCAGTAAGGATTTTGGATAGACATGAAGGCGTCTCGTTAGAGACAATATCCCTTTAGCATACGTTGCTAGCAGAGGCAATGTATTCATGTGGTGAGAAAAGTGAAATTCTACAAGAAGTGCTTC
This sequence comes from Quercus variabilis, assembly GCA_030445155.1. NCBI lineage: Eukaryota > Viridiplantae > Streptophyta > Magnoliopsida > Fagales > Fagaceae > Quercus > Quercus variabilis. The sequence continues at coordinate 7,026,616 of CP129449.1, forward strand.
GCATTGACCTCATTTTCCGAGACAGAGAATTTATAGACCTACCCCTTCATTTTAAATTACTTCTTGATAATTTACAAGCAGCCTTCACCCTCAGATAGAAATCTTTATTCCAAAAGACCCTTAAGGCTTTAGAATTACATCTTGTTAGCACCAGTGCATTCATTGAAGCATTTGGTTGTTAACTCCCTGGCAAGGAGGATGGAGATTCAAGCTCCACAATGACAAAATCACAGTCTCTAAAAAGCTATCTTATGGGAACAAGCTTTTCAAAGCTCCACCCTAAGATTCAGCAAAAAACGAGACTTGCCATTAGAACCTTACCCCCTGAGATCCAACAAAATATACTAAATCATGAAGCCCTAACAAGTTCTTATGACAGATGGATGCATCTTTTTAAAGTATTAGTATCTACAACATTTATTAGAATAGAAGACATGATAGACGACATATGGTTATCTTATAAAGCTACATGGTATGAAAGCTTTGGTGATGCAGACAGAGTTCATGAAGGAACTTTTGATAGATATAATCCCTATCCAGGATTACTTATCAACATGGAGACAGAAGATCCAGTGATTTGTGATCTTTTATGGTTATTTGAAATGCTAGAAGCAGGGTTAATTAGCAAATTAATCATAACTTTTGGAGTTCAGATTAGTTTATTTCCCAAAGTCATCCAAGAAGTAGCTGCACAGATTGGAGGACTTAATTATATGAAAATTACTATCTAGAGCACTCTTCTAGCTTGGGGCAATAGCTATTGCAAGCACACATATTGGTCCTTATCCATGATTGGGGTTGTATCCCTGGTATACGAGAGATACGAGAGATACTTATTTATCACTTGATGATCCGGATGCTCTGGCTCAAGAATGGTATAATTTTATGAGTAACAAGATTTATGAGATACATAAAGAATTAGACAAAGGCTTCCACTTATATAGCTACACTAACAGAATAGCTATATATGGTCCAAGACCTTCAGCAAGGAGGCTTTTTGGAAGAAGAAGGATAGTTAAGGATCCTAGACTAATGACAGCAAAAGATCGTGTCCCTATTTATCTTCCTATTTCATATTGTGTTCTATGCAGTAATTATTGAGTAGTCCATGAACATGAACAGTATGAGGATAACTTTGATCCGCTAGATTATGATAACTATACAGATACAGATTGATAGATAGAAAAATATGCCAAGAAAGACAGAATGCTCTCCCGTACAAACAACTGTGACAGATCACTATTCATCAACGACAGATCACTATTCAGTACGACAGATCACAATTCACCAGCATGCGTAAATAGCTTGCAGACAGATCCAAGATAGTCTAGACAGATAAAGACAAATGAGTCACTACTGTTCACTTGCATGCGATAGAAAGTATCCTGACAGATTCCGATTCTTAGAATATATGGTTCCTATTGACAGTTTTACTTGAGTTAACTTTACCTACTCAGGTTAATCTACCATGGTTCACTGCATCTATAAAAGAGACGAACTACGTAGACAGAAGACAAGTTTCTCAGAATAAAGGTTTCTCATTTTAGAAGTTCCTCATAATAGAAGTTTCCCATATTAGAAGTTTTAGAAAGACTTTGTAATAGCCTTCCCTCTCCTTCAGAAAGACTTTCCCCTCTCTTGTAATGTTGTAACCTTTCTCTCCAGACAGAACCTTGTAATCTTTTAGTTTCTAAGTCAGTTTTATTTTCAAAGCTTGTATCAAAGACAATTTTTCAAGTTGTATCAAAGACAGAAGTTTTTATTCAAGTAAGATTTTATCAGTTTCAGTTTTCATATTCCATACTCCGTTTTAACTTATTTTGTATATATCTATTTTGCTATTTTCCTTTTTATCATCTATTTTATCATTGTTTATGCTTCCATATTACTATTGTGCTTTCTCCTGGGTATGTTATGGTATTAGAGCTAGGTTCCACTTATATAGCTACACTAATAGGATAGTTGTGTATGGCACAAGACCTTCAGCAAGGAGGCTTTTTGGAAGAAGAAAGATTGTTAAGGACCCTAGAATGATGACAACAAAGGATCGTGTTCCTATTTATCTTCCCATTTCATATTGTGTTCTATGTAGTAATTATGGAGTAGTTCATGAGCATGAGCAGTATAAGGATAACTCTGATCCACTAGATTATGATAATTACGCAGATACAGATATAAAACTGCTTTTGCAGTTTCTTTTGGTCATTATGAATGGAATGTTATGCCTTTTGGATTAAAAAATGCACCTAGTGAATTTCAAAATATAATTAATGATATTTACACCTTTTATAGAATTTTCAATTGTCTATATAGATGATATCTTAATATTTTCCAAATCAATTGATGACCATTGGAAACATTTAGATATATTTGTTAATGTAATTAAACATAATGGATTAGTTGTATCAGCCACTAAAATAAATTTGTTGAAAGATAAAATTTGATTTTGAGGACATAATATTTATAAGGGAACCTTAAGTCCTATTGACAGAGCCATTCAATTTGCAAATAAATTTCTAGATGAAATAAAAGATAAAAATCGGTTGCAAAGATTTCTTGGTAGCCCAAATTATGTTTTAGACTATTTTCAAGGATTAAGAAAAATATGTAGACCTTTATATAAAAGGTTAGAAAAGAATCCTCTTGCATGGATAGACAAACATACTATGATAGTTCGACAGATTAAAAAATATGTTAAACAACTTCCTTGTATTGTTATTCCTTCACCCCATGCTTTCAAGATTTTTGAGACAGATGCTTTTGATATAGGCTATGGTGGAATCCTAAAACAGGTAGCAAAAGATGATCCTAAAATGAGCTTACTAATCCTACTCCAAACAACCAAGGCTTTGATACCATAACCATACCCATTCATACCCATACCCAGGAGAGAGCATAGCAGTAAAATGGAAGCATAAACAATGAAAAAATAGATGATAAAGAAGAAAATTTGAAAATAGATATATTCAAAATAAGTTAAAATGGAGTATGAAATATGAAAATTGAAACTGATAAAATCTTAGGTAGAGACCCTTATCCATCTCTAGGAACCTGAGAAGAAGATTCAAAGTGAAAAAAGAAGAGATGTTTAAGGGTACATCCTACCTACAATGAGCTGCTAAACAAGGTTGTGAGCCAAAGAATTGGTTAGAAATTTAAAAGAGTTCTATTCTTATAAGGTTTCTTTGATTCCTTGTATTCTAATCCACTAGTGTGTATCACAATTACATATAATATATGTATATTTATATGATTTGAAATTTAATTGGATCTAGATTCTTTGGTTTTTGCCCCCAATAATTCACTTGCCACAAAAATTAACAAATTAGATAGGACACATGACGCGAGTTTTGTTAATAGTTGCAAGTTTCTCTAACCTAGGGCTCCACGAAACCCTAGCCGCTAGTAGAATACTTGCCTACTCCTTTGAGCGAGGCTTGCTCATTTCTCCTTTCTTGAGTGGGATTGCTGTAGTGTTCTGGTCATTAATGTGTTTTCTCTACAAGTCTAGTGTTCGTTAGTGCAATTGTTATGGAGACCTTGTCCAACATGTGGGAGAAGTTTTTACTGACTAAATCAAAAGGTGACAAATATCCAGTGCTGGACAGTGGTTCTGTAGGGCAGTAGTTGCTTGCAGTAAGGTTTTTTTTTAATGAGTTGAGTATTGAACATGGAAGCCATTGCGCAGACTTTTAAACTCCTTTGGCATACTAAAAAGGGTTTCGAGGTTCGAGATATGGGTGATCACAATGTTTTGTTCATTTTCTCAAAGGCTTCGGATGTTGACAAAGTTTTATTGGGGGAGCCATGGTCTTTTGATAATCTCTGGTAGCATTGAAAAGGGTACAACGGCACACTAATTTGAAGGGTCTAGAGTTTGATTCTGCAAGCTTCTGGATACAGGTCCATGATTTGCCTCTGAACGGTATGACTTTGGGAGTAGCTAAGGGTATCGTTTCAACGGCAAGAACAGTGATTAACTGTAAGGCAGAGGATGAGGAGTATGTGGGGGGAAATTTCATGCGAGTTTGGGTTAGTATAGATCTCACAAAACCACTTTGCCGAGGTCGAAAACTTGGATGGGGAGGAGAGTTAGGTTAGTTTTAAATATAAGCGTTTGCCAAATATGTGCTATTGGTGTGGACGCTTGACTCATCACGATAAGGAATGCTCTCTATGGCAAAAGAGGAAGGGGAATCTGAAGGAAGGAGACCAACAATTTGGATCATGGCTACGGGTTAACACTCCAAATTTTGCCAAAAAAAAAAAACAATAGTCCGAGTTAAGGGGTATGAGGAAGGGGGAGATGATAACACAAGGCATGAATTGAGTCATAGGCAGACTGAATTAGTAGGTCACGTGGTTTTGGAAACTGATTCGGATTGTAATGTACAAGTTGATGAGCGTAGTGGGCAAGGAGATGTTGGTGGGATTATAGTGGACAATATGAGTGAGCATGCAGAAGTGCAAGTGGGTCTGGGTTCTACCACTATTGGCCTTGAGTTGGTTAGCCCTATGGATTGCTTAATTCCAACTAAAATAGTGGTGTAACCCAGTCAGGTTTTTTAGGCACAATTGGACGCTATTGATGAGGATTTGGCATGATACAATACAGTGGAGGAGGGTGGAGGGTGCGACTTGAAGGCTCAGTCAGGAGGAGTGGGATCTAAGGTGGTAGGCTCGGCAAAGTTTCTAAAAAAATTGTTTACCCAGACCAAGCCATGCAGAAATATTATAAGGAATTCCAAGCCCAGCCAAGTGGTATGGACTTCAACTTTAGAACCTGTTTCTGTTTGTTTAGCTAAGCGCATGAGGTCAGATTCAGAGGAGGAATAGGTAGAGGGGTCTGATTGCAAGAAGAAGAGGGTAATTTGCTTTGATAATCCAATGTTGGAGGCTACTGAGCAGCCTCGCCGATAGCCATGAAACTCTTAGCATGGAATTGCAGGGGGCTTGGGAACCACCATGCAGTTCAAGAGCTTGTAGACATTGTACAAGCACAAGATCTCATGATTGTGTTTTTGTTAGAAACATGGTCAAATAAGGAACAGATGAAATGGATTCGGGATAAGATATTTTTTTATGGGTGTTTTACGATACTTAATGAAGGAAGGGGAGGTGGCTTGGCTCTTCTTTGGAAAGTAGGAGTTAATGTATGGGTAGATAGTTTTTCTAAGTATCATATTGATTCTATTATTCATGGTGGTTTAGTTTAGGCGTGGAAATTGACCAGGTTTTATGGAGAGCCTGATACTAGTCTTAGGAGTGAGGGATGGAATATGTTAAGAATGCTAGGCTCGATGCTGCAACTACCTTGGTGTTGTTTTGGTGACATTAATGAGCTATTGGAGGTACATGACAAATGGGGTGGACCACCTATAGCTCACCATTAGATGTAGAACTTTTGGAAGGTTTTGGAACTTTCGGGAGGTTTTGGATCATTGTGGTTTTATGGACTTAGGCATTTTGGGACCGGAATTTACTTGGTATGGAAGACGTTGTGGAAAGCTGATATGGGAAAGATTAGATAGAGGGGTTGCAAATTATGAGTGGTTGGCTAGATTTCCTACTGGGAGTATTAAGCATTTAAATTATTTTACTTCATATCACCGACCGATTCTTCTATCCTTGGATGTAAGTGGGGAGCATAAAAAATGGAATAGGAAGCCTTTTCGTTTTGAGGCAATGTAGGTGTTAGATTTTGGATGTTGTGATGTGATCACTAGAGCTTGGGACTGTACCCGTAATGGTAGTCCTATGTTTGCCAACACATCAAAGCTAAAAAGATGTAAATAAAGTTTGAAAGTTTGGAGTTGAGAGCAGTTTGGCAATGTTAAGAAGTGCATAAAGGAATTGAAGGATAGGTTGTGGAGGGTAGAGGATGATTCGGCCATGTTTGGAAATTTTGAGGAGGTTGATTATTTAAAAAGGGAGTTGAATGTTCTCTATGATAAGGAAGAGAAGATGTGCAGCAGCAAGCTAGGGTTTCATGGTTGCAACATGGTGATCGAAATACAAAATTTTTCCATGGTATGGCAACCCAAAGGAAGAGAAAGAATTTCATTAAGGGGATGCGTGATGGGAATGGGGTGTGGCAAGAAGGGGATGAGGTAGTTTCGGCCATGCTAGTAAATTTCTATTCCCAACTCTTCTCTTCATCTAATTCTCATGATTTGGATCGGATTTTGAGTGGGGTTCAGCCTGTGGTATTTGATGCGATGAGAGTAGATCTTGATAAGCCTTTTTCTATTGAGGAGGTCGGGCAGGCAATCAGGGAGATGGCCCTGCTAAAAGCTACAGGAGCGGATGGTATGCCACCTCTTTTCTTTCAGACCTACTAGACTGAAGTAGGTATGGATGTTACTCAGGTTGTGATATCTTGTTTAAATTCTGGGTCTATTCTAAAATCTATTAATCACACTTTTATTGCTTTAATTCCAAAAGTTAACAATCCAGAAAGAGTATCTGATTTTAGACCTATTAGCCTTTGTAATGTAATTTATAAGATTTGATAGGTCACAATCTGAATGACCCCTTGTGATTAACCCTAATTAATTAATTTAGTCAAGTAATTAATTAATCAATTAATCATGCAATTTTATGGAAGCACAAACAAATCACCAACAACTAAACAAGCAGCGGAAAATAAATAACACGGTGATTTGTTTACGAATGGGGAAAACCCTAATGGCAAAAACCCCACCGGGTGATTTTCAGGTCACCACTCCCGAAACTCCACTATTATCAAATCAAGCGGTTACAAGTAAAGGAATCCCAAGTACCTTACCAACCTACAGTTGAACCCTTACCCCAATACCCAATTGGACTTGATCGGTAGTGACAGTCTCCACCTTTGATGCACGGCTCCCAAGTACGTGACTAACCAATGCGCGGATCCAAGTACGCGACTTTAGAACACCAACTAAGGAAGAATGGTTGGCTGCAAAGTTCTTCAGTTCATCCTTTATGATGAATAGCAGGAAGATGCTTGGTTACAAAACCCTATGGTGCAAATACACAGCAACTTCTTGATGGAAGATGAACTAGGTCAAGAACTTCGTCTGTTGATCACAATTTGCTTAAACAGAGATTGCTCAATGATAATGCAACTTGTGTCACCCTAGGCGGCTCTTAAAATAATCCTTTTATATGTTTAGGGTTAGAAGAAAAGAAGGCCCAAAAACATATTCACGGATCCCAAGAAAATCAGATTGGAAATCTGACTTTTTAAATTTCGACAGATAGCAGGTGTCGAGGTAGCTGTCGAGCAGGTGTCGAGCTTTAAAAACTTTGCACTTCAGCTTGCTTTCTCTTGGACAGACTTGATGACTTTAACACTTGACCTTGAAACATTGTTTCTTGAAGTATTAAAAACACCTAGAACTACCCAATTACAAGCAGAGTGCGTTTTGTCAAAGGATTAGCCAATTTACATAACTAAGTGACATATGTTCTTAAACAAGTTAAAACATATATGTCCTAACAATCTCCCCCTTTGGCAATCCGTGACAAAACCACAACAAACAAATGAGCATATGAGAGAAGTCATAAATCACTCAACTCATATTCACTTGTTGAATACAATAAAATCTATCCTGACACAAACTCTTGAAAAACTTTGCAAGAAGAGAGCTTATGATAAGTAGACTTTGACAACCTGTATTTCTGAAACACTTTAAACAAAACTCATCAAGGCATCTTGTGTGAAACAGAAATAAATAGATTGCATACAAGTATAAAGAACATGTGTATAAAGATAGAAAAGAAACAACACATGAAGAGAGAGGTGAAAGAAACATATATCAACATATATAAGAGACGAGATAAGTACAATGTATGTAAAAATGGTCAAATGACCTCATATACAAGACCAATGTATCTAAAAGATAAGAAAAAAATACATATAGCCTCACTACATCCCTAAAAAATATGACAACACTTCCCCTATCAAAAATGTCCTATACTAACTCTCCCCCTAAGATGACTACTCTCATAGCCCAAAACTACTCCCCCTTTTTGTCATGAGTGACAAAGGGTAGAGTGTCATGTAGACATCTCATCGGCAGAGCTAGCATCTCCATCATCCTCATCATCCTCAGAATCTGACGCTACTGGAGTAGATGGTGAAGGAGTAGCCTCTGGAGCAAATCCACCCATGATCGCCTGCCGTTGTGCAATACGACCCACACGAACATTCACCTGATACAACTCAGCAGAGAGTGTATCAAGACGAATGTCCATGCGCTGTAGCTGTGCCATAATATCACCAAGGGATACATTGCTCGAAGAGGAAGAAGGAGCAGATGTAGATGGAGCGGATCTGGATGGCGTTGAACGGGAGGAAGGAGTGGCACCTGGCTGTCTCGACCTGAACTGTGCCTCACTACGTTTTACGGTAGCGGCATCTATGGCAGATATGTGTGTGAAGTGGTCAGACACAGGGAAGGGAACGAAAAAATAGCGTAGAATCCGCATGATAGCAGAAGGAAAGATGAGCTTATCACGGGACGCCGAGTCAAGATAGACCTATATGATAGACCGGATGAAGTGAGAAGGGAAGTCTATGGTAAGATGCTCAAGCAAAGAAAGCAAAAATCGAGCACGAGGCTTTGTGATAGAGTTATAGTGAGAAAGAGGATGGAGAACAAATGTCATCACCATGTTAATGAATGTAGGACCTTTAGCAAAAGGCCTACATGATGTGAACTGATGCTCACCCCAATCAACAGGGCGCTCACAAAAAGCAGAGATGAGCTCATCTTTGGACACAGTCCTCAGATGCTCACAAGAGGGGTAATCTGGGAACTCTATCCTAGGTACCCTAAGCACATCCGCAACAAGTTGCAGTGTGACAGGAATGCGCATACCTCGAATGCGAGTGACAAAATGAGGTACTGAAAGATCAATCTTGTGCATGTTGGAGTAGAACTCCTGTATCAGCACGAGAGGGCAAGTGATCGGGATGTCACACAGTGACCCCCATCCCCTACTGTTAATGACAGAGGGAAGGTTAGTATCGGCGAAGTCCGCCAGAATAACTTGGCGTTCCGAATGAACACCTAGTTTAGAAAAGTTCTCCGAAAATGCCTTATGGGCATCTCCATCACGGAACCGAATGTTAAAGGGAGTAGAATCTGAGGAAGTGGAAGCTCCAAAACGCAGAGGGTTCCGAGCAGGAGTAGATTTACGTTTGGGTGCCATAGACACTACTAACGTAAAAGAATGAGAAAAAGATAGAGAGGGAGACAATCAGAAAAGTCCCAACAGAGTTCAAATATATCAAATATGTTAAACAACAAGTACGTATGCATGGGAATGCATGAGCATGTGACATGCAAAGGAAAAAAAAACATCATGGGCTCAGCCCAATCCAATCCTAGCAGCACACAAACATAAAGCACACATCTAAATGCATGTAAATATCATTATAATGCAAATGAAATGCAATGTATGACATTTTGAAATCATTTAAGTATAACCCAACCCAAAATTTGAAGAAAAATTCATCAATTTTGAAAAGCCCCAAAAATTTTAAAAAAATCCCAAAACCTAGGTTTCAAAACATGAAATGCATGAAAAAGGAAGGGAAAAGTGATCTTACCAAGAGATTGAAGCAAGAAATGAGCAAGATCCAAGTGGGGTTGAAGATTTGAGTGAGAAAATCAAGTTTGGGAGATGAAGAGCCTCGGACAAATCGAGAGAGAGCGAGAGAATGAGTGAAAAATCGCGATCTGCTCTTAAATAGGCATCTCAGTAATTCTCGACAGCTGAGGTGTTGAGAGGTATCGAGGATGCTGTCGAGGAAGGTATCGAAGAAAAAAGCCTTCGACAGATACAGGTATTGAGAGGTATCGAGGTACAAGGCCAAATGCAGATTCAAGAAGTTCGATCGATCGACCAGGTATCGAGAAGCTGTCGAGAAGACAGAAGAAATCTCGATCGATCCACAAGGTATCGAGACAGGTGTCGAGAAAGAAGACTCAAACAGCATAGGTGAATCTTGATCGATCCATCAGGTGTCGAGAATCTATCGAGAGGACAGAGACTTTCTCGATCGATCCATCAGGTGTCGAAGAGGTGTCGAGATTGTGATAAGAAACAACAAGAGAAGCTCGACAGATGACCAGGTATCGAAGAGGTGTCGAGGGAGGTGTCGATACATCAGAAAAAGGCAGTTTTTCGAGAAGGGAAAAACACAGACATGAATGCAATCTAACACACATCTCAACCAAAGATCCACTCAACATATAAACCTCTCAAACACATCTCTCAACAAGAAAATAAGCACAAGGATCATGCAAAACACACACACACACACAACAAGTCTAACCAATTTTATATTTCAAAAACAAGTTATGACAGTTTAGTGAGCATACATTAGCACATGTAAAACCTTTGTGATGGCCAAATCACATTGTACCTGCACATGTATCAAAAGTAGCAAAGAATATTGCGTGTTGTGTGTGAAAAACATCGCAAGATTGCATATGTGTATAGATGTTATGACGATCTGAGATATGAGAAAATAACTTTTAACTCACACACAATCATAACTGTTTGATGGGGACTATCACGTTCGAGGTACATCTTATAACTCCCACATCTCCTAGAATACACGCTTGCAACCATATTTAAAGCATTTTTAATCTTTTTGCTTTTTATTTTCTTTGCATGTTTTCTTTTATTTTAGCATATCATACATGGGTATATAAAAGAGAGAAAAGAAATACCCAAGATGTTAAGCATTTGACATCGCACTTTTGCTATGCTGAAGCATACGAATGTCTTTGACACTGCACTTTTGCTATGCTGAAGCATACATGTGTCATATTATGATTGGCGGGCAACAGTGGTGAGATGGTTATTTATGCCTTTCTCTTAGGATTTTCTAGTCCTACCCGTCAAAAAGAGTTATATGAGTGTTAAGTTTTAAGAGATAACCTAATCTTACTCATCACAAACAAAAGCCACAAAGCTCACTTGCTTAATTGTGCATAGAGATGCTCATCTAAGCTACAAGAGATACAAAGTTTAGAAAACTTTGTTTCATTGGCCATCCAAGGTACACAAGTACCAAAGTACACATAACACACACTGTTTTTGTATTTTTCTGATTTTTCATTTTTTTTTTTAAATTAAAAACAAAATAAACAAAACTGAAAGTAAATACACAAAACATGTTAAACAAAATAATGCAAAAACTAGACGCATATGCATGAAGAAGAGGGGCAGGAGAAGGATATCAATCCATGGAGATGACACCAATGTTTTGACGAAGAAATTCAAAACGTTTGCTATCAAGAGGTTTGGTAAACAGGTTAGCCTTCTGATCATCAGTGTGAATAAATTCAAGAGTGAGAGTACCATTTTCGACAAGCTCCCTAATGAAGTGATATCGAATCTCTATGTGTTTGGTTCGAGAATGTTGAACTAGGTTCTTAGAGAGATTAATGGCATTGGTATTGTCACAATAGATAGTGAGATGCTCTTGACTAATACCATAATCATGAAGGAGTTTTTGCATCCAGAGGAGTTGTGTGCAGCAACTACCAGCAGCAATGTATTCAGCTTCCGCAGTGGATAATGAGATGGAGTTCTACTTTTTGCTCATCCAAGAGACAAGATTGTTACCCACATAAAAACAACCCCCCGAAGTACTCTTTCTATCATCAGCATTACCAGCCCAATCAGCATCAGAGTACCCAGCTAAGACACCATTAGTGTCTTTGCTATACCACACACTAAACTCAGCAGTGGTATTAACGTACTTTATGATTCTTTTTAAAGCGGTTATGTGGGATTCCTTGGGATTATCTTGATATCTAGCACACACTCCAACACTATAACTAATGTCAGGTCTACTGGCAATGAGGTAAAGAAGACTACCTATCATACCTCTATAAAGAGAGGGGTCAACACTCTTACCTAACAAGTCTACAGTGAGTTTCACATTAGGGCTTATAGGAGTTCTAACAGAACTAGCAGATTCCAAACCAAACTTTTTCACAAGATTTTTAGCATATTTAGATTGAGAAAGAAATATACCTGAATCTTGTTGACGAATCTGTAATCCTAGGAAGTGAGTCAGTTCTCTAATCATGCTCATCTCGAACTCCGCTTGCATGAGTTTTGAGAAGTCATGAGCAAATTCATCTTTAGTCGACCCAAAGATGATATCATCAACATAGACTTGAGCAACTATCAACTCGTCGTCTTCCCTTTTGATGAAGAGAGTTTGATTAGCCTTTCCTCTTGTGAACCCATGTGACACCAGATATTGTGTGAGTCTATCATACCACGCTCTTGGAGCTTGCTTCAACCCATAAAGTGCCTTTTTAAGGTATAGCACATGATCCGGGAAGTGTGGATCAATGAATCCTTTTGGTTGAGCCACATAGACATCCTCTTTGAGTAACCTATTCAAGAAGGCAGTCTTTACATCCATCTGATAGAGTTTGAAATTCGGCTGACATGCTAGGGCAAGCAGAATTCTGATTGACTCCATTCGGGCAACTGGGGCAAATGTTTCATCATAGTCTACTCCCTCCATTTGCGAGTATCCTTGAGCTACAAGACGGGCCTTGTTGCAAATCACATTACCTTCTTCATCAGTCTTGTTGCGGAATATCCACTTTGTACCGATGATGTGCTCACCTTCTGGTCTGGGTACTAGAGTCCAAACATCATTCCTCTGAAACTGGAGTAGTTCATCATGCATTGCTTCTACCCAACTTTCATCTTGTAGTGTTTCCTCAACTTTCTTAGGTTCAACCTGTGACAAATAATAGGAATAAGACACAAAGTTAGCAACACATTTGTTAACTGTGCATTTCCGTAGTGTGAGTTCATTCATGTTTCCCACAATATCTTCAGGAGGATGATTTAATTTGATTCTAGAGGAGGGTCTTTTTTCTTCATTAGACACAGAATCTGGTGAAGTAGGAGCATCTGTAGAGTTTTCAACAATACTAGGAGTACTTGGAGACACAGGTTCTGTTTCAATAATGTCTTGAATTTCATTAGGCTCAGGAGGAAGAATTTCTTTAGAGAGTTCCTCAATGCCTTTCTCAGTGCCGGAATCTGAAGACTCATCAATAACCACATTTATTGTTTCCATTACTTTCAGAGTTCTCTTGTTGAATACCCGATAAGCCTTGCTTGTGGATGAGTATCCCAGAAATATGCCTTCATCACTTTGAGAGTCAAATTTTCCCACATTCTCTCTATCCTTAAGGATGAAGCAAGTGCTTCCAAATATCCTGAAATACTTCACATTTGGCTTTCTTCCTTTCCACAACTCATAGGGGGTCTTTTTGGTACCGGGTCTGAAGTACACCCTATTAACCGTATGACAGGCAGTGTTTACGGCTTCTCCCCATAAGTTTCGAGCCAAATTTTTGTTATGCAACATGGCTCTGGCCATCTCTTGAATAACTCTGTTCTTTCTTTCTACCACACCATTTTGCTGAGGAGTAATAGGGGCAGAGAACTCTTGAGATATACCTGATCTTGTGCAGAAAGACTCCATGTATGAGTTTTCAAATTCTTTACCATGGTCACTTTGAATTCTATCAATCTTTAAGCTCTTCTCATTCTGCAGTCTTGTGCACAAAGCCTCAATGTGCTCAGGAGCATCAGACTTAGATCGGAGTAAGATGACCCAAGTGTATCTAGTGAAGTCGTCTACCACAACCATGATGTACCTTTTTCCACCAAGAGACTTGGTTCTGGTTGGACCCATAAGATCTAAGTGTAAAAGCTCCAATGGTATGGAAGTAGCTGAAGTCTGAGTGCTCGGATGCTTAGCTTTTGTCTGTTTCCCAAGTTGACATGGTCCACACACTACATTGTTCATTCTGCTAAGTTTTGGTATTCCCAAGACAGATTCATGCTTAAAAACAATGGATAGATGCTTGTAACTAGCATGTCCCATTCGTTGATGCCATAGTTCTTCATTTGGCAAACGAATGCTATTGCACACTACATTGGCATCAGGAACCAATTCATAGCAGTTGTCCAGAGTGCGAACGCCACTAATAAGCTTCTTTCCAAACTCATTCATGACAAGACACTTCCCTTTTGAGAACAGCACCATGAAGTCTTGATCACATATCTGACTTATGCTCAATAGGTTAAGCCTTAGACCTTTTACATACAGAACATTTGCGATGTCTGGCAGTCCTGGTAAAGATATGATTCCTTTCCCCTTAATTTGTGACTTGCTTCCATCACCGAAAGTCACATTGCCACCCCTTTTTGGCTCAAAGATCTTGAAGAGAGATTGGTCACCAGTCATATGTCTTGAGCAGCCACTGTCAAGATACCATAGACATGTATCCATTACTTTGAAAGCAGACTTTATCATGAAACACACTTCATGCTTGGATGACAGATCAGAGGGAATGGTTCTTTCACTCCACTGCCTTTGATGAGCTAGGCCTTTAAGTTTTACTCTTCTCAGACGAACTCCTTTGCACATTTTTACTCTAAGACAGTCTAGTTTCCTTTTAGCCAAACTGAGATCCTTTCCATTATTCATTGTAAAGAAATTCAAATAACTTTTAGACTTGTGTTTTCTGAGACACTCAAACAAATAGTGATTAGAAAAACAATATGTATTTGAAAACAAGGATCTTTTCAAACCAGTTATAGCCATGACAACAGGGGTCAATGGATCACACAGCAAAGATTAAATCCTAATCAGAGTGTGCCTGCTCTGATACCACTTGATAGGTCATAATCTGAATGACCCCTTGTGATTAACCCTAATTAATTAATTTAGCCAAGTAATTAATTAATCAATTAATCATGCAATTTTATGGAAGCACAAACAAATCACCAACAACTAAACAAGCAGCAGAAAATAAATAACACGGTGATTTGTTTACGAATGGGGAAAACCCTAATGGCAAAAACCCCACCATGTGATTTTTAGGTCACCACTCCCGAAACTCCACTATTATCAAATCAAGTGGTTACAAGTAAAGGAATCCCAAGTACCTTACCAACCTACAGTTGAACCCTTACCCCAATACCCAATTGGACTTGATCTATAGTGACAGTCTCCACCTTTGATGCACGGCTCTCAAGTACGTGACTAACCAATGCGTGGATCCAAGTACGCAACTTCAGAACACCAACTGAGGAAGAATGGTTGGCTGCAAAGTTCTTCAGTTCATCCTTTATGATGAATAGCAGGAAGATGCTTGGTTACAAAACCCTATGGTGCAAATACACAGCAACTTCTTGATGGAAGATGAACTAGGTCAAGAACTTCGTCTGTTGATCACAATTTGCTTAAACAGAGATTGCTCAATGATAATGCAACTTGTGTCACCCTAGACGGCTCTTAAAATAATCCTTTTATATGTTTAGAGTTAGAAGAAAAGAAGGCTCAAAAACATATTCACGGATTCCAAGAAAATCAGATTGGAAATCTGACTTTTTAAATCTCGACAGATAGCAGGTGTCGAGGTAGCTGTCGAGTAGGTGTCGAGCTTTAAAAACTTTGCACTTCAGCTTGCTTTCTCTTGGACAGACTTGATGACTTCAACACTTGACCTTGAAACATTGTTTCTTGAAGTATTAAAAACACCTAGAACTACACAATTACAAGCAGAGTGCGTTTTGTCAAAAGATTAGTCAATTTACATAACTAAGTGACATATGTTCTTAAACATGTTAAAACATATATGTCCTAACAAGATTATTAGTAAGGTGACTGCTAACCATCTTAAGCCCATGCTTAACTCAATCATTTCAGAGACTAAGAGTGCCTTCATTGCAGACAGATTAATTTCTGATAATATTTTAATTGCTTTTGAATCTTTACATCATATGAAGACCAATTGCATAGGGAAAAAAGGTTTTATGGCCATTAAGCTTGATATGAGTAAACCTTATGATAGGGTGGAGTGGTGCTTTCTTGAGCAAATCCTCCTTAAACTGGGTTTTTAGGAGTCATGGGTGGCTTTTTCCAGAGGATTGCGTTAAGGGGATCCCCTTTCTCCTTATTTGTTTCTTTTTTGTGTGGAGGGGCTGAATGCTCTTTTGAGATAGGTAGTGGCAGTTGGTGATATCCACGGGTTCTCTTTGTGTCAAAATGGGCCTAAACTAACCCACCTATTTTTTGCAGATGATTGTTTGATTTTTTGTAGGTCTACCTTGGAGGAATGTGCTAAAGATACAAGAGTTGCTTGCTGCATATGAGGTTGTTTCAGGTTAGATGATTAACAGGCTTAGATCCAAGAGTTGCTTGCTGTGTATGAGGTTGTTTCAGGTCAGATGATTAACAGGGAGAAAACAACCTTATTTTTTAGCGAGAACACAGATGCGCAAGCTCAAGAAGCTATTAAAGTGGCACTTAATGTCCCGGCCATCTAGCATTATGAGAAATACTTGGGGCTGCCATCTTTTGTTGGTAGAAACAAAAATGCCTGTTTTACACAGATTAAAGAAAGGATCTGGGCTAGAATGCAAGGTTGGAAGGAAAAGCTTTTGTCTCAAGCTGGTAAGGAAGTGATGAAGAAGGCGGTGGTCCAATCTATACCGGCCTACTCTATGGGTGTCTTCAAGCTTCTGGTTGGTTTTTGTAAAGATATTGAAGTAATGATTCATAAGTTTTGGTGGGGTAGTGGTGACTCGAAGAAAATCCATTGGGTGAAGTGGAGCTTTCTTTGCTCTTCAAAATCAATTGGAGGGATGGGGTTTCGAGATTTTTAGAAGTTTAATAATGCAATGCTAGTAAAACAAGTGTGGCATCTTATTCACCAAAAGGAGACCCTTCTTTTTAAAGTGTTTAGTGTGAAGTATTTTCCAAATGGCTGTGTTCTTGATGCTCCTATTCACCCAAAATGTTCCTATGCATGGAGGAGTATTTTGCAAGCTCGTGATGTAATCAATAAAGGAGCTATTTGGCGAGTTGGGAATGGGGAATTGATTGATATTTGGAGGCATAGGTGGCTGCCTGACCTGCACCATAGCAAAATTATTTCTCCTCAGGCCAATACCTCTATGAATTGGGTTTGTGAGCTTTTTGTTCCCCACACAAAAATCTGGGACTCAGGTAAATTGGATCTTTGTTTTTTGCCTTGGGAAGATGAGATAGTTAGCAAAATTTAGGTCTGTACACAGGGGGGGGGGGGGGGAGGATGTGATGATTTGGCCGTTGACGGCGGATGGTGAATATAGTGCTCGAAGTGCCTATCACCTTCTTGTTGCTATTGAGGACTGTCTTGTGTCTAGCTCATCCTTGTTGTCTCATGATCATGTTGTTTGAAAGAAGATTTGGAAGATGAAGGTTCCTAATAAAATCCAGCATTTCATCTGGCGTGCAGTGAAGGACTCGCTTCCTACAAAGGTGAACTTAAAGGCTCGGTATGTACCTATGGATGATGTCTGTGAGGGGTATGGGGATTATTCGGAGTCGACGTTGCATTCCCTGTGGCTCTGTGATCAAGCTCGGGTGGTATAGATGTCAGGCTCGGAGTTTTAGTTTTTGATTCGGAAAGGATGCAGGTTGTTTGTTGAACTTTTAGAGCTTTTGTTCAAGGAAGGGTTAGGATTATAGGAGGCCGTGTTTGCTATAATTTGTTGGTTTCTGTGGGAGTGGCAAAACCAGATTAGAGTGCGTCAAACCTCATGGCAGATTCACGAGATTGAAGACCGAGCGAGAATGATGGTTCGTGAATTTTGGGATGCAAATGATCAGGGGCAGCAACGGTTTGTGCATCGTTCTTAAGCTCGTTGTTCCCCTCCACCTGCTGTTACCTACAAAGCTAATTTTAATGTTGCGTTATTTGAAGAGCTGCATTGTGCAGGACTCGGCATCATGTATCGAGATCATTCAGGCCAAGTTATTGCTGCCTTGAGTCAGAAGATTGGTCTACCCCATTCAGTGGAGATGGCTGAAGCCTTGGCTACCAAACGAGTTATGGTGTTTGCCAGAGAACTAAGCCCTATTGATGTCATATTGGAGGGTGATTGCTTGCGGGTTGTGAGAGCTTTAAACGCTTTTGGTGGGTGCACTACGTTGTATGGTCATGTAGTAAATGAAACTAAGAGGTTAGGGGTTGTTTTGAGGCACTGTAGTTATCAGCATGTTGGTCGGGATGGGAATAAATTAGCTCATTGTTTAGCTAGGAGAGCAGTTTCAACTGCAGATATTGATGTTTGGGTAGAAGATCTACCTGGGGATTTGGACATTGTGTTCGAATCCGATTTGTCTTAATTTGTCTTTTATCTTTAATAAAACTATGCTTACATTCTTCTAAAAAAAAAAAAAAAGATTGGACACATGAGGTAAAATTGAACTCCAATTAAAATTCAATCTAAAATCTAATTAAATTTAGACCTTTTGATTTTTGTAACTAATAATTTACTTGACACAAAAATTTAAAAATTAAATGACATGTGACACAAAATTTGACTCTAATTTAGAATTTAATTAAAATTTCTCTTTGCTTTAGCTATTAATATATATGTATATATATGACTTATAAATTTGATTTTTTTTTGTTATATAATTATGTTTTTTTATGGTTTATTATATTGAACTCCTCGTTTTCTACATTAAATTAACTAATTTGGCACAAAAATTTAAAAGTTTAGATAAGATGGGACACGTGGCGCTGGCGCAAAATTAAATTCTAATTGAAATTCAATTTTTACCTAAATTAACTCACTTGGCACAAAATTCTAAAATTTAGATTAGATGAGACACGTGGTGTAAAATTAGACACTAATTGAATTCCAATTTAAAATTTAACTGGATTTTCTCTCTGCTTTACTTATTATTATATACTAGCTTGTAATCCTATGCATATGCATGGATATACTTAAAAAATACACATTAAGATGCATAGTATAATAATCTTACATATATAATTTAAATATTATTGACAATCATTCTTTTTCTTTTTCTTTTTTAATTTTTAAAAAGTCTTGTAAGAATGTTATTAGGTAGAAAATGTAAATTGTCCGTTTTAAAAATATTTTTATGTTCGTTAATTCTAGACTCTTTGGTTTTTGTACATAATAACTCACTTGAATGGATATTTATGATATGGTCATGCATTGATTCCAAAATTAAGAAATAAAGCCCTCTCTAAAAATAAATAATTTAGGACACATGGTCCAAAATTGGACTTCAATTGTAAAATCTAATTGGATTTTCTTTAAGTTTTATCTATTAATATATACTAGTATATAACCTCGTGCATATGCATGGGTACAATTAAAAATAATCGCAATTACATAGTTCAAATTATACATAGTTTTAGCTTACACATTTTTTAAACCATACATTTAAAAAAATATTTAATTGGATTTAAATTTTTTGGTTTTTGTATCCAATAATTCCCTTCCTACAAAATTTAAAAAATTAGATAGACACGTGACACCAATTTGGACATCAATTGGATTTGGACTTTTCGATATTTACGCTCAATAATTCAATTGACCCAAAAATTAAAAATTAGATAAGACACATGGCACAAAATTAAGAATTTAATTGAATTTTCTCTAAGCTTAATTTAGATTAAAAATTGTGTCTAGCTAATGTCATAAAATTCATAAATTAAAAAAAAAAAAAACACTTATTAAGAATATCATATTGAATATGTAAATAATTATCACAATCAATTTTATAAATCATTGAATTATAGTTTATTTATTTATTTTTTTATGATATTTGATAACTAATAGGCTGAATATGTACATATATATTTTTTAAAAATTGTGGTTCTTTGGAAGAACCAAGTTGAATCAATTTTTTTTTTTTTTTGAGATTTAATTCTACTCTGGCTATTGATAATGAAGAGATATGAAATAGAAGTTTAATAACATTAATTAATTAGAGATTAATAATAAATAGTTTTAGAAGAGTCGTATAATAACACATATAATTTCCATCACAATATGATTCTTACAAATAGATTTCTTTTAAGAATATTATAAGCAAATAAAGTGAATGGTAACTTTTTCTCAAATAAAAAAATGTTAATGGTAACATCCCTCGTGATGGATACAAAATATATCTAGCAATTAAGGTGAAAAAAAAAATCCTAGCTAAAAGAGAATGCTGAGAATATCCTTGGAAGCAATTTGGTAAAGAATCATGGTTGTAGTTGGTTTCGTGTTCTTTGTCTTAATACATCTTCGTCTAAAGAATTTGATCAAATGAGGCTAAGTTAAAGCTGCAAAAGAGTAAAGAAATCAAATTTAGCACCAACACTAATAAGACAATAACAACTATAACAATTGTTATCGAAAAAAAAAAAAAAAACCATAATAATTATAGCCCATCATCAAGAAAATTTCCTCAAGAGAAAAATTGTTTTAGAAACCACTTTAGAGAAACTATAGAGAGCTTTAATTTCATAATGAAATATTTTAACTATTGTAAGGTTGAGTTTTATCAATCATCTTGTTGGCTTTATTCCATGCCAATTTGCTTGTAATTTAGCACTTAGTAACCCTGTATTTAGGTGGGATTCATGTAAGGGTAGTGTGTGAGAGAGTGTGAAGAAATGCTCAACATTGTGCAAAGAAGCAGGGACTCACAGTTGACTCACGACTTGCAAGCCGCCAACTGCAGCACACGTGAGAAGCATGTGGGGAGGTGAAGGGTCACGCCAGTTGTCGCACTACAGGACAAAAGTCCCAGGCTGGCTAGGCCGTTAACTCGTGACTTGAACTCGTGACTTACACTAGTCGCGAAGCCAAGCCGCCAACTTACCCTGTTTGGGAAAAACTGTCTCTTTGTATTCCAAACACACACCACTATATATAGACCCTTATACCCACGAAATGTAGAGAGATTCTAGAGAGAATTTTGAGAGAGAAACCCTAGAGAAAAACAAGATTGCCTCATCCCCAATCTTCACTAAGAGACTCTTCAAATTCTTCTACTTTCTTCCTCTCCATTGATACATTTTTAAGAGGTTCTTGACCAAATTATTTTCTCACCACACCCACGTTTGTGAGAAGGTATTTTGGTGCTAAGTGAAGCAGTTTGGAAGGAACCAATGGTTATTGGTTGATGCTATGGGTTATAGCGGAATCCAGTAAGCTAGAGAAGAAAAAGGTTCGGCGCAACCTCGTTGGAGCAAGAAGCTTGGAGGGCTTAGGTACCTGGGTAGATTATGCTTGGAGGGTCTATTGTTGTTCATGTATCCCAACTACATTTTCTAGTGGATTATTGACCGTTGGAGGGCGGAGGAGAGGTTTTACGCTGAGCGCTTCGGTTTCCTTTTCGATAACACATCGCGTGTTGTCCTTGTGTTTGCATCTCTCTTCCCTTTATCTTTGCCTTTTATTTTCTGTTGTGGATGTGATTATAATTGGCTTAGATTGTTTATCAATTCTATGTTTATCTTATGTTCATGTTTCGCACATTAATTGTTTGATAATAAGCTTGAATTGGTAATTTGTAATTGGGGGTCTAAACGTTCATAGTGTTTTCAACGCTATTTGAACTTTCAACTATATACGGTTCCATATGATCTAGAGGATTTGTGATTAGAGATGGCCTCACAAAATTGTCTCTTACCACCGTATATGAAAGAAAAGCCAATAGGCAATGACAAAATGCTATTCTAAAAGAGAACCAAATAATAGCATCTGAAATCTACTAAATGAACAAATAGGAAAGATGAGAACAAACTTAAAAAGCAGAAATTATAATAATTATTAGAGCACAACTATCATTTAAAATCAATAACCAAATGGGTCTTCTGAATTAGAACCTAATAGTAAATCTGGGTATCCCCAAATTCATCAAAAACATGAAATTTGTGGAGCTAACTAATGTTGCATCACATTATGAAGTTAACTGAAAGTCAAAGGCTTCGGTTTTATAATGTATATATAGATAAGATAAAATTATTGAACATCATGAAAGCTACACAATTTTGAGAAAAAATATTGATAAATTGATAGCAAATTTCAATGTCATAGTCATAAAACTAAACATTCCCCAGATTTCATCACCAACCAAATGGGCCAACTATACATACCTGACTTACATAACTGTCTTTATCATCGACGACCACACATAGGTCTCTCTCACTCTCAAAATATATAATTCATTTATCATAATTCTAAAAATTGCTTTGAATGTTCCTCTGGGGAGCATAAAAAAAAAAAAAAAGTATCTCACTTTCCTATTTTTAACACTGTGAGAATCATGAATAGAATTACTAACATAGGTTGATATTGGGCATCAGATTTAATAAGCAAAATACCATTGCCAACAGCAATCTGCAAGATTTAAAAAAATCAGCAAAATGTGAGCTCATCCAAATAGGTAACCTACTAATATGAACTCATGCTCTTGTTGCGTATGGTCTTCTAGTCAATTTTCACAATCTTGTTTTTCTACAATCCCCAATAACAAAAGTCACATGTCCTACAAACCTATCCCATCCTACATTTTTGTTTCTCCAAAGGTTGCAATTGCTAAATCCAATGTCAAATCTCCAAAATTGCTTACCCAACAAAATTGGGTTAAAAGTATCTAACTTTCTCACCCATAATCTTTCATTCTGAGCAATCTCAATGACTATAATTACCCAAAAAAAAAAAAAAAAAAGAAAGAAAGAAAGAAAGAAAGAAAAATAGCACCAACATAAAGAATAACTTAGAAATCGTCAAAATTTAATAACTCAACATAAGAAAGCATTCAGCCTTTTGAGAGAGAAAGTAACAATTAGACAGTAAGGACCTAAGGTCATACACAAATCCAATTTGGCAAACACAAATTAAATATACCAATATGAATATGTATGTTGAGCATACATAGGCCAATCCCGCATACATTTACTTAAATAAAACCACAATATTTAAAAAGAAAACCAAATTTCCAAAGAACTAATCTATAAAAATTATTAATCTTAACCAAATATTGATATCACAATTCACAACAAAATTTAAAGGAAATCTATAAATGGCATTGTACGTGCGGTTCCACACATCCAATCCAAAGTTTAGTTTAAGCATTTCTTCAAACATTGGTGTTCCAAAAATAATTTGCTAGAATTGAAAACCCAAAAGGAAAAAAAAAAAATTGAAAAAAAATCGAAACAATGGTGTTCCAATACCAAAAAGAGAGGGAGAAAGATTAGGTACTGTTGTCTATGATGCACCTTTCTTCATATTGATCTGGTCAATCTGATTGCTAAAGAGGACAATGTCAACGCTGTTGAAGCTCTTTGTGATGAGCTCTTCAATTGTGTAGTCGTGACACTGCAAGGTTGAAAGATAAGTGGAATGGAAAAATTAAAAACAAAACTAAAAGATACATGGAGACCATATCATTTATCTCAAAATCTTTAGTTCATACTTGGAGTTTTGTGAGTTCATTTGAACAATGGTGTAGTTGTTAACATCACCGCGAAAGATTGATTCATAATCTATGTCCATTGTAGCTTTGGTTGTCCCAATTTACCTAAAACTGTTATTGAACTTCTATCTTAGAAAACCCAAAATATCAAACCTTCCCTAAGCTGCCAATGACTAAGATACATCAGTAAAAACTATTTAATCTACAATATATTAAACACAATATGATATTAATAGAAAAGGATGAAAAAGAGAGAGAAATGTGTTCACAACACCCAAACGAACTCACTAAAAGTTGTTCAAACACAAACCCAACGAAAAGAATGACCTAATATACAAACCCATGACCCACATCTACATATGTAAACATATTACTTCAGAATATTTAGAATTGAAGTTTATTCGAGTTGAGGTTAGAAAAAATAACAAATCTTATGAAGCAAAAAAAAAAAAAAATCTTATGAAATTTGCAGGTTTAGCTTTGAAGAATTTAGGTTTAGAAAATATAGAGGATCAATTTTTGAGTCCCATATTGTTATTTTTAATGATTTGAAAAAAAAAAAAAAAAAGCTATTTTATCCACCATTCTAAGACTCCAATAACAATGATTTTTGTATTGGGTTTTAAAAAAACAACTAATTTAACAGATTTAGGTATTTAATTGTAATTTAGAAATAACATCAATTTTTGTTAGGTTTCTGCAACTGGATAATATAGCCCATCTTAGGTAGTAACTCATTTAAATACACTTTCCAACCTCAATCCTAAATCCAAAATAAAAGAAAGCCAACAAATTCAAACTATTCTAAGTATGAATTAAAAGCAATGAGAATAGAGCCGAAGTCTAGAACCACATTTTTGCTACGCTCTTGACAAAGTGACCCCCCTCAGCCAAACAAAAAATCTTAAATGTTTTCATCTCAGCACCAACAAACCAAACAAAGAAAAATATTAAATGTTTCTTATTTATATTTTTGAGATCAAAGATTAAACCCATCAAATTTCCTGTCATGCATGGGCTAGAACACAATTTCAAAAAATCATACACTTGAAATTGGTCCTTACAGTAATAAAAATTTGATAGTGAAAGAACATTAGAAAATTCTATATGGAGCTCAACCATGAAGAACATCTCCTCCAATGCCTCAAGCAATCTCTTCCCTATCTTCAACACTACCAACCACTACAATAACAACCATCAGATTGATAACCTCTAAATAATTGCTCTCTCCATGACCACCCTAAATCTCTTTCACACCATGTTGCTAGCACTGTAATGATATCTAACACCCCTAACTCTATCACCACAGCTATTATCATTAATGTAATGCTTCTCTTATTTACATATGTGCTGAATAACTATGATTTGTTTTACGCATTGAAACAAAAGGCAAACAAATAAATATTTGAAATAAATATAAAAAATAAAAACTTTCAAAAGGGTTAACTAATTGGTGCCTTCACAGAATCTTACCTTTGTGTTGCCAAAAAAAAAAACAAGAAGTGCAATAGTAACACCCTGTAAAAGTGAACTGAACAAAGCAAGGCAAAATGACATATCTCACCATACAAATGACATTTTGTCATAAGAAGACTGCTTTTAGCTCATCCCATATAGGTGTCAGTACACTGTTATTATTGTTATTGTTATTATTCCTAAATAATATCTGCTAGAAACATCATTAGTTCCAGCTAGAATTTCATGATCTTGGCTTTGTTTTTTTTAAAAAAATCCAAAATCTTTATCACATAATTAGGTTTTGACTTGTGAAAGATAGAAAAAGAATACAATATCAAAATAGTTTCTCTTAAACAATATTAGGATAACTCTGATAATCTTTTAAAACAACTTAAAAAAAAAAAAAATCAAAACCTAATGCAGCAAAAAACTACTTGGCAATATGGTATTTCTTTCATGGACTAATTGAGAACACTAACATACCATACACGAATGATACATGTTTTTGATAAAGATGTTCACAAAGAACACAATTGAAGGATGATTCTTTCATATCCAAGTGAGAAGCATTTAAGAAACAGGGCACTGAATGTCCAGGACAATATTTCCTAACAACTACAGTGGAGTAATGAAATTGGTGCAATCAATCATATAATTTGTACCATGTTTCTCCGCATGTTTTCAGTGGATTTTAAAAAAGGACCATTCAGAAACAACAGAGACAAATTCAAAATCAAAGCGACCCAAATATACAAAATTGATTCTAGATACCTAAAACCAATTTATGCCAAGCCAGCTAACCTAAACAAAATTTCTAACCAAAATCCCTTAATCAAAACTAAATCTAACCCATCTATTTAAACTAATTAAACAAATCCACAAATATTCACTTTGCAATTTGAAATCATTTCAGAAACATCAAACAAAATCTGTCATAGAACTAATTTAAAATAGATAAAAATTGAATAGAAAATTGTTAACAATTAGTCATATGCAATAGAAAATTTTAAGAACTTAACAAAATTATTTTTTCCTATAGTAGTAGTAAGTATATGAAAAATTGACAATCAAAATCAAATTAAAAAAAAAAAATTCAAACTTCTTCAATCTCCCACACGCTCTCAGAATTCTATTTAAGAGTGTGGTTTAAAGGGAAAAAAAAAAGTAAAAAAGAAGATAGATCTTGAATCAATATCAATTCAATTAAATACCCAAACCTAAGAACTCAAATGTTTAAAATATTAAAAAAAAAATTACCGATAAAGGTTTCTAGTGTTTTGATAGGAAGATGTCTGATTTCTCTGGTTACCAATGCTCTTTCTAAATAACGAACTCACGTTCTCTCTTATTTCTCTGTCTTTGCCCTCTCCAAACCTAAATCATACATAACCCCAAATTTCAAAAAATCAAATCAAAACCTAATGTAACCCAAATACCTAAATTAAAATCAATACAACCAAATTTCTCAAAGCTAATTCATATTTCATACCCATACCCAGATCTAAGAAAGAATGAAAGAAAGAAAAACTTACCGGTGGTAGTTCTCTCTATGTCCGTATCTCAATTCCTACATGTACCTTTAGGTTATTGGTGCCAGTTTTGGTGGTATAACTTTGGCAGGGCAACAGACAGTGATGGGTACGAACTCTGTCTCCTTCTCATCTCTGTATTGCAAGGTTTTTTTTTTTCCTCCTTCTTCGTCTCCGTATCGGAAGTGTTGGTGTTAAGAAAATTCAAAAGGAAGCGAAAAGAGAGAGTATTCATTGGAGGAGAATCTGAAATTAGAGTGAGTTTGAACTTTTGATTGGGAATACGGTGATGGCAGAAGATCTGGGTGGTGCCCTTTTCTCTATCTCTGTCTCTCTATTTCTCTTTTCTGTCGATTTCTCTCCCCTTTCTTCGTGTAACAATCCCTGTTTTTTTGTTTTGTTTTGTTTTTGTTTTGTTTTTGTTTTGTTTTGTTTTGTTTTTTTTGTTTGTTTTGTTTTGTTTTTTTTTTTTTTTTTTTTTTTTTTTTTTTTTTTTTTTTTAAGGCGGTTAGTTTCCTTTTAGGACTTAGCTTCTGTCCAGTGACCAGTGGCCACTGGATAGAAACCAGACCCTTCCTTTTATACCAAGAGGGTTACAGACAATATTTTAACGTAGTGAAACATTGTAGTTTATCGCTTTTAAACGGTGTTACAGCATTACTAAACAACGTAATTTATCTCTTTTTAACTTAAACGTGTTTGAATTTTAGATAACCACTTTTCCTACATGGCAGCACCTCCTTAATTGTAGGAATAAACTTTCTCTCAATTTCTGCTATTATATATAGTATATGATATAATATAATATGATATGATATATATATATATATATACAAACAATTTTTGTGCCAAATGAATTGCTTTTAGTTATAAAAAAAGGTCATAAATATAAAATCATTCAAACTCTCTCTTCCTCTAATTTTATATATAGTGCTAGATATATGATTATGTTTTTTTTTTTTTTTTTTTTTTTTTTTTTTTTTTTTTTATGATTTATTTATATTGGACTCCTCATTTTCAACTCTAAATTAACTCATTTGGCACGAAAATTAAAAAACTTCGATTAGATGGAACACATGCCGTAAAATTAAATTCTAATTGAAATTCAATTTTTACATTGAACTAACTAACTTGGTTCAAAATTTTAAAATTTTTGATTAGATGGGACACGTGGCGCAAAATTAGACTCTGATTGGATTTTCTCTCAGCTTTACTTATTAATATATATATATATATATATATATATATATATATATATAACTTGAATTGTTTTTAGTTCTACCAAAAAAAAAAAAAAAAGGCTCATAAATATAAAATCATTAAAAAATTATGTTTTTATGTTTTAGTTATATTGGATTCCTCGTTTTTAATACTAAATTAACTCATTTGGTACAAAAATTAAAAAAACTTGGATTAGATGGGACACATGTCGCAAAATTAAACTCTAATTGAAATCCAATTTTTATATTGAATTAACTCACTTAGCACAAAAATTTAAAACCTTAGATTAGATGAGACACGTGGTTCAAAATTAGACTCTAATTGAATTCTAATTTGAAATTTAATTAAATTTTTTCCCAGCTTTACCTAATAAGGAATTTCACCGAAGAAGAAACGTTAAATGAGACACGTTAATTAAATTTTAGTACTAATTAATGATTATCCTTTGGTTTTGAAAGTTCAATATGGGTATGAAACACCTTTGAACGTTTAGACCCCCAAAAACAAAAATATGAATACAAGCTATATAACAAACAACGTATGTGCGGAAAATGATAAATAGCTTATACCGGAATAGAGACACAATCTAAACCATAAATAATACACACACAGCAGTAATTAAATGGTAAAGATAAAGGGAAGAGAAATGCAAACACAAGGACAACACTCGATGTGTTATCGGAGAGGAAACCGAAGCCCTTGGCGTAAAACCTCTCCGCCGCCCTCCAAGCGGTCAATAATCCACTAGAAAATGTAGTTGGGATACATGAACAGCAATAGACCCTCCAAGCCTAATCTACCCAAGTACCTAAGTCCTCCAAGCTTCCTACTCCAACGAGGTTGCGCCGAACCTTTTTCTTTTCTAGCTTACCGGATTCCGCTATAGCTCATAGCATCAACCAATCACCATTAGTTTCTTCCCAAACTGCTTCCCTAAGCATCAAATGGACCTTCTCACAGACGCAGGTGTGGTGAGATAAGGATTTGGTAAATAACCTCTCAAGGGTATGACAATGGAGAGGAAGAGAGTAGAGGAATTTGTAGAGTCTCTTTAGATGAAGATTGAGGATGAAGCAATCTTGTTTTTCTCTAGGGTTTTCTCTCACAAAATTCTCTCTGGAAGCTCTCTCAAAATGATGGGTATAAGGGTGTATATATAGTAGGGTGAGAAGGGAATGCAAAACGTCAGTTTTTGCCAAACAGGGCAAGTTAGCGACTTGGTCTCGTGGCTTGTCCAAGTCGCGAGTTCAAGTCGCGATGTAACGGCCTGGCCAGACTGGAACTTTTGTCCTGTAGCGTGATAGCTGGCGCGACCCTTCAGCTTCCCAGTGTGCCTCTCACGTGCCAGCTTTTGGCGGCTTGCCAGTCGCGATCCACCTGTGAGCCCTAGCCGCGAACCTTTGTTTTTTTTGCACACTTTTGAGCTTTTCTTCACATCTTCTCACACACTACCCTTACAATTTTCCCACATAAATACAGGGTTACTAAGTGCTAAATTACAAGTAAATTGGTCACGGAATAAAACCAATTAAATGGTTGATTAAATTCAACCTTACAGGTTTGTTGAATTATATTTCTCAGTTAAGCCTAGCTTTCTTTAGTGAGATTTATCAATAAAGTTTTTCATTCACAAATAGGCACTTTATAGATAATGAGCTTATCATAAAGTGCTTATCTCACATTTGATGAGCCTCACATATCAATGTTAAATTACCAATTGTTTCAAAAGTTTAAACTATTGGGATACAATAAATTTAATCATTTAATCATATACTTCTAACACTCCTCTCATGTGTGGGCTAAAACTACCTTTTAATAGGTGAGGCCCAATATGTGGGAATTTAAATGGGAAGTATAGTGGATCAAACTTAGAACCACCCACTTTGATATCATGTTAAACTACCATGCTTAAACTTTCAAGATAATTAGTAATTTAACATGGTATTAGAGCATGAGGTCCTAAGTTCGATCCCTGTTTCATCCACTCTACCTCCCATTTAAATTCCCACGTATTAAGCATCATCTATTAAAAGGTAATTTCAAGTTTCAACTCACATGTTAGGGGGAGAGTTAGAATTGTACGTTATTAAATGATTACATTTATCATATTCCAATAGCTTAAACTTTTGGGAGAATCGGTAATTTAACAATCAATAGAATTCGCATGCTGTGAAGGAGGAGTTTCATAAACCGGTCCAACATATATTTTTTTTGTTTCTCCCCTAATAATTTATTAATATTATTCTAGAAAGTCCCCTAGCGAATTTGATTGAGAGCAATCTACTTATAAATGACATAAATCTAGGTTACCACATCTCCATGGTCCTAATTAACTAAAATTTAAGTATGCCACATGGATCCTAAAATAAAAATAAAAATAAAAATAAGTATGCCACGTCCACCAACTAGAATTAATGTTTTGTGCATTGGCACCTTCTCCCCTCTTTCCGTTCCAACGACAAAGGACCCTAAACTGGACAAAAGTAAGGTTACAATTACCAAATTTTTTATAACATTTTTATATACAATTGATGCGGCAAATTCTTACTAGTTTATACTTGGACTTACAATTAACATCATTTTTTATTTATTTACTAATAATCACTCACTACATTAGCGGTTTGTAAAATATTTTGTAACTTTAATCTTTTTCTTTTCTTTGACAAAATAATGAAAAATATGCAGATTGGAGTCTTGGAGAGCATTGTTTTTAAACTTAGACCAGACCAGCCAGTTTGGGGTTAACCGAGAACCGATCCTTGGACCAGTTCTATAAGAAGTGAACCTGCTCCCAACAAGTGAAATAACATCTCCAACATGCAAACCATTGGGTCATGTACATTTTGTTGGTTAGGAATGAAAAATTAATAAATATAATCTAATTTAAGTATCAAATATATTAAAAATTTAAATGACACATCACGGTTGGACCTTGATTGAACCTTGGTCTGATCTCAAAAACATTGAACTTCTCCTTTTCTCGGTTCATTAAATAGCCCGGGTTTCAAAACCATGTTGGAGAGTAAAAGATGCTCAAATTCTTACTGCACCATTTACTTTCAAATTAATAATGGTAATATTGCTTAAACATTCTTTGCTAATTTTTTTTAGAGAGTTTCAACCTATGGTGTCCGTTCCTGATAATAACTCTTTATCATTAAACTAAGACACTAATCAGTCTTTTGTGTAGATGGGGATTGAACCCCATATCTCATATACAACGATTAGAGAGTTTACCAGTTGAATTAATTGGAACCTACATATTCTTTGCTAAATTGAGAGTGAATTTGCCCAAATTTATTGAATGTTGTAGAAATTTCTGAATTCCTAGTAGAGAACTTAGTGGGTTCCATTTAGCTCAATTGGTAAAAGTCTTTGATGGTTGAATAAAAGATCTGGAGTTTAATTTCCATCTACATAAAAAACTGATTTGTGTCTTAGTTTGGTAATAAAGAGTGTTCGCGTAAAATCATCTGCAAGTGCACAGAATCGTAACAAGTAGTAAAGTGTTTTTAGAAAACGAATGTCGAACCCATAGACATTAACTATGTTATTGAATGCCGAAATTCACTAAATTGATTACTATTTGGAAAATCAAAAATAAATGGAACGTTCTACTCTCTGAATTAAATTAAACTATTTAATAAAAATAAATCTACGAATAAAAATTAACAAAGCATAAAAATTTGAAAGTGTAAAAATATGATAAGAATTGATCTAGAGTAATTAATTTCACCTAACAAATCCCACACAATTTATTCTTCCTAATTATTAAATTCTAATAATCTCCCATTGATGATTAAAAATTCCTTAAGAATTCAATATCTTCTCTCGAATAATATCAAAAATATCTTCAACTAACAATTGCATATCTCTATGTGAATTTAATTAATTGGAGACTCATTACATACTTTGAATTTTCTGAAAAATCACACTAATTACGGTAAAGCATCTCTACTTTCGCTCAACTAATGGTGTTTAATTCTAGAACTAAAATAACAAATCACCTCTTAGTCTCATTGTAATTCAATTGATCAAACAATAATTCATAAAGAAAAATAGTAAGCATTAAGAATAAGAATTAAACACTAATCATGGAAATATTAAAAATAAAATAACTCAGAAAATAAACTGTGTGTTCATTGCTAGACTACTTCACTGCTCTAGAAAATAAAATTTAGTTCATAATAAAATTGAAAAAGAAAATAAAAAAAACTTATGTCTTTTATTTGAACTGGTTGATTACATGAAGCTCTTGCCTTTGTCCTCAATCCTCCTCTTCAAAAAGACTCCTCAAAAGCAGATTCTTCTATGCAGCAGCCCCCTTCACAGAAAAAACTCTCTAATGCAGCCGCACCTTTCACAGAAAAATTCCCTAGTGCAGCGGCAACAGTGCATATTTTCACAGCCGCCTCCGTTTTCTGTTTTGCTTCCTTTATATCCTTGCCACATACAGCCGACCTCCTCTTTTCCAGGAAAAACCCCCAGTGACCTAGAGCCTCTCTCATTTGTGGTTCGGTGGAGTAAGACAAAAGCCCAAGCCCATATGTGGGTCCACGAAAATTACTATTTCTTTTTTTTTTTTTTTTCTTTTCCTCGCTCCTTCAGGTGTGGCATGACTATAGGAAGCTTCTTTTCATGTGCTTTTGTGGGCCAGGCCGAATCTTTCTAATGGTCATACAGCTATTGTTGGGCTCCATATGAAATAAATGGGCTGCTGAATAAAGGAAAGACCCACACACCAGGATTGCTTCTGTCTTCAATGTCTCCTCTGTTTCGGTCTTCACAGCTACTGGGCATTGGCTCTCTTCAGATACGAACTTGCACCATTTCTTTTAGTTTGAAAGTTTAAGACGTAGATTAATCTGAAACCTTCTCATTCCTTCAAAGCACAAATGAATAGATAAATATAAATAAAAATCAAATCAAATCAAAAGAAATAAAGGAAAACTAACAATTTTAATAAATAAGAGGATAATAAAAATTATGTAAAAATTACACTTATCAAAGAACTATCATTAAAAGTTGACACCATAAAATAAAACTTTTTATAAAAAAAGAAAAAAAATAGTAGAGAACCTTCATCCAAAATTAATGCATTCTCTCTTTATCAAAAAGTAAGGGGAAAAATGTTACACTTTCATGCTTTGCAACTTATTATGCTAAATTATTACATCCAAATATTGCATGTTAGAATTTTACGTTTGAGACGTGATGGCAGTGAACTAGGTCTACTATTTATTAATTAGTATCCAGAATCCGTTGTTTCTTCTTTTAGATCACATTACGTAATTTAATAAGGTTGTAGCAGGTTTTGCCATATTCTTATGGGAAAAAAAGTCATTTCATCCCCATAAAATATTTAGTTCTCCTCGAGAGCTAGATATTCCCTTAAATTAAATTAAAGTTCAATCCGCGAATGATAAATCTGTTGGCTAGACTAAAAAAGACGGTCTAGCAGTGTGCCCATGGATGCCACAGGTTCATCTACAGGGATCTAATCAAAATCTCTTTAGGAGATTTATATTATTTGTCTCATAATATAAATCTCCTAAAATCAAACTCCACACCTAATGCCAGGTTAGAGCCGGGCTGACTGGGACAAATGTTTTGGAGGCCTTTGGTGAAATTTTTAAATAAGGTCTTTATGTTATTACATAAATAATATTTAACTAGTATTTTATACAATAAATTTTTTTTTTTTAAAATCCATTATTTTTACTTTTTAATATGATTTTTTTTTGAGAAAATGTTAAAGTTATAACAAATTTTACCACAAACTAATGTAGTAATAGATGTGATCAGTA
The DNA here is from genome assembly GCA_030445155.1 of Quercus variabilis. NCBI lineage: Eukaryota > Viridiplantae > Streptophyta > Magnoliopsida > Fagales > Fagaceae > Quercus > Quercus variabilis. The sequence continues at coordinate 7,059,972 of CP129449.1, forward strand.
ACATAAGGTTTACAAAAATACTAGAAATATTATAAAATTTACAACATAACAATTACAAAGATATATCACCGATCACAAAAATTCATTCAAAAATTCATTTAATAGTTTGTTGAAGTCCACTTATCATGTTCATTGTCATATCAAATTATAAAAGTTATGTAGTAAAATTTATAATATTTTTAACATTTTCCTATTTGAATTATTTGTGATCAATAATACGTCTATTTGTAAGACTTATTTGTTTAAATTTGTCTTATCTTTATCTCTAGCATTACTTAATTCTTTGAGCCTTCTTAATAATTAAAAAAAAATGTAAACTAAATTATTTTTAATATCTCCCAAAAATATTATAAAAAAAAACAAATTTTGCCCTCAAAATTTGGGGACTTTCCCTAGGATGGGGGCCTAGGCAATGGCTTAAGTGGTCTAGGCCTAGGGCCGACCCTAGTTAGAGCATTCGCATTAGTTGTTTAAAATTTTTCGTCTATTTTAGTATAAGAACTTACTTTTTCTATTTTACATAATCATTTATCCAAAACACCCATATCAGATTATCTATTATATACTCCAATTGATTTGAATAATGTTTTTATTCTTTTTTATTAATATCTATATACATATACATATATATATATATATATATGTATATTTTTTTTTCTCATCTCAACGGCCTCTCTCACTCAATTCTTCTTTGGTACTACCTCAACTTTCTTTCTCTCATATATCTTATACCCAACACTCACACATGGGAAGATCTAGTGGCAACAACGACGGCAGATTGAGTAGTAGTGGTGGTAGATCGAACTATTTTTCGCTGGGTTTTTCATGAGGGTTTTTTGTTTGATTTTTCACATGGGTTTTCTGGTGGGTTTCAGATGATTTTGGTTTAGCTTGATTTTGAGTTGGGTTTTCTAATGGTTTGAGTTGATTTTAGTTTGATTTTCTGTTGATTTTATGGTGGATTATCAATTGTTGAAATGGGTTGTTGTGGTCGTGGTGATAGGGTGGTGCTAGGCTTCTTTTTCTTCTTCCTTTTACGTTGGGTTTTTTGATGGTTTGGCTTGATTTTGGTTTGATTTTCTGTTGATTTTGGGTCAGTTTTGTGGTGGATTATCAACTGTCGAAATGGGTTATGGTCTAGGGTTTAAGGTTTAGGGTTTAGGATTGCGGTGGCCGTTGGGAAAGAGAGGGAATCTAACTGGTGAGAGAGAGAGAAAAGAAAGAATAAACTATTATTATACATAGCTATAGTAATTGCATAAATTTACATGGTTATTGTAGCAGGGAGTGTAAATATACACATTTTTACATCCATTGATGTGGGTAATTGTGGAGGAAAATTTTGTAAATTTTGACACTTTTTCTATTTTAGAAGCACTAGTGCAGATGCTCTTATAAACACATACACGTGAATTGGAAAACCAAAAAATAAAAATAAAAAAATAAAAAATTGTGAAATAAAAAGAGGCTAAACTTTGCAATGCAAATTGTATTGACTTTGAAATTTTTCATGCAATTCATTAGCTTGTGTGTTGTGTACCTCTTGTGGGCATTCAAATCCTAAGGCTACTTATGGAATCCAAGGATGGTTGTCTAAACACCATCCAAACCACAACTTCTGTATCTTCCCCAATAAAAAGTAAACATGGGCTTGGTCCATGCATTTGGGGTTCACCTATTTATCTATACTACTATTTAAAGGGCTTTCTCTATTTGGATCAGATTTTCTTTTGTTTTTTTTTTTTTTTTGAAAACACCCCTACACTCAACCTTTAAGTAGGAGCAAAACTTGGTAAAAATGCTTCTTTAACTTCCACATAAAACACTATCTACAAAATAGGACCATACTCCAATACACTCGCGTTAGTTTTCAAACTCAAATTGCTTCTTCTTCAGTTCTCCAATTCTCTCAACTCTCTATTAATCTTCTTTTCACCATTATCATCATTTTTTCTATTTTCTCCTGATTCAATTCCCACTACATTGGCCTTTTCTATACTGTTTCACAAAGTTCAAACACCGTTTAGTAGTTTCTCGATATAAAAAAAAAAAAAAAAAAAAAAACCAACATGTTAAAAATTTAGAATTTGGAAAGGCTTGAGGTTTAGAGGTAGAGAGGAACACTTTCTTTTGGTCATACTTTTGAGTCTAATTTCCTTTCGGCAACTACTAGGGCAACTTGCTTGCCCAACTGTTTGGTATTATAATTCTTCTTCTTACCACTCTTACCTTTCGGTTTAGGCTAAGAATTTGAATTAAATCATACTGATCCTAGCCTTAGCTTTTAGGATGTCTTCTATTGCATAGAACTCACTCATCAATTCAAATAATATAAAAAGAATTTATTTTCAAAACAATTTGAATTGATCAAATGATTCTAACAAGGACTTATAGATCATTTCTATATGAGATTAACATTTAATCTCTACATCCAAGAATTCCAATTCATTTTAAAAATAAAATATTTTCATAAAATGGTATAGAATTGGAACTCCTTAAGCTTTTCTTAACACTCAATATGATTCATACCAAACATCTCATCTAGACTTAATATAAAGTCTAAGTCTAGTACTAACTCTTGTATCTCATACAGTAGCACAATTGGGATAGAGGACAATGTAGCATATTAGCATTTCAATGGAGACTTTGATCATATCATAAACTATCTTCCATCAATGAGTCACACATAGGAATTATGACAATGCTGAATCAAAACATATTTATGTACTTTAGCTCCTTTAAGCACCATGTCCAAAATTATACAAAATCAATGTATCTAAGAGATAAGAAAAGAAAAAAAATACATATATAGCCTCACTTCATCCCTCAAAAAATGACAACACTCCCCCTATAAAAAATGTCCTATATTAACTCTCCCACCAAGATGACTACTCTCATAGCCCAAAACTACTCCCCTTTTTGTCACGGGTGACAAAGGGTAGAGTGTCATGTAGACATCTCATCGGCAGAGCTAGCATCCCCATCATCATCATCATCGTCATCCTCATCATCCTCAGAATCTGAAGCTGCTGGAGTAGGTGGTGAAGGAGTAGCCTCTGGAGCAAATCCACCCATGATCGCCTGCCGTCGTGCAATACGACCAACACGAACATTCACCTGATACAACTCAACAGAGAGTGTATCAAGACGAGTGTCCATGCGCTGCAGCTGTGCCATAATATCTCCAAGGGATTCATCACTCGAAGAGGAAGAAGGAGCAGATGTAGATGGAGCTGATCTGGATGGAGCTGAACGGGAGGGAGGAGTGGCACCCGGCTGTTTCGACCTGAACTGTGCCTCACTACATTTTACAGTAGCGGCATCTATGGCAGATATGTGTGTGAAGTGGTTGAACACAGGAAAGGGAATGGAAAAATGGTGTAGAATCCGTGTGATAGTAAAAGGAAAGATGAGCTTATCACGGGACGCTGAATCAAGATACACATCTATGATAGATTGGATGAAGTGAGAAGGAAAGTCTATGGTAAGATGCTCTAGCAAAGATAGAAAAAATCGAGCACGAGGCTCTGTGATAGAGTTATAGTGAGAAAGAGGACGGAGAACAAAAGTCATCACCATGTTAATAAATCTAGGACCTTTAGCAAAAGGCCTACATGATGTGAACTGATGCTCACCCCAATCAGCAGAGCGCTCATAAAAAGTGGAAATGAGCTCATCTTTGGACACAATTCTCAGACGCTCACAAGAGGGGTAATCAGGAAACTTTATCTTAGGTACCTGAAGCACATCCGCAACTAACTACGGTGTGACAGGGATGCGCATACCTCAAACGCGAGTGAAGAAGAGAGGTATTGAAAGTTCAATCCCGTGCATGTAGGAGTAGAACTCCTGTATCAGCACGAGAGGGCAAGTGACTGGGATGTCACACAGTGACCCCCATCCCCTACTATGAATGACAGAGGGAAGGTCAGTATTGGCGAAGTTCGCTAGAATAACTTGGTGTTCCGAATGAACACCTCGTTTAGAAAAGTTCTCCGAAAATGCCTTATGGGCATCTCCATCACGGAATCGAAGGTTAAAGGGAGCAGTATTAGAAGAAGAAGAAGCTCCAGAATGTAGAGGGTTCCGAGCAAGAGTGGATTTACGTTTGGGTGTCATAGACACTACTAACTTAAAAAGAATGAGAGAGAGAGAGAGAGAGAGAGAGAGAGAGAGAGAGAGAGAGAGAGAGAGACACTCAGAAAATTTTCCAAAGCAGTTCATAAATGACAAATATCTTGAATAACAAGTACGTATGCATGGGAATGCATGATCATGTGATATGCAAAACACAAATTTCATCATGGGCTCAGCCCAATCCAATCCTACCAGCACACAGCATATAACACACATCTAAATGCATGTAAATATCATTATAATGCACATGAAATGTAATGTATGACATTTTAACAACATTTAAGTGTAAACCCAACCCAAAATTTCAAGAAAAACTCAACAATTTTGAAAAACCCCAAATTTTTATGAAAAATCCCAAAAACTAGGTTTTCAAACATGCAATGCATGAAAAAGGAAGAGAAAAGAGATCTTACCAAGTGATTTGAGCAAGAAATGATCAAGATCCTAGAGGGTTGGAGGATTTGAGTGAAAGGAGAGTGAAAGGGAGATGAACATACACGGAGAGATCGAGAGAGATCGAGTGAAAAATGAAGAAAATCGTGACAGATCCTTAAATAGGCACCTCAGTAAATCTTGACAGCTGAGGTGTCGAAAGGTATCGAGGAAGCTGTCAAGGAAGGTATCGAGAAAATTTCCTTTGACAGCTGAAGGTATTGAGAGGTATCGAGATGCAAGAAGAAATTTAGATACGTGATGCTTGATCGATCGCAAAGGTATCGAGAAGGTATCGAGGAGACAGAAGATATCTCGATCGATCCACAAGGTGTCGAGACAGGTGTCGAGAAAGAAGACTCAAACACAATAAGTGAATCTCGATTGATCCATCAGGTGTCGAGAATCTATCGAGGGGATAGAAACTTTCTCAATCGATCCATCAGGTGTCGAAGAGGTGTCGAGATTGCGATAAGAAACAACTTAAGAAGCTCGACAGATGACCAGGTATCGAGGAGGTGTCGAGGGAGGTGTCGAGCCAGCAGTAAAAAGCAGTTTTTCGAGAAGGGAAAAACACAGACATGAATGCAATCCAACACACATCTCAACAAAAGATCCACTCAACATATAAACCTCTCAAAAATATCTCTCAACAAAAATATAAGCACAAGGATCATCCAAAACACACACATACACTAAACACGTCTAACCAATTTTATATTTCAAAAACAAGTTATAATAGTTTAGTGAGCATACATTAGCACATGTAAAACCTTTGTGAAGGCCAAATCACATTGTACCTGCATATGTATCAAAAGTAGCAAAGAATATTGCGTATTGTGTGTGAAAAACATCGCAAGATTGCATATGTGTATACATGTTATGACGATTTGAGATATGAGAAAATAACTTTTAACTCACACACAATCATAACTGTTTGATGGGGACTATCACTTTTGAGATACATCCTATAACTCCCACATCTCCTAGAATACACGCTTGTGACCATATTTAAAGCATTTTTAATCTTTTTGCTTTTTATTTTCTTTGCATGTTTTCTTTTATTTTAGCATATCATACATGGGTATATAAAAGAGAGAAAAGAAATACCTAAGATGTTAAGCATTTGACATCGTACTTTTGCTATGCCGAAACATACAAATGTCTTTGACACTGCACTTTTGCTATGACGAAGCATACAGGTGTCATATTATGATTGGCGGGTATCAGTGGTGAGAAGGTTATTTATGCCTTTCTCTTAGGATTTTTTAGTCCTACCTGTCAAAAAGAGTGATATGAGTGTTATGTTTTAAGAGATAACCTAATCTTACTCATCATAAACAAGAGCCACAAATCTCACTTGCTTAGTTGTGCATAGAGATGCTCATCTAAACTACAAGAGATACAAAGTTTAGAAAACTTTGTTTCATTGGCCATCCAAGGTACACAAGTACCAAAGTACATAAAACACACACTGTTTTTGTATTTTTCTAATTTTTAATTTTTTTTTATATCAAAACAAAATAAACAAAACTTGAAAGTAAACACTCAAAACATGTTAAACAAAATGAAGCAAAAACTAGACTGACTCAGCAGAAAAACAAAACACACAAGCAATGTAATACACAGAAAAAAAATACAGGAAAAGAAGGTGATGAAATCACTTAAAATCCTTTTTCTTCCACACCTTGGAAGATGCTTTCCTTTGATTAAATCCTTGAACTGGCAGTGAGGGGGAAGAATTTAACCCGTTCAAGTTCGAAAGGAACATGAGGGCTTTCAGAAGATCTCCAAGAGGAGCAAGAGAGGATTGAAGCTGATTTTGGCTTTCAGATGCTATCATGCCATTGCTCTGTTGAGTGGCTAACCACTTATAGCAATTTGGTCTAATATGATCGGCAACTCCACAATGATGACAGAGATGCTACTTCTTTTGTTTAGACTTTTGAAAGTTAGCCTTCTTAGCCCTAGGATTTTTAGCATCTTTCTTATCTTGCTTAGGGGGTGCTCCTAAGATAGATTTACCCTTGTCTAAGTTCTCACTAGCTAATTCAGTTTTAACATCAATATTCTCAATTTCAGTATTATTAGCAAGAGGAACAAAAACAGTATTGCTAGTAGAAGCAGTATTAGAGAAAGAAATAGCATACCCCAAACCAGTTCGATCCGAAACAGATTTCTGATTGCTAAGCATCTCATCAAGCTTTGCACTTGAAGTCCTCTCTAGTTGAGCTCTGACTTGAAACAGCTCTGCTTCAAGCTTCTTGGTCTTCTCAGCCAAAAAGTTGTTTTCAAATCTCAGTGCTCCAATAGTTTGATTCGCCTCATCAAACTTTGTGGACAACTCTTCACGATCAAGTTCCACATCACTGAGCTTCTTGGTGGCCAGCCTGTATAATTTCTCATGCTTTTTAGAGAGCTTGTAAAGCTTCTCATAGGCTGAATGAATATTATCTTGATCATCCATTTTCTCAAATTTTGACTCCACCAGTTCTTCTTCTTCATCCACTTCTTCAACAATCCCTTCAGTAGGATTGACTATGGCAGTGAAGGTATTTAAGATTCCGTCATCCTCATTGTCGGAATCATCTTCAGGCTCAGTGTCACTTTGAGTTGCAACAAGTGCCTTGCTTTTCCCAATACTTTTGAGATATGTAGGACACTCATGTTTCATGTGTCCGAACCCATGACATCCAAAGCACTTTGGTCCTGCAGGAACAGTGTACTGACTGCCATCCTTAACATCCTTCTTCCCTTTGTCTTGACTTTTAAACTAAAAAGAACTGAACTACCTACTGTCCTTGTCGAAGCTCCTTCCATTGGCATTCTTCATAAATTTCTTGAACTGTCGAGTGATGTAGGACTTCATCTTAGAATCTTCATCATTGTAAGACTCATCTGTATCACTGCTCTTTGCCTTCAAGGCCATGCTTTTACCTTTACTTGACTTGCCAATCCTAGATAATCCTATTTCATAGGTTTGCAAGTTTCCTACCAGCTCAGTCAAAGGAATCTTATCAATGTCCTTTGATTCCTCTATCACCGTAATCTTGGCATGAAATCTCTCAGGTAGAGATCTGAGCACCTTCCTAACAATCTTGGGTTCAGGGATGTTCTCCCCAAGATTGAAAGCTGAGTTCACTATGTCCTTGAGCTTGGTATAGAACTCATCAAACGACTCATCCCCCTCCATCTTAATTTCTTCAAAACTTGTAATGAGCCTCTGAAGCTTTGAATCTTTGATGGCCTTTGTTCCTACATAGGTTGTTTGGAGGATGGTCCAAGCCTCCTTAGCAGTTTCAGTTAAGGATATCCTTTTGAACTCCTCATTTGTGACTGCGCTAATAGGGCATTTAACGCTCAGCTGTTGAAGTTAGCCGCCTTGATCTTACTATCATCCCAATCGGCTGGTTCTTCTGTTGGCTTAGTCCAGCCAATCTCTACAGCTTGCCACACCTTTTCATCTAAAGACTGCAAGAAAGCTCTCATACGTACTTTCCGGTATACATAGTTAGTGCCATCAAATAAAGGAGGTATAATTAAAGAATGTCCTCTATCCATGACAAACAAGGGTCAATGGATCAACACAGCAAAGATTAAACCCTAATCAGAGTGTGCCTGCTCTGATACCACTTAATAGGTCACAATCTAAATGACCCCTTATGATTAACCCTAATTAATTAATTTAGCCAAGTAATTAATTAATCAATTAATCATGCAATTTTATGGAAGTAAAAACAAATCACCAAAAACTAAATATGCAGTGAAAAATAAATAACACGGTGATTTGTTTACGAATGGGGAAAACCCTAATGGCAAAAATCCCATCGAGTGATTTTTAGGTCACCACTCCCGAAACTTCACTATTATCAAATTAAGTGGTTACGAGTAAATGAATCTCAAGTACCTTACCAACCTACAATTGAACCCTTACCCCAATACCCAATTGGACTTGATCTGTAGCGACAGTTTCCACCTTTGATGCATGGCTCCCAAGTACGTGACTAACCAATGCGCGGATCCAAGTACGCGACTTCAGAACACCAACTAAGGAAGAATGGTTGGTTGCAAAGTTCTTCAGTTCATCCTTTATGATGAATAGCAGGAAGATGCTTGGTTATAAAATCCTATGGTGCAAATACACAGCAACTTCTTGATGGAAGATGAACTAGGTCAAGAACTTCGTCTGTTGATCACAATTTGCTTGAATAGAGATTGCTCAATGCTAATGCCACTTGTGTCACACTTGATGGCTCTTGAAACAATCCTTTTATATGTTTAGGGTTAGAAGAAAAGAAGGACCAAAAACATATTCACGGATCCCAAGAAAATCAGATTGGAAATCTGAATTTTTAAATCTCGACAGATAGCAGGTGTCGAGGTAGCTATCGAGTAGGTGTCAAGCTTGAAAAACTTTGCACTTCAGCTTGCTTTTTCTTGGACAAACTTGATGACTTCAACACTTAACTTTGAAACATTGTTTCTTGAAGTATTAAAAATACCTAGAACTACCCAATTACAAGTAGAGTGCGTTTTGTCAAAGGATTAGCCAATTTACATAACTAAGTGACATATGTTCTTAATCAAGTTAAAACATATATGTTCTAACAGTTCTAAATTTCTTGTCTTGGAGGATATATTGATTTTGCTTTCATGGGCCTCTTAATGATGTAGTGTAAATTTTATGGAAGTTAGTCATAATGTTGGAGATGATGTTAAATGAGTTAACTCTATAAATTGGAGTTTATGCCTTGTGAATCCATTTGTTGAGAAATTATGGAAGTAGAATATATTATTATTGATGAGGTTAAATACTAGGCTTGCCTAATTAAGTGATTACTTGGCAATTCCTAAATTGTGGCTAGATGCAATTTCAAGTTCTATACTTATTGTGATAGGTTTACTTGATATTGTTTAGGTTCGAGCTAATCTCCTTGGAGCTTGGAGAATTATGATTTTGCGGTTGCGAGGTAAGTAACTTTTTAATGGGATTTTGAAAAATAACATAAATGTTGTTTTTGGGTTAGACATGTTTTTGGAAATTACCTATGGAAACTATATTTTCCTAAAAACTATTGTGTCGTAACCTTAACATATATATGATTATATATATGAATATGCATCATATTTGGTATTGCATTTGGGGAAATGCATGAATTGTTGATATAGAAAAATGAGCATTTTTTGTTTAATCTTGATAAGAAAATCTTGGCTTTTATGTTGTATTGGAAAATTTAAGATGCTTATCTTGTCTTAGTATTTCGAAAATTGATAGAAAATCTCTTGACAAGAATGAAGTTGAAAACCTTAGAAACTTTGTAGAAGTTAGATTATTTAAGGTTTTTTGAAACTACCTGGATATGAACTATGTGTTTCAAAGTAGTGTAACCTGTGAGTTTATGTTGTTTTAACACCATGCCATGTGTGATTTCCCGGTGATCACCCAATTTGGTTTTCATGGTCTTTGTGACAACGAAATCAAGTTTAGGTCAGTGCCCTTTCACTTTGGATGATGCGTTCTTCCTTGCTATCCATGGGGGAAAGAGGATTCCTTGATTGTGTGTGGGTGAGGCTGCTACCCATGGGGCCAAGAGATCACATGCAAGAGAGGTCCTATTTGACGTGCTCTCTCTGTTGCCCATCAGGGGAGAGAAAAACCTTGAGGATATGGGTGAGGCTGGTGTCCATGGGGCCAAGAGTCTGCATACCAGAGAGGACAATATCATGTCAGTTGTGAATGGGTGGATCCCCTAACCGGTCTATGTGGTAGTGTGGTATATTTGAGATAAATTACCATATGTTAGAAATTATGGTTTTGGAATTATGCTATTATTGCTCACAGATTATAGCATATGGTTTCGAAATATTTACTTTGAGGAACTTATATTTCATTATTTAATCATTCTTGTCATATTACTATTATTATAGTAGATGAAACTGCATTTCCCCCACCCCCATTAAATATGCTACTTACTGGGCTCTGTCTCATCCCATTATTTTATAACCTTTTCAGAGTAGGCAACAGTCTTTCGAGACAACTTTTTGGTGGCTAATAGTAGTTAGACTAACTACTGATGGAGGCTAAACTTTTGTAATGGGTATATTAGATGGTGTAAATCTTAGAATAGGCTTGACTCATTCTTTTATATATTAAAGTGGTTGTGATGTTATTTCCACTCATGGGACAAGTTGTGATATGTAATTAATTATTCAGACCTCTATTCTTTTGTGGCCAATGGTCTTTGTAATTATTGCTTAGAGCTTTGACTTACTTTGAGAGTATATTCAATGAAATTATTATGATAATTCTTAATGTTGGTTTTTGATATGATTTATGTGAATTGGATTGTCAAAAAAAAAAAAAAAAAAAAAATTTACAGGTTCTTTAAGATGTCTTTTTCATGCCTTGGACCCTTTGTGGTTTGGGGTGTGACAGTTATGGTATCAGAGCTTAGGTTATGATTCTGTAGACATTGAAAATAGGAATTGATTTTGATTTTGATTTAAGTCAGAGCATTAGGGGTTTGATGAATTCTTTATTTTGTTCCTTTGTTTCAGCTTCCACCTGCTATTCCTTTTTCCTTATCAATCTTTTCTATGTTAACCTTCTATGTTTCCTTGTGATTTACTTGCTTGTTTCTTGGGTATAGGTATAAGTACTTTGGTATACTATGCCCCCTAAAAAGAAAGCACGTAAAGTAAGGCATGTGGATGAGGTTACAGCTCCAGAGCATGGCCATAGGCAACGCCAAGAGCGTGAGAGACCTGTCACTCCTAATGGTAGTGAGATTGATGAGGTGGCAGTGGCTGACAGGATCTATGCTATGATTGCTAGGGCAATCCAGGGTGGTGAACGTAGGAGGGAGGATTTCCTTTTTGGGGAGTTCCGTAAGCAAAATCCTCAAACTTTTGATGGGGGACCTGATCCTATGGCAGTAGAGAATTGGCTGCTAAAGATGGAAAAATTACTAAGAGCCCTTGAATGTACTGATGCTCAGAAGGTGTCGTATGCCACTTATGCCCTTCAGGGTCCTACTGATAGATGGTGGTCAAGCACTGAGAAATTATTGGAGACGAGTTGGGAAGGGACGCTCCCATTACTTGGGAGAAGTTTAAGGAAGTTTTCAATAGGACATACTTCCCCGATGTAGTGAGGGACCGTAAGGCAAGGGAATTTTTTGATTTGGTTCAGAGGGCTATGGCAGTGGATAAGTATGTTGCTAAATTTGTTGAGCTCTCTCGTTTTTCTCCTTACTTGATTCCAAATGTGTCCAAGAAAGTGAAAAAGTTCTGAGAAGGCCTTAATGATAGGATTCGCCTTTTCATTATAGCCTCTGGAGTGGATACTTTTACTGAGGCTGTGAAGTGAGCAATGAGTCTTGAAGAAGACTCTAAGTACAACCCCAGTTCCAAGGAGAGTGAAAAGAAGCAAGGGCCCTTTAATTCTCAAAATGGTAAGGGTCAAGGACATAAGAAAGGATTCTTTAAAAGCTCGGGTAATAGAGGACAATCCTTTAGGCATAGCAAGAGTGCCTATCCTCAATCTGGTGACAAGAAGTCTTGCTCTCGTTGTGGTAAACTTTATGATGGACAAAATTGTGATGGGGTCAAGATTTGTTTTGCTTGTAAGCAACCCAGACACTTTGCTAGAGATTGCCCAAGTTCTAAGGGCTCGGGTTCCTCTTCCTCATCTCAGGTTGCAAAGGGTAATGACAATGGGAAGAAGGTGCAAGGTAGAGTATATGCCTTGACTACTCAGGATGCTCAGGCCACAGATACAGTGGTGGCAGGTATACTTCCTTTGTTCTCTGCACATGCTAAAGTTCTTTTTGATCTCAGTTCTACGCATTCTTTTGTTTCTTGTGCATTTGCTAAAAATCATGACAAGAGCCTCGAACTACTTGATTTTGAGTTATCGGTTTCTACCCCTGTTGGTGATACTTTAATGACTAATCTTGTGCTTAAGTCTTGTATTATTTGTATTGAGGGTAGAGAGTTATTTTCCCTATAAGTCACATTGATATTACCTTTTCTTTTCAGCCGAAAAAGCAAACTTTAGTCTTGGGTGTGTTTTCAAATCTCAGCTCCCTCCCCCTCTGGCACCCCCAGTGAGGTGTCTGATAAAATATGCTTGTTTTGTAGATGGGACAAGAGGAGATTAAGTGCTAGCCGAACATCCTATCTGAATAGGACTGAGGCTGCTAATGTAGAAAAGATTGTTACTACTTTCTTAAGGAGCGGTGTAGTGCCTAGTCAGGTTATTATGGATCTTCTTTACTTCTGAATTGGTGCAGTTCTGTTCTCAGTTATTAATTATATCCCTTACATCACAGATTGGGGTGATAACACCATATGAGGGACAAAGAGCATATATTGTGAACTATATGTCTAGAAATGGTGCTCTTAGACAGCAACTTTACAAGGAGATTGAGGTAATGTTTATATTGAACTCATCAGTCCTAGGGCGCAATAACTTTGTCCTGCTGTTTCTAAAAACTTGTGTGTATTACAGGTTGCAAGTGTAGATTCATTTCAAGGAAGGGAAAAAGACTACATTATTCTGTCATGTGTGAGGAGTAATGAACATCAGGTTAGTGAATCAAAACAACGCAAAGGCTAATTGATCGTGTATCAAATTAATCAAATTCATTAGCTCTGTTTTTTTATTTTTTTTCCCCAAAAAAAGAGTGACCTTGGTAAACAAGCGCTAATTTCTACGAATTGAGAGAGAGCGAAAACCTAAGCGTAGAAGAAATTTGAGCTGAGTAAAAGGTTTTCCTGAGGAAATGGATTTCTCAAATGTGAGAGTAATTCATATTTTCCTTTCCTTTTTCCGAGATCTCTCTCTCTCTCTCTCTCTCTGAGGACTTTGCTTGCAAATTGACAATTGAGAATTTGTGGGGTTTAGGGTTTTTGCTTTTTACTTTTTTTTTTTGGTTTCCCACAGTGTTTCCTCAAGGCTTTCAACCAGAGACTAATCACTGTTCGTGTCGGGTAAGCCCACGAAGGGGTAAAGCACTGGCCCAGGAAATTCTTTTCAAAGTGCAGGTAGCAGTACTCAAACTAGGGAGCACACCTAGTCAAGCCCAGTACAAGCACTTTGAGACCAAGAGCCCAACCAACTTGGCCAACCTCCTTGGTTTTCTTACTTTTTAACTATTGCCTATTTTTACTATTACTAGTATTATTAGGATTTTAATTCTTGAGGTAGAAGTAACGGACCCAAGTACCCGACCCATGCATTTACAAATACTTTTTTTTTTTTTAATTACGTAATAATTTTGAGTTTATATATATATATATATATATATTTCAATTTTTTAAAAATTTTATCTATTAAAGTCAAAATATTATAATTCATTTTAATTTTCCGCTTCTAACAACTTTCTAAAATTGTTTCTCAAAAAAAAAAAAAAAAAAAAACAAAAAAGAAATCTAAAATTTAGCATGTGCATGTCACTCCCTCGAAATTTCAAATACTACAATAAGCTTAGCACATATCGATTTAGCTAACATAACCACTTGGGACATGTGAAAATAGCCCTTAAAGGTTGGTCGGTCTTGTGCCATGTCACTCCCTCATGTCACATTTGCATGCCATGTCAACATCTTTTGTGTATTGCATTAGATTCATGTATTAATAATTTAATATTATAGTTCTCTAAAGGAAAACTTTAGGCTAGTTTGGTTACATGGAAGGGGAAGGAAGGGAAGATATAAGAAAAGAGTTATTTTGTTTGGTTAAAATGAAATTGAGGAAAGAAAGGAAAATTGGAGGAAAATATCTTTGTGGGACCCACCATTTGTTCAATTCTAAAAATTGCTCTTATGCCCTTGAAAAGTTTGAATTTCTTGTGAAATTACTTTTATATCTTTATTCATTTGTAATTTTAAACTCTGCTTATGTTTGTGCTTAGTATTATGTATTTAGTTCACAATTGATCTCAAGTCTAGTTAAATGAGGAGAGTTGCAGTATGTTAACGGCCTACGTAAAATTTAGTTACTTTCTTATGAATAGATCCAATTATATAGAAAATTATATTTAAGCGGCTCTGACTATTGTCAAACTATTGCTGTTTTGCTCTCTCTGCATGTGTTCTTAGGTCCACTCTACCGTCTTTTTCTTAAGTGTATGATGAATGGCTTTCATTTGTACTAATAAGAGAAGTATGATAACCAAGTTTTATATGTATTATTTTATGTGCATCATCAATTCCTTTTAAAAATTTCTAGCATCTATTTACTTGGTTGCTGCTTTTCCTGGTTTGATTACCTATTAATGATTCTCCGATAACATTGGATTCTTGTCACTTATCAGAGTGTGTCTCAAATTCTTATTTCGATATCGTGTTTGTGTGTTACAGCATGGTCTATATGTATCTTGTTTATGTGTTTGGCTTCTTTCTGCTCAATGTCTTCACTGCATGGGCTGGCTGTCAAAAAACAAAAAAATCCGAATATGTAAAATCATAATGTTGATCTGCACTATTCTATAGGTATTAAGGTGTCTGACACTGGCTTAGCTGCACCAAGCCAGTGGGATCTAGTATCTGATCAGCAATTGTTGAGGGAGAAGCCTCTGGAGGTGTGTATTTTGCTTATATAAGGTTCTCTTTAGCAATAAAGTGTTTGTAACAATCTGAGAAGAATTCTTTGCTTTGTCAACCAGGTGGCAAGATGCACACAGATCATCAGTCCAAACACTGAAGATGCCAAATATGTTATAAATTTTTGTTATACTGGAAAGGTATACTTCAATTTGGCCTTCACCTCATGTAGTACATTTTTTTGGAGGTGTTTGAAATATGAAATTTTTCTTCACCCACCAAAACTAATACCGCCAATTTTCAAGTTTTGTCCATCTATTTTCATATTTTTCAAGTTATTTTTAAGCTTACATTGTCCCAATCAGTGCCTTTTCTTTTCTTTTGTTGAAATATGAACAAGTGGGAAACTTGTTGGTGCAAACACAATAATAATAGAAACTAAGAGAAACTGAATAGTATGCTAAATATTATTAATTTAAAGAACAAAATTACACAACACTATTTAGACTGAGGCGTGACACTCGCTCTCTTTAAGGAGATTCAAGCCCTTGGTTGGCTAATCTTTGTAACCGGTGCAGGCCTTCTCTGACTTGTCTCCCCCAAAATACAACAACCCAACAAATGTTGTATGGCTAGAACAGCTTCTGCACAAAGTGTTTAAGCCCAAAGCTCCACCAGAAAAACACCTTTCTTTGGCCCGAAATTTCTCAAGTATTTAGGAATACTATTGAATTCACTCTCTCACACAACACTCTTTACTTTTAACTATTTTCTTCATTCACTCTTGATATGAATTAGTCCATAGCATAGCCGTATATATAGTCTTCCAACCCTTCACATAACCTACATGTTATTTATTAATTTAGAAAACTTCTCTTAATTTATTTAATCTAACTTACATACAAGTAACTCTTTCTTTAACAAATTATAACTCATCTCTTTATTCATCTTCAGTTATTTTGAGTTTCAACATATTTAATTTAAAATGTACTAACATTTTTGTTTTTAAACTTAAATGTTCAACTATGTTTTCTAATGATATCTGCATTTTGAATTGCTTCAGTGTCTTATATTTTATGCCCTGCAAACAGATGGTGGGATTTTATATGGACATGGCATTTTAGCCGAAACATACTGAGCCTGAATCTTAATTTTGTTTATTAACTCATTTAGTCATGCATGTAACAATTGGATCTGATATAATTCTAATTTATTGACTGCAGTATGCTGTTGCTCTGGGTGACACAGTTTCCCCAACTGACATTGAAGAAGGCATGCGTGTGGGGTAAGTTTCTTATTTGTTACCTTCTCAGATTTTACTAAAATATTTTTTATTTTTTTCCGACCTTCTCTGGTTATTCCTATTTATACATTCTTTCAGCATAAATTGCCCGGAGTTTGTTGCCAAGGATAAAACCCTTAATTTTGTGGCCTATAGGTTATGTATTGATGTTTGACTGCTGGTTCCCTTCTGTACAGGGAATTGGACTCCTTAATGATCCCCGTAGGCTCAATGTTGCTCTAACTCGTGCTCGATATGGTATTGTCATTCTGGGGAATCCTAAAGTCCTGAGCAAACAGCCACTGTGGAATAGCTTATTGACACACTACAAGGTAGTTCCTTGTTTTATGCTATTGTGGTTTATCTAAGGCTCTATCTTATTGCACTTGCAATGTGCTAGAGTTGATTTTGGGATGTTGAAGCTAGTCAACTATTATTCTTTGTCTTAAAATGGATCATAACCTTTCCCTCTTTGGTTCTCTAAATGTATTAAAGATTCTGTAAGTGGAATTTGTACTAAATGTTTTTTTTTTTTTCCAAAAAGCAAACAATATTATCAAAGGTGATACCACTTTGATTGTCTAATCCTCGTGCCATTTTAAAAGTTTATTTTTGAGGCAGAGGGACCATTTCACAGATTGGCAGTACTTTTTATCTTACATCGTGTGCATATTATCCTATTATTTATAATTATATCAGAGACTTGGTATTACATGATACTCTTTTAATTCAACATCCTTAATTGTTGACCTTTCTACATGAAGTGATTAGTGGTTCTTGTTCAATATGTAATGCATGGTATTGCAGATCACTTGTAGATTGATGCAACTAATCCTTTTTTTTTGTTACTAAACAACGTCCTCTCCTATTTTTTTTGCCAATGTTTCATCAGGAGCATGAATGCTTGGTTGAAGGACCTCTGAATAATTTGAAACAAAGTACGGTTCAATTTCAAAAGCCTAAAAAGGTAGGTGATGGAAATTCAAAAGTCGATATGAGTTTCTTTTAATTTTTGGGCTTTCCTTCCTCTTTTTTTTTTTTTTTTTCAGAGAGAGAGTTGGGGGGGGGGGGGGGGGGGGGGGGGGGGTTAATGGTTGGGGTTGGTTATCAATTATGAAGCATTTATGCGGATAGGAGCTGATATTAATATTGGAAAGTATCTTGAAATAGATCTACAACGATAGGAGGCTTTTCTGTGGTGGTGGACCTGGTGTTGTGCCTAATGATACTTTTGGTTCTGTTGCCTCATCTCCAAATGCTGATAGAAGAAGCGGTCGTGGTAGGGGTATGTTATTTATAACATATTGTATATTTACATTATTTGTATTTTCCTGGAATGACACTTTACAAATAATGTAAAGTGCATGAATCCAAATTATACTGAATTTAAGTTCCCACGGATAAAGCCTCATCCATGGCAGAAGGTATCCATTTCCTTGCTTGTATCATTTTTATATTGTCTTCAATTGTCTTTGTTCTTGAGTGCCTTTTTGTGTGGGCTGTCTAAGTTTCACAGTTTTTGGAGGATGCTTTAGTGAAAGTGTTAAGAGCAGACATCCCTTGGACTGGACATTGTTTGGCTAGTTGAGGACATCTAATATGACCAAGATCCTATTTATATAGTAACTGTGTAGGAAACATATAAAGGTAGAACTTTTGAGCAAGGCTCTGCTCAGGAACCAAAGAGGTAGCGGTTTTGATTCCCTTGAGTTGTTGATGTGTATGCTTTTCTGGTTCGTAGGTGCATAGAGTAATATTAGGAAAAAAAGGAAAATAAGATAAAGTGTATTTAGGTCAATGGTTAGAGAATGTGTAGAAGTCTGAGAGGTGTTACAATGGGGCTTGGCAATTGGCATGGGGAGAAGCAGTTGGTATATATTATGGGTCATGAAATAACTTTAAACCATGAATGACTTCTGCTTAGGGCAAGGCTTCTGCTAGCTATTCTAGGAGCCGAGGAATCTTTTATGTTGTTCCCTGGAAGAATTGATGATTACTTTCATAGTGTTTATTGTCTTTGGTTGCTCATATTAACCCATGCATATTATTTGCTTCATTTAATTGAACAATGTGTCTGTTCCTTCTCCCCCCGCCGCCCCCCCCCCCCCCCCCCCCCTTCTTCATTTAAGATTGTTCTTTTCCTTTGCAAAACTTGGTTGAACCTTTCACACATTCCCACTGTTTATATTCATGTGTGCATATGTAACCTTTAAAAAAAAAAAATTCAGTTGTAATAGTTATCTAGTTAGCAATTAGGCAGTTATGAAATGTGATTTAGTTATCATGTATGTATACAAATAATGTATTTTCCTGGAATGACACTTTACATTATTTGTACTAGTGTTTAACCCACGCAATGCGCAGAATCATTTTATGAATTAGAAAACAATCAACTTAATATATTATACTTAACGCGATGATAAAATAGGGAAGGGGATTGGTGGTTAGTTGTTCAAATAATGATGTTAATATGTAGGTGTTCTTTTAAAAGACAGACATAACTTAAACATCAACACATGTGATGGTTAGTTGTTCATTTTCGTGGTTTTTCTTTTCTTTTTTTGCGCATTCTTTCCTGGAAGATTCATAGGTTTTAAAGTGTATTTTTCGGTTTTTCAAAAAAAAAAAAAAAAACTATTTTTAGTAAAATAAAAAATAATTATAATAATGACCATGGGAGATTCATCGACTTTGGGCTTGATCAATTTATCCCGACGGGCCCAATTATAAATCCCTACTTCTATCTCCTCATAATCATTTTTTCTCTTCTTGGAGGAATATGAAACTTAATCTTAAAATGAAATTTTAAATTATAAATCCCTACTTCTATCTCCTCATAATCATTTTTTCTCTTCTTGGAGGAATATGAAACTTAATCTTAAAATGAAATTTTAGACTCTAATTCTTATAGGGCTCCCAAGTTGGAACCCTTCTATATTTTTCTCTATAAAATTGAATTACAATAGCCTTTAAGATTATGTATTTGAAAGTTAGGGGAAACTGATTAGTAGGTTTGGTTTGTTTATGATTTCTTTCTTGGTGGCTTTGTGCATTAAGATTAGAGTTTGAACCTGTGTGAGAAACTACAAAGTTGAAGTGCAAGTATCATATTCTCTCTACCAGTACCCACATTTACCATTCCACACCATCCATCTGATTGCTTGCACATGTTAAAAACATGGTGAAAATAGCACTAAGTTGAAAATTCCATATGATCATTGACAGACAAATTTTAAAATGGTCTTTAACCATGATTAGATGTCCATATTTTATTGGTGCAGTAGAATTTTGAGAAATTTTTAAGCATTATTTCATTCTCATAATGACTAATAAAGTATCTATATATAAATCACTTTCTCAATAAAAAGAAGTATCTGTAAATCAATCAAATCTTTGATACCCCTTTGCAACTTTAGCTTTGTGGTCATGCCACATTGGCTGCTGCACACACAATGTACATTACACTTTCAGATTTCAAATTCTACAATTTCAATTACTCTTCCAAAATAGCAGAACAGGTAGGATCAAAAACAGGAACTGAAAATTAAATTGAATTCTGTAGTTGCTATTTTGCCTTCTAATCTGAGCGTGCTAGCTGCTGCTTCATTTCGAATAGTGATAACACTTTCTCTTTCTTAGCGCTCCATTCCCCCTTGAATAGTAAGCGGTAAGTCATTGGTTCAAATCCAATAATAGGTAAAACCGGCTGAAACCCCTATTTTTGCTAGCATGACAGCAAGTACAGAAACTAATGTTTAATACCTTGGAGTTCAGAAACGGCACACATCAAACTTATTTTCAATCAGTATTCCCGAAAATTTTGAAGCTGGAAAGAGAACTAACAGAAGTATATGAGCTTGTATAAAAATCATTAGTAATAAGTAGGACAAAGCAAGAGAGATGAAGTCAAACCAAATCAACCACTTGTTCGATAGGTAAACCTTTTTCTAGTATTACATTAATACATATTAATGTCTTGAACATATTATGAGCGAAACTGTCAACCAAATCAATCATTCACATGGTAGGTAAACCCTTTTCTAGTATTTCATCAATACATATTAACTTGTTGAACATCTTCAAAAGAGCACAACAGTATAGTAAAATTTACAAATAGTTATATATGAGGGATTGAATTTATCACCAACCCCACTACACTGTAGGTAACACACTTCCAATTTTTGGAATACATATCTATTCCGTGCAAAGTTAAGTTTTGCAACATCATACATCTTCATGAGCAGTTAGTGTCATAACTTGCAAGTCCAAGCAACTCTGGACCTTCTAGCCGGGGATTATTCTCAAAGCTACACCATTGGAACAAAATAAAGATAAATTCCTTTGGCCACTGGTTTAAACAGACCTGAAAAAATTAAAAAAAAAAAAAAAAAGGAAGAACAATTGGTAGCAATGACATAAAATATATGGCAAAGCTTTGGTTATGGTGCAAGCCCTGCAGTGCAGAAGCAGCAATCGCATGGATATTGATATGTAAGTGACTTTTAAACCAGTAAATTTGTCTCTACAATTCTAGTAACTGATCTGATTCCACAAAAGTGAACTATAGGATGATCTGGATTGATCCTTAAATTTATCATAGTACAATCCTACAATCTGGAATATGATTAGTTCGAGACCCAGCTTTAAGTAATGGAGCATTAGAATCTTTTCAACTAAAAGGGGAAAACATTTGAAGATACCAAAGCATTGGTAAATCGTTTGTTGTACTGAGGATCCCTAATCAAAGAATACCCACTGCACCAGCACCATAACCTTTAAAAAAATGGCAGGAAACTCACAAATAAATTTTTTATTTGTTTTTTGAAGGTTAATAACGATTCCTGTAGCATAAGATCAATAGGATGCAAAAGAAAAAAAAGAAGTGTAATAATCATGTGATCACAAAAACAAACCCCTCATTTTAAGTATTCAGTAACTTTCAAATTCTAGAAAGCCAAGAAACTACACTACAAATCATATTAAAAACAAAACGAAAACTCTCCCCTTTTACCATCAAACATCCCTCATCACCCATGTATCAATAGATTAAGGAAATCTCAATCCTGGCATAGAGACATCAATGTACTTATTCTATTGATAAAAAAAGTTTATCAGTAGAATAAGTTTACATTGTTGCTACCCACTCCATAAACAGAACCCTTGAAAATTAAGTAGATAAGAAAAGGGTACGAAGAAACGAACTTGATGCATAATTTTGAAGCATTTTTTATGTTAGAATTAAATGATTTCAAATTTAAGGGGCAAACGAAAAGAAAAACAAAATCTTACAAAAATCTACCAAATAGGGAAAAACATTCTAACCAAATAACAATAATCGACAAAATAGAACCCAAAAAATTGGAAAAATAAAATGGGAAATCAGGTTACCTTTAACCTTGATTCAATCATTTTTTTGACATAATGATTCCTAGAAATGTATTACAAAATTTAAAAGATAAGTGACTGATAGGAAGCCAAAACTTTTTTTCTAATCAAAACATAGTCACTAACCAAATTGAGTCTTAAGAATTGAAAGTGGTCTCTACCATATTTAGACGTACCAAAATCAAGACTTCAAGTTATGGTAATTCAGTAACAATAATTAAATCCAAGCTCGTAATTATAGCATTCGGCAATCATAAGATCATGAAGTATTGTCTTCTTTGATTTTAACTGTAATGTAAACTTCTAGACATATAAAATTTAGGTATAAACAGCACTTCATGTGTGGGAATCACTATTTTTTTTTTTTTTTTTTCCCGTAGAGCATAATCAACACTTACAAAATATCACTAATAGAACTCAAAACCATAAAAAGCAAGACAATGTAATCATTGAGTTAGACTGAATTGGAAAACCTCACAAACACAAATAAGCCAACTTGATTACAAAACATAGCAGACAAAAAAATTCAAAGAGAACTCTATCTATTTGGCTATCGGAAGAAGATTGAAAAAGATTAATGGAATCATAATAGGGTTATAGGTCAATTGAATCTAGAACAAAAAACAATTCAAACCCAAATACATCAATTGGAAAAATTTAACCGAAAATATGAGATAAACAGAGGAAAAATCAGACTGTCCTAATCTTTTAGTTTCATTTAGTAACTCTTCTTAAAAAACACCCAAATGTCTTATTTGAAAGAGAACTCCATAAATTTGTGCTTCAACAAAAAGAAGGGAAAATGAGGTTTCTTAAATTATAGAAAATAAATTGAAGTTGTAATCTGGCTTGAATTGAAAAATGTGCAAGATTGATCCCATAGTACCATTGACTGCTCATGGGACACCAAGACTGAACTGGTTCAAAACGTATTTCTAAATTTATCCATTTAAAAAAATATTAAATTTATTAATACTCTGCATATCAAGAAAAAGAATAAATATACACAGATTTAGGAGTAAGCATTGTTCTAAAAAAATTACTTAGAAACAGATAGACTGCGGGTAAGAGTTCTAAAGACTTTTCCAAAAGACACCATCTCTAGATAAATGGTAAAATTTATAATATTTGACCAAAAAGAATAACATCCCAAAACAATAACTAAATATATCCTTCTGTGTCACTCTTGTAAACAACATCCATCCCATATAGCATCTTGCCAAAGACAACATGGTAGTCCATCCAACCTTTTAAAGGAAACAAAAAGCAAGCATGTAAGAAAGGGAAAAAAATCCAGGCTATAAAAACTGTGCACTAAACAGATGGTACAAATTATCATTGTTCAAAAACATTTTAAAAAAAATATAAAAAATCCTCCACACCATTAATACAGCCAGCAGATGTCACCAAGTCTTAGTCTTCTTCTCATATATTATCTCATGTAAAGATATTGCCTTAAGGTGCACACATGTTGCTAATTCAGCACATGGACACTCAAATTCATGTAATGAGTCTACCCACACCTAAATATGAAAAAAGATCTTGATCTACCTTAATCGATAAAATCTTCAAATTAGCACTTGAATCAAACCATTCACTTACAAACCAACAACTTTAAGAACAACACTACTTATTTAATAGGAAAAACAACAGCCTGAGCCTATAAGCAAAAATTAGTGAAATTAAGATGGATTTGCTTGTTCCAAATGGGAATGGGATGAATGTTTTGCAACATGAATCCACCCAAAAATTACACCCAAGACAAAATAAGCACAGCTAAGCAAATGCATCGTGGGATTGCAACCAACTACTTGAGCCTATTTATAAAGGTATTATATAAAGCAATTAATGAGCTTGTAGATGTACCAAAGCCTGAAATTTTTTAAATGTAATGTTACATATGTTTTCAACATGGTAACCGCATGATGTAGGACCAAATTATAAATTATAGAAACGGTGTGAGTCAATAAATATCTCAACCAATAAAAAAATCAAAGCAAAACAAACAAACCACTCCGATTAGCAAAAAACCATTACCAAACAGAATAGAATGAATAAACAAAGTTAGTTTATACCTCTTAGATATAGAAGAAGGTTTTGATATTCAATGCCCGATTACTGTTCCTCCTTCGATTTAGTATTTTGTACCACAACCGATAAAATTAAACCACAAACTCAGTACCTGGAATAAAAAAAAAAAGAATTGAAAGAAACAGAGAGAGAGTCAGCAAGCAAACAAAAAGACTCATATTAGTCACAAACACAAACAAAAAGGCCATTTAAAAATCAAACAGATGGACCACAATACAACGGAAAGTCAAATTCCCAAACTTTGATGGATATATTTACCAACACAATGAAGAATTGCAATGTACCCATCTATTTTAAGTTCCAGTTAAGTTCTTAAAATCTCTTTTTTTAAGATTTTCTTTTCCCATAAAAAGTTTTCACTTATAGTCTTATTTGTGTTGTTGTTAAGGAAATCTTTGTTCTAAATCAAAGCAATTGCAAATGGAAAAGAGATTTCATTGAACAATGAAATAAAGAGAAAAATTTAGGCTATCATACCTTTCATTTTATTGTAGAGAACCCGATGGAAAAAATTAAATTAACAATTCAGATAAATGACATTTGAAAGTTTGAGAAGATATGCTAACTACCCATGAGGCGTCCAACAAAACCAAACGACGCTAATAAATTGCAGTGGACAGTATTTACGAAGTTTTTTTTTTTTTTTTTTTTAGATAAATATAGAAATTTTATTTGATAAAAGGGAAATACATGTACAAACACATAACAACCTTGTAAGCATAAACATAGGGGAACAAATACCTGTTCTGCAGAAAACAAAATCTGCAACAAAATAAATACAGCCCATGGACATAGAATACAGAAACAGCAGCAGTTATTACAATTACCCTGCTGTAAACACAGATTATGCAGAAAATCCTTTCTGTTCTGCAGAAAACAGAATATGCAGCAACAGAAATACAGCCCATGGACAACATTACAGAAACAACAACAGATATTACATTCAACCCCCCTGTAAGCACAGATTATGCAGAAAATCCTGAACCTATTCTACAGAAAACAGAATATGCAGCAGCAGAAATATAGCCATGGACATACATCACAGAAACAGCAACATATATTACACTCAGCCCCCCTGAAATCACAGATTATGCAGAAAATCCAAAACCTGTTCTATAGAAAACAGAATATGCAGTAGCAAAAATACAGCCACGGACGTACATCACAGAAACAGCAACAGATAAATCGTTTTTCTTTGGGTTCGAATAGATGCATCGTTTTTCTTTGAGTGTGGTGTTTCAAGTTTGTTTTACCCGTGTTTATTTTTGAAGTGTGTATTTTTTCTACATGATAGATAACTAAATCTAAATCTAAACCAGTCCAACCAAGGAATTCAAACCTAAATCATATTCAGTCCCTAGATTTGAAAACAAAAAAAAAAAAAAAAAAAAAAAAAACCATAAAAAAACAATAACTATACCGATCATAGGGTAATGGGTATGCAGCCTCTCTTTGTGCAGCGTGCATGTGGTTCCGACAAAAAAAAAACCTAGATTAAGATTGAAAAAGAAAAAAGTAATATCAGCGTAACATTCAACTCTATACTTATTTCCAATGAAAATTTCATGTAGAACTCAAAAACCCAAAACAGAAACGAATCACAGCCAAAATAAAATCTAAACCTATACAACCAAAAAAACTCCATAAAAAGTAACATTGCATACCCAAATCTGGAAAAATAAAAAATAAAAAAGAGAGAGAAAAATGTACCCATGCCGGTTTCGACAATCTGCGGTTCCCTCTCTGTATCCCTCTTAATCATTCTGTGTTTTAAAAACCTAAAACAAAAACAAATCAAATCTAAAACTATCCAACAAGAAAACTCAATTAAAAGTAACATCTCACACCCAAATCTGAAAAAATTTACCGGTGTTGATGGCCCATAGTTTTCTCTTTCTATGTTTTTGTGGTTCCGGTGGTCTGATTCTGCCTCTTTCTCTGTTTCTTTCTCCGTGTCCCAGGATCGCCTCTCTCTTTCTCTGCTTCTTTCCCCGTTTCTTCGTTGCCTCTCTCTTTCATCGCCTCTCTATTTCTATTTTCGTGTTTCTTTTAATATTAACCGGTTATTTTTTTTATATTTATAATGAGAGGCTTTGAAACGGTGCGTAGCATTGCCAAAATATATAAAGTATCACTTTTCAAAGTGACGTCACTTTTCTGATTTGTCAACATGGCATTAATTGTAGGCACTCACTTTCTCTCAGCTTCGTCTATTATATATATAGATATTTACATTATTTGTAATTTATTTTTTGTCAAGACTAATGAAATTTATTTGTTGGGTGGCTTAATATTACATGGTTTCACCTATCTGTTTATTATATTGATGTGTTACTGGCCTGGTCTGCTGGCTTCTCAAAGTGGATATGCTGTCGATTATGTTACTTGGATATGCTGTCGCTTATGTTACTCAAGGACCATAAGGTGGGTTTCCTGGGAACTTTCTAAACCAGAACTATCAAGCTGGATATTCTCGCTTTGGTACAGGGAATGATTTTATGTCCCAGGTTTGAGCTCATTACCACTCTGAATATGTTTATGCTTTCTTTTATCATTATTTCCTTTTCTTTTTTGAACTTATGCTTTGATTTCTGCTGTTTCAGGACACCACACCAAAGTGGTTCGCAAGGCCTATTTACTCAGGTTGGCTTCAATGACCCCTCACAAGATGATGCATCACAGAGCCACTTTGGTGTGGCAAATGCGAACCCACTTCAGTCTCAGGTTTCTTCAAGTTTTAATGGTGTGGCAAATGAAGATGAAAGTGATGATAAACCTCCTAACAAATGCATCTTAGTTTGGCAAGGGAATGTTGCCAAGATATGTCAGAAAAAAAAGCTTTCATAAGTTAGTTTTTATTTTTTATTTTTTTCCCCAGCCCCTGCAAACTCTGTCGAAAGACCTATACAATTTCACATTTTCTAACATCTGTTCTTATCTCTCAGCTCACGTGAAAGTTTCTTTTGTATTTGAAATTTACATTGTTTATTATTTATTTTTCATAGATGTATAGGCTTGGCCTTGGGTATAGGGTACGAAATTTTTTCCCATAATTAAGACACCAATTAGTCTCTTTCGATTAAGACAGCAGTTATTCAACAATAATTTTTTTTACTAATTTCAGTAATTTAAACCCACCTTCAACAGTATATAAACACATACCGAGGGACACACTCTGCTAGCCATCATCTGTAGCAATGCAAAAAAAAAGAATACAGACTTTTAGACAAATAAATAGAAGATTTATAAACCGCATAGAAAAGAACAAATACATGTTACAGCCACTTTTGTATTTGTATTTACCAAAGATTAAAAAAAAATGCCTCTACGTCAAAAATTCTATCGTAAGACTTATGTTGCTTAAGAATGAATACCAATCAATAGAAATAAAGAGATTGTAGGTGAGAGCAAATCAACAGAAGTAGCCATTGATCTATACCACATGAAATTATTTCATTATACCCAAAAATAAAAGTTTTTATTGTCATATAAAAATAAATGTAATTATAAACTTCTATATACAAAAATCTTGAACTCAATCAGGCTAAATATATATCTTTTACTCAAAACATTTGTACCATAATTATTCAAATATAAGAAAACTGAATACGTTAATTCTCTACAACCAAACTGACAGGACACTCAGAGGAAAAAAAAAAAAAATGAAAACTGTTAGGTTCTAAGGTCTTAGGATTTTATGTATTTAGAACTCTAATTTGTAATGTTGGCAAACCATGATCAAAACATTGTATTTAGTCTTGTTTAGACTTGCTCAAAGTTGGTTTAATATTGTAAAGTTGGAATCGAGTGGCTGCAAAAGTACTTGGGACTTTCGGCTTGGCTCGATTGATCGAAGAATAGACTCGATCGATCGAAAATCGCACAGGTTGAATTTTCTGCAGAATTTCCAACTCAGCCCTACTTCATTAAACGTTTAGGGTTATGTGTTTTTACCCTAGGTATATAAACTAAATCCTAGCCACGTTTTTGCAGGTTGTCCATATTGTTTTGTTGCTCATATATTGTTGTTTTGTGTGAATCTCGTGTGAGATCTTTGAAGAGACTTCCTTTACACAAAACTTAGGGGGTAGAGATGATTTCAACATCTTGAAGATCATTACTGTTGCAACCATTGGAACTTAAAAGAAAAGCAAGCGGGAAGCTTGTAGCTGATTGAAGAATTCAAGAAAGAAGTAGTCCGTGGATTCGGAGCCTGCGCGTGGTCGTGTCAGGAAGTTTTACTGGTGGGTAGCATTAGGAAGTCGAGTGGGGAGCTTGTAGTCCTTCTGTAAGAACTTCAATTCTTTCATAGTGAATTCTGTTATGCCTTGAGGATCGGTGGGTCAAATTCTGCTCAGGTTTTTACCAAGTGGTTTCCTGAGTGATCATATCTTGTATTTATTTATTTTCCACTGCTTTATATCTTGATATGATTATTTGATTTCTTTAACCTAGAATTGCAAAATTTGACTAAGTAACAACTTGGCTAATTAATCTAGGCTACCCAATCTGTGTGTTTAAGGGGTCTAAATTTCCATCAAAAACCCTAAATAAGAAATTTGAACTTGGAACCCAAAATAGTAAGAAATATAGTTCTAAAACAAGCCCAAAGTTGTAACATGACCTACTGATCTTCATGCCCATTGTTGTCATCAACATCACATTCACAATCCACCTCCCCATCATATAATTCTTAGATTCGAATCCAATCAAATAAACTAAAACTAAAGAAAGATGTATAACTTTAATCATAAGTGACAATGCAAAAAAACAAAAAGGGGGGGGGGGGTGGGGGGAGATTATAACAAAGGAAAAAAACCCAAACCCAAATCTAAACCCAAATCTCAAATTTAATCCAAAATACAAAAGATGAGAAAAACTAAGCATTTAATATGTCAAGCTAGCAAAAGCAATTAAGTTAAGAGAGCACTCGCAAACTTGATCCCAATAAATTTCCATATTGATAGTGGAATACACCCAACAACACATCATGGAAAAAAAATCCATCATAAAATTAGACTTTTTTTTTTTTTTTTTTTTTTTTAACACAAAGGTCCTAAATTCTTAAACAAAACAAAGAGGGAAAGAATTCATACATCTCTAGAAAAAAAATAAAAAACTAAAAACTGGTTTAGCTATTTGCCAAATTGAATTCACTAAATTGTATTTGTAGTAGAATTTATAGAAATTAAAATTTGAATGGCTCTTCGTGAATTGAAAACTCTTGAGAATTATAACTCATTAATAGTATGAAGTCTCTTAAACATTGAATCCCCAGAATTGCTCATAGTGAAAAATAAATGAGTTTAGTAAAAACACACTTTCTCTTGCATGTAGTCAGCATCTAGATACATGGTTTTCTCAAGAAACAACAATGACACTACGAAACAAATTTATTATCATTACAAAAATAAAATAAAATAAAAAATTGGATATGCACCATTCCAAGGCCAAGGGAATCCTCTTCACCTTATCTATGTAAATATTGCAATTTCTAAAAATGGGTATTCTTGATTTGTAGCAGTGAGCTTCAGCTTTGGCTTATATAAAAAGGGAAAGAAGTCTACCTTCAAAAGAGGCAACTTTAGCAGCAACAGAACTCAAAATGGAGCATTTGACTGATACCCATATGGATCTTTCAAGTCTTTGACCCTGAACAGAAAACTCTGTAGCTGATAATGCAAATTGGGCTCTACAGAAAAGTCTGTAGCTTAAATTGGGCTCTACAATATGTCCCATGTATTTTAGGTTGGTGTAAGAATTAAGAAACTTCTCCACATGAAATAGAAATATTGCCGGGTTTAAGAGAGACGTAAAAAAAAACAGAAACATGCTAGAACTCTTAGTTTCAGCTAAAAAGCATTTGTTGGACAATAATACGTTCACGTCTACTTTTTTACATTTAATTTTTTATATTCAATTTTTTTTTTTTTTAAATGTAGAGATTTTTGCATTAATTGTTAATATTTGTACAAAATAATAAATGTAAACATTCATTACCTGAAATTTTTTCATATTCTTTAGGCTTGAATTATCCTGAATTAATGTAAAGATAATAAAACTTTTTTGTAATGTAAAGTCAAGTATTTGGTAAAGATATTGGAAAGTTTATGCAATAGAAAAACTTGGCAAGAATACAATCGCTTATAGTAAAGCGAGCAAAACAATTTGACAATTTACAACTTTAAGGAATATATTGTTACCATGTCACCTTGTCACAAGAGCAATGCTATATACACAAAATATTTTACAACTTTTTTTACAATAATTATTTTGATGAAGTTATCATCCAAAAAAAAAAAAAAAAACTGTAAAATTTTAGCTATTTCCTCCCCCCCCCCCCCCCAAAACCACCCCATTTAAAGAAATACATATAATAGTTTTGTTTTTCGTCTCCCTCCACCTCTCACGTTGTTGTTGTTTTTTTAACATATAAGACG
The DNA here is from genome assembly GCA_030445155.1 of Quercus variabilis. NCBI lineage: Eukaryota > Viridiplantae > Streptophyta > Magnoliopsida > Fagales > Fagaceae > Quercus > Quercus variabilis. The sequence goes on from CP129449.1 coordinate 7,090,287, forward strand.
ACATTATAGCTTCAATAAAAATTATGATATATGGGATTTTAATAATGTTTTATTCGTTTTAGATTAATGCAACTGTTTTATTCGTTTTAGATTAATGCAACTGTTTACCATCACAGAACACATTTTTTACATATTCTGTTGCATTCAATTTTTTATTAAAAAAAATGTTCCACAAGGACAATGTTTGCAAGTCTTTGAATGTTCCTTTAATATTGTCTAATTGTTTTATTGAATTCTAGCATTGATTGTACATTAAATTTATAAAAACATTAACCCGTCGATTTTGAGACTATGAAAAAGTATAGTTTGTTTATTTGGTTGTACTTTTTCATCGCTTGATATTAAATTGCTAAAAAAAAAAAGCATGATGTTATTTTTATTTGTGACTATTTTAACAAATACTTTACCTTAAAAAAAAAAAAAAATTTACCTTATAAAATTCAGCCTTTTCATCTTGTCATGCTCCTCCTTCGGCGGTTGTAAGGTCAAGTTCTAAGACAGTAATCCTAAAGATGTGGAAATTGGCAAGAATCAAGGAGATTATGGCAATCCGCAATAGATATTAGTGAGAAATATTAGGAAGCCAGTTCAGTTTCAAACTAACTTCTGAAAATGGTGTGAAAAAGGAAAAAGAAAAATTCCAATGGAACTCGAGTATTAGACACTCGATTTCAAGTCAGTACTCGAGTTCACAATTGGCGAGTAGGCCAGGCCGAGATTTCTTCAATATTATTATGCCCAGTGGAAATCGAGTCTAAGAGACTCGATTTCCAGTTGAGTGGCACCATGGTAAATAAATTACCAGAAATCGACGCTTTAAAACACGATTTATACTGGCAGATATTTACCATTGTGCCACCCAAATGAAAATCGAGTTTAAGAGTCTCGATTTTCACTGGAATTTTTTTTTCTCCCTACTATTTTTTCCTTCCCCCACCTGTATTAAACCCAAATCAACAAACTAGGAACTTCTTTTTCCTTACCCCACGAGCATAATATATATATATATATAGATATGTTTTTGCTACCACCAATCAAAGGGAGAGCACATGAGATATAAAAAAAAAAAAATTGGATTAAGCAAGTTACTGTTCATGGGCAATATAGTTGCCCTATGACCTACAGACCAAACAGATTTAACCACTACATGAGGCACACAAATAAAAACGCCATTACTAGCTATCATTGAACTTGCCAAAGTACTATCATTGTCGACATTATAGGCAAACATTGCACAACACAAGTAATGTAACGAGTACAATGGATAACGAATAGTTCAATTACAACAACATTCAGCCATAAACAAAATAACAACTGAGTCAATACAACATAGTCTACATAGTCGCCTAGCACTTGTCCATACTGAAGATAACCAGAAGTCCCACGTACAATGCCATTCCAAAATCGAGTCTCCAATTGCCTGACAAACATTGTTGTACGGTCGTTAGCTCCCAAATGCAAAGTGCAAAAACCAAATGAAATTGTAAGCATATTATATAAAAACAGTGACAACACTTGCCTAGTTTGTAGCACTACCACTTGTCGAAGCCCCATGGGAACCACTTGTCAAAGCCCCACGTGAATTGGGACATCTTCTGCGGTTATGTCCCTCTTCATGACACACTTCGCCTCGCTGCCTTGGTTGAATCTCCCTCAAGTCCGGATCTTCCACAATGAATCTGACAATGGCACCACAAATTGATGTGTATATGTGTCAATGGCGTTCTTTAAACTGTAACATGGGTCAATATAGCTTGTGGCATTGAGGTGCAAACTTTGAAGAACTTGAATTGCATGTGAACAAGGGATCTTAATGTTTTGCCACTTTCTACAAGTACATGTTCTAGCAAATACGCACACATCATGACCATGGTTTCCCCCTCCACCTTTATGGTTGTTGTACAGGGTAACCACTTGATAAATACCAAGTTCATGATTAAAATTGCTCAAAGTGTGTCCTAAAATTTTTTGCTCATTTTTGGTATAGATCGCCATTGCATAATCACTCCACACCTTACCTTGAGAGAGATCATAAGTAATTAGTTTATTTCAATCGTGGAAATATGCAACAAGTTTGCATCAAATGAACTCAACCATTGCAGCAATGGGCAAACCGCAGACACCTTTAAGTACCCTATTAAAGCACTCAGAGATATTGGTTGCCATTGCCCCGTAACGTCTTCTACCATTATGTGACTAGGTCTATTTGTCCAAATCCAAACTAATTAGACATGTGTATGGCATATAGCCTATAATATCGGGATCATTAGGTCTTACACCCCTCAACATATTAATCTTGACATCCTTAATAGTTTGCATTATGGACTCTAATTTAGCTTCATTAGTCGCATATCCAGCTTTCAAGGCCAATGCCTTTAGAGTCGGGTCATCAAAGTGTGTGTTGAAATTGCTAGCAACATGTCGAAGGCAATATCAGTGAAATACCTGTGGGCTTCCGTCATCACCTCTAGGCCACTCTGCAATGGCGCATTTGATACCTTTATGTCAATCGGAAATAATGTAAATGCCTTCGTGAGGTATCACATGCCCTATCGAACTCCTGAGACACTCCAAAAATCACCCCCAACTAGGCCTTGACTCCTTGTCCACAACAGCAAAGGCGAGAGGCAAAACCTTTTGGTTAGCATTGGTTGCCATTGCAATCATCGACAACCCTCGATATTTACCATACAAATGAGTCCCATCAATACTAATCACCGGCCTGCAATATCTGAATGTAGCAATGCATGGAGCGAATGCCCAAAATACATAGTGCAATAACGTAGTACCATCTATGCCCCTAGGTATGGTGTAATAGCTGTACTGGGTACCCGAATCCTGATCCAAGTATGCCAACAACAACTTTCACAACCTTTGGTAAGACTCCTCCCAATCCCCATATATCTTAGCAATTGCCTTTTGTTTTGCGTCCCATACCTTATAGTAAGAAAGTTCATGCTTATACTTAGTATGTATGATCTCCCAGAGCTCATCAATACGAGTAGTGTGCTTTTGTCGCAATTTTCCCACAATTTCTGATGGAACAAAATTAGAATTCATCATTTTACCGTCTCTTCGCCGGCTAAAGGGTATACAACTATGTGGACCCATATAAGACGTGACCATCCATAGACCATTAAGTTTAACCTTCTTGAATGCCCCAACGTACCACTTACAGTTGGCGTCAGTGCATGCGGCGCACAATTTAGTCGTGGTCGACCTCCGGATAACAAAATTTCTATTATCACTTGCTACGTATATTATCAATGCACGTTTCACCGCCTCTTTATTTGCAAAAGTCAACCCTTTACTAAAATGCATCCCATCTTCCCAAGTAGAAACAAATGGTATCTGAAGAGCTGAAGGTTCAACCGTATTTTCCCAAGTATTTGTGTAAAATGACTTGCTAGGTGGTGCGTAGGCAGTGGTCGTATTTATATCATGCTGGATGCCAATATCATCGTCTGCATCACCTTTATCATGGTTCTCCATATTTTCCTCTTAAAAAATGGGAACGACTTCATGGTCATCCACATCGTTCTCAAAGTCACCTCAGTCAAGTCTCTCTTCATACTCGTCCATATCATTAACATTTTCACCATCATTCGCAGCATGATCTTTGTCTTTGTCTTCCTCCTCTAAATGCGTCTTTTGAGGATGGAGGGTTTCACCAGTATTGGCAACATGATCTTGAGTTAAGAGTGTATAACCTCCCATTGAATACTCTCCCATTGTATACCCTCCCATTGTAGTGCATCCATCATCTAGGGCTGTAAATTGTAAAGCCGTAGTTGTTTGTTGCACCACCTCAGTAGTGTTGTCTGCACGAGGCTCCAAACTTACATACAACTTAGCAGCATTTACTTGGGGCATTTTTTGGATCCTATTAAACATCATCTTTACATGTTTGTCTTCTTTGATCGCCATATACCTGTAATTTATCCGTTCATGAAAACTTCTTGTGGGTAACAATAAATAATCTTAATGTCATACCAAGTAGGGTTCAAATTCAATTCCTCCATTATTTTCCTCTTCAAATCTATCAACGTCTTCAACTTACGAAGTACCATTATGTGGTAGCATTCGATACCCTCCCCTGTAAATGGGAATCCGTCAATCCCTTCAGGATTGTAAAGGGGTCCACTAAAGTATACAGTTATATCAATGTTCTTCAGAGATTGTGAACCTATTAGAGAGTCAAGTATAATATGTTAGTGACATATTTTATCTAATGAATTTAACATCAATTACAAAACCTTTTCTATCTACTCAAAGTACAAAAATTACAACTTTTGAAAGTGCAACAATTGCATATACTCACCCCACATCACATACAAACACACTCAATCATTATCATTTCGGACTCAAACAAATAAAAAAACTAAAGACAAAACTCACCCCCATTACAAATTTTAAACTCAGCTCTAACAAAAATATAAATAAAAATATCAAACCAAACAACAAAAGTCATGAGGATGTGCATATGAATGAGTGCAATTATGTAACATCATCATTCCAATGCTATGAAAATTCATGGCATACTCTATTACACTACTATTAATGAAATAACATGGAGCAGGGTTCATCAGACAAAAAAAAAGAAAAAAAAGAAAAAAGAAAACACTAATGTGAATTTGATCATGAGCAATCAAAATTAGACATATCATCTAATTTCAAAATCAAGGCATTAATATACAGTCAAATATACCAGATGTGATATACAAACTCAAATTTGCTCCAAATTATGGAGAAATGAAGCAAATAACTTTGAAATCTAAAGCAATAATGATAAAGCCTAATTATGCAGCACAAGATTTGGTAACTATGTTAAAACTCTCGAAAGGAAAAACAACTCTAGGGATTCAACTACTAAAGGTTTAAGGCTGAAGGTGTTGTCAAGAATTCTAATAACTTGTTTTTTTGGATCACAGCACATAAATGAGATTTTTTTTTTTTAATTATTTTTTGTTTCTATTTTAGGTAAGAGAAAGGCTTCAAGATCTTCATTTTGTGATTGCCCTCTCCCACCAAAAAGTTGTTGTTATTGTACCTTGTATAGGTTGTTTAGATTTTCTACAAATGAGAATTCACAACCTAAAAATTTGCATCGTGAACAAGAACATTTTACTCAAGTGAAAATCTTGAAAATAATATAGTTGTGCCAATTTCGAACAGTCGCATTTCACTTCTTTAAAATCCAAATTGAATCAAATTATATTCATTTTGAAGTCCTATATGCCTACTTTTCAATGAAATAATTTAACTGCAAAATTCATTATATATAGATGGTGAAAAAGCTATGAACAAAAAATCATCAACTTGTCATATTTTGATAGTTTTGTCTTCTTTTAACAAAAAATCTCTCCATATTTCTCTTCATGCATGTCTGAACTCCATTTCTACGTGGATGGGTTATTAGTCGGTGGATTCGTGTATTTCTCTAATATATATATATATATATATATATATAAATCTAAATCTAAATATATATATATATATATATATATATTTTAATATAAATATAAATATAAATATAAATATATATATATATATATATATATTAGGAAACAAATATAAATATTTAATACAAACAAATATGCAATCATTTTCATGTCATGAAAAATTCAACCCAAGTAACACTTTCTAAAGCAGTTATATACACTAAACAACCAACTAGAGAGTGAGGAAACCCTTACCTGACATGAAGATGTGTAAATGTACTGCTGCGATTGTATGAGAGTGAGACTACAATGAATGTTGAGCTTATGTGAAAGTTAAGAGGAGCAATGTTCAGCTCTGCTGTGTATGAGATTTGAGAGAGGAGTAGTGTGTATGCGATGTGCTTTTTTAGTTCTGAGAGAGGACCAATGTAGAGAGAAGACTACTGAAGTTTTGCTGAGAGGAGGGCTTCTTTTTCATTCCAAAACGTGAGAGGATTACTTTTTCATTACAAAACATGAGAAGTAATAGTGAAGGAATCTCATTGACCCAGCATTACAAAACATGAGAATCAATAGTGAGTGAAGGTGCCAGTGCCAGTGTGCCAGTGAGACATGACCCAACATTACAAAATGTGAGAAGCAAGTGTGCCAGCGCCAGTGAGACATGACCAGCTTAACTCATTAAAAAATTGAGTTTCTGAGACTTAGTTTCGCTTTTAGCAAACCGAGTCTCTAAGGCTCGAGTTCAAACCGTGTACATGACTACGTGGAACTCGAGTTTCTAAAACTCGAGTTCCACGTGTACTTCACCTGGGAATTTTGCCAACTCAAATCATTAAAACCAAGTCTCAAAGACTGGATTTATGGGCCCAAAATCGAGTCTTTAAGACTCGAGATGCTACTATGTCATATACTTTCCGAACTGAGCCAACTAACTATAAAGTTTGATACTTATGCCTAGTTACCCAGATTCCCCCATAAATACCTTCACATCCTTTTTTTTTGAGGTAAAAATTTCTCATCTCTTTTGGTGGATTTTGAGTTTTTGCTTGAGGTTATTTTTATTTAAGCTTTAATAATGATACCCATGTGATTTATGAGCTTTGGAAGTGATATTTATGTGTTTTTATGTATGGGTTTTGTATTGGTGGAATTATTTGATGAATGAGTATATATTTTGTGCTATTGATGACTACTTAAGGGTTATGTATGGTGGAAAAATTTAGGAGTTTTTAGTTAAAACATGTGATGGTTGGTAAATTTAATTTTTCCATTGCCATTGGGTTTATTGGAGTTAGTTGAAGTTCTAAATTTCTTGTCTTGGAGGATATATTGATTTTGCTTTCATGGGTCTCTTAATGATGTAGTGTAAATTTTATGGAAGTTAGTCATAATGTTGGAGATGATGTAAAATGGGTTAATTCTATAAATTGGAGTTTATGCCTTGTGAATCCATTTTTTGAGAAATTATGGAAGTAGAATATATTATTATTGATGAGGTTAAATACTAGGCTTGCCTAATTAAGTGATTACTTGGCAATTCCTAAATTGTGGCTAGATGCAATTTCAAGTTCTATACTTATTGTGATAGGTTTACTTGATATTGTTTAGGTTCTAGCTAATCTCCTTGGAGCTTGGAGAATTAGGATTTTGCGGTTGCGAGGTCAGTAGCTTTTTAATGGGATTTTGAAAAATAACATAAATGTTGTTTTTGGGTTAGACACGTTTTTGGAAATTATCTATGGAAACTATATTTTCCTAAAAACTATTTTGTCGTAACCTTAACATATACATGATTATATATATGAATATGCATCATATTTGGTATTGCATTTAGGGAAATGCATGAATTGTTGATATAGAAAAATGAGCATCTTTTATTTAATCTTGATAAGAAAATCTTGGATTTTATGCTGTATTGGAAAATTTAAGATGCTCATCTTGTCTTAGTATTTGGGAAATTGATATAAAATCTCTTGATATAAGATGCCCTTTCACTTTGGATGACGTGTTCTTCCCTGCTATCCATGGGGGGAAGAGGATTCCTTGATTGTGTGTGGGTGAGGCTGCTGCCCATGGGCCAAGAGACCACATGCAAGAGAGGTCCTATTTGACGTGCTCTCTTTGCTGCCTATAGGGGGAGAGAAAAACCTTGAGGGTATGGGTGAGGCTGCTGTCCATGGGGCCAAGAGTCTGCATACCAGAGAGGACAATATCATGTCAGTTATGAATGGGTGGATCCCCTGACCGGTCTATGTGGCAGTGTGGTATATTTGAGATAAATCACCATATGTTAGAAATTATGGCTTTGGAATTATACTATTATTGCTCACAGATTATAGCATATGGTTTCAAAATATTTACTTTGAGGAACTTATATTTCATTATTTAATCATTCTTGTCATATTACTATTATTATAGTAGATAAAGTTGCATTTCCCCCACCCCCATTAAATATGCTACTTACTAGGCTCTGTCTTATCCCATTATTTTATAACCTCTTCAGAGTAGGCAACAGTCTTTTGAGATAGCTTTTTGGTGGCTAATAGTAGTTAGACTAACTATTGATGGAGGCTGAACTTTTGTAATGGGTATATTAGATGGTGTAAATCTTAGAATAGGCTTGACTCATTCTTTTATATATTAAAGTGGTTGTGATGTTATTTCCACTGATGGGACAAGCTGTGATATGTAATTAATTATTCAGACCTCTATTCTTTTGTGGCCAATGGTCCTTGTAATTATTGCTTAGAGCTCTGACTTACTTTGAGAGTATATTCAATGAAATTATTATGATAATTCTTAATGTTGGTTTTTGATATGATTTATGTGGATGGGATTGTAAAAAAAAAGAAAATCTACAGGTTTTTTGAGATGTCTTTTTCACACCTTGGACCCTTTGTGATTTGAGGTGTGACATCTCTTGCCACATCAATGATTCCAACAACCTTGTTAGGAGTTGGATACGAGGTGTAGAGTTCACCATTACCCCTAGGGTAGTGGCTGAGGCTCTTAGGGTTCTGGTCATTAGGTAGCCCGTCTATCCCTATGAGGAGTCTCCACCCCTTGATGATGTTATGCCAAACGTCACTAGGTCTTTTATCCAGTGGGGTTCTGATCCTCGGATCAGGTCCGCTGAGCTTACTAAGACTACATATCTTTTCCTTAGGATAGCATGTCATTCTTTGTGGTCTATTTCTCATCTTCACACCATCCCTATTGAGCGATGTGTGTTTTTTTATGCCCTTGTTTCTGGTGCTTCTATTTCTTTCCCTCATCTATTTCTTTGTTCTTTGAACGAAGTTCATAGGAGTAGCGTTGTTGGTCACACTTTTTTTTACCCTATTTTCATTCATAGGATTTTGTTGTTTTTAGGTTTAGATGGTTTCCCTGCATCTGAGCCCGTACACATTACTGGTCCCATAGGTGCCACTTTCTTTCGACAGAGGGCAGCTCATTTGAGAGCTAGAGTTGAGCCTTCTAGTGCTGTACCCCCTCCTCCCACTTCTACAGGTGATGCACAGGCTGAGACGTCTGGTGCTACTACTGCTGCTGTTGATGCTGATGTTCCTCCACCTACTACTTCGGATGATTCAGACATTTGTCGTATGTTGGATCATGTCTTGACCGTTTAGGTGACCCATGGACATATTTTGGTGGACTTGCTCGATGAGGTTTGTGCTTTGCGTGCAGAGTTGACGCATTTTAGACGATCTCCTTTGCCACCTTCTTTTGATGATGGATTTTGATTGCCTTTTGGCATTCCGTCACAAAAAAGGGGAAGTAGCATTTGTGTAGCTTGTAGAGTTTTTTTTTATAGGGGGAGTTTTGGTTGTTTTGGAGCCTGTGATGATTAGATTGTATCTAGGAGCTGCACTTTGTATTTAAATTTTTGGCTCTTGGTGTATTTTTGTTAGGCTATTCATGTTATGGGGAGATACATTTTTTTTGTTATATATATTTCTTGTTTCACTGCTTAGTGATTTATATTTATGAGTTATTCATTGACATATGTCTTTATTTTGTGTTTTGTGAAATCAAGAATTTATTTTGTTTACTTGTATTTTTCCACACATGCGTTTATGCGTTTTGATTAGTGTTTTAGGAATTATACAGGCTGATTCAATTGAGCTGCTATCTACACTTGCAACTGATGGATAGTAGTTAGGATTGGATTTGTTGTAATGAGCATTTTTTTTTTTTTGTAAAGGGCTTTTCTTTGTAAACTTTGAGCATTTAGTTGTGTTTTGTCATGGATTGCCAAAAGGGGAGTTTGTTAGGTTCTAAAGACTTAGGAACTAATGTATTTAGAACTCTAATGTGTAATGTTGGAAAACCATGATCAAAACAGGTTGTTTAGTCTTGTTTAGACTTGCTCAAAGTTGTGTCTTTTATGTAAAGTTGGAATCGAGCTGGTGTAGAATTCAGTATGCATTTTGGCTTGGCTCGATTGATCGAAGCTTAGGCTCGATCAATCGAAAATCAAGCAAAATGCATTTTTCTACAAAATTCCAACTCAGCCTTAGCTCATTAAAACGTTTAGGCTTTTATGTTTTGCCCTAAGTATATAAGGGAAACCCTAGCCATGTTTTTGAGTTGTTCATATTGCTGTTTGTGTGAATCTCTTTTGAGATCTGAGAGGTGCTTGCCTTCACACAAGCTTAGGATTATCAAGAAGGAGATTTCTTCAAGAACTTAATGATCATTCAGTTACTGCCATAAGAGCTTAAAGATATGCAAGCGAGAGTGCTTGTACTTGCTAGACAATCCAAGAAAGAAGGAGTCCGTAGTCTCGGAGCTTGTACGTGGTCGTGTTAGTAAGTTTTCTACTGGTGGGTAGCAATAGGATGTTAGTGGTCTAAGTCGCTATAGTGCAAATTTCGATTCTTTCATAGTGGATTCAGGTTTACCTTGAGAATAGCTAGGTTAAATCCTCCCTAGGTTTTTTTCCGATTTGGTTTTCGTGGGTGATCATATCTTTGTGTTTTTTATATTCCGCACTTTACATTGATATGATATATGATTGTGTTAACCTAGATATGGAATTTAGACTAAGTAATAACTTGGCTTGTTAACTAGGTTAATCCAGTTGTGTTTTAAAGGGTCTAAAAACAAATAAGATCTCTTCTACAAAGATTGCTTATCTTACCAAGAACTTTATAAATTTTCTAAGAAACAACAATAGAAGTGCAAGAAATCCAAAAAAAATGCTGACACTAAGAATGTGACGAAGAATGAAACAACTAAAAACAATGTTTTAAAAAAAAGCAAAAGATAAAGATGTTCAATCTTCTAACAATTCTTTAGGTGAACAGTGTTTTGGTTGTCAAGAGTATGGTCATCTTAGGTCTAAATATCCCACATATTTTAGGTCAAAGGGTAAGCTATAGCTGTTACTCATAGTGACGATAAAGGACTTGATCATGAGTCTAAAAGTGATCATGAAGGAAATTTTATGGCTTTCACTGCTACAGCTATAGTAGGTGAAATTGAGACTCTTGATGAGAACCAGTCTGATGGGGAACTCTTTGAAAACACTAACTTGTGAGAGGCATACAATAAACTTTGCAAGATTGTAGCAAAATATGGCATGAATGTTGACCTAGGTTTAAAAATTAATAGAAAGCCTTGAACATGAAAAGAAAAATATTTTGGTCAAATTATTTGATGCCAATGAACTTATAAATGCTATTGAGATTGAGAACATGTCCTTGATTGAAAAAGTAAAAAGTTTAGAATCTTAATTATCTATTACTAGAGAACAACTTAATAGAATTTCTTCCTCTAAACTTGATAATATGTTGAATGGTCAAAAATATTCATCTGATATGATAGGGTTAGGGTTTGTTAAGAGTGGTTTATCTTCTGTTGTGAGCCCCACCAAGTTTGTTCTTGCTGAATCTATGCCTAATCCTGATGTTAGGGTACCTAAGGAAGAGGTTCTAGCTACTAGGAAGATTAGGGTAGATCTTAGTGAAACAAAACCCATGAAACTTACTCAATCTGAAAGTAATTAAAAAAAAAAAAAAACCACAAATCACAGTAGTTTTGTCACTTCTAAGGTGGAGCTAGGCATACTCACCTAAATTGCTTCAAGTTGCAAGCAACTAAACAAAAAGTGTCTTTGTCAAAAGCACAAGATACCATGACACTTATTCATGAATTGTTAAAGGCTCTCAGCCTATATGCCAATACTAGAGTTGATCAAAAATCTCATATGTCCAGAAACTCCAACTCTGTGTTTTCATCTAAGAGAGTGTGGATGCAAAAAACTTGATCTCAATGAGTCTGTCTGACATAGTCCTCGTGCTTAATCTCTCTATCCTTTGGACCAAATTGTTTTTGCTTAGGTTTGTCTTTTGTCACCAAATTCATTGGCCATACCATCCTACTCCCCCTTTAGGCTTGATTAGGATGTTTTCTAAGTTTTTTTTTTATTTTTTTTTTATTTTTTTTATTTTTTTATTTTTTTTAAATAAAAAAATTAAAAGTAAAAAAAAAAAAAATTACAAAAAGATTTTTTGTATTACACACCAGCAAGTGTGTAATTGAGGTTGGCTAATGAATTTTGCATTTCATGATTGTTTACCTTTTTTTGCTTCAATGAGCTTTTTTCTGCACTTTACTAGTTTGTGATATGTAGTGCTTAATTATGTGAATTGTTTATAGTCTTTTAACAAACAATCTTGTTTTTGATGTCACATTCTTTTGATTGTAAGGACTAGTAAATCCTAGTAGAAAGACATAAATAACCATCTCACCTTTGTTACTCACCAATCATTAACACCTCTGTGCAAATTATAAAAGTTGTGCTTAGTAAGGTGCAACTCTTGCATAGCAAGATTGAACGGGGTGTTGAAAAAAAAAGTGTAACAAGGGTATTTTATTTTCTATCTTTTATATGCCCATGCTTGATATATTTGATTGTGCTTATAAGAAAAATTCAAATGAAAATAAAGAAAAAGAAAAGGCAAAAAGAAACAAAATGCTTTTACATGATTGCAAGCTTGTTTTATAGAAGATGTGAGAGTTATATGATGTAACTCTTCAGGTGATAGTCACTTTCAAACTAATGTGATTGATGATGTAGAAATTTTGTTGAATTATGTAACTTATACACTTACTAGTTGCTCACACTTTACCAAATCTTTGTTAAACTTTGTACATATGATTGTGTGTTAATTGATTTGATCATCCTAAATTATACATTTTGTGATGTTAAATACTCATTTTACGGTTTGGGTTGAAATTTTTTGATGAGGAAAAGTTAAATTTTTTATGAAGAAAATTTCATTGTTTGAAGCAGATTTGTTTTTGAAAACTTTTGGAATCATTCATATGCATTTCATATCTTGAAAACTGGTTTTGAATTTTGTTTTAGCAGAAAATTTCAAGTTTTAAAAATTCTAAGTTTCAGCTTTTTTGATCAATCGAAGTTGTCTCTTGACCGATCGATAATGATTCGTTTTAGGCCAAAACTCACTACCTTTTTCGATTCTTGTTTGATTCCTTTCAAACAATCGAAATCTATTAGGACATATGTGGAACTAGTTAGAACATATGTTATTGTAAATTGGATAATCTTTTGACAAAAAGATCTAGGATGAGTTTAGTACTTCAAGGAACAAGAGTTCAAATCTAGTATTGAAGCCATGCAAATTTGTCCAAGAAACAAGTAAAGAAGTGTTGTTCATTAAAGCTCGACAGATAATCTCTACAAGGTCTAATGACAGATTCTCAACAGCTCTTGACAGAAGCTGTATCTCTTGAGAATTATAAAATTCAGATTTTTAGATCTGTTTTTCACGCATATCCAAGTTATTAAGTTTCTTTTCTCACAATCCTTGACATATATAAGAATTATTTTAAGGGCAGTCAAAGGTGATGCAACTTGATGCAAAATGATTACTCATGCATATTGTGACCGGAGACAATTTTTCCTAGTTCATCTTTCTCTTATAGAAGCTGTGGCATCTTTGTGCCAAGGGTTTTGTAACCAATGAGCTTCTTGATCTTCATTGTCCAGATGAAATGAAGAACTTTGCAGCCAACATCTTCCTCAAGTTGGTGTGTTAGTCATGTACTTGGATTCATGCATCGATTGGTTAGTCACATACTGGGAGCCATGCATTGAAAGGATAGATTTTCACTACATTACAAGTCCAACTATGTATTGGGGTAAGGGTTCAATTGTAGGTTGGTATTAGGTAATGGGATTCCTTTTACTTGTAATTGCTTCTTTTCAAAATAGTGGATTCTCTAGAGTGGTGACCTTAAATTCACCCGATGGAATTTTGTCTCAGTGGTTTTCCCTATTCGTAAACAAAACACCTGTGTCAAATTTATTTTCCGTTGCATTTAACTTAGTTGGTGATTTGTTTGTGCTACCAGGCTTATTGCATGTAAGTTAATCTAATTAATTTCACTTGGCTAATTAATTTGATTAAGTTACCAAAAGGGTCAATACATTCTTGGCCTATCTAGTGGTATCAAAGCAGGCACACTCTGATTATGGTTAATCTTTGTTGTGTGATCCATTGACCCCTGTTTGTCATGGATAAAGGAAAATATTTAATTATTCCTTCTTTATTTGATGGCACTAACTATGCATACTAGAAAGTACGCATGAGAGCTTTCTTATAGTCTTTAGATAAAAAAGTATGGCAGATTGTGGAGATTGGTTGGACAAAACCAAAGAAAGCGTCGGTTGATTGGGATGATGCCAAGATTAAAGCGGCAAACTTCAAGAGCAGAGTATTTGATGCCTTATTCAGTGCAGTCACTAATGAGGAATTCAAGAAGATATCCTCTACTAAAACTGCTAAGAAAGCATGGACTATTCCCCTGACAACTTATGAAGGAATTAAGGCTGTCATGGATTTAAAACTTCAAAGGCTTACCACGAGCTTTGAAGAGATGAAAATGGAGGAGAATAAGTCATTTGATGAGTTCTATGCCAAGTTGAAGGACATAGTGAACTCTACCTTTAATCTTGGGGAAACCATTCCTGGACCCAAGATTGTAAGAAAGATGCTCAGATCTCTACTGGAGAGATTCCATGCCAAGATCACCACCATTGAGGAATCAAAGGACATTGGCCAAATTCCTTTGACAGAGCTAGTTGGCCACTTGTAAACTTATGAATTGGTTTTAACTAGGATTGGGAAATCGAGCAAGAGCAAGAGCATGGCATTGAAGGCCAAAAGCAGTGATACTGATGAGTCTTCTAATGATGAAGATTCTAAGATGAAATCATATATCATGAGGTAGTTCAAAAAGTTCATGAAGAATGCCAATGCGAAAGGATTTGATAAAGACCGTAAGTAGTCCAGTTCGTCTCAATTCAAGAACCAAGACAAAGGAAAGAAGGATGCTAAGGAAGGTAGTCAGTGCACTGTTCCCTCCGGACTAAAGTGTTTCCGATGTCAAGGTATTGGACATATGAAAAGCAAGGCCCTTGCTGCTACCTTGACTGACACCGAGCTTGATGATGATTCAAATGACAATGATGACAAGGGAATCTTGAATGCCTTCACTGCCACAGTGAATCCTACTAAGGGGATGGTTGAAGAGGTAGATAAAGACGAGGACTTGGTGGAATCTAAGTTTGAGCAAATGGATGAGCAGGATGACATCCATACAGCCTATGCGAAGTTGTACAAGGTCTCTGAAAAGCATGAGAAACTGTATAGGCTGGCCACCAAAAAGCTGAGTGAAGAGGAACTTGACCAAGAAGAGCTCTCAACAAAGTTTGACGAAGCTAATCAAACCATTGAAGGACTACGGTTTGAGAACAATTTCTTGGCTGAAAGAACCAAGAAGCTTGAAGCAGAACTGTCACAGGTCAGAGCTTAATTGGAAAGAACTTCTAGTGCAAAGCTTGATAAGATGCTTAGCCTTCAAAAATCTACTTTTGAAAGAACTGATTTGGGGTCTTCTAATACTACCATATTTGTCTCACCTACTAATAATGTTAATTCTGAGAACAATGATGTCAAAATTGATTTAGCTACCAAGAATATAGACAAAGGCAAATCTATCTTAAGAGCACCCCCTAAACTTGATAAGAAAGAGACTAGGAACCCTAGGACTAAGAAGGGTAATAACCAAAAGTCTAAACGGAAGAAGCAACATCTCTGTCATCATTGTGGAGCTTCAGGGCATACTCATCCAAATTACTACATGTGGTTAGCCGCTCAACATAGCAACAGTATGATCTCGTCCGGAAACCAAAATCAGTTTCCATCCTCTTTTGCTCCTCTTGGAGATCTTCTTAAGGCCCTCATGTTCCTTTCGAACTTGAACAGTTTCAATTCTTCCCCCTCACCACCAGATCAAAGATTTGCTCAAAGGAAAGGTTCTTCCAAGATATGGAAGGAAAAAGGCTCAAAGTGATTTAGTCACTTTTTCTATCTCTCCCTCTTTTTGAGTCAATCTAGTTTTTATGCTATGTTTTGTTTAACTTGTTTTTAGGTGTTTGTTTTCAGTTTTTTGCTTTATTTTGTTTTCATAAAAAAAAGAAATTAGAAAAATACAAAAACAGTGTGTTTTGTGTACATTGGTACTTGTGTTCTTGGATGGCCTTAGAAACAAAGTTTTCTAAACTTTGTATCTCTAGTAGCTTAGATGAGCATCTCAATGCACAACTAAGCAAATGAGCTTTATGGCTCATGTTTGTGATGAGTACAATTAAATAATCTCTTATATACTTAACACTCATATCATTCTTTTTGACAGGAATGACTAAATCATGGCCTAAGACCATGGCCTCAGATGACAAACTGTGAAAAGGCGGATCCCTCAGCGCTTCGTAGACCGGCATAACCTAATGGAAGGTCCTCTCCACCAGAAAGAACTTCAAGCTCTTCAAGGCCCAAAACCAACGTCGGACCCTCGACTGGCCTATAGTAGTGGTGAGCTTTAGCCTCCCAAGAGCATCCCATCATAAGGGTGGACTATGATCACATCTCAGGTGACATAATCTAAAGCTGTGAAAATAGTGACCGGCTGCACTACAACAACCCTCGTGATTCTACAATGAGCCCAAACATATGCTTAAGGGTACGCTGTTTTAGACAAGCTTGTATAATGTGGCCGTAAGGTTGGGGTGTACTCATATGCCCACCATCTCAATATCTGCCAACATCCCTCCAAACTCTTGAAATCTCGTTGGAAGGCCCACCTCAAGAAAGACATGAAAAAGACATAGGTCATCGCCCCCCAGTCGTATGTCCTGATTCCAAAGACTACCTCTATGGCCTATAGTAGCTGGCAAGTCAACATTGATCAATTCTTACCCAAGAAACCACTACCAAGAAACCATAGGAAGAATCGACGAAGATAAGCATTGGTGGGGGCCACGTCCCAGGGAATACTACTCTACAGCCACTCAGTATGGATCTGTGGCAATGTAGTGGGCTCGAAATATCCCTTCGTCTCTGTAGTCAATGGAAGAGGGATGCCCAAGAGGTCACAAGCCATATCAAAACTCATCTCCTCGGTTGGAATTTTGTGGCCACTAAACTTGATACTCAAAATGGTCATCCAATCAAGTGGGAGGACCGCATACTCCCCGCAGCTCAAATGGAAGGTGCCTGTCTCGGTATGAAACCACCACACCAAAGCCTCTGCAATCCCATGCCTCATGGTGAATTGGGGAATCTGCAGGAAGTCCTTAAACCCTTACTCTTTCAAAAAAGTGGTATACTACGAGTGGGTCCTAAGAATGAACAACAATCAGAGAAAAGTGGACCAAGTGCCCTTTCTACATTTGAAATCAGAAGCTACTCATTAGCACAAGCATATAATCAGAATCCGAATGACTACAAAGGAAATGCAACATAACTCTCCCCTCCGTGCTAGTGCGGAAGGATGATCCCTTAGCCCGCACTGAAGGTAAGTGTCCTGGATACCTTTGTCTATGGTTTGGGTGTGAGCGTTGGCCTCGGCCTGATATGGTGGAAACCTCGACCTCAGACTGCTCCTCCGAGCGTCAAACTCTAGTAGGACCTCAAGCTTAGGAAATTAATCGTCTATGTCTATGAGGATATCCTCGGCTTGCACCTTTCCTCCAGAGGTCCCCTTCCCTCAAACTAACCAGCACCATAAAGTCGCCCCACTAGACATGGTATGGGACTCAGACAAAACAATGGCCATCTCAACAGAGCATCATTTCCTAGACTTGGTCTCCATGGGTATACCACTAAAAGGCCTAGGATCATCACTCCTACAATCAAAATGACTTTGCAAAACTTGGGTTGCCTGCTCAGTAGTTGAAGTGGTCCCGTCATCGAAAGAACTATCCCTTTAGGACGTGGCATATATAGGGGCTTTCCCTTGATCTCCCCTAGAGCTTGCTCTATAAGACATAATCTACAAAATAGCAAGAAATTTAGGCATAAGTGGTAAGCCCATAAGTAAATGGCAATGCAAATGTACTAACACTTTTCCTAAACATATCATACAAGTCTATGTCAAGCACATGTTCTGACAAAGAAGGCAGATTCTTATACATGATTAATAGTAGGTTATAGCGGTCATGTCGTATACTCACATTCTATAATGGGTGATAGCAACCATGCCGTATGCTCGCATTCTACAGTGGGTAATAGCAGTCGTGCCATATGCTTGCATTCTACAGTGGGTGATAGTGGCTATGTCGTATGCTCTTATTTTGCAGTGGGTGATAACGGACGTGCCGTATACTCACATCCCTTCTTGACGTACTAGTGACCATGTCGTACGCCATGCGTCCTCACAATTATCAAGTTCCCAAAGAAATCCCAAGTTCACTTTTGTAGTGGGTGATAGTGGCCATGTCATATGCTCACATCCCTTCTTGAGGTAATAGCGACCATGTCGCACGCCTCACGTTATCACAATTATCTAGTTCATAGAGAAATCCTAACTTCGCATTTGCAATAGGTGATAACGGCTGTGCCGTATGCTTACATCCCTTCTTGAGGTAATAGCCACCGTGTCGTATGCCTCGCTTAATCACAATTATCAAGTTCCCAAAGAAATCTTAGGTTCGCATTTACAGTGGGTGATAGCGGCCGTTTTGTATGCACACATCCCATCTTGAGGTAATAGCGACCATGTCATACGCCTCGCATCACGAAATTATCAAGTCCATGAAGAAATACCAAATTCACATCTAGAGTGGGTGATAGTGGCTGTGCCATATGCTTACATCCCGCTTTGAAGTAATAGCAACTGTGTCGTATGCCTCGCATCACACAGATTTGAGTTTCTAAAATGTTTCCAAGTTCCTAATCTACCGTGGGTGATAGCAGTTGTGTCGTATGCACACACTCTAATGTAAAGCTAACTAACAGCGATCCCATATGTCTTATCAATTTCACAAATTTTGAATATTAGGTAAGCCCCCTCACCTATATCCCACTTTATTTTTAGCATCTAAATTTCCGCATGTTTGCACTCATATGGAAAAGGCAAATATATATATATATATATATGCATGCATTTTTCCTAAGATAACATAGCATAAATCATGGCAAAATATATGCTTAAAATAAAAATGTTAGGACATATGTGAATGATGTTAGGAACATATGTCATTTAGAATTGGCTAATCCTTTAACAAAATGTACTTTACTTGTAACTGGGTAGACCTAGGATGTGTTTAATACTTCAAGAAACAAGAGTTCAGTCTAAGTATTGAAGCCATGCAAATCTGTCCAAGAAACAAGTGAAGAAGAATGTAACCGCTTGTTGTGATAATAGTGGATTCTCGGAAGTGGTGACCTTAAATTCACCCAGTGAGGTTTTTGTCTTGGAGGTTTTCCCATTCGTAAACAAATCACTGAGTCAACTTCATTTTCCATTGCATATTAACTTAGTTAGTGATTTGTTTGTGCTACTACGTGTTTTGCATGTTAATTGGATTAATTAATTAACTTGGCTAATTAATTGGTTAATTCATAACAAGGGGTCAATACATTCTTGGCCTATCTAGTGGTATTAGAGCAGGCACACTCTGATTAGGGTTAATCTTTGTTGTGTGATCCATTGACCCCTGTTGTCATGGCTGCTATCAATAAGAAAAGATCTTTTGTTTCAAATACATGTTTTATTAATCTCTATTTGATTGAGTGCCTCAGAAAATACAAGTTTAAAAATTATTTGAAAGCTATCATGATGATGATTGAACAAGATCTTAATATGACAAAGAAGAAACCAGACTGTCTCAGAATAAAAATGTGCAGAGGAATTTGTCTGAGACGTGTGAAGGTTAAAGGCTTTGTCCATAAATGGAAGATGAAAGAGAACACCATTCCTACAGATTTGTCATCATAGCATGAGGTGTTCTTCATGATGAAGTTTGCGTTCAAGGTAATGGACATATGCTTGTGGTATCTTGACAGTGGATGCTCATGACACGTGACTAGAGACCGCTCTCTCTTTATAGTTTTCAAGTCTAAGAAAGGTGGTAATGCCACTTTTGGTGATGGGAGCAAATCACAGATTAAAGGAAAGGGAACCCATATGCCAAACATTGCAAATGTGCTATATGTAGAAGATTTGAGAGTGAAACTACTAAGCATAAGTCAGATATGTGATCAAGACTTTATGATGTTGTTCTCAAAAAGGAAATGCCTTGTGTTGAATGAATTTGGAAAGAAACTCATAAGTGGTTTTCCCACTCTATGCCAAGCTAAAGGACATAGTGAACTCTGGTTTCAATCTTGGGGAAACCATTCCTGAACCCAAAATTGTAAGGAAAGTGCTCAGATCTCTACCTGAGAGATTCCTTGCCAAGATTATGGCAATAGAAGAATCAAAGGATATTGATAAGATTCCTTTGACTGAGTTGGTTGGAAACTTGCAGACCTATGAGCTAGGGCTTACCAGAATTGGCAAGATTAGTAAAGGCAAGAGCATGGCCTCGAAGGCAAAGAGCAGTGACACAGATGAGTCTTCTGATGATGACGATTTCAAGATGAAGTCCTACATCACTAGGCAGTTTAAGAAGTTCATGAAGAATGCCAATGGAAGGAACTTTGACAAAGATCGTAGACAATCTAGTTTTTCTTAGTCTAAGGGCCAAGACAAAGGGAAGAAGGATGCAAGGGATGATGGTCAATACACTGTTCCTGCAAGACCAAAGTGTTTTTGGATGTCACGGATTTGGTCACATGAAGCAAGAATGCCCCACATATCTCAAGAGCATTGGGAAGAGTAAGGCACTTGCTGCTACCCTAAGTGACACTAATCTTGAAGATGATTCTGATAGTGAGGATGACGGAATCTTAAATACCTTCACTGCCACAGTCAATCCTACTGAAGGGATTGTTGAAGAAGTGGAAGAAGAAGAAGAATTGGTGGATTCTAAGTGTGAGAAGATGGATGATCAAGATGATATCCATTCAACCTATGAGAAATTATACAAGCTTTTTGAGAAGCATGAGAAACTGTATAGGCTGGCCACCAAGAATCTCAGTGATGTGGAACTTGATCGTGAAGAGCTTTCCATAAAGTTTGATGAAGCTAATCAAACAATTGGTGCACTGAGTTTTGAGAACAATTTTTTGGTTGAGAAGACCAAAAAGCTTGAAGCGGAGTTATTTCAAGTTAAAGCTCAATTAGAGAGGACTTCAAATGCAAAACTTGATGAGATGCTCAGCAATCAGAAATCTGTTTTGGATCGAACAGGTTTAGGGTATGGTCTTTCTTCCTCTAACACTACTTCTACTAGTGTTACTGTTTTTGTTTCTCCTGCTAATAATACTGAAATTGATAACACTAATGTTAAAACTGAATTAGCTAGTGAGAACCTTGACAAGGGTAAATCTATCTTAGGAGCACCCCTTAAATAGGATAAGAAAGATATTAAAACCCTAGGGCTAAGAAGGCTAACTCTCAAAAGCCAAAACAGAAGAAGTAGCATCTCTGTCATCATTGTGGATCTGCCGGTCATATACGACAAAATTGCTATAAGTGGTTAGGAACTCAACAGAGCAACGACATGATAGCATCTGGAAGCCAAAATCAGCTTCAATCCTTTCTTGCTCCTCTTGGAGATCTTCTGAAAGCCCTCGTGTTCCTTTTGAACTTGAACAGTTTCAATCCTTCCCCCTCACCGCCGGTTCAAGGGTTCGATCAGAGGAAAATTTCTTCCAAAGTGTGGAAGAAAAAGGACTCTAAGTGATTTTATCACTTTCTTCTATCTTCTTGTTTTAGTTTGTTGCATTACATGTGTGTTTTGCATTTCTTTTGAGTCTGTCTAGTTTTATACTTTGTTTTGATAACATGTTTTTGTTTGTTTATTTTCAGTTTTGTTTTTTTTTTTTTTTGATATAAAAATAAAAAAAAAATTGAAAAATTGAAAAATACAAAAACCGTGTGTGTTTTTGTGTACATTGGTACTTGGGTACCTTGGATGGCCATTGAAACAAAGTTTTCTAAATTTTGTATCTTTTGTAGCTTTGATGAGCATCTCTATGCACAACTAAGCAAGTGAGCTTTGTGTCTCTTATTTGTGATGAGTAAGATTAAGTTATCTTTTGAACTGAACACTCGTATCACTCTTTTTGACGGGTAGGACTAGAAAATCCTAAGAGAAAGGCATAAATAACCATCTCACCACTATTGCCTGCCAATCATAATAGACACCTATATGCTTCGGCATAGCAAAAGTGCAGTGTCAAAGACATCCGTATGCTTCGGCATAGCAAAAGTGCAATGTTTGTGCTTAGCATGTTGGGTATTTGTTTTCTCTCTTCTATATACCCATGCATGATATGCTAAATAAATAAAAAAATACGCAAAGAAAAAAAAAACAAAAGAAGGCAAAAAGATAAAAAATGCTTTAAATATGATTGCAAGCATGTTTTCTAGGAGATGTGGGAGTTGTAGGATATACCTCAAAGGTGATAGTCCCCATCAAACAATTATGATTGTGTGTGAATTAAAGTTATTTTGTCATATCTCAGATCGTCATAACATGTATACATATATGCAATCTTGCAATATTTTTCACACACAACACACAATATTCTTTGCTACACTTGATACATGTGCAGGTACAATGTGATTTGGCCATCACAAGTGTTTACATGTGCTAATGTATGTTCACTAAACTAGCTTGACTCGTTTTCGAAATATAAAATTGGTTAGACTTGTTTAGTGTGTGTGTGTGTTTTTGAGGATCCATGTGCTTGAAAATATTTGTTGAGAGATGATTTTGAGAGCTTAATATGTTGATTGGATCATTGATTGAGGTGTATGTCGGATTGCATTCATGTCTATGTTTTCAACTTCTCGAAAAACTGTTTTCAAAAGCAAGCTCGACACCTCCTCGAAACCTAGCTATTTGTTGAGCTTCTCAAGCTTTTCTTTATCGCAATCTCGACACCTCTTGAACACCTGGTGGATCGATCGAGAAAGTTTCTGTCTTCTCGACACCTAGTGGATCAATCGAGCTTCTGTTCTTGGTTCTGGTGTTTATTCCTTGATACCTTCTTGACACTTGTAGCTGTCGATGTGCATTTTCTCGACACCTTCCTCGACGGATGGCTCGACACCTCTTGATATCTCATTTGTCAAGATTTACTGAGGTTCCTATATAAGCTCTATTCGCGATCCGATGCTCATTTTCTCGATCTCTCTCTATTTGTCCGCGACTGTTCATCTCCCAAACTCAGTTTTCTCACTCAAAACCTTCAACCCATGTGATTTTCAGCCCTTCCTTGCTTCAAATCAATTGGTATGATCTCTTTTCCCTTCATTCTTCATGCATTTTATGTTTTGAATCTTAGGTTTTAGGGTTTTTGAAAACTTTTGGGGTTTTTCAAAATTAATGAGTTTTTCTTGAAATTTTAGGATGGGTTTTCATTTAAATGTGTTCAAAGTCTCATGCATTGCATCACATTTGCATTAGAATGATATTTTCATGCATTTAGATGTGTGTACTATGTTTATGTGCTGGTAGGTTTTGATTGGGCTGAGCCTATGTTGAAATTTCTTTTGCATGTCACATGTTCATGCATCCCTATGCATACGTACTCTCTATTCAATATATTTGATATATTTGAACTACTTTGGGACTTTTCTAATTGTCTCTTTCTCTCTCTCTCATTTTGTTTACGATAGTAGTGTCTATGGCACCTAAGTGTAAATCTACTCCGGCTCAGAACCCTCTGCGTTCTAGAGCTTCTTCATCTTCTGATTCTGCTCCTCTTAATCTTCGGTTCTGTGATGATGATGCCCACAAGGCATTTTCGAAGAACATTTCTAGACGAGGTGTTCATTCGGAACGCCAAGTAATTTTAGCGGACTTCGTCGACACTGACCTTTCCTCTGTCATTCACAGTAGGGGATGGGAATCACTGTATGACGTCTCGGTCACATGTCTTCTCATGCTTATTTAGGATTTTTACTCCAACATGCACGAGATTGATCGTTCAGTACCTCTCTTTTTCACTCGCGTTCGAGGTACGCGCATCTCTGTCACATCGCAGCTTCTTGCGGATGTGCTTAGGGTTCCTAGGATAGAGTTTCTTAACTATACTTCTTGTGAGTGTCTGAGGACTATGTCCAAGGTTGAGCTCATATCTGCTTTCTGTGATCGCCCTTCGAAATGGGGAAAGCGTTAGTTCACATCATGTCGGCCTTTTGCTAAAGGTCCTAGATTCTTAAACATGGTGATGACTTTTGTACTCCATTCACTTTCTCACTACAACTCCATCACAGAGTCTCGTGCTCGAATTCGTTATCCCTTCTTGAGCATCTTACCGTAAATTTTCCTTCTCATTTCATTTTGTCTATTACAGATGTTCATTTGGATGCGGCGACTCGTGATAAGCTCATCTTTCCTTCTGCTATCACGAGGATTCTATACCATTTTTCCATTCCTTTTCCCGTGTCCAACCATTTCACTTTCATGTGTGCCATAGATGCCGTTACTGTAAAACATAATGAGGCTCAGTTTAGGTTGAGACAGTAGGATTCCACTCCTCCCTCTCGTTCAGCTCCATCCCGATCTGCTTCGAGATACATTGCTCCTTCTTCCTCTATGAACGATGTTTCACTTAGAGATATCATGGCATAGCTGCAGCGCATGGATGCTCGCCTCGATACACTCTCCATTGAGTTGTATCAGGTGCATATTCGTGTTGGTCACATTGCATGACAGTAGGCGACCATAGGTGGTTTTGCTCCTGAGGCTACACTTTCACCACCTTCTTCAGCAACTTCTGATTTAGAAGATGATGATGACGAGAACGATGATGCTTCAGATGATGATGATGTAGATGCTAGCTCTACTGATGAGATGTGTACTTGACACTTTACCCTTTGTCACTTGTGACAAAAAGGGGTAGTAGTTTTAGGATATGAGAGTAGTCATCTTAAGGGGAGAGTTAGTATAGGACATTTTTGTTAGGGGGAGTGTTGATACTGTTGATACTTAAGGGGTGTAGTGAGGATATGATGTATTTTTTTTGGTGTAAGGGTTCAACTGTAGGTTGGTAAGGTACTTGGGATTCCTTTACTTGTAACTGTTTGTTGTGATAATAGTGGAGTTTTGGAAGTGGTGACCTAAAAATCACCTGGTGGGGTTTTTGCCGTCAAGTTTTCCCCATTCGTAAACGAATGACCGTGTTATTTATTTTCCACTGCATAATTAGGTTATTGGTGATTTTTTTGTGCTGCCACGCGTTTGTATGTTAAATTGATTAATTAATAACATGACTAACTAATTAATTGGTTTAATCGCAAGTGGTCAATTCGTTTTTGGCCTGTCATCCTCGATACCTAGCTATCTGTCGAGCTTCTTAAGCTTTTTCCTTATCGCAATCTCGACATCTCCTAGACACCTAGTGGATTAATCTAGAAAGTTTCTACCTCCTCGATACCTTCTTGACACCTGGTGGATCGATCGAGCTTCTGTTCTTGGTTTTGGTAGTTTGTTTCTCGACACTTACATCTGTCGACGACCATTTCCTCGACAGTTGGCTCGACACCCCTCGATACCTTAGCTGTCGAGATTTATTGAGGTTTCTATATAAACCCCTCGTGCGATCTGCCCCTCATTTTTCTTGATCTCTCTCGATCTGTCCGTGCCTGTTCACCTCCCAAACTCCTTTTTCTCGCTTAAAACCTTCAACCCATGTGATTTTCGGCCTTTCCTTACTTCAAATCACTTGGTATGATCTCTTTTCCCTTCATTCTTCATGCATTTCATTTTTTTGAATATTAGGTTTTGGGGTATTTGAAAAATTTTGGGGTTTTTCAAAATTGATGAGTTTTCTTGAAATTTTGGGATGGGTTTTCTTTTAAAGGTGTTCAAAATCTCATTAATTGCATCACATTTGCATTATAATGTTATATTCATGCATTTAGATGTGTGTAATATGTTTGTGTGCTGGTAGGTTTGGATTGGGCTAAGCCCATGATGAAATTTCTTTTGCATGTCACACGTTCATGCATTCCCATGCATACGTACTCTTTACTCAATATATTTGATATATTTGAATTGCTTTGAGACTTTTTTTATTGTCTCTTTCTCTCTCTCTCTCTCACATTCTATTTATGTTAGTAGTGTCTATGGCACCTAAGAGTAAATCTACTCCGGCTCGGAACCCTCTTCATTCTAGAGTTTCCTCCTCTTTTGATTCTGCTCCTCTTAATCTTTGGTTCTGCGGATGTGCTTCGGGTTCCGAGGATAAAGTTTCCTGACTATCCTTCTTGTGAGCATTTGCAGACTATGTCCAAGGATGAGCTCATATCTGCTTTCTTTGAGTGCCCTTCGGATTGGGGTGAACGTCAGTTTACATCATGTCGAAGGTCCTAGATTCTGAAACATGGTGATAACTTTTATGCTTCATCTGCTTTCTCACTACAACTCTATCACAAAGCCTCGTGCTCAATTTTTGTTATCCCTTCTTAAGCATCTTACTATAGATTTTCCTTCTCATTTCATTTTTTCTATTATGGATGTTCATTTGGATGCGGTGACCCGTGATAAGCTCATCTTTCCTTCTGCTATTACGGGGATTCTATGCCATTTTTTCATCCCTTTTCCCATGTTCGACCATTTCACTTTCATGTGTGTCATAGATGCCGCTATCGTAAAATGTAGTGAGGCTCAGTTTAGGTCAAGATAGCCGGATTCCACTCCTCCCTCCCGTTCAGTTCCATCTATATCCGCTCCTTCTTCCTATTTGAGCGATGTGTCCCTTGGAGACATCATGGTGCAGCTGCAGTGCAAGGATGCTTGCCTTAATACACTCTCCACTGAGTTGTATCAGGTGAATGTTCATGTTGGTCATATTGCACGATGATAGGCGACCATGAGTGGTTTTGCTCCCGAGGCTACTCCTTCACCACCTCTTCTAGCAAATTTTAACTCTGAGGATGATGATGACGAGGACGATGATGCTTCGGATGATGATGATGGAGATGCTAGCTTTACTGATGAGATGTCTACTTGACACTCTACCCTTTGTCACTCGTGACAAAAAGAGGGAGTAATATTGGGATATGAGAGTAGTCATCTTAGGGGGAGAGTTAGTATAGGTATAGGACATTTTGTTAGGGGGAGTGTTGATACTTGAGGGATGTAGTGAGGATTTGATGTATCTTTTCTTTTCTTTTCTATTTAGATACATTGTTCTTGTACATTAAATCTTGTGATCGTTTTTACACATACATTGTACTTAGTTCTTTCTATATGTGGATGTATGTTTTTTTCACCTACCTCTACATGTGTTGTTTCTTTTCTCTCTTTATACACATGCTTATTTATTTGTATGCAATCTATTATTTCTGTTTCACACAAGATGCCTTGATGAGTTTTGTTTAAAGTGTTTCAAAAATACAGGTTGTCAAAGTTTACTTGCCATAAACTCTTTTCTTGCAAAGTTTTTCAAGGGTTTGTTTTAGGATAGATTTTATTGTATTCAACAAGTGAATATGAGTTGAGTGATTTATGACTTCTCTCATATGTTCATTTGTTTATTGTGGTTTTGTCACGGATTGCCAAAGGGGGAGATTGTTAGGACATATGTGTTTCACTTGTTAAAAAACATATGTCATTCTTTTATGTAATTGGCTAATCCTTTGACAAAATGCACTTTACTTGTAATTGGGTAGATCTAGGATGTGTTGAAATACTTCAAGAAACTATGTTTCAAGATCAAGTGTGGAAGCCTTCAAATTTGTCCAAGAAAACAAGCTAAAAGTGCAAGATTACTAAAGCTCGACAGCTTGTATGTGTCGAGGTTTAGAAAAATGTTCTAGCTCGTAAGCTCGACACCTGCTCAACAGCTTCTATCTGTCGAGGTTTATAAAAATCAGAATCCTGATCTGATTTCTTGGGATCCGTGAATGTGTCTTTGGGCCTTCTTTTCTTCTAACCCTAGACATATAAAAGGATTGTTTTAAGGGCCGTCAAATGAAACACAAGTTGCACAAGCATTGAGAAAACTCTGTTGAAGCAAATTGTGACCGGAGACGAAGTTCTTGCCCTAGTTCATCTCTTCTGAAAAAGTTGCTGTGTATGTGCACCTTTGGGTTTTGTGACCAAGCATCTTTTTGATCTTTATCGTGTAGGATGAACTGAAGAACTTTGCAGCCAACCTCTCTTTCAGTTGGTGTTGAAGTCACGTACTGGGATTTACGCATTGGTTAGTCACGTACTTGGGAGCCATGCATCAAAAGGGGGAACTGTCACTATAGAACAAGTCCAATCGGGTATTGGGGTAAGGGTTTAATTGTAGGTTGGTAAGGCACTTGGGATTCTTTTACTTGTAACCACTTGTTGTGATAACAGTGGAGTTTCAGGAGTGGTGACCTGAAAATCACCCGGTGGGGTTTTTGCACTCAGGTTTTCCCTATTCGTAAACAAATCACCGTGTCATTTAATTTCCGCTACATATTTAGTTATTTGGTGATTTGTTTATGCTACCACGCGTTTGTATGTTAAATTGATTAATTAATAACTTGGCTAATTAATTAATTGGTTTAATCACAATGGGTCAATTCGATTTTTGGCCTATCAATACTCACTAGCTTAAGACTAGCCAAAACTCTGGGTGTCAAAAGCTTAGTGCTCAAAAACAACTCCAAGCTCATCGTCGTGCAAGTGAACCATGAATATGAAGGAAAAGAGGAAAGGATGCAGAAATACCAAAAGTTAGCCATCTAGATGGCCAATCATTTTGACAAAATTAAGTTCGTCCAAGTGCTAAGGGAAGAGAATTCAGAAGTAGACGAGGTTGCTTGGATAGCCACGTCAAAATAGCAAACCTTGGTTGGTCTTTATTCTAAATTATTTATGACATTTTATTATTATGAATAGATTATCATAATGGCTTATCATATAAAAAATAAATAAATAAAGACCTGCTTGTATTATTATTTATTTGTAATCATCTCTCTTTCCCTCAATCAATATGGCATTATTGCATTATATTCAATAAATCTTTGGTTGCATCTTTGTGTTCAAATTATTTCTTTTTATTTAAGTAATGATGCCCTTCCCACGATGGTCAATCTCCTTCGCCGCCACATTGTTGCATCTGATGTTTGTGAAGTCTGTAATTCACTGCTTGAAGACACCCTTCATGCTGTATGGGGCTGTAAGGAGCTAGAAGGGGTGTGGAGACAACTGAGTTGGGCTTGCCTAGCAAATAATCCCCCACCAGGGGATTTCTCTAACCTTTTATCTGGTTTTTTGCAGGTGTCCAACGATTATAGAGCAGAGATCTTCATCATTATGACTTGGCTGCTGTGGACTAGACGCAATAATTTGTGCCTTGGTCTTTCTGCCAAGCCTCTGTCACAGATCACCTCGACTGCAGGAAGCATGCTACAAGATTTTCTCAGCGCCCAAGAAAAGAAGAGTGAAGCTGTCTAGATGCCAAGCCCAAGGCAGTGGTGCCCGCCAGCCTCACACCAGTACAAAGCCAACTTTGATGGAGCTATGTTTCGTAGCTGCAATGCTCCTGGCCTGGGTGTGGTGATCTGGGATTGGCGTGGAGTGGTCATAGGAGCTCTTTCGATGCGTGTTCCTCTTCCTCAATCTGTTGCTAATGTTGAAGCCCTTGCCTGTCGACGTGCAGTTATGTTTGCAGCTGAACTTGGTCTTCGCGAGGTCATTTTTGAGGGTGATGCAGCTGTGGTGATTCAAGCTATTAACTGTGGTTATGCAGAATTTTCGTCCTATGGGCATATTATAGACGATATCATTCATCATTCATCTGTTTTGATTTCTAGTGAGATTTGTTTCGTTAATAGGTCTTGTAATAAAGTTGCTGATGTTTTGACAAAGAAAGCTAAGTCTGGTCTAGAACTTCAAGTCTGGCGAGATGACATGCCTGGGGATTTAGCCCCTCTAGTTTTTGCGGCAAATTTTGCCAAACAGCACATTTTCAGAAAAAAAAAAAAAAATAGACGAATGGCATGCGCTCAAACTTAATTGGCAAGTTAGACTGTTTTTGAAAGTCGAGTTTGACAAACTCGACTTTGGGCTGGAAAATGGACGCTATAGTGGCGTTTTTTTTAGTGGCATTTTCAAAAACGCCACTATAGGTACCCTATAGTGGCGTTTTCTATAAACGCTGCTATAGGCACTTAAAAAACGCTACTATAGTGCTCATATTCCAGCCCAAAGTCGAGTTTGGCAAACTCGACTTTCAAAAACAGTCTAACTTACCAATTAAGTTTGAGCGCATGCCATTCGTCTATGTTTTTTCCAGAAATGTGCTGTTTGGCAAAATTTGTCGGTTTTTGCTGATATACGCTAAGTTTGGTTTCTTGTTGTTTCAATAAAGCTCCTGCCTGGACTTCTAGGTTGGTTTCTCATAAAATAAAATAAAATAAAACTTGGCTAAAAATGGTAATTCAATTATTTTCTAATTTTATTGTGTTTAGTATCCAAAAATAATGCCTCAAAGGAAAATTATCGTTTAACTTCTCTTACTTAACTTGGCATGGAACAGAGTTGTCTTCCATGCCAGCCTATCTATGTGGAAAATAACTGCCTCATGCCAATCTATTGCTAATCTAATATATTATAAATAGGAAGCTAAAAGATACATGAATCAACAATATCATTCTTGACAAAGAACTTCAAAAAAAAAAAATGGCCTCTCCAATTAGTTGCCTATCAATCTTGATAATCCCTCTACTAGTCACCTCTCTTTTCTACGATGTTTCTAATGCAGATCGATCCCTTGTTGAAAAGGTTTGCAAAGCGTCCATGGACCATGATTACTGCCTGTCAGTTTTACTTTCAGACCCAGAGGGTCTTACAAATGTTCTATATAGGCTAGGACTCGTTGCTACTTCTGTAAGCTTGAAGATAATACCAGGTGTCAAGGGTGAAATTGGAAATGTTCTTATAGGAGTCAAAGACAAAGGGACTAGGGATCGAATTACGGGTTGCCAAGCCGATATAGATATTATATACAACGATATGGACCGAGCAAGAACTGCTGCAGGTACACAATCCTACAAGGAAGAGGCAAAATCACTTGCCTCTGCACAAGATAAAATTGCATTTTGTAATCAACGATTTGAGGCCCCCCCGACTATGCAATCACCAATAAAAAGTAGCACTTTCAAAATAGAGACGCTAATCAATATTTGTGCTGTTATACTTCAAATGATATAGTCATCTTAACATATTGTCAATATAATCTTATGTGATCTATAATAAGAATAGGTCTGTTAATGAACTCAAAAAAAAAAAAAAAAAAAAAAAAAGGTCTGTTAAGGTCCTTATAGCTAAATTGCTACCTCTTGGTGTTATTATATAAAAAATATAGACCTGCTTCTGTTAATATTTATTTTTAATCATCTCTCTTTCTGTCAATCAATATGGAATTATTGCATTATATTCAATATATCTTTGATTACATCTTTGTGCTAATATTATTCCTTTTTATTTAATTAATTTTCTTTATCATTTTCACCGGTATACCATATTTATCACATATATGTGATGGATTTAATTTTTATATATCATATATTTTAATTAGGAGTGACTTTTGTCAATATTGATTAAAAAAAAAAGGGACCATCACTATTATAAATAGGTGACTGGTCCCCACAATATTCGTGCAAATGTTTGAAAAGATTGAAAAACATTTGCAAGAAATTTGAGGACTAACGAGTCCCTACAATTTTTGTCACACCCCAAACCCAACTATAAAGATAAGCACGTGACAACTGCTGTACACTTATAAAGTAAACATCTTACAAGTGTGCAAAGCATTCTTTGCAACTAAATTTATCTTCAAAAATTAAATCAATTAAATCCAAATACCTCAACAATTTCTTTATGAATAGACCTCCAATAATTTACTAGGAACAAACTCCAAACCTTATGTACATAATGTCAATTGGCCAATAAATATAAAACTATTCGAAGACCATTCAATCCCAAAATCACTAAGCTTCTTTTCCTGCTCACAATACAACATCAAAACTCCCAACACTTGTTATTCTTCATAATCTGAAATTGCAAGGGAAAAAGGGGTGAGTTGACAACTTAATAAGTAACAAAAATCCTAATAAGTTTTATCAAGCAATAGATATGTAAAGTACAAGTGTATATGTGTTTTCAAAGTTATAATATACTACGTGATTTCAAAATACTGAAGAAGTTTTGTAGTCTCAAAATAATAAGTTGCACATAGATCACATACTTTAATCTTACAAATATGCCATAGATGGTTTAGAAAAGAGTCAGTTTTCCATATGTCAAAAGCTATAACTTACAATAGGTTCCAAAAACACATAAGCAGTTTTAGTGACTCAAAATAGTTCAAATACCCAAACATTTCCAAAATCACATATGTAGTTTTAAGGACTCAAAATAGTTCAAATATTCAAACGTGATTCATATTCTTAACAATCTTAGAACTATGGTCACACTATATCCCCGTGACTAGGCTTAGCAATAGATATGTAAAGTAATAAGATGTAATACAAGTCTTCAAAAGTTATGATATACTATGGGTTTCCAAAAATAACTAAAGAAGTTTCATAGTCTTAAAATAATAAGTTGCAAACAGATCACATATTTTAATCTTACAAATATATCATAGATGGTTTAGGAAGTAGTCAGTTTTCCATATATCAAAGCTATAACTTACAATAGGTTCCAAAAATACATAAGCAGTTTTAATGACTTAAAATAGTTCAAATATTCAAACGTAAATTCGTATTCTTAACAATCTTATGACTATGGTCATGCTATATCCCCATGATTGGGAATTAGAATACCAATGAATAACCCCCATTAGCTGGGTATCAGAGTACCAATAAATAACCCCTATTAGGACATATATGGTTCACTTGTTAAGAACATATGTCATTCTTTTATGTAATTGGCTAATCCTTTGACAAAACGTACTTTACTTATAATAGGATAGTTCTAGGTCTTTTTAATACTTCAAGAAACAAGGTTTCAAGATCAAGTGTTGAAGTCATCAAGTCTATCCAAGAAACAAGTTGAGAAAGTGCAAGTTCATTAAAGCTCGACAACTGCATCTATTGAGCTTAAGAGAGTTGTTCAGCCCTGTGTGCTTGACAGTTGCTCGACACCTTCTATCTATCGAGGTTTAAGAAAAATAGATTTTTCTATTTTGTTTTCTTGGGATCCATGTTTATGTGTTTGGGTCTTCTTTTCACCTAACCCTAGACATATAAAAGGAATGTTTTAAGGGCCATCAAAGAGTACCCAAGTTGTGCAAGCATTGAGCAAAGTCTGTTCAAGCAATTTGTGATTGGAGACAAAGTTTTGCCTTAGTTCATCATTCTTGAAGAAGTTGCTGTGTATGTGCACCTTTGGGTTTTTTGACCAAGCATCTTCTTGATTTTCATTGTTGGAATGAACTGAAGAACTTTGCAGCCAATAACCTTCTACAGTTGGTGATTGAAGTCACGTACTGAAATCCGTGCAATTGGTTAGTCACGTACTTAGGAGCAGTGCATCAAAAAGGGAAATTGTCACTATAGAACAAGTCCAATTGGGTATTGGGGTAAGGGTTCAACTGTAGGTTGGTATAAGGTACTGGGATTCTTTTACTTGTAACCGCTTGTTATGATAATAGTTGAATTTCGAGAATGGTGACCTAAAAATCACCCAGTGGGGTTTTTGCCGTTAGGTTTTCCTCATTCGTAAACAAATCACCATGTTATTTATTTTTCGCTGCATAATTAATTTATTGGTGATTTGTTTGTGCTACCATGCGTTTGCATGTTAATTAACTTAATTAATTTACTTGACTAAATTAATTGGTTAATTTATCACAAGGGGTCAATTTGTTTTTGACCTATCAAGTGGTATCAGAGCAGGCACACTCTGATTAGGTTTTAATCTTTGCTGTGTTGATCCATTGACCCCTGTTTGTCATGGATAGAGGACAGTCGTTAATTATACCTGAACGGTTTTAGACCCCTTAAAATACAACCAGATTGGTTAGCCTAGATTAATTAGCCAAGTTGTTACTTAGTCAAATTATGCAAATCTAGGTTAAAGCAATCAAACAGTCATATCAAGAAATAAAGCAGCGGAAAATAAATGAACACAAGATACGATGACCCAGGAAACCACACAGTAAAAACCTGGGGAGGATTTGACCTAGCTATCTTCAAAGTAAACCTGAATTCACTATGCGAAAGTATCGAAGTTCATATAAAAGGACTATAAGCTCCCCACTTGACTTCCTAATACTACCCACCAGTAGAACTTATTGACACGACCACGTGCAAGCTCCGAATCCATGGACTCTTTCTTTCTTGGATTCTTCAATCAGCTACAAGCACCCCCGCTTGATATTCTTTAAGCTTCAATAGTAGCAACCAAGTTGATCATCAAGATGTAGATAAGATCTCCAACTTGAAAACCCTAAGTTTTGTGTAAAGGAAAGCTCCTCAAAGATCTCACAAGAGATTTACACAAAACAGCAATGTATGAGTAACAACACAATTGGAGCAACCTTCAAAAACGTGGCTAGGGTTTTGTTTATATACCTAGGGTAAAAACATAAAACCCTAAACATTTAATGAAGTAGGGCTGAGTTGGAAATTCTGCAGAAAAAACAACCTGTGCGATTTTCGATCGATCGAGTCTATTCTTCGATCGATCAAGCCAGGCCGAAAGTCCCAAGTACTTCTGCAGCCACTCGATTCCAACTTTACAATAATAAACCAAATTTGAGTAAGCCTAAACAAGACTAAATACATTGTTTTGATCATGGTTTGCCAACATTACAAATTAGAGTTCTAAATACATAAAATCCTAAGACTTTAGAACCTAACAATACCTCCTTTATTTGATGGTACTAATTATGCATACTGAAAAGTACACATGAGAGCTTTCTTGCAGTTTTTAGATGAGAATGTGTGGCAAGTTGTAGAGATTGGTTGGATCAAGCCAAACGAAGCACTGCCCGATTGGGATGAAGCCAAGATTAAGGCAGCAAACTGTAACAACAGGTCATTGAATGATTTATTCAATGTGGTCACCAATGAGGAGTTCAAAAAGATATCCTTGACTAAAACTGTTAAGGAAGCATGGACCATCCTCCAGACAACCTATGAGGGTACAAAGGCTGTCAAAGATTCAAAGTTTTAGAGGCCCACTATAAGCTTTGAAGAGATCAAGATGGACGAGGATGAGTCATTTGATGAGTTCCATGCCAAGCTAAAGGACATAGTGAACTCAGCCTTTAATCTTGGGGAAACCATTCCTAAATCTAAGATTGTGAGGAAAGTGCTTATATCTCTTCCCGAGAGATTCCATGCCAAGATAACGGCAATAGAGGAATCAAAGAATATTGACAAGATTCCTTTGACTGAGCTGGTTGAAAACTTGCAGACCTATGAGCTAGGGCTTACCAAAATTGGCAAGTTGGGTAAAGGCAAGAGCATGACTTTGAAGGCTAAGAGCAGTGACACTGATGAGTCTTCAGATAGTGAGGATTCTAAGTTTAAGTCCTACATTACAAGGCAGTTCGAGAAGTTCATGAAGAATGCCAATGGAAAGGGCTTTGACAAGGACCGTAGGCAATCCAATTCTTCTCAATTCAACAGCCAATTCAATAGCCAATACAAAGGGAAAAATGATGCAAAGGATGGTGGTCAGTACACTGTTCTTGCAAGACCAAAGTGCTTTGTATGTCATGGATTCGATCACATGAAGCAAGAGTGTCCCACATATTTCAAGAGCATTGGGAAGAGTAAGGCACTTGCTGCAACCTTGAGTGACGCTAAGCCTGAGGATGATTCTGATAATGACGATGACGGAATCTTGAATGCTTTCATTGCTACAGTCAATCCTACTAAAGGGATTGTTGAAGATGTGGACAAAAAAGAAGAGTTGGTGGATTCTAAGCTTGAGAAGATGGATGATCAACATGATATCCATACAGCCTATGAGAAACTGTACAAGCTTCCTAAGAAGCATGAGAAACTGTATAGGCTGGCCACCAAGAAACTTAGTGATGTGGAACTTGATCGTGAAGAGTTGTCCACAAAGTTTGATGAGGCTAATCAGACTATTGGAGATCTGAGATTTAAGAACAATTTCATGGCTAAGAAGACCAAGAAGCTTGAAGCAGAGCTGTTCCAAGTTAGAGCTCAATTGGAGAGGACTTCAAGTGCAAAGCTTGATGAGATGCTCAGCATTCAGAAATCTACTTCGGATCGAATAGGTTTAGGGTATGGTCTTTCTTCCACTAATATTGCTTCTACTAGTGCTGTTGTTTTCATTCCTTCTGCTAATAATGCTAAAATTAAGAACAATGATGTTAAAATTGAATTAGCAAGTGAGAACTTAGACACGGGTAAATCTATCTTAGGAGCACCCCCTAAACAAGATAAGAAAGATGTTAAGAACCCTAGGGCTAAGAAAGCTAACTCTCAAAAGCCTAAACAGAAGAAGCAATACCTTTGTCATCGTTGTGAAGCTACCAGTCATACTCAACCAAATTGCTATAAGTGGTTAGCCACTCAACAAAGCAATGACATGATAGCATCTAGAAGCCAGAATCAGCTTCAATCCTCTCTTGCTCCTCTTGGAGATCTTCTCAAAGCCCTCATGTTCCTTTCGAACTTGAACGGCTTCAATTCTTCTCCCTCACCGCCGGTTCAAAAGTTTGATCAATGGAAAGGTTCTTCCAAGGTGTGAAAGGAAAAGGGCTCCAAGTGATTCTATCACTTTCTTCTATCTTCTTGTTTTTGTTTGTTGCATTACTTGTGTGTTTTGCTTTATTGTTTTGAGTCAGTCTAGTTTTATGCTTTGCTTTGCTTAACATGTTTTTGTTTGTTTATTTTCAGTTTTGCTTATTTTTGTTTTTCATATAAATTTTTTTTTTTGAAATTTCAGAAAATACAAAAACAATGTGTGTTTTGTGTACATTGGTGCTTGTGTGTACCTTGGATGGCCATTAAAACAAAGTTTTCTGAACTTTTTATCTCCTGTAGCTTAGATGAGCATCTCTATGCACAACTAAACAAGTGAGCTTTGTGACTTTTGTTTGTAATGAGTAAGATTAAGTTATCTCTTATACTTCACACTCGTATCACTCTTTATGACGGGAAGGATTAGAAAATCCTAAGAGAAATGCATAAATAACCATCTTACCATTGTTGCCTGCCAATCATGAAAGACATTTGTATGCTTCGGCATAGCAAAAGTGTGATATCAATGATATTTGTGTGTTTCGGCATAGCAAAATTGGAATGTCAAATATCAATGGGTATTTCTTTCCTCTCTCTTATATGCCCATTCATGATGTGCTAAATAAAAGAAAAATATGCAAAGAAAAATAAAAAGCAAAAAGATCAAAAATGCTTTTAAATATGATTGCAAGCATATATTCTAGGAGATGGGGAGTTATAGGATGTACCTTGAAGGTGATAGTCTCCATCAAACAGTTATGATTGTGTGTGAGTTAAAGTGATTTTCTTATATCTCAAATCATCATAACATGTAGACACTTATGCAATCTCGTGATGTTTTTCATATACAACACGCAATATTCTTTGCTACTCTTGATACATGTGCAGGTATAATGTGATTTGGTCATCACAGGGTTTTACATGTGTTAATGTATGCTCACTAAACTGACTTGTTTTTGAAATATAAAATTGGTTGGACTTGTTTAGTGTGTGTGTGTGTTTTTGAGATCCATGTGCTTAAAATTTTGTTGAGAGATGATTTTGAAAGCTTAATATGTTGATTAGATCATTGGTTAAGTTGCTTATCTGATTGCATTCATGTCTATGTTTTTCTCATCTCGAAAAAATGTTTTTAAAAGCTGGTTTGACACCTCCTCGATACCTAGCTATCTATCGAGCTTCTTAAGCTTTTTCTTATCACAATCTCAACAGCTACTTGACACCTGGTGGATCGATTGAGAAAGTTCCTACCTCCTCGATAACTTCTCAACACCTGGTCGACCGATCGAGCTTCTGTTCTTAGTTCTGGTGGTTTGTTCCTCGATAATTTCTCAACACCTGCATTTGTCGACGACCATTTTCCTCAACACCTTCTTCTGTCGAGCTTTACTAAGGTTCTATTTAAAGGTCTCGTGAAATCCAGAACTCATTTTCCTCGATCTCTCTCTCGATAGCTCTCTCTTTTTCTCTCCCAAACACTCTCATCTCACTCCTATCTTGATCCTCAAGGTTTCTTCAAGCTTTCTCAAGTTTTTCTTCACTTGGTAAGCTTCTAATCTCTCATTCTTCATGCATTTCATGTTTTGAAACCTAGGTTTTTGGGGTTTTTGAAACATTTTGGGGTTTTTTCAAAATTGATGAGTGTTTACTGAAATTTTAGGATGGGTTTTCATTTCAATGATCTTAAAACTTCATACATTGCATCACATATGCATTATAACAGTATTTTCATGCATTTAAATGTGTGCAATATGTTTGTGTGCTGGTAGGTTTGGATTGGCTGAGCCCATGATGAAATTTCTTTTGCATGTCACATGTTCATGCATTCCCCATGCATACGTACTCTCTATTCAATATACTTGTTATATTTGAATTGTTGTTGGAGCTTTTCTAATTGTTTCTCTCCCTCTTCTTCTCTTTCTGTTTAAGTTAGTTGGGTCTATGGCACCTAAGCCTAAATCTACTCCGGCTCGAAATCCTCTTCGTTCTGGAGCTTCTTCATCTTCTGATTCTGCTCCTCTCTCTCTTCGGTTCCGTGATGATGATGCCCACAAGGCATTGTCGGAGAACGTTTCTAGACGAGGTGTTCATTCAAGTTCGCCAAGTCATTTTGGCGAATTTCGCCGACACTGACCTTTCCAATGTCATTCACAATCTAGGATGGGAGTCACTATGTGATGTCCCGATCACTTCTCCTCTCATGCTTATCTAGGAGTTTTACTCCAACATGCTCAGGATTGATCGTTCAATACCTCTTTTCTTCACTCACGTTCGAGGTACGTGCATTCCTGTCACACCGCAACTTTTTGCGGATGTGCTTCGGGTTCCTAGGGTAGAGTTTCCTAACTATCCTATGTATGAGCATCTGCGGACTGTGTCCAAAGATGAGCTCAAATCCACTTTTTGTGAGCGTCCCTCTAAGTGGGGTGAACACCAGTTCACTTACTGTTCGGGCTTTGCAAAAGGTACTCGGTTTTTTAACATGGTGATGACCTTTGTACTTCATCCTCTCTCTTACTACAACTCCATTACAAAGCCTTGTGCTCAATTTTTTTTGTCCCTCCTTGAGCATCTTACTATAGACTTGCTTCACATTTCATTCTATCTATCATAGATGTTCATTTAGATTCGGCGTCCTGTAATAAGCTCATCTTTCCTTCCGCTATCACAAGGATTCTACACCATTTTTCCGTCCCTTTTCCCATGTCTGACCATTTCACTTTCATGTATTCCATAGACGCCGCTACCATAAAATGTAGTGAAGCGCAGTTTTGGTCGCTACAAGAGTCAACAGCACCTCCCCCCCGTTCGGCTCCTTTATCTCGATCTGCTCCATCTACATCCGCCCCCTCCTTTTCCATGGGTGATGTGTCACTTCGAGACATCATGGTGTAGTTTTAGTGCATGGATGCTCACCTTGATACAC
Source organism: Quercus variabilis (assembly GCA_030445155.1). Classification (NCBI taxonomy): domain Eukaryota; kingdom Viridiplantae; phylum Streptophyta; class Magnoliopsida; order Fagales; family Fagaceae; genus Quercus; species Quercus variabilis. The sequence continues at coordinate 7,129,812 of CP129449.1, forward strand.
TCTCTACTGAGTTATATCAGGTGAATGTTCGTGTTGGTCGTATTGCTTGACGGTAGGCAACCATAGGTGGTTTTACTTATAAGGCTTCTCCTTCACCACCCCCTCCAGTGGCTTCTAATTCTGATGCTAAGGATGATGATAATGATGGTGATGCCGACGATGCTTTTGATGATGATGATAGAGATGCTAGCTCTACCAATGAGATGTCTACTTGACACACTTACCTTTTGTCACTCGTGACAAAAAAGGGGAGTAGTTTTGGAATTTGAGAGTAGTCATTCTTAGGGGGAGAGTTAGTATAGGACCATTTTGTTAGGGGGAGTGTTGTTGATATGAGGGATGTAGTGAGGATATTATGTATATTTTCTTTTCTTTCTTTTATAGATACGTTTGTTCTTGTACATTGGGTCTTGTGACCATTTTTACACATACATTGTACTTATCTTCTTTATATGTGGATGTATATTTTTCTTTCACCTAACCCTTACATGTGTTGTTTCTTTTCTCTCCTTTATGCACATGCTTCTTATTCTTGTATGCGATCTATTATTTTTGTTTCACACTAAGATACCTTGATGAGTTTTGTTTAAAGTGTTTCAGAAATACAAGTTGTCAAAGTCTACTTGTCATAAACTCTCTTCTTGCAAAGTTTTTCAAGAGTTTTTGTTAGGATAGATTTTACTGTATTTAACAAGTGAATATGAGTTGAGTGATTTATGACTTCTCTCATATGTTCATTTGTTTGTTGTAGTTTTGTCACGGATTGCCAAAGGGGGAGATTGTTAGGACATATGTGGTTCACTTGTTAAGAACATATGTCATTTTTTTTATGTAATTGGCTAATCCTTTGACAAAACGCACTTTACTTGTAATAGGATAGTTCTAGGTGTTTCTAATACTTCAAGAAATAGGGTTTCAAGATCAAGTGTTGAAGTCATCAAGTCTGTCCAAGAAACAAGCTATGGAAGTGCAAGTTCATTAAAGCTCAACAGCTGCATCTATCGAGCTTAAGAGAGCTGTTCAGCCCCGTGTGCTCGACACTTGCTTGACAGCTGCTCAACACCTCCTATCTATTGAGGTTTAAGAAAAACAGATTTTTCTATTCTGTTTTCTTGGAATCCGTGTTTATGTGTTTGAGCCTTCTTTTCTCCTAACCCTAGACATATAAAAAGACTGTTTTAAGGGTCGTCAAAGAGTACAAAAGTTGAACAAGCATTAAGCAAAGTTTGTTCAAGCAATTTGTGATCAGAGACAAAATTTTGCCCTAGTTCATAATTCTTGAAGAAGTTGCTGTGTATGTGCACCTTTGGGTTTTGTAACCAAGCATCTTCTTGATCTTCATCATTGGGATGAACTAAAAAATTTTGCAACCAACAACCTTCTACAATTGGTGATTGAAGTCACGTATTGGATCCACGCAATTGGTTAGTCACGTACTTGGGAGCTGTGTATCAAAACGGGAAATTGTCACTACAGAACAAATCCAATTGGGTATTGGGGTAAGGGTTCAACTGTAAGTTGGTATAAGGTACTGAAATTCCTTTACTTGTAACCGCCTGTTGTGATAATAGTAAAATTTCAGGAGTGGTGACCTGAAAATCACCCGATGGGGTTTTTGCCGTTAGGTTTTCCCCATTCGTAAACAAATCACCGTGTTATTTATTTTTCGCTACATAATTAGTTTATTGATGATTTGTTTGTGTTGCTACGTGTTTGCATGTTAATTAACTTAATTAATTCACTTGGCTAAATTAATTGGTTAATTTATCATAATGAGTCATTTCGTTTTTGGCCTATCAACCCCCATTAGTTTGGGTATCAGAATACCGATGAATAAACCCTATGGGTTGGGTTTCAGAGTACCAATGAATAACTCACATTGGTTTGGGTATCAGAGTACCAATGAATAACCCCTATTAGCTGGGATCAGAATCAATTCATAGTCAGATTGTCCATAATCATATATATGAAATCATAGTTTCTAACAAAAATATATTTTATTCAAGCATGTATATAAAAATCATATACTCAGTATTAAAATATATTTGTAATAATCGTTTACTTGAAATCAATAATGCAATTCTCACAACTATAAACAATTTTTCAGTAGATAAAAATACATTAATATAAGCGAAATAAAACCCAATTATGATAAGGTTATTTATCTTAGCTAACTTACCACAAAGAACTTTACCCTAACACTTTCTCTATGATCCTTAGATATCACCTAAACAAATTTTCAAGCACTATATTCAATAATCAAAATAATTCAAGAAAAACTTATAACGGTATCCGACCAGAAGAGAGGCTAGAAAAAGAAAACTAATAATTTCTTCATTATTAACTTACACAAAAATCCACATATCCAATATATGTATATTCTTTAGCCACCCTTAGTTCACTTTGAGATAAGAACAAGACTAGATACATGACAATATCATCTAAATCAAATCACTTGGGCTTTACCGGTAATTTTTTTTTTCTTTTTTCTTTTTCCTACCACCTGCCACCATTATCATCTTTTGAGATGATTACCCCAAGTACAGATAGGCACATGTGCCTTACGGAATAGTCATTATTTCTTTTTTTTTTTCTTTTTTTTTTTTCATCAAGTCCCCTACTTCGGCACTATTACTGAAAGAAAGTCTATGCAAAACACCAAACCCTTTAAGAAAAATATGCAGCTTCTCTCTACGCTTAATGCACAAAGGTATAGAAAAAGATTAAGTTACTGAACATAGAAAATTCTACAGTAACAGCGTTTAGTTTACCAAAAATAAATCCAAACTTTTCATTGTTTGCAACATTAAAACTCTCAAGTAATTAACTAGTTTCACTACTGGCCAAAATACCCACATAAAAAAAATATTCTAATACCACATAAAATCTAAATTTGACAAAAGAACAAGATTTCTTAAGTTCTTACCTCAAGGATGTAGTCAATCCTTCTCTACTTTAGTCATTTGGATGGTCTCCTCTCTCAAAATATCTCTCCACATACGTTGGCTTTTAATAAGCTTATATATAGATAGGGTTTCAACCTTATTTTCTAAGAACTCCCTTATAATTATACATTATAAAATTGATCCCACAAAAGATTTACTTAAATACCCTTCATTTTAATTTTTTTTTTTACTTCAGGTATTACAATATTCATGCAAATGTTTGAAAAGATGGGCAAACATTTGTAAAAAATCTGAGGACTACGACCAACACCGTCTTGCCTTACTCTCAATTGCAATAATCGTTGACATAGTAAAAGCTACGTATAATCGAATCCCATAAATCATAGATAGTGGGTCTGGCATTAACTGAGAAAGAATGAGAATTGAGAAGAAAAGAAACCCAAGAAAAGTTGAGGATTGCGTGGAGAACCCATGTTGAGAAATGGCTGATTTGGAGGACACAAATGAGGTTTTAATGGATGAGATCAATAAGGCAATTGAAGTCCATATTGGAGAAGAAGTTGGATTCATTTTGGGTTGCAAGCAAGCACGAATAGAAGCAACTTTATCCCCATGTTAGAAAATAAATGGGGGAAAAAATAAAAACCCTTTCTCACGTCAAGCTAAAAAAAAAGGGTAATTCAAATATAAAGAGTTTTTTTCTTTTCAAAAACAATTCTATATCTGCCAAGCTAAATAAAGGAAATTAGAAGATAAATTTTCAACTCATTTTAAGATTGTTACCTAACATTGGAAAATGAGATAGTCGAAAATAGAGTTGTTTTCCAAAAATATTTAGTGGAAAATAGAGTTGTTTTCGTGGTGTGAAATAGAGTAGTTTTCCAAAAATATTTAGTGGAAAATAACTCTATCTCATGCCAATCTAATCTATATATCTAAAAGTTGAAGCGTGACATTTATTATTGCTACGCTCTTGTTGAGCTACATCATCCACTTATTTTTTATCTTTTCATTTCTCTTTTTAAAATTTTCTTCTCCCAATTCTAAAAAAAGAAAAAAAAAAAAAAAAAAAAACTCTTCTTTTCCCTATTAGTTCACACCTAGTGTTACACTTCTTCCAACTTTTCTCATCCATTTTTGCCTATTTATCTCCCCACTACTTTATGCTTTATCATTACACTTCCTTTATCCTTATGTTTTTCCTATATTTTGACTATTCTTCTCCCGATTTTATTATGGATAAATTTGATGTCATTTCTTCAATTCAATCTACATTTCCAACACAATCTCTCTCTCTCTCTCTCTCTCTCTCTCTACTTTCTTTTGGTGGATTTTTGTTCTTTCTTATAACTCTAATTAAGGTTGATAATTCCTTTTTTTTCTTTCCCATAAGAAAAGTCTTATCTTTCCCTTTTATAACTTTGATTGAATTTTGGTTTTGGTTAATATTTAGAATTTTTTTGGAAATAATAATTTGAGATTATATCAAAACACAATTTACATGGCTATAAATTTGAATATTCCTACCAATTATTTGAGTAATAAATTATTATAAAGTCTAGTTTTTATTCCTTTGGTTTCATTTTAATTTTGGTTAAGATAATATTGTAATTTTGGGATAAGCTTTTGATTATTATTATAATTTTATTATTTTTTAAGAGATGAGAAATTTGAATAATAAATTTGAAATAGATAAAGTTTAGTTGTATATTAGGCAAATATAACACACTACAATAGAAGCTAGAAGAATATCGTTCACCTCAAAAAAATATTAATAAAAAATTATGTATTTATAGAGATAAAAAGATAAAAAATACTTGTAGAAATCGTTTTTTTTAAAATAAACAATATTTGTAATGTGTAGAATGGGAGAGAGAATTGAAAGCTCGAAAATGTGTTGAAAACATAAGAGCTGTTTAGACCCCCAAATTAAAGATACGGCTTGGTTGATTTTACACAAACACTAACTTAATACTAAGTGCGGAATAGTGTAAACACAAGCGTATAAGCAAGGCAACTACTCTAATCCACATTTAAAGCAACGCAGCAGTAAAAACGAAACGAACAAAAGTAGGGAAGAGAGATGAAAACACAGATAACACCTACGTGTTATCGAAGAGGAAACCGAAGAACTCAGCGAAAAACCTCTCTGCCGCCTTCCTAGCGGAAATCAATTCACTAGACAATCAGTTGGGATACATGAGTGAGCAAGAGACCTTCCAAGCCTAATCTACCCTCTGTACCTAAGCCCTCCAATCTCCTACTCCAACAAGGCTTCTCGGAACCATGTCTTGTCTAACTTTTGGGATTCCGCAACAAGCTCCATGTTGCATCTGCCATCCTTGGCTTATTCCAATGCTTCCCAGTAGCACCAAAACTTCACTTGACACTCTGAAAGGGTGTGGTAAGTATTTGGGCTATCAACCTCTCAATGGTATGGAAATGGAGAGATAGGAGATGAGAAAATTCCCAAAAAAAATGTGTAGAGGATTGTGGGTATGACAATCTCTAACTCTCAAGGTGTTTGGCTAGGGTTTTCTCTCAGAAGCTCTCTTCAACATTTATGGGTAATGTGGGTATAAATAGTGTAGGCACAGAAAGTGTGTACTAGACTGGACAAGCTGGCAGAACAGAATGTCTCGCGGGTGTCTCACGAAAGGCCTTACCCGCGAGATACTCATGAGACATAGCTATCTCCATTTGATTTGACTCTTCATATTCCAGCATGTGCAAGGCACATGAGATACTTCGTGGGATGCTAAGTCGCGAGTTGCCTGCAAAAACTTCTCCAGTCATCAAATGCTTGAGTCTTCACACCACTCTCTCTATCACACAACCCTTACAATGAAATCCCACAATAAATAAAGGGTACAAACGATTGAATAAAATTACAATAAAATTTGTCACGGAATATAAGCCAACAAAACATATAGTTGTAAATAACAACTTTACAATCTCCCCCTTTGGCAATTCCGCGACAAAACCCCTAAAATAGACTCTAGACTTAAATGTGAGTTTGGGAACAGTGGCAAAACTCACTTACACCTAATCTAGAAGTTGTGAAGCACTTGCATGTATATACCTGTTACCTGAAACACTTTTACACAAACAAAACTTTCATTAAGCCTATGACAAGTTAAACACAAGGTACGTACATGAGCAAGTAAAGTGCAATCAAGTTTGTAAACATAGTAAAACATGTAAGAATATCTTGATCAAACAAAAACAGTCATTAAAGAATGACTACAATGAACATTTAGCAAGTAAATGCTCATTCAAACACACAATGCAATTAAGAACAATTCAAAGGATCAATTGCATGTTCAACACTCAACCAATGCAAAATACACGAAATACTTGCATCTAGGATAAAACATCCTACTAGGGCACAAGAGTGAGGTACTTAAGATATAATAGCAATAACTTAAAAGTACAAAAAAAAAAATGCTACAAAGCATAGAGATAAACGCAAATACTGATAATAAACTGAAATTAAAAACATAGTACTAAAGCTTTAAACAAAATCAGTAAAAATAAAAACTGTAAACAAAAAAACAAAAACAAGATATTAGGACTAAAACTAGTTTAAACCAAAATAACTAAATATTTGTGTTATCTTTTCAGAACTCCCCCTTTCACTATGCACACTTCCTTTTCTTATTATGTTCTCCCCTTTTCTATATGCTATCTTCCAATCTATACAGTCTGTACATGGAGTATGCTTTCCCATTTTTTGGTACAAATAGCTAAAGGCTCTCCTCTAACTTGTGTTGAATCTCATCTAGTTGTGTCTCAATGGCAGTGAGGCGTATTTGAACCTAGTTGTTGGTGGAGTGGATGAGATTTCTAAGTCTTGACATATGCTCATATAAACCTTCAACCAAGGTGGTGAACCGGTTAGTTTGAGAGCTAGATTGGCCTGGTTGTGTATTAACAGTCGGAGGTGCAAGGATGTGAGAAGAGGTAGTCTCAGTAGTGTGAGCAACTGATTCATGACCAGAGAGAGACACAAGTGGTGTGGACAGATTTTGCTTTTTCTTTTCCACCGAAGAATGACTTTTGCTCTTTTCAAGAGATGATATAGAAATTGGATGATGACGAACCACAATCTTCCCATCTCTTGGTGGACGAACACCTTCATTCAACAAGATTTTCATGAAAAGACTGCAAAATGGAAGACATAATTTTGTTACTAATCGTGCAGCTATTTTTCCTATAGTCTGGAAGATATGAGAATAGATGTCAATTGGAGTTCCATTGATGAGGTCGCATAAAAACTGTGCTCGTCCAAGATTAATAAACCCTGTACTGGACAATGGATATAGATTGAAGAACATGATGAAGGTGAGAGTTTTCAATTCAGGTTTGAACTTCGCTGTTCCGATGGAGGTGCCTTTTGCAGAAACTTTATGTTCTTCTCTAAGAATATGAAGGATGTCTGACACAGCTAGTTGTTTGTCATCACAGGGAAACCTATCTACATTTGCAGGTCGAGTGATATGAAGAAGCTTTGCAATATAATCTGGATTTATGGTGAATTATTTTCCTCGAACCCAACATTGTAGTTCTACACCTGTGAATCTTGCATTCGAATAAAACTCTTTAATCAATTCATCAACCGGATCTTCGAAGTTTCCAAATAACTCAGTCCAATTCCTGTCTGCAAAAATCCTCAGGATAAAAGTGGATCCCAGAGTGTCAAACTGAACAATACGCTCCACTACAGGGGGGGGGCATTCTTTACCGTGAGAAGAACGACAAAGAAACAAATGCAAAAACACACAAACAGAAAATAGAACTTGATTAGATTCAAGTTAGTTCAAAGAAAAGGTAAAAATAACCTAAAACATAAACACAATGCATGAAATAAGTAGGTGTGCATGTGTGTGCATATGTGTGCATGTGCTGATGCATGAGAATGCAACATCAGATGCATGAGGTGTGCCTAGAGGGTGCCTAGGGTGTGTATAGCATGGCATTGAGGCACAAAAAAACGAAAAGCAAAGTGTGTAAAACACACATAAGTTGATCAAAATATAGTTCATAAGATCAAACAAGACCAACACCAAATATTGGAACTCAGTTGAGTCCAAAACAACACAGAATTGTCATATGGACATTCTGTCAAATATATGACATGCACCAATGCAAAATAGTTATGAAAAAAGCATGAAAATATTGAAAATCTACCTCAATACATGATAGAATGCCTCATGGGGGCAACACAAATGCACAAACAGCAAATGAGACTCAGCCCAAACAAAGATTTTGGAAATTTTTTCACAAAATAGAGAAACCCAACCCTTTTTTGAAAAATTCCCAAATTTTGAAACCCTAACTTAAATTTCTGTAAAAACTTAGAAAAACATGAAGTAAATGTTTTAGAAAACATACCTTGTTGTTGGAAAAGCAGAAAATAAGCTTGAGATTGATGGGGTTTGAGTAACACGTGATTTTGGGTTGAAAATGGTTCGAGAGAGGCTTAGCAAGGGAAGTGAAAAGTATTTGAAAAACTGTCACATATGGTACATAAAAACTGAAAACACGTGTTTTTTGCGGGTTAGACAGTGGCAACGCAGTCGCGAGAAGGACACCTGATGTACAAAACTTTCGCGAGAAGCTTTAAGTCGCAAGACAGTAGCAAGACAATCGCGATAGCTTTTGTCTAATTTTTGAAAAAATTCAGTTTTAGCCAAACAACATTATGCGAGAAGCTGTTAGTCGCAAAGTAGTCACGAGATAGTCACGAGAGTCTCTGTGTGAAACGAGAAAAATTTATTTCCCTCAAGCTCATTTCATAGGAAGCTTTAAGTTGCGAGCTTCTCGCGAAACACCCTCTGAACCAGTTTTTTGAAGAAAAACATGAAAATGCATTTTGAACAAAAACTAAAGGCACGAAAGTATAAAATCACTTTCAAAAACAAATAAAACACTCAAAAATCTTTTTGGGTTTGATCATCAAGTATTTGAGGATACACATCACATTTGAACATGTACAATCACACAAATGAGATAAGCAATCATTGAATCAAAGTCTTGTGTGTTGTGGGTGAGTATCAAGTGTGAAATAGTCCTTAGACCAGAGTGAAGCTTCAATGATCAATTCAATCAAGTCATACACAACTGATACTAGGTCAAGTGGTCTATCTCAATTATAGAAATGATCATATATGACCTCCCATAAAGTCATTACACAACTTAGAAGCTTTTCATTTGGCTTCTGCATAAATCATAACATTTGATCCTTTTTGAATAATACATCTCTTTTTGAGATCGGTGCTTGAAATTTTTGATATTTCAACATTGAGAATTAGCCTTTGGCTGTTTGTGGACCATACATTTCAATAACAAAAAGTTGCTTTCCCTTTTTCCTAGTCAAATACTAGTATATGCAACAAGCTTTTGCAGCTCAAAATCTCTTTTCATTTGAAGATTTACATTTATTGAGCTCTTTTGTAAAAACAAAAAAAATAAAGTGGGAAGATATATAGGCACAAGTCTATGCAAGTATCAAGACCATCAAGACTATTGACCAATCATTCATGACAAACTTGAAGATCTATTTACAACAATCACACAGTTTTCAAGATTTCTCCCACACAGATAAATGTGCATATAAAAACAAGTTAAGCTCATAAATGCACTACGTCATTAGTACAAAGGTACTAGGCCAAACTCACATGTGATATACACAAAACGAGCGAACCAACTTTTTTGAAAAATTTTCAACTTTTTATGTGTTTTTGAATTTTTTGAACACACTAAAAAACTAAACAAAAACAAAAACAAAGCAAAAGCTTGAAAAAGAAACATGCTAAAACCAGAAGCAAATGATACAAATCAAATCAAGCATGTAGATATGCATGAGCAAATGTCCCTAAACATCGGAAGTATTAATGCAAGGACATGTTAAAATGCTTATGCATGAGTACCTATTCTCACCCACACGGCACGTGCATTTGGGGTGATATCCTTAAAGGATTAGGTATGAAAGTTAGGACTTTCAAACCATCTAGTAAAGCTCTCTAGGTAAATGGTGAAGGCATTGATCATTTTTATCACGTCCATCATGTCGAAATCACCATTTTGACCTCTTGTTTGATCACCAGCCTAATTTCTTTTGTCATTTTTAGGGCTTTTTGACCTCCTGAACACTTGTGTTCTTCAAGGCCTTTAGCTTGTGGCAGTTTGGCATGATGTGTCCTTGAAGTCCACAGAAATGACAGAAATGTTGAATTCTTGGACCTCTTTGCAAGTTTGGAGGTGATTTCCCTTGAACCTTAGGCTTGACCACAATTTGATTACGGGGCTTATTCAACACTCGTTGGTCGGCTACATTATTCTTCTTTTCATCCTTTATTTTCTCAGGAGTAGGGACAACTACAATCGGCTCTTTGGCTTTCACAAATCTCACATCTTTGGTGACATTGGCCGACGAGCTACTCCCTCTGGTATATCCCAACCTGAACTTGTCTGAGAAATATTTTTGAGATGAAATAACATCATCTAACTTCTTCGTGAATACCCTCTCTATCTTGGCATTTGCTTGCACTACTTCTAGCTTAAGAAATCTAATTTTTGAATAAGCTCTAGTCAGCTCACCATTCAGCGCCTCTATCTCACACGTGGCCTCTTTATAAAAGACTTTTATAGTCCTCCTCTGCCTTTTTCATCTTATTTACGGCTGCCTTGGCCACCCTTGTATATTCTCCTGACTTTTCAAGTAGGGAATTATAGTTTTCTTGAAGACCGGTTGAATCTTCATCTTCTTCAGCATCTGATTCTTCTACAATTCCCATGGATTCCTCATCACTATGCTCCCCAAGTTCTTGCACTAGTAAACTCAAGTCCTCCGAGGACTCAACATGAGCAATAGTCATAAAGGCGGAGTAATTCCCTTCTCCATCATAGCTCTCTTCCGAATCAGAGTTAGATGAATCTGAATCACTAAGAGTTGTAGCATATACCTTGCCCTTTCCTCTTAGATAGTTGGGACACTCCTTCTTGAGATGTCCATGGCAATTACATTTATAACACGCAATGCCTTGAGGAGATTAGGAATCCTTTCCATCTTTCTTCTTAAACTGCTTCCTATCACCTTTAGAGGATGAGAACTTCCCTCTGCTAAACGATTTCCCACTGTTCTTCATCTTCAAAAATTTTCAGAAGTTCTTTGCAAAGAATGCTACATCCTTTTCCACTCCATCTTCTTTGGAGGAATCATCCATTCGTTTGGTGATGGTTTTAAGAGCAAGAGATTTACTTGTCTTATGAGAAGGTAGTCCAAGCTCATACATTTGAAGAGACCCAATGAGCTCTTGGATCTTAATTTTATCCAAATCTTTGCCTTCCTCTATGGCTGTGACTTTTGCTCGAAAGCTCTCTAGTAAGGATCTCAAAATTTTTCTTACCACCTTAGCATCTTTAATCTTCTCACCAAGATTGAGCTTAGCAATTACAATTTCGTTAAGCTTCCCATAGAAGGAATCAAAGGAATCATCATCTCCCATTTTAAGCTCTTCAAATTTGGTGGTAAGCATCTGAAGCTTTGTGTCCTTCACTTTCTTTGTTCCTTCATAAGTGGTCTACAATATCTCCTAAGCTTCCTTCACTACTGTAATGTGAGAGATCCTGTGAAACTCATCTGGAGACACACCACAAAATATAGCATTTAAAGCTTTACTGTTAGCGTTAGCTGCCGCAAGAGCTGCTTTATCCCAAGTGGATTTAGCAGCCTCCGGCCTAGTCCAACCTATTTTAACCGCATCCCAAACAGTATCATCAATAGAATACAAGAATGCCCTCATTCGTACTTTCCAGAAAGCATAATTATTACCATCAAAATACAATGGAACATTTAGATATTGAGACCGGTCCATCTCAAATGGGGTTAAGGAACACACTTAGGTATTTAAACCACAACGAGTGTACCTATTCTGATACCAATTGAAAGGTCAAAAATGTGTTGAAAACACAAGAGCTGTTTAGACCCCCAAATTAAAGATACAACTTGGTTGATTTTACACTGACTTAATACTAAGTGCAAAATAGTGTCAACACAAGCGTATAAGCAAGACAACTACTCTAATCCATAATTAAAGCAACACAGCAGTAAAAATGAAATGAAAAAGAGATGCAAACACAGATAACACCGAGACGTGTTATCGAAGAGGAAACGGAAAAACTCGGCGAAAAACCTCTCTGCCGCCCTCTAAGCAAAAATCAATCCACTAGACAATTAGTTGGGATACATGGGTGAGCAAGAGACCCTCCTAGCCTAATTTACCTTATATACCTAAGCCCTCCAAGCTCCTACTCCAACAAGACTTCTCGGAACCGTGTCTTGTCTAGCTCTCCTGATCCTGCAACAAGCTCCATATTGCATTTGCCATCCTTGGCTTCTTCCAATGCTTCCCAGCAGCACCAAAACTTCACTTGACACTCTGAAAGGGTGTGGTAAATGTTTGGGCTATCAACCTTTCAATGGTATGGAAATGAAGAGGTAAGAGATAAGGAAATTCCCAAAACAAATGTATAGAGGATTGTGGTTATGACAATCTCTAACTTTCAAGGTGTTTGGCTAGGGATTTTTGCCAAAAGCTCTCCTTAACATTTGTGGGTAATGTGGGTATAAATAGTGTAGGCACAGAAAGTGTGTATCAGACTGGACAGGCTGGTAGAACAGAATGTTTTGCGGGTGTCTCGCGGAAGGCCTTACCCACGAGATACTCACGAGACACAGCTATCTCCATCTGGCCTAACTCTTCACATTCCAAGATGTGCAAGGCACATGAGATACATCGCGGGATGCTAAGTCGCGAGCTACCCACGAAAACTTCTTTAGTCTTCAAATGCTTGAGTCTTCACACCACTCTCTCTATCACACAACCCTTACAATGAAATCCGACAATAAATACAGGGTACAAATGATTGAATAAAATTACAATCAAATTTGGCATTGAATATAAGCCAACAAAACATATAGTTGTAAATAACAACTTTACAAGAATAACTAATTTGAATCTAATACAAAAAACTCATTTGGCTATTGTTCAATTTAAAATGAGGGAGTGTTGTGTTGCATGGTTAACTTAGTTCATAAAAGTTACCACCAAAAAGGTTCTACACGCACGTGGGAGTCATAATTAAATATACAGAGCCAAAGGTATGTGGGAAGAGAATGAAATTTGACCTTAAGGTCCAAGGCCCAAGCTATATATGCAATATACATCTAAACTCATGTATGTAATCTCCTTATTTTTAGTCACAATTGTTACAATTAGTACTTTATTTACCATCTTTAGCATCCTTTATTATTATTATTATTATTTTGCAATCTTGTTAAACTCTATAGTTTCCCTTTGTTCAACCTTTTATCTACTTCCACCATCGTCTTCCATCTTAATTTTATATAAATTTCTTATTATTTCATTTCCACCGCTCTCTTCTATTCCTTCCAAGTTGTCCACGACAAAATAGGTCAATACACACACACACACACACACTCTCTCTCTCTCTCTCTCTCTCCAATTTTGTTTCTCTATCGATTGAATTTTTTTTTTTTCAACCACTTATTTTTAGGATTCTAGTTGTAAGATATCTAATAATGAAATCATCGTTGTAATCAAGATCTCATTCAAAGAAAAAGATATCAAATATCTGGAATTTCTTTTTGAATATTTTCTAATAATAGTTCTTTTTTTATTGTTAATTTAATTGTCACATTATATTTATTTCTCTTTTTGATAATTCGTATATACTTTTATGTATATTTAGGTATTTTGGTATTCCAGTTCTTGATCACAAGTTTTTTTTCCTTATCCCATTGGTTTGATTTGATTTGGGTTAATAATTAGTTGTTTTGCAAGTTAGAATTTGATTTTTTTAGTGATCCATTTTAAGGTTAAACTATGAGACTTTACTAAATTTTGTTTATTTTTTAATCTCTTTGGATAAAAAATTGTAGTTTTTGTAGTTGTTTTTATAATGCCACTAATTCAATGAAAAGCAAAGGTTAGTCAAACAAAAATAATCGGATGAATGACATATTTTAGCTTTCGCAATTATATTTTCATTATTATTACTATTTTACAATTATACATGTATAGAAGTTAATTCTAATTGTTTATTTGATAATATTTTGTAGTAGATGAATTTGTAATTCCACGAAGAAAATAACCTCAATAGATTATGAACAACAAATTGTTTTCCTAATTGGTTCAATTAAACATTGTTATATTTTATTAATTTTTTAGATATGTTTTTTGGAGTTTTAGATTGAAGGGTAGAAAAAATAGGGTTGGAAAAAGTTTGTTTAAAGCAAAAAGAATAATTTCTAAATTTTATACACTTTTTAATGATACACAAAATTTTAAAAATAAATTTTATTAAAAAATGAATATGTTCGTTGTCTTGCCGTTTGAATTCCTATAAAAATTTGTATAGATTCTTAGAAACTTTCTTCTATTCCTTGACTTCTATATCACTATATTCTAATCCGTAAGCCAAAAAATCCTCATGAAACTTTTTCTTTTGGATCATTTGGAACAAAAGTTATAAGAAAAGTATCCATTCAGTTTTAATAAATTTTGAACTTGAGATCAAATTCAGATTTAGTGATCATACGCGTTATACACTTATATGACGAGTTGTACAGGAGAAGCAACATAATTTTCCTTCTGTGAATCGTTGGCTAGTTAATATCGATGCATTTTCAACAAAGGTTTTAAATTTCCTTACAGTAACCATAAGATACAACTTCAATAGAGTTGTTAATATTGTGAGTCATTAACATTTGTAACCAAAACATATGTCAAATGTGCCAAATAGTATGACAATGGCAGACCAAATACATGGTACATATTGTTGGAGAGATAAACATTTTGGAGAGTTTCCTTAAATAATTAATATAACATATAAAGACACACTTTAACCCAAAAGGCATAAGCTAAATGGGTATGTGCGCAATTATGTTATAGAACCACTCATTCTTCTAATCTTTATTCAATATGGGACTTCATTCACACATGTATACCCAACAATCTCCCCCTCACGTGTGAGTCTTTGCTTCTCTGTGAGCTTCAAGACCTCTTTCGGGCCATGAACAAGTTTGACTCACTCCCCCTTGCCTAATGAGCCTTTCCCTTAACTAGTGCATCATCCATGGGCCTCCATGTGTCAATCCCACACATCTTTTATCCTCCATGGGAACCTCGCACCTCATCGTTGTCTAGCACCATTGGCAAAAATAATCCTTTGTTGGGCCTTTTCCAAGATTGTTTGTGTGGCCTTTATGGGCTTGCGTGGTGCAATATACTGTCCTTGCTCCAACTACTAAAGGGACTTGCCCTGCTCAATTTGCGAGAGGGCTTCAAGTACACACTCTGTTCTTGCTCTAATTGCCACCTTTGCCCCACACCACCACCATAGACTCTAATACCACTTGTTGGGGAGATAAACACCTTGGAGAATTTCCTTGAATAATTAATATAACATATAAAGTCATACTTTGACCCCAAAAGGCCTAAACCCAATGAGTATGTACTCATTATTTAATGTGGGAATTCACTCATATGTGTATACCCAACAATCAATTGTTAGTTGCAAGTTGGCACCAAGGTCTAGCCCATGTGAAAGCTCTTTAATGAGCTAAGCCCAACTGATGAAGACTTCTACTTCAACTTGAAAGAGGAGAACATGGAAAGTCAACACTCCATATATTCCTAGGAGTGTGAGGCAGCAGAATTCTAGGCAAAAATACACTTTTAGTCCCTACATTTTGGATTGATTTGCATTTTTGGTCCCTAAATTGATTTTGCACATATTCTAGTCCTTAAAAGGAGAAAATCAATTCTATTTTGGTCATTTCCATCAACCACTAACGGAAAACTCCTATGTGACAGACGGAATGTCTTGCTGGCTGACATGGCATTGATGTGGCCCTTAAAATATTATTAAAAAAATTATTTGGCATTTTTTAAATGCCACGTCAAATTTAAATTAATAAAAATTAAAACAAAAAAAAAAATTATTCCTCAATTTCAATTTTAATTTAAAAAATAAAAAACAAACAATTTTTTTTTTCAATTTTAAAGATTGAATCTCTTTTCACCAAAAGAAGAAGAAGAATGAAGCACTCTCTTCTCTCTCTCGTCTAAAGTTGCCTACTCGTAGTGTCAGGACAAGAGCTCTTCAAAAGAAAAAAAAAAAAAAAATCTAACAAATCTCTCTCTCAGATCAAAATCTACTCTTAATTGCTTGGGTTTGTTAAAAAAAAAAAAATCCCAGCAAATCTCTCTCTCTCTTTCTCTCTCTATTCGACTGGGTTTGTTGTGATCTAAGTTTTCTCTTTGACTTTGATCGGTGATTGTTAGTGGGTTAGACTGGGTTTGATCGGTGATCATTGCTTGAGGTGGGTTTACTACGTGGGGGTAGATCGTTGGTTGGGATATCTCTCTCTACCCATTGCACGAGATCAATGTCACCATGTCAGAGCTCCATCCCTGGGTCAGGGCATATAAGTCACGGATCAAGTCTGATTGAGGTTGGTCAATGGTAATGGTTTAATTGTGTTGGTTAGTGGTGGTGGGATCTAGGTTTGATTGTGTTGATGGTTGTTTTAGGATCTAGGTTTGATTGTAGTAGTTGTAAGCCGAATTGGCAGGGTTAGAGTGTTTGGGATTTTTATGTGGGGTAGATAGGTTTCTGCCGTGGGTCTTAAGGAAGAACAAGAAAAGGTATGTTTAATGGGTTTTTGGGTTTTTTTGTGTTTATTTCCCAAGAAAATTCATAGGTTTATGGATTTGTTGGAGATTGGTTTGTTTATTGAGTTTATGAGTTTGATTTGGTGGAGAATTTGGTTTTGATTGTGTTAGAATTTGGGGAAGAACATGAAGAATTCAATGGGCATGATTTGGGGAAGAATGTAAAGAA
Source organism: Quercus variabilis (assembly GCA_030445155.1). NCBI lineage: Eukaryota > Viridiplantae > Streptophyta > Magnoliopsida > Fagales > Fagaceae > Quercus > Quercus variabilis. The sequence continues at coordinate 7,146,650 of CP129449.1, forward strand.
CATGTTCTTATGTTCTTCCAAATAAGTAATGAAATTCAACCATTTTTTAAATTATTTAATTTAATTATATTTAATGTTTTTTATTTATTTTATTTTTTATAAAATTTTTTGTTGAGGTGGCATTTAAAAAATGCCAAATAATTTTTTTCATAATATTTTAATGGCCACGTCAGCGTTATGTCAGCCAGCAGGGTACTCCATCTACCACGTAGGAGTTTTCTGTTAATGGGTTGATGGCAAGGACCAAAATAGAATTGATTTTCTATTTTTAGGGACTAGAATAGTAGCAAAATCAATTTAGGGACCTAAATAGTAGCTAAATCAATTTAGGGACCAAAATGCGAATCGACCCAAAATGTAGGGACTAAAAGTGCATTTATGCCCATAATTCTATATATAAAAGGTATGTGTTTGATGAAATAGTGTTGTGTGCCGCATGGTGAAGAAAAAAATAAAAATGTGCCGTACAAGAGAAAAAAGGAGAGTAGCCAAGAGGAAGCCACTTAGATAAAGAAAATAGCCAAGAAAGAGAACTATGCGTGAAGAAGAAAATATAAAGAAGAGAGTAAAGTGTTGCTGGCTTTAAGAGAGATAATTAATGTGTGTAATTGATTTGATAATATTGAAATTATTCGGAGTTTGTCCAATAGTTTTTCCTTTCAAAGAGAGGGTTTTCCAACTAAATTTTGTGTTCTTGTTTGTGATTGTTTTTTTGGGTTGCTAATATTTGTGATAATATTATTTGGAACCCAACAAGTGGTATCAGAGCTAAGGTTAGAGTCGAAGCAATGGTTGGAGAAGAAGGCAAGGTTTTAGGAATTGAGAAGTTTGATGGAACAAACTTTGGGTGTTGGAGGATGCAGATTGAAGATTATCTCTATGGGAAGAAATTGCATCTACCTATTTTCGGGATGAAATTATGAAGGATAAAGACTAGAACCTTCTTAATAGGTAGGTAATTTGAGTTATTCGATTAACTCTGTCAAGATCAATTGCGCACAACGTTATAAAGGAAAAGACCACAGTAGATTTGATGAAGGCTTTGTCCAGTATGAATGAAAAGAAGTCAGCTAACAACAAGGTGTATCTGATGAAGAAGTTATTTAATCTGAAGAAGGCAGAAGGAACTCCTATAGCGCAACATCTAAATAGGTTCAATACAATCACAAATCAATTATCCACGGTGGAAATTGAATTTGATGATGAGGTTCGTGAATTGATTCTTTTGGCTTCTTTACCAAACAGTTGGGAAGCCAAGAGAATAGCGGTGAGTAATTTTGCAAGGAAAACCAAACTCAAATATAATGATATTTGAGATTTTATTTTAAGTTAAGAGGTTCACATGAGAGATGCGAATATAGACAATGTGTTTGGAAATTTAGACCCCGATTGGTAGAATTAACAAGTTTTAAACCCAAATTGTTAATTAGATTGATTATGAATAAACCTTGTTAAAACAAACTAAGATCAATATCATATCAATATCATGCACAGTAGAAAAATAAATAAGACAAGATATGATAACCTAGGAAAACAATTGAAACAAACTAGTTTCACAGTAAAAAAACCTGGGGGGAAACCTTCCTGAAAAGCAATTCACTATAGTAAAGATCTAGTACAAAACCTTTGTCCCTAAACTCTACAATCCCTGTAGATGAACTTACAGCAGAAACTTTCTACCGCTTCAGAACCTCTGAACTCTTCAATATATGAATGCCACCCATTCAATGCATAGATCCCAATACGTGACTAACTCCTTTGCACAAATCCCAGTACATGAGTAACTCACCAACTTAAGGAACAAGAATGTTGGCTGCAAAGTTCTTCACTTCATCAACAATGAAGATCAAGAAGTACTTGGTTACGAAACCTTAAGGCACAAAGACGCAGTAGCTTCTTTCAAAGATAATAAGGCATTGGCCACCTTTTGCATGTGTTCTCTTTGCATTCTCATATGTGACGACCTTTAAAATAAGCCTTATATATGTCTAGGGTTGTGAGAAAAGAAACCCTACACAAATACAAAAGCATGGGCCCAAAATTAGATCTAAAAAAGCTGATTTTCATAATTCTCGATAGGTACAGCTGTCAAGCAGCTATTGAGACCTCGATAGATAGAATCTATCAAGAGCTGTCGAGACTCATTAAACCTTGATAGATAGCTATCTGTCAAGAGCTATCGGGAATCTATCCAGTTTTAATGAACAACCTTTCTTCACTTGTTTCTTGGTCCAATCTTCATGGCTTTAATACTTGGCTTAAACAACATGTTTCTTGAAGTATTAAACACATCCTAGATCTACCCAATTATAAGTAAAGTGTGTTTTGTTAAAGGATTAGCCAATACATGATGACATATGTTCCTAACATGAATCACATATGTCCTAACACAATGCCCTAGATCAGAGGTAGAAGCAAAGGACCTAATGATCGAAAATTCAATGGTACGTCACAATTAAGAGATAGATCTCAATTCAAGGAAACTAGAGAATGCTTCAATTGTGGGAAAAAATGTCACTTAAGAAGAGATTGTTGGCATTGGAATAAAAAACAAAATAAAAGAAAATATGAAAGGAATGATAGTGAGAAAAATACTATAACTGCTATGATTGCTAAGGATGTTATGGTGCTCTCTACTAAAGAGCAAAAGTGTGAGCATATTGCTAATAATGATGTTGAGTGGGCTGTTGATTTTGTATCCTCCCACTTTGTTATCCGTACAAAGGGATTTTTTACCACGTACAAAGTAGGAGACTTAGGTACAGTGAAAATGGGTAATCCTAGTTACTCAAAAATTGTGGGAATTGGTGATGTGTGCAATAAAACAAACATTGGTAGCACTATGATGTTGAAGGATGTGCGACATGTTCCAAGATTTAAGGATGAATGTGTTTTCTACATTAGCTATGAATTAAGTTGGTTATTGTAACTACCACGGTAATGGAAAATGGAAACATACCAAGGGGTCAATGGTTGTTGCAAGAAAACATGCATGTTACGGTATGTATTGGACTCATGTGAAGACCTATAAGAAGAAGTTCAATGAGATTAAAATTTTTGAGAAGACTTCACAGTTGAGAGTTGGAATTAATGGTGTTGATGCCAAAAAGTGAAATTCGCGTTGCCTAATAGTGCTTCAGAAGAGGAAGTGGTAGGTGATGAAGAATACAAAGATGTTAAGGCTGCATGGGATGATGACAAAGTGGAATACCTTGGAGTTCTTGAGCAAGAGGAGCTTTTGTAAATTTATGTGTGAGAGCAAAGTGTTGCTACCTTTGAGAGAGATAATTAGTATGTGTGATACGAGTGTTTAGGGTTATGAAAAAAGAAAGCCTAAACATACACCCATAGATTGGATTGAAATCAGCCTTGAAAAACTAAATTTCATAAACCTTGATAGATAGCCATCTATCGAGCTAGTTGTCGAGGAATGGGCTTCAGCAGCTATTAAACCTTGATAGATGCTAGCTTTCGAGCTTTAAAATCCAGCACTTTCTTACTTGATTCTTGGACAGGGTTGCATGGCTTTAACACTTGAACTTGAAACCTTGTTTCTTGAAGCATTAAACATATCCTAGATCTACCCAATTACAAGTAAAGTGGGTTTTGTCAAAGGATTATCCAATTACATAAAATATTGACATATGTACTAACAATCTCCTCCTTTGGCAATTCGTGACAAAACCATAATAAACAAATGAGATATAAGAGAAGTCATAGATCACTCAACTCATATTGACTTGTTGAATACATTAAAATCTATCCTAACACAAACACTTGAAAAACTTTGCAAGAAGAGAGTTTATGGCAAGTAGATTTTGACAACCTGTATTTTTGAAACATTTTAAACAAAACTCATCATGACATCTTAGTGTGAAATAGAAATAATAGATTGCATACAAACATCAACCAAAAATTTTTACACAAACTCATCAATTTTGAAAAACCCCCAAAAATTCTTCAAAAATCAAAACTTAGGTCAGAAAAAGGTGAAATGCATGATTAATGAGTGAGAAAGAATTATACCAGATGAAGAACATGATTTAGGCCAAAGATCAAGTGAGGAATGTGAGGGGTTTGAGTTTGAGGAGTTTTGGAGTGAGAAAAAAGAGAAACTATTGAAAGAGATCGAAGGAAATGAGTGAGAAATCGCGGGGCACCCTTTTTATAGAAAAATCATAAAGCTCAATTGATCAAGAGCTATCATGCTTTAAAATAATCCTTATATATGTTTAGGGTTGTGAGAAAAGAAAGCACAAACATCTATTCACGGATTGGATGAAAATAAGAACTAAAAATCTGTTTTTCATAAATCTCTATAAATACCTTATCTATCGAGAAACTATCAAGCTTCAGGCTGAAACATCTTTTTAAACCTCGATAGATACTCTAGCTGTTGAGATTTAAAAACCAGCACTTCTTCACTTGAATCTTGGACAAATTTGTATGGCTTTAACACTTGAACTTGAAACCTTGTTCCTTGAGGTATTAAACACATCCTAGATCTACCCAAATACAAGTAAAGTGCATTTTGTCAAATGATTAGTCAACTCTAAATTGACATATGTTCCTAACATGAATCACATATGTCCTAACATTCTCAATCCATCAGGATAGTTTCTATCTCCATGATAACTGCTTGATAGCTTCTCGATCCATCAGGGTCAGTTTGCTGTGGAAACCTCGCGATAGCTCCATCCATCAAGATTTAAAGCTCGATACCTCTCGACGCCTTTCGTTTCATCGAGCTTTGTGTTTTCTATATATAGTTTCTACACAATTTCTTTCTCATTTCTCTTTGATGTCTCTTGATAGAAACACTCTTTTCTCTCTCCCAAACACTTCCCACTCAACCTCTTCACCTTCCCCACTTGATTTTCGACCCAAATCCTGTGTTCTTCATCTGGTATGATCTCTTTTCTCTCTTATATCATGCATTTCATTCATTTTGACCTAAGTTTTCATTCATGAATTGTAACACATTTGCATTTTAACAATGTTTCATGCATTATAGATGTGTGTTCTATATGTTGGAATCATATGTGCTAGTAGGTTTGGATTGGGCTAAGCCCATGATGTTTTTATTGTTGCATGTTACATGTTCATGGATTTTTCATGCATATGTACCTTTCTTTCTCTATCTTATTCATATTGATTGTGTTGGTACTCTTCTGCTTGTTTCTCTCTCTCTTTCTTTTGGTTAGTTTGCATCATGGCACCTAAGCATAAGTCTACTCCATCCTAGAACCCTCTTCATTCCGGGGCATCTTCTTCAGATTCTACCCCCTCTCATGTTCAGTTCTGTGATAAGAAAGCCCGTACGGACTTCTCGGAGAGCTTTTCTCGATGAGGCATTCATTTAGAATGCCAAGTCATTCTATCAGATTTTTCGATACTGACCTTCCCACTATGATCTACAGTAGGGGTTGGGAGTGTTAGGATTAGTGCCCTTAAATCCTATTGTATAATGCTATGTATGATATTATGTATGACTTAATATTGTGATTAATAAAGTTTTTTTGTTATTATCTAAAATAATGGTAACATGAATATTCGAACATTATCATATAGTCCATGAGATGCATAGTATGTGATTTACGTGAAAAGTCACAGAAGATATAAATCACAAGTTCTTTGTAAACTCAAAATTTTAGTTCATAGTTGGTGATGAAATTGGACATTTCATCTACGAAGACTATAACATATCAACTAAGATGATTTGTCTTGATAATGGAAGTGGGGACATATAGTTGATATGTTGATATGTTTTAAGAGTTCAGACATATTGAATTGGGCCAATTGGAAGGCCTAAAAGCTAGCCCAATTAAATAATCCGTTATAAAGAGAGAAACATACAAAATTTTGTAAGAGAATGAAATAGTTAAGTACGTGTGTGTTGGAGACTCTTTAATTCTCTCTTGAACACATTCATTGAAACTAATTGAGAGACCACACTTCTTAGGCATTAGTGGAATTGGAGTGAAGATTAAAAGTGGTTTCAAGTACTTCTAATCTTTGTTTTCAAATTCACCACACCAAGGCACACTCTCTTGTTCTTATATTCTAAAATTTACATAATACATGTTATCAATTACGAATGAAATAGATCTGTTAATTTTCCACTGCGTGTGTTTTGTATGCGATACAAACAAGTATTTTTCCAACAATTGGTATCAGAGCGCGGTCTTCAATTTCCAATCTGTATAACATGTTTTGTGAGTTTTGTGTTGGGTTCTAAGACTTTAGGTTTAAATGTATTAGAACTTCATTTTGTAATGTTGGCAAATCATGATCAAAACGTTTAGTCTTGTTTTAGACTTGCTTAAAGTATGTTTATGTGTAAAATTGGAATCGAGTGTACTATAAGATTTACTGTGTAAATCTGCCTGGATCGATTGATCGAAGCTTATGTAAAATGTTTTTCTACAAAATTTTCCAACTCAGCCCAAGCTCATTTGACATGTAGGGTTTTATGTTTTGCCTTGAGTATAAAAGGAAAGACCCTAGCCATGTTTTATTGCTGTTGTTTATGTTATGTATGTGAATCTCTTATGAGATCTAGAGGTGTTTGCCTTCACATATACTTAAGGTTTTCAAGAACCAAGATTATGTCAAGAACTTGATGATCGATTCAGTTACTGCATAAAGAGCTTAAAGATACACAAGCAGGAGTGCTTGTGCTTGCTATGAATCCAAGAAAGAAGTAGTTCATGGACTCGGAGCTATCACGTGGTCGTGGTAATAAGTTTCCTACTCGAGGTAGCAATAGGATGTTAGTAGTCTAAGTCGTTATTATGTAATCTTCAATTCTTTCATAGTGAATTTGTTTTACCTTGAGGATACTTAGGTTAAATCCTCCCCAAGATTTTTACCGATTTGGTTTTCCTAGGTTATCGTATCGTTGTGTTATTTATTTTTCGCATTTTACAATGATATGATATATTTGTGTTAACCTAGATCTGGTAATTTAACTAAGTAATCACTTGGCTAATTAAATAGGTTAATCTGGTTATGTTTTAAGGGGTCTAAAAATGTACAAGTGGTATCAGAGCAAGTTAGCTCTATTTTTTAGATCACTTGATCCAAGAGTTGATCCTTGACCCTTATTATCATGGAACATGATCACTCTCTTAGGATCCTACCTCACTTTGATAGGAATAACTATGCTTATTGGAAAGTGAGGATGAAAGCATTCCTTAAATCTATTGATAAGAAAGTTTGGAACTTCGTTGAATACGGATGGAAGAAGCCCACTACTCCAGTTTGTAAGTGTCAAACTTCTTAGAAAGAAGCAGTCGCTTTTAATAACAAAGCTATGAATGCTATTTTTAATGTTGTTTCTATGGAGAAATTCAAGAGAAACTCAAAATGTTGAGGTTGCTCATACTGCATGAAATATTCTCCAAACTACGCATGAAGGCATAAAGGCAGTCAAGATCAATAAATTATAGCAGTTAACAACTAGATTTGAAAGCATTAGGATGTCCGATGATGAAAGTTTTGATGAATTCTATGCTAAGCTTAATGATATTGTTTATTCTACTTATAATCTGGGTGAAATCTATGATCAACCTAAAATTGTTAGGAAGATTCTTAGATCCTTAACTGAGGATTTTAGACCCAAAGTGACTGCCATCACTGAAAGCAAGGATGTGGACTCCATCCCTGTTTATGAACTTGTAGGATCTCTTCAGTCCTATAAGTTGGACCTACCTAAGACAAGCAAATCCAAATCAATGGCTCTTAAGTCTATTGATGATGTTGATGTGAATGGATTTGATGATGAGCTCTCTACTACAAAGATTGCTTACCTTGCCAAGAACTTTAGAAATTTTCTTAGGAACAATAACAGAAAAGTAAGAGGTAAAAACAACGCTAAACCTATAAATTTTAGGAGGAATGATCCCACTAAGGTGAATAATATTGAAAAACTAGAGAGAAAGTAGGTCAAACCCCTAATAATTCTATGGGTCAACAATCTTTTGGATGTCAAGGTTATGGTCATGAGACATCAAAATGTCCTACATTCTTGAGGTCTAAGGGTAAGGCTATGGCTATAACTCTTAGTAATGATGAAGTTTATGACAATGAATCTTGTAGTGATGAGGATGGAAACTTCATTACTTTCATAGTTACTACTGTAGTTGATGAAAGTGTTGCTATTGAAGAGAACCCTTTTGATGGGGAACCTTTTGAGGATGCAGATTTGCAAGAAGTCTACAATAAACTTTGCAAAGATTCTTGCAAAGGATGCTATGAGTGTTGATTTAGGCTTAAAGAAAATTGCATCTCTTGAACTTGGCAAGAAAAATTTTCTTTTGAAACTGTTTGATGCTAATGAATTGTTAAATAATGTGAAGACTGAGAACATGCTTTTACTAGATAAAGTTAAGAATTTGGAACTTGAATTATCTGTTGCTAGAGAATAAACAAATAGGTTTGCTAGTTTCAAATTTGATCACATGCTGAGTGTTCAAAAGTCTCCCTCAGACAAAATTGGTTTAGGTTTTGTAGAAAGCATCTCTGTGCCTGTAACTCATTCCACAAACTTGGTTTCTTCTTCTGAGCCCCCGGTGAGTGAGGTTGTCAAACCTGTAGAAGTTACACCTCCTAGGAAGATTAGGGTTGATCTTAAAGAGTCTAAGCTCAAGAATTCTACTCTTTCTAAGGATAAGTTGCATGATAGACCTGCATGGGTTTGTCATTTTTGTGGAAAGTCTGGGCACATTTGTCCAAATTGTTTCAAGTTGCAAGCTGCTATACAAGCAAATAAACCTAAAGTACTTGTGCCTCAAGCACAAGATCCTGTGATACTTATTGATGAATTGGTAAAGGCTTTAAACCTTTATTCAAATCCTGGAGTTGCTCAACATTCCAATGTGGATAATAACTCCAATGCTAGAGTTGCATCTAAAAAGGTTTTTGATGCAAAAGGCTTGATCTACTTGAGTCTTTTTGATATGGCCCTTGTGCTTCATTGCTCTACTCTTTGTGACCATTCTTCTTTGTTGTTTTTTTTTCTTTGTTTTTCTAGGATTTGCATTGCATAACATTCATGTATTTCATTCTAGGTTGTTTTTGTTATTGAAAAAAAAAAGTAAAAAAAAAAAGGAGGAAAGGGGAAGGAAAATGTGTTTTGCATTATTTTTCTTGATTTTGAAATCAAGGTTGTCCACTTTATCTTTACATAACATGTTTATGTACCTAGTTTAGCTTGGATGAGCTTATTTATTGCACTTTACTAGTTTAAGCTCTGTAGTGTATGTTGTGTGGGAAGATGTTTATAGTTTTTGATATTTTTTTCTTGATCTTGAAGTCACATGCCTTTGATTGTTGGACTTGAACTTAATGAGAAAGGTATAAATTGTTGGGATTAGTGCCCTTAAATCCTATTGTATGACGCTATATATGATATTATGTATGACATGAAGTATAACTTAATATTGTAATTAATAAAGTTGATTTATTATTATCTAAAATAATGATAACATGAATATTCGGACATTATCATTTAGTCCATGAGATGCATAGTATGTGATTTATGTGATTTAGTCACAGAAGATATAAGTCACAAGTTCTTTATAAACTCAGAATTTTAGTTCATAGTCGGTGATGAAATTGGGCATTTTATCTGCAAAGACTATAACATATCAACTAAGATGATTTGTCTTGATCATGGAAGTGGAGACTTCTAGTTGATGTGTTAATATGTTTTAAGAGTTAATACATATTGAACTGGACCACTGTGAGATTTATTATTCTCCTAACGACTGTCAATTGAATAATAAATCTCACAACTTATATTTACATGAACTCTTAATCCTGAGAGAATAATGGACCTAATCATGAAGTGTAGGTTGCTTTGATATATCAGGAGTGAGATCTAAAGTAACAGTCAAAACCTCAGTATGTTGGGCCGCCACATTTCGTGTTGATGGAACATATATTCTCAAGATGGAATTCATAGTCTCTTAACAGAGATTTAAAATATTCCTTTGAGATAAGTTTAATGGGTTTAGTTATTCAGATAGTTAGGCCTAACCACTTTGGTAAGAAATTACTAAAGTATATATTTATGAAATTGGATTTCATAAATATATAATGAATAACTTAAAAGGATTAAACCGGGTACTCAAGGATTAAGACGTAGTAATCTTCAAAGTGACAGTCTATATTTATGACTTTGAATTACTACAAATATTTTATGAAGGGGTTGCATGTATAATAAAGTTTTTGGATATAATTTATTAATAAGGCCTAGAGTGCAATTATATTTATATAGTGGTATTAAATATAATTAATGGTAACTTTGGACTTGTCAAGAGTTGACAGAAAAGCCCAAGGCCCACTGGAACTAGTGTTTTATTGGACCTTTTGGTCCCATTCCAAGCCACACATTAAAGCCCAATTGGAAAGGCCCAATAGGCCGGCTCAATTAGATAATCAGTTATATATAAAGGGAGAGATATACAGAATTTTTATTAGAGAAAAAGTGAGACACCATTGTGAAGTGGTGTGTATGTGCGAGTGAAACCACTCAATTATTCTTCCTTGGAAATTGATTAAGAGATCACACTTCTTGGGCGTAAAGTGGAATTGGAGTGAAAATTAAAAGTGTTCCCAAGTACTTATAATCTTTTGTTTTGAATTTCACCGCACCAAGGTACGCTATCTTGTTCTTAAATTCTGACATTTACATAATGCGAGTTATCAATCATGAATGAAATAGATCCACATTTGTTGCTTCTGCTATGTGTTTTGTATGAGATACAAAACCAGATTTACCAACAATTGGTATCAGAGCCAGGTTTTCATATCATGATTGTATAGCATATGATTGAATTTTAGAATCAAAGAGTATCATTTTCTTTGTGTTATGGGATTCTTGAATCTGCCGTGATTGTTCTATATAATCACGTTTATAGGATTTTTGATTTCATAATTTATTTTTTGGAGATTGACTTTGCGTTGATGTGAAGTGAATTCCTTTTAAAATGGAATTCCATCTACAAAAGCATTTATGTTGGCCCACGGTTGTTTTTTGTTGTCTTAAAGGATTCATTTGAATCCTTGCTATATAACAATGATTGAAGACCATTCAGTTATATAGATTGAAGTTTCTATAGACTTCTAGATGATGTTGTTATATAACCGTCAAGATAGAAGTTTAACACTTAATGGTTTGGACAAAGGCACTGTTACGGGATAACACTTTCATGGCCTTATGTCACTTCCAAGGCAATAACTGTCATGTACGTGAACCAAGTAATTGCACTGCTTGGATTTCTCTTTCACACCGCTTGGCTATTCAAGCATTCAATTGCTTTGCATGTGTTAGTTATCCTTAGGAAAGTGATATTAGGATTCAAAGCCTAACTTCGTGGATTGGCTTGGAGTGCAAATCCTTGATGGCATGCAAATTGTTTATAAAAGATTCTAACAATCCGTATATTATATATAATGTAATAATCATATATTACATGTAATAATCCATATATTATATTATATATAATGTAATATGGGTTTATATTACGTTATATATATTTATATATATATATATATATATATTAATGCTAGGATTAAAGTATTCATTTAATGAAATTTATTCCTAATGAGATTAGGATTATGTTTTCAAGGGTTTCTAGCATTAATATGGCTCTTGATCATAAAAACCTTTAATTAAAAATATCTAGTGGGGGAGAGATACAAGAGTTGCATCTCACGGCCTCCATTATCAGTTTATAGTAGTGTGGGTAAGCACCTTGTCTTGGCGTATATGCCTTGCGATCCCAAAGGAGGGTGTTTACTTCATAGTACTACAAGATTGAACTAACCTATTTAAAGTAGTGTGGACAAGCACCTCGTCTTGGCGTATATGTCTCGCGATCCCAAAGGTGGGTGTTTTGTTTCATGGTACTACAAGTTTAAACATTATAAGGGAGATGAAATGTGGCTACACATGATTCTAGATAATGGTGTACACTAGACTAAGTGTAATGTTAATCTCCCAAAGGAGCTATGTCATTATTACTTAGAGGCTAAAGCTAATACGGCATATTATTAGTGTATGATAAGAGTTATCATGATAGCACTAATAATGAGAATAGTTCTCAATCAATTAATGTGTTTATAATAAACTTGCTACCAAGGAATTATAGACATGGATTGGTTTGTCATTGCATATATTATTTTATGGTTTTATAAGGTTCCATATTATATGATTATATGCTAAATTGATAGTGTCTAGTTTACTTATTATATTCATGTTTGTTATTTTCAGATTTAAAATCATGGCATCATTTAGCCCCCTTGTTGCTATACTTAATCAAAACAAACTGATTGGATCCAACTATGTTGACTGGAAAAGAAACTTGGACATTGTTCTTACTGCTGAAGAGCACAAATATGTGCTTACTCAACCATGTCCTAGCTTTCCATCATTAGATGCTCCTCTTGAGGAAAAACAGCGATATGATCGTTGGCATAAATCTAATGAGATAGTCAAGTGCTATATCCTATCATCTATTTCAAATGTTCTACAGCATCAAATGCAGGATGTAGAACTAGCTTTGGACATTATGCTCAGTCTAAAGGAGATGTTTAGTGAGCAAGGCCGTTCTGCAAGGCAAGAAACTATGAGGCAGATTTATAATACCAAAATGGTTGAAGGTACTTCAGTGAGGGAGCATTGTCTTAGGATGATCTCTAATCTGAATACATTGGAAGTTTTAGGTGCCGATATTGATGGAGAATCCCAAGTGGATATGATACTCCAGTCACTACCAGAATCATTCAATGAATTCAGACTTAACTATAATATGAACAAAAAGATTTATACATTGTTTGAATTGATGAATGAGTTGGTAGCGGCGGAAGGCATCCTTGGTACTTCTAGTGTTGAAGCCAATGTTGGTGAAGCTTCTACTTCTTAACCTAAGTCGAAAGGCAAAGGTAAGAAGAAGAAGAAGAAGAAGAACTTCACTAAGAAAGATGGTAAACAAGTTGCCTTCGGAGTTGCCAACAAAGGAAAGAAAACCAAAGGAAAGTGTTTTCATTGTGGTGAGAAAGGACATTGGAAGAGGAATTGTCCAATATTTAAGGATGCCAAAAATAGAGGTATGAAAAGTACATTCCTTCTTGAAACATGTTTGGTACAGAATCCCATAGATTCCTAGTGTGTGGATTCAGGTTGTACTAATCATATCTGCAAATCCTTGCAGGGGTTTCAAGAGACCAGAATGCTGAATGAAGGGGAAATGTTTCTTACCTTGGCTGATGGGAGCAGGATTCCAGTTGTAGCTATTGGAGTGTTTAATTTATGTTTTGAATCTAAAGTTTTAATATTGGAAGACTGTTTGTATGTACCTAATGTTCGTAGGAATTTAATTTCTGCAACTTGTTTAGGTAAACATGGATATTATGTTATCCTAAAAGACAATGTTGTAATAATGAAGAATAAAGTGTTTATCTGTTCTGGCAATATTGTGGATGGTCTTTATATTTTAACTCCTGATAAGCATGAATTATATAATTCTGAATTAGATCATAACTCTTATGTAAAATCATTAAAGAGAAAGTTTCCTTCTACTAATGAAGCATATCTTTAGCACTTACGTTTGGATCATATTAATCCAAATAGAATTCAAAGACTGATCAAAGATGGACTTTTAGAGCCATTGGATTTTGATGAATTTCCAGTTTGTGAATCTTGTTTGGAAGGCAAAATGACCAAACGACCTTTTAATGCAAAAGGTAGAAGAGCCCAAGAGTTGCTTGAATTAGTTCATACAGATGTATGTGGTCCTATGTCAACCCAAGCAAAAGGAGGTTATGAGTACTTCATCCCTTTTACCGATGATTACTCAAGATATGGTTATGTGTACCTAATGAGATGGAAGTCCGAAGCCTTTGAAAAGTTCAAAAAGTTTAGGGCTGAAGTTGAGAATTAATTAGGTAAACACATAAAAGCTATTCAATCTGATCATGGTGGCGAATACCTTCTTGGGGATTTCAACGATTACTTAACTCAAAATGGGATTATATCCCAATTGACTGCACTTGGAACTCCCTAACAGAATAGTGTAGTAGAAAGAAGGAATAGGACTCTTTTGGAAATGGTTAGGTCCATGATGAGTTACTCAACTTCACCAATTTCTTTTTGGGGATATGCACTAAAAACTGCAATGCATATTTTGAATTTAGTTCCATCAAAATCTGTTCCCAACACATCTAAGGAATTGTGGAGTGGGCGTAAGCCTAGTATGAAATATCTTCACATTTGGGGATGTCTAGCACATGTGTTGAAAAGGAAGTCTGATAAGTTGGAATCTAAAACCGAAGTATGCATGTTTTTAGGGTATTCAAAAGAAACAAAGGGTTATTTATTCTATAATCATAAGGATAACAAAGTGTTTGTTAGCACACATGCCAAATTTTTGGAAGATGATTATATGAATAATTTTAATCCTAGAAATAAATTTGTTTTGGCTGAAATGAATGAACCTTTAGTTGAACAACCAATAGATGAAACTAGGGATGATGTGGTTGTATTGGATACACCACAAGATACTACTCATAAGATGTCTAGTACACAGGTACCTCGTCGTAGTGGGAGAATTGTTCGGCCTCCCATAAGATTCATAGGTTTGGGAGAAACTTATAAAACTATCTCAGAAAAGGCTGAATCAGATCCCTACACTTATGAAGAGGCAATGAATGATATAGATGCACATCATTGGATCAAAGTTATGAAATCTGAATTAGATTCCCTGTATTCCTATCAAGTTTGGGATCTTGCAAAGATGCCTAATGGCATTAAACCTGTTGGTTGCAAATGGGCTTACAAAAGGAAGAGAGGGGTAGATGGAAAGGTTGAAACCTTTAAAGCAAGACTAGTGGCAAAAGGGTATACACAAAAAGAAGGTATTGACTATGATGAAACTTTTTTGCCAGTAGCCATGCTTAAATCTATCAGAATTCTCTTATCCATTGCTGCTCATTATGATTATGAGATTTGACAAATGGATGCCAAGACTGCATTTCTTAATGGCAATCTTGAAGAAGAAATCTATATGATGCAACCGGAAGGTTTCATAGCAAAGAACCAAGACCATATGGCATGCAAGTTAAAAAGGTCCATTTATGGACTTAAACAAGCATCTAGGTCATGGAACATCAGATTTGATCAAGCAATCGAGTCATTTGGTATTGAAAAAAATCTTGATGAATCATATGTGTACAAAAGACATCGAGATAAAGTAGTAATGTTCCTAGTGCTTTATGTTGATGATATTCTACTCATTGGAAATGATGTAGTGGTAATGTCATTAGTAAAGGTGTGGTTGTCAAATAAATTTGATACGAAGGATTTGGGTGAGGCTAACTTTATTCTGGGGATCAAGTTTTGGCGAGATCGTAAGAATAGAATGTTAGGCTTATCACAGGCTGGATATATAGATAAAGTTCTAGAACGGTTTAGCATGCAAAACTCCAAGAAGGAATTACTTCCTTTCAGACATGGAGTTCCTCTATCTGATGACCAAAGGCCTAAGACTCAAGAGGAAGAATATATAATGAGACAAGTTCCTTATGCTTCTGCAGTAGGAAGTCTTTTGTATGCCATACTTTGTACTAGACCAGATATTTGTTATTCAGTTGGCATGGTCAGCCAATATCAATCAAATCCAGGACCAAAACATTGGTAAGCTGTAAAGCATATTCTCAAGTATGTATGAAGAACGAGAGATTATATGCTTGTGAAGCAGCAAAAGAAGTTGTATGGCTCAAGAAATTCCTTTTTGACCCTGGTGTGATGGGACCATGTTCCCATCACAATGTTTTACGACAATAGTGGTACAGTTGCACAATCAAAAGATCCAAGGAATCACAAGAAAGAAAAGTACATTGAGAGAAAATACCACATCATTAGTGATATTATTACTCGTGGAGATGTGATGGTGGCAAAGATTGAAAGTGCAAATAATCTAGCAGATCCCTTTACCAAAGCCTTACCTCAAAGGACCTTCGAGTCACATTTGGAGGGAATGGGAGTTAGATTAGTGTACAATAGTCTTTAGGGCAAGTGGGAGATATCTTGGGACTAGTGCCCTTAAATCCTATTGTATGATGCTATATATGATATTATGTGTGACATTATGTATGACATGAAGTATAACTTAATATTGTAATTAATAAAGTTGATTTATTATTATCTAAAATAATGATAACATGAATATTCGGACATTATCATTTAGTCCATGAGATGCATAGTATGTGATTTATGTGATTTAGTCACAGAAGACATAAGTCACAAGTTCTTTGTAAACTCAGAATTTTAGTTCATAGTCGGTGATGAAATTGGGCATTTCATCTGTGAAGACTATAACATATCAACTAAGATGATTTGTCTTGATCATAGAAGTGGAGACTTCTAGTTGATATGTTAATATGTTTTAAGAGTTAAGACATATTGAACTGGACCGCTGTGAGATTTATTATTCTCCTAATGACTGTTAATTAATGGTAATTTTGGACTTGTCAAGAGTTGACAGAAAAGCCCAAGGCCCATTAGAGCTAGTGTCTTATTGGTCCTTTTGGTCCCACTCCAAACCACACATTAAAATCCAATTGGAAACGCCCAATAGGCCTGCCTAATTAGATAATCAGTTATATATAAAGGGATAGACATACAGAATTTTTATTAGAGAAAAAGTGAGACACCATTGTGAAGTGGTGTGTAGGTGCGAGTGAAACCACTCAATTATTCTCCCTTGGAAATTGATTAAGAGAGCACACTTCTTGGGTGTAAAGTGGAATTGGAGTGAAGATTAAAAGTATTCCCAAGTACTTATAATCTTTTGTTTTGAATTTCACCGCACCAAGGTATGCTATCTTGTTCTTAAATTCTGACATTTACATAATGTGAGTTATCAATCATGAATGAAATAGAACCACATTTGTTGCTTCCACTATGTGTTTTGTATGAGATACAAAACTAGATTTACCAACATAAATAACCATCTCACCACTGTTTACTAGCCAATCATGAACACCTTAGTGCATATCATATGATTTTGTGCTCGAGAAAGTGTAACACATGTACAAAAAGAACATAAGATGTAGCCTCGGTTTAAATGCTAAAATTAGTGTGTACATTATTGGATTAATTATATCAACAGATAAAATTGGTGTGTACATTATCCTGGCTATTTTTAATAAGTTTCTAATCAAATAAAATTGGTGTGTACAATATGAGGCAAATCAAGAAACTTACATGATTGCAAGCTTATTTTCTAAGAGATGTGGGAGTTATATGATGTAACTGTTTAGGTGGGAGTCTCTTTCAAATTTACGGGATAAATTTTGTAGAAATTGTACTTAATTACTATTCACATATCACCTCACATGTATCTCAAGCTTTTACTAGTTGCACACACTACACAAGTTACTCTTTGCTAAACTTTGTACATGTTATTGTGTGTGATCTTGTTTTCGCCATCCAAGAATGAATATTCCTTGATTATAATGCAAAATGTGTTCGAAATTTGAGAATTTATGGAAAATTGATTGAAATTTATTTTTGGGAGATCTGGGTCTAATACAAGTGTTTTTGAAAAACATTTCATCTCATACTCATGCATTCTATTCATAAAATACTATGTATTGAGAAGTTTTTGCATAAAATTGTTCTGTTTTTAAAAATCTGATTTTTCCAGATTTTTGATTGATCAAATCTATTTCTTGACTGATCGAAATTGTGATTAAAATTTTGGTTTGAATCTACCTGGTTCGATCACATCTCAATCACTATTATTGATCGAATCTAATTTTCGATCAATCAAAAATCGTTCAGAGAGTTTTTAAAAAAAACATAATTTTTTCACGTGTTTGTCACTATTCAAACTTTTTCAAAAGTTCTTTCTCTCTCTCTTCGATTGGTCAAGGTTCAAAGTAAATTTTTTTGTTGTTTTCCTTCAAATTTCTTCAAGGGTTTTTGACTTTTAAGGCCGGTAAGACCATTTTGCCCTTCCTTTTTCATTTATTTTCATGTTTCATGCATTTTCTTTTCATTCTTTTTGGGAAAATTTTGAATCTAAGGAAAATTTGGGTTTTTATTGATTTCAATCTTTTCTTTCAAAATTGATTATTGGGTTTTTGTTATGAGATGTTATTAAACTGATTTTCGTGGTTTAATTTGTTCAATTTATTGAATTGGGGAAAATTGAATTTTTTAGGGCTTGGAACTACCTGAATTTGAGATTTTGTTCAATTGAGCATTATTTTATGGTTTGTTTGGTTGATTGAATTGGTCATTATATTCTGTGATCTATCTTGTGTAATGATCAATTGGCCATTTTGTTGGGATTTTTGAAAGTGGGTTTTCAAAATTTGAGGTTTTTTTATATAAACTCTATGCTCAAGCCAATTTTGTAATTTTTAAAGTATAATTGAACTTTTCTCATTGCATTAGACCATGTATCATGTGTTGATATTGTTCATGCATCATATAGATTGTTATGTTTCTATTCTTTTTTCTAACTGTGTCTGATGCAATCTGCCCTTGGGTTTTTCTTTTGTTTTTGTCCTTTGTCTCTTTTTTTTTTTTTTGTCCTTTCTGCTTTTTAGGGGTTTCACGAGACCAGAAAGTTGAATGAAGGGGAATTGTTTCTTACTTTAGCTGATGGGAGCAGAATACCAGTTGTAGCTGTTGGAGTGTTTAATTTATGCTTCGAGTCTAGGGTTTTAATATTAGAAGACTGTTAGTATGTACCTAATATTCATAGGAATTTAATTTCTGCAACTTATTTAGGTGAACATGGATATTGTGTTATCCTAAAAGACAATGTTGTAATAAAGAAGGGTAAAGTGTTTATATGTTCTGGCAATATTGTTGATGGTCTTTATATTTTCATTCCTGATAAGCATGAATTATATAATTCTGAATTAGATAATGACTCTCATGTAAAATCATTGAAGAGAAAGTTTCCTTCTATTAATGATGCATATCTTTGGCATTTACGTTTGGATCATATTAATTCAAACAGGATTCAAAAACTAATCAAAGATGGACTCTTAGAGCCATTGGATTTTGATGAATTTCAAGTTTATAAATCTTGTTTGGAAGGCAAAATAACCAAACGATCTTTAAATGCAAAAGGTAGAAGAGCCCAACATTTGCTAGAGCTAGTGCATTTAGATGTTTATGGTCCTATGTCAACCCAAGTAAGAGGTGGCTATGAGTATTTCATTACTTTCGCCGATGATTACTTTAGATTTGGTTATGTGTACCTAATGAAACGAAAGCCCGAAGCCTTTGAAAAGTTCAAAGAGTTTAGGGTTGAATTTGAGAATCAATTGGGTAAACGCATAAAGCACATTTGAATTGATCGTGGTAGTGAATACCTTCTTAGGGATTTCAAGGATTACTTAGCTAAAAATGAGATTATATCCCAATTAACTACACCTGAAACTCTAGAACAAAATGGTGTAGTAGAAAGAAAGAATATGACTCTTTTAGATATGGTTAGATCCATGATGAGTTATTCGACCTTACCAATTTCCTTTTGAGGATATGGCTTAAATATTGCAATGTATCTTTTGAATTTAGTACCTTCGAAGTCTGTTCCTAAACATCTGTAGAGTTATGGAATGGGCGTAAGCCTAGTATGATACATCTCCACATTTGGGGTTGTCAACACATGTGTTGAAAGGAAATTCTAACAAGTTACAGTCCAAAATAGAAGTGGTTTTCTTTGTAGGGTATCCAAAAGGAACTATTGGAGGTTTGTTCCATATTCATAAAAATAATAAAGTATTTGTTAGTGCAAATGCCAAATTCTTGGAAAATGACTATATGAATGATTATACCTTGGTGTAGTGAAATTCAAAACCAAAGATTATAAGTTCTTAGGAACACTTATAATCTTCACTCCATTTCCACTAACGCTCAAGAAGTGTGATCTCTCAATTAGTCCAAGGGAGAATAAGAGAGTGGCTTGCACTCACATACACACCATTGCACAATAGTGTCTCTTATAAAATTATGTATGTTTCTCCCTTAATATCTAACTGATTATCTAATTGGGCCAGCCTTTTGGGCCATTCCAATTGGGCTCAAGTGTGTGACTTGGAGTGGGACCAAAAGGAAACAAATAAGACTCTAGCTCCAATGGGACTTGGACTTTTTTGTCAACTCTTGACAAGTCCAAAGTTACCATTAATTATATTTAATACCACTATATTAATATAATTGCACTCTAAGCCTTATTAATAAATTATATCCCAAGACTTTATTGTAAATGCAACCCCTTCATAAAATATTCGTAGTAATACAAAGTCATGAATGTAGATAGCCACTTTGAAGATTAATACATCTTAATCCTTGAGTACCCATGAGCAAAGAGGATAATTAGTGTCAAAAATAGGCTTGCTTGCATGGGAGTAAAGAGGATAATTAGATACAACAAACTAACTAATATTATTATTTTCAACAGGGTTTTTACATTAGACATAAGACATTCTAATAGACATTCTGATGAAGGCTTTTTCTTCTCTCTCTTGCTTCTTCAAAGATACAAGGACTCAATTTATAGACAACAGAGCTTAGACACAGTGTACATTATACTTTTCAGAAGATGTTAGGGGTCTAAGTTATGGATCGACAAGTGGCAAAAGGGGTAAAGGCCTGGCTAGAGACTGATCTTCATCTGGATAGACTTCTGCAAGGGCAATAAATGTGCTTGTTAGATAAGGATAAGGTTCACCTGCATTTGGACATTTCTAGGACTTTTTTTTTTAAAAGTGTTAAAGCTGTTTAGTCCCATCTGTCTCTTCCTTGAAACCATTCTTCGTCCATGTCATCATCAACATCTGGATCATGATTAGCCAATAAGAGGACTGGGCATTTCCTAATGATTTTCATATGGCCACTATTGTCTACAAATTTCTAGATCAGTTGGTACTATTTCGGATAAGATTATCTTAATAAGGGTTCTGCCTTTGTAAGAGCCTAGTAATAGTATACACAAGAAGTGTCCATGTGTGAATGGAGTGTGTCATCTGGGTTAGTGACCCAATGCATCTTTGATTGATGAAAGATTCCTTCTACTCGGATATCATTTTTGGAATTGAGTTTAGCAATTAAACATCTTATAGTAATCTTGTGACCAAATCTTGGATATACTGTGATGGGGGTACTTTTTCCAATCTCCATTGTGAGCATCATTTTTTAGGATTTCATACTAGAATTTTTGGAAATATCTATTTCTACGAGGGAAAATAAAACTATAAAACTGTGGTTCAAAATGAAGACACAAGTAATACTCATTGAGTAAATACCACATGTAGAGATAATGTACGACCGTCCAGTTGGTTACCCAAAAAGCAAAAGGGGTTTTCTATGTTGGTCCACGTCAGGATAAATGACAAGGAAGTGGCTTTGGTGCTCTTTAAGGCAATTATGGAGGACTCTAATGATTCTTTTGGATCTGGCTTCAAGGGTCAAATTCTTTATTTGTTCTTTTATATCTGGGGAAAGGTTTTGTGTCATATTAAGGATGTCATCAGGGGCTGTAGAGGAAGAGCCTAAGGATGAGGATGGGTCAGTAATAGAATATACACACAGGGGTGGAGGAACAATTGTGGTGTTAATAGCTGGAGGCTTTCTAGGAAGATAATCAGTGATCAGGTTATCCTTTCCTTTAATGTGCTTTACTTGGAAAGGCCAATGTGAAAATCAATTTGACCATCTAAGTAATTGAGGATGTGGAAGCATTTTTGGAAAGGAATACATGTCCATCTCTAGTAGAAAATTATGCCCAAGAAGGTGGAATAGGAATTTTTCAATTCCATGTTTTACTGGAAGGATCTCCTTGAAAGTGGAGTGGTAATGAAGTTTTGAGGGCTTGAATGCACCACTTTTATATTCACAAATGTTTCTTTTTTCCATTAACCTCTTCAAAAAGAGTTGCTGCCCAATACTCATCACAA
This sequence comes from Quercus variabilis, assembly GCA_030445155.1. Lineage (NCBI taxonomy): Eukaryota > Viridiplantae > Streptophyta > Magnoliopsida > Fagales > Fagaceae > Quercus > Quercus variabilis. Next base: position 7,168,637 of record CP129449.1, read on the forward strand.
CATCTGTCTGCAAAATTTGTTTGTCTATTCCCAGAATTTGTAGCGGGGGAAGCTTTTCTACTAATCTTTTTAATTGTTGGACTACTTCGGTGTGAACAAAATTCCATTCTAGAGGGGTCTTCTTCAAGAGTTGAGTTAAACAATTCCTATATCTGGAAACCTTTGGAATGAAGTTGGACATGTAATTAACAATTCCAAGAAATTGTTATATCTGCTTGGTACTTATGAGCTTATCTGGAAATTCGCCAAGAGAGACAGCTATGTGAGGCTACAAAGTATATTTTCCATCTAAAATGCTCACTCTTAGAAAATTTATAGAAGATTGTCCAATGATCATTTTCTTTTCTAAAAGCATTATTCCTTGGGATTTCACTAAATTGTAAAATTCAGTGAGCAACTTTTCATGGGATTCTACATCTTTTGAGAATAGAAGGACATCATTTACATAATTAATGCATTGGTCAAGAGTGGCTAGAACAATGTTACCATTGCTTTTTGGATATGGGATGGAGCATTTTTTAGGTCAAAAGGCATGGCCGATTGGCATAAATGTGGGCCACAACCTGAGGGCTCTTGTATTGGGATAAATCTGATCCTCAATTTTTTAGACATAGGGACACATCCCAGTTCATATTCTGATCATTCAGCTAATTTTTCAAACATTCCAACCTCTACAAATAAAGGATGCCTCTCAAAATTCAACACACTTTTTCACGCTTTCTAATCCCCCTCTTCTTTTATTTTCCCTCTTACATTAAAGACGTTATGGAGGCTTTTGCCTTAGGAATTTCTTTTCTATAAGCAAAATATTTTAGACTTCAAAAAGAATTGAATAATTTTCTTTGAACCCTAAAATATTCCTTGCACGCTCATGCAAAAGGTAGTTTTTCTTTTTTCTTTTCCTTTTCTGTTCCTTTCTATTAATTTTGTTTGATGATGCATGAATAGGCTTAGGATGTTTTTATCACTTCTAATTCTTGATCTAATTGCCATGTTTGGTTTGAAATTTTTCTTTAAATATGTCCTTAGATGATTCTTTTGTTTGTTGTAATCATTCTTTTGAATCTCAAAATTTGCTAATTAACAAAGATCTTTTTAAACTAAAAACTTATTTGAATTTTTCAGATTTGATTTTCTAAACTAAAAACTGATTTGTATTTTCATTAAATACAAATCTAATTTTTTTAACTCTCAACAATTGATTTGTATTTTCATTAAATACAGATCTAATTCTTTTTAACTCTAAAAAATTGATCTGTATTTTCATTAAATGCAAAACTAATTTTTTTTAACCATAAAAACTTATCTATATTTTTATTATATATATATATATATATATATATCTGATTTTTTAACACGCAAAACTGATCTATATTTTCATTAAATATAGATCTGATTTTTTAAAGAAAATTTTCTTTGTCACAAAATAGCAGATTTTGAAATTTAAAAGAATAAGTCAAAAGTTGAGATGATTTTTGATTGATGCAAGTAAAATAAATTTATCTCATAAGTGTACTTCCTCTTCTAAAAAAAGGTCTTTTTCTTATTTTATTCATAAAAAAACAAATATGTTTTTTTTCCCCCTACAAATCTAGATTTTCTTATTCATAAAACCGGTCTGATTTCCATTTTTAACTTGCACAAAACTGAGATTCTTGCTGTCGGTTTTGAAGTTCAAGATTTCTGATCCTTTTATCCAAAGATCTTGTGTTGGCATCAGCCAATGCCATTCGACTCGACTGAAAAATTAGCAAAGATAAGTGCTAGATTAAGCATTGGGAAAGTCCAAGCCAAAAACACTCAAAAGGCACCATCTTATACCTAGCTCGCTTCATTGATCACATATTGGAAAGACTGAGAGACTACGCCAAGAAAGTTGATTCATGAAGTGTAAGAGGGTAGCACAAGCCATGCCACCCCAGTCATAATTCTTGATTTGGTCAATATTCTTCGAACTCCACAGATAGCGTAAGCTCACAGTACTACCTAAAGAAAGTCCCAATGAAAAGAAGCATGAACATGCGTGTGCCAGTTGCTATGGTTTTACAATTCTCAATATTCTCATACAACCACATCAAAGAGACATTTTTGCTCTTCAGTTTTGAAGGCACTACGCCTAAAAGACTCTTAATCTCTTTTGAACTAAGGGAATCATTGATCTTGATTCTTTCACCGCCCAATCTCAAGCCAGTGATGATGGAGAAGTCGTAAGGCGTCAGCATCACTTCACCAATGCCTGGAAAATGGAATGTGCACGTGGTATCCCAAAATCGTTCAAACAAAGCAAGGAGTAACTAGAAATCCTTGTACTCATGAGTTTCTTGGTTCAATAAAGCATCGAAAAAATTCTGGAAGCCGGCTTCATTAATGATGTTCTTAATATCCGGAGACAATATTGTAAGGTTGAATTTAATCAACCATTTTGTTAGCTTTATTCCATGCCAATTTGCTTGTAATTCAACATTTTGAAACCCTGTATTTAGGTGGGAATCATGTAAGAGTAGTGTGTGAGAGAGTGTAAAGAAAAGCTCAAGAGTGTGCACCCAGCAGGGCCTCGCGACTGGATCTTGCGACTGGCTCGCGGCTGGCAAGTCGCCAAAGGAGGCACACGTATGAAGCATGTAGGGGAGCTGAAGAGTCACGCCAACTGGAGCACTACAGGACAAAACTTCTAGTCTAGCTAGGTAGTTAGCTCACGGCTCAGACTCATGACTCAGTCAAGTCTCAAGGCCAAGCCACCAGACCATTCTATTTGTTACAAACCAGACCTTTCACACCAAACACACACCAATATAACTACCCCTTATACCCACGTATTGTAAAGAGCTTCCAGAGAGAATTTTGGGAGAGAAACCCTAGAGAAAAACAAGATTGACTCATCCACAATCTTTATACTTTGACTCTCCAAATTCCTCTACTTCACCCTCTCCATTGTTACATCATTGAGAGGTACATGTAGCCAAATCTTGTTCTCACCATACCCATATCTGTGAGAAGGTTATTTGGTGCTTGGGAAGCAGTTAGGAAAGGACCAATTGATATTGGTTGATGCTATGGGCTATAGCGGAATCCGATAAGCTAGGGAAGACAAAGGTTCGGTGTAACCTCATTAGAGTAAGAAGCTTGGAAGGCTTAGGTACATTGGATAGATTAGGCTTGAAGGGTCTTCTGCTGTTCATGTATCCCAACTTCATTCTCTAGTGGATTATTGACCGCTTGGAGGGCGGCGGAGAGGTTTTACACCGAGGACTTCGGTTTCCTCTTTGATAACACATCGTTGTGTTGTCTTTGTGTTTGCATCTCTCTTACCTTAATCTTTGTCTTTTAATTATTGCTGTGGTTGTGATTAATTATGGTTTAGATTGTTTTATCAATTCTTTTTTAGCTTATTTTCATATTCCGCACATACATTGTTTGATAATAAGCTTGAATTGGTAATTTGTAATTTGGGGGTCTAAATGTTCATAGGTGTTTTACGCACTAATTGATCATTCAATTGGTATTAAAGTGGGTGCACTTGCTATGGTTTATTTACCTTAGTGCGATCCTTGACCCCTTTGTTATGGATGAAGCTATGGAAAAGGCTATGTTGAATTGTGGCTTAAATGTTTGTGATAATGACTCTATGAGTATGTTTGAAGAGTGTCCTAACAATGAACACCTAGAGATATTAAAAACAAAGAAACATGCTAGGATGTTTGTTCACATGCTGAAATATTTTCAAAATGAGAATCACATCTTACACAATAGTCTATGTGAGTCTAATTCTTTGATTAAGAAGCATAAAAGAAGAAATAGAATATTGTGTGATAAGGTTGAGAATCTGAAAAAGAAAAATCATTCTAACAAGAGCATGGAAAATGAAGACAAGTTTCTGTTTGAAGGTTAAGAGTGCTTGTCCCATGCTTGCTTGTTTGTGCACACTTCTTTGAAGGTTTTCAATTCATGTTTATGGTATCTTGATAGCAGTTATTCTCGTCACATGACAGGGGATAAATCACTGTTTAAGTCTCTCAAAGAGAAGGTTGGTGACTATGTGACATTTGGCGATGGAAGCCATGCTCAAGTTCTTGGCAAAGGGACTGTTGAGATTCCGAGATTACCTCTATTGAAAGATGTCTTATACATCAAATGGTTAAAGGAGAATCTCTTAAGCATCACTCAAATATGTGATGAGGACTTCCTTGTTCAATTCTCAAAGAATGGGTGCATAATCATTAATGAAGAAGGGATTCAAGTCTTGGAGGGAAATAAGACTACCGACAATTGCTACAGAGTAGTTCCTACGACACCCATTTCATGTAGAAGTGCTCATGTTGACATGTTGGAACTTTGGCATCACAGATTTGGGCATGCAAATTTCAAACAAGTAGCTAAAGTATCTAAACTTGAAGCGATTGAAGGACTTCCAAAGTTTGGAAAGGTGAAGAAGACTATTTGTGGTGCATGCCAAATGGGAAAGCAAACAAAGGCAATCATCACAAGGCGAATGTGATTGCTACCTCACGTTGTTTAAAGCTTCTTCACATTGATCTAATGGGGCCTACAAGAATTGAAAGTCTAGCAGGAAAGAGGTACATTATGGTCATTGTTAATGATTTCTCAAGATACACTTGGGTTGAATTTCTTAGAGAAAAATCAGAAGCATATGAGAAATTGGAAATTCTTTGCAAGAGACTACAAACCGTGAAAGGGGCTCCTATTGTCAAGATAAGGAGTGATCATGGCAAGGAGTTTGAAAATGCAAGATTTGAGTCGTTTTCTAAGAAGAATGGAATCAAAAAGGAATGTTTTACCCCCCAAAACTCCTCAACAAAATAGGGTGGTTGAGAGGAAGAATCAGATGATTCAAGAAATGGCAAGAGTTATGCTACTCAACAAGCAAATTCCTTAAAAGTTTTAGGGAGAAGCCGTGAACACCTCATGTCACATTGTAAGAGAATATTCTTCTAAGCGGGAACAAAGAAGACCGCTTATGAAATTTGGAATGGAAAGAAGCTGAGAGTGAAGTACTTCTGAGTGTTTGGAAGCAAGTGTTACATTCTAAATGATTAGGAGAATCTTGGAAAATTTTATGCAAAAAGTGATGAAGGCATTTTCCTTGGGTATTCTACTACTAGCCAGGCATATAGAGTTTTCAACAAGAGAACAAAGACGATAATGGAATCCATCAATGTAGAAATTAATGATGCCATAACGAAGGTAGAGATGGTTGATGATGAAGAAGGACCAAGCACCAAAGAACCCATAGTTGAGGTTGAAGCTCTTGATATAGAAGTTGAAGGACATAAACCGAAAAAGGAATCAACTCTAGTGAACTCGAGAATGGAAACAAGATCGATGTCTAGAACAGTAAGTCCTCTCACTCCTCTGGAAGTTTATCCTCCTATCTCCCGGAATGATGAAGTGTCCACATCAAAGAAGCCATCATCAAGAGTGATTAAAAACAATCTAGATAGTAACATCATTGGGTCTTTAGATGAAGGTCTCCGACTTAGAAAAGGAAACATTCTTCTAGCTAATCATGTAACATACCATTGCTACCTTGCCCAATTTGAGCCGAAAAGGGTAAAAGAAGCTCTTTAAGATGAAAATTAGGTTGAGTCAATGCATGAAGAGCTGAATCAATTTGTGAGAAATGATGTATAGGAACTTGCTCCTAGGCCTGAAAATGTTCAAGTCATTGGCACCAAATGGATCTTCAACAAGACCGATGAAAATGGAGAGATTATCTAGAATAAATCTTGGCTAGTGGCTCAAGGATACACTCAAGTGGAAGAAGTAGATTTTTATGAATCCTTCACTCCTGTGGTAAGATTTGAGTCTATTCGAATTCTTATGTCAATTGCATGTACCATGAACTTCAAACTCTACCAAATAGATGTAAAATGTGCATTTCTAAATGGATACTTGAATGAAGAAGTGTTTGTTGAACAACCCAAAGGCTTTGAAGATCCTCACTTCTTGGACCATGTGCTGAGATTGAAGAAAGCCCTTCATGGCTTGAAATAAGCTCCTAGAGCTTGGTATGATCGGCTTACCCATTACCTCCTAGATAGAGGATTCAAAAGAGGGTATACCGACCGAACTTTATTTGTCACGAATGATGAAGATTATCTTCTCATGGCTCAAGTATATGTTGCTGACATAGTATTTGGAGCTACCATTAACGCTCGGGCTATAGGGTTTTCTGAGGAGATGAAGAAAGAATTTGAGATTAATATGGTGGGGGAGCTTACATTTTTCTTAGGCCTTCAAGTCAAACAAAAAAAGGAAGGCATATTCATTTCGTAAGAAAAATATGCTAGAAATATTGTCAAGAAGTTTGGATTAGACTCCAAAAAGCATGCCTCTACTCCCATGAGTTCATCTACAAAGCTGAATGTTGATTCCTTCGGGGTAGAAGTGAGTCCAACCTTGTATTGGAGTATCATTGGGAGTTTACTCTATCTTACAGCTAGTATACCAGATATTGTATTTAGCGTGGGTGTTTGTGCTTGATATCAGGCTACTCCAAAGGAATCCCACTTGACTGCGGTGAAGTAAATCATATGATATATCAATAGAACTCCAGATTATAGGTTGTGGTATTTAAAGGACTCTAATGCTTGCCTTGCCGGTTATTTAGATGCAGACTGGGTTGGAAGTGTAGATGATCGAAAGGTACTTTAGGTGGCTGCTTCTACCTTGGTAACAATCTTGTCTCTTGGATGAGCAAGAAACAAACTCCATATCTCTCTCTACGGCAGAAGCTGATTACATAGCTGTTGGAAGTTGCTACACACAACTTCTTTAGATGAAGAAGCTACTCCATGACTACGAGATTCCTTAAGATACAATGTGTGTCTTCTATGATAACACTAATGCTATAAATCTCTCTAAGAACCCAGTTCAGCATTCAAAGTCAAAACACATAGAGATACGTTACCACTTTATCCAGGATTTGGTGGAAGATAAAGTTGTATGTCTTGAATTCATACACATAGACAATCAAAAGGAGGACATCTTCACCAAGCCTCTCGATGGTCCATGATTTGAATAACTCTGTAAGACTATTGGTGTTGGTACAGTTCCTTTAATCTCTTGTGCGATGTGTGCTCTACCTCTCTATCTTGCTTCAATTTATCTTTTATAGGGCACACCCTACCTTGTCGGCTATTTGTATAGCATGTTCTATCTATTTGTATTTAGATTAAATGTTTTTACATTGTTTTTGATGGTGAAGGAGAAAAGTTAACTTCCATCTCGTCCACACACCTCGTCCAAGAAAAAGAAAGGAGCCTTTAAAAGATTAAATCAACACTCATCCAAATCAATCTCCGTCATCCTGAAGGACAAAGACGAGACATTGCGATAATGTCTCGTCTGTCCCTAATGATGGACGAGCTAGGAATTATAACAACATCTCATCCTTTGTAAAGATAAGACGGACGAGATGAAACGTTGCATTTGTTCCCAACAGATGCTATGTTTCATCAACCGTTCTATAGTAAATAATTGAGGATGAAATCCAGGCGTTGTAACTTCCATGATAGTTATAGAGGTTACTCCAAAGACCCACAATGACAGGAGAAGTTATAAGGTAACCGCCTTAAACGAGCACTATATAAAGGACTCATTGGTAGAAAAGCGAGGTACGAAAAACATTTTCAAAAAATTCTTGATAACATTTTTCTCTTTCAGTGATTAAAAAAAAGACTAACTTTGTCATCGGAGGACCCTTGGCCAGCCTCTACCGGTCTCCTTTAATCATGTTTTGTTTTCCAGGACACCCTTCAAGATCAAGACTCGGAGATCTTCAGCCCATTGATTTCCTTGGAACTATCAGTTGGCGCCGTTTGTGGGGAGGAAATTAGATTGTATTCATTGCATTTGAATTTCATTTGCCAAGTCCTACTATTTCTTTCTCTAAAAAAAGGGTTGAGATGGTCTGGACAAGATTAAGGGCTACCAGTCCAGGCCCCCAAGAGAGTAGAGACGCTTCCTGTAATCCTTACCGTGGTCAATAATCGGCGCCTGCCATGTAGCCATTTTCAACCCAACACATGCAATCCATGGCCACTATCATGGCAGAATTAACTCGCCAAAATCAAGACTTACGGAGGGAGATTAACCTCAGGAGGCAACAGCATGAGGCCCGTGGAACAAAGTCAGGAAGATGAAAGAAATGTTGAACCTGAAAGTCAATCAAGGGGCATTGTTTCACGGAGGGTACCACATTTGGAGAGGGAAGTGGACTAGATGAGGAAGGTTATGGATGAGATAAGGGAGAACACGAGGAGGACCAATCATGTAGAAGAGTTAGTTCACAGAACTGATTCACCCTTTACGGCATCCATCAATGGTCATCCCTTGCCACCAAAGTTCAAGATGCCTTCCTTAAACTCATATGATGGGACGCGTGACCCCTTTGACCATATTGCTACCTTTAAGACTACTATGTATCTTCAAGGGGTTCCAGATGAGATAATGTGTAGAGCCTTTCCAACCACCCTCAAAGGGCCTGCGCGAGTCTGGTTCAGCAAAATACCCCCGAATTCAGTAAGTTCTTTTGAGGAGTTAAGCAAATTATTTGTTAATAACTTCATTGGAGGACAGAGACATAAGCGTTCCTCATCCAGCTTGCTAACCATAGAGCAAGGAGAGAATGAAAGCCTGCGTTCCTTCATCACACGCTTCAATAGGAAAGCCCTGACCGTGGACGAGGTAGATGACAAGCTACTGTTGGCAGCCTTCCATAACGGGGTCAATTTTGATTTGTTCATACACAAACTCTATGAAAAAGAACCTCAGTCCATGGCTGAACTCGTCCATTCAGCCCAAAACTTTATGAACGCAAAAGACGCGATCATAGCTAAGAAGAGGAAGAGAGCTGAAAGAATGGAGACAAACCCCGCTCGTCACTCTAAGCAAGGTCCTCGTCCAAAGAAGGGGCGAACAGAATATAAGAGAGACTGAGATAATAAGAAGTTAGGCTCTTCAGCGCGGAATCAACAATACACCCCTTTAAATGTACCACTTGAGCAAGTCCTCATGCAAATCAAGGACAGGCCTTCTTTGAAGTGGCCGGAGAAGATGAAGGGAGATCCTAACAAGCGTAATAGGAATAAGTATTGTCGCTTCCACAGAGATCATGGGTATAATACGGACGAGTGCTTTGATTTAAACTAGGAGATTGAGAATCTCATTAGGCAAGGGAAGCTGAGAAATTTCCTTGGATGAGACCAGAAGGACGAGAAATTGAAGGGGAAGGTAGAATAATCGTCACGACCACAGCTTGGAGAAATAAGAGTTATCATAGGGGGAAATTCAACAGGACAGTCGTCCAAGTCAAAAAAGGCATACCTGAAAGTAGTGCAGAGCGTCCAACTCTCTCGACGATCACCAAGAGCAAGGACCACGGATGAGCAAGCAGTCACTTTCACGGACGAGGATGCCAAGAGAATTCATCACCCTCATGACGATGCTATTGCCATCACCCTCCTTATTGCTGACTACAAAACTAGAAGGGTGCTGGTAGACAATGGAAGCTCGGTTGATATTTTATATTATCTAGCTTTTCAGCAGATAAGGTTGGGACGAGACTAGCTCTGTCTAGCAAGCTCCCCCCTAGTAGGATTTGGTGGGATGAAGGTACAACCCGTGGGCACTATTTCATTACCGGTGACAGTGGGGGCATACTCGCAGCAAATCACCAAGGATATGAACTTCCTTATGGTAGATTGTTCATCCTCCTACAATGCCATAATTGGAAGGCCGACTTTAAACAGTTGGAAGGCTGTCACATCTACCCACCACCTGTTAGTCAAGTTCCCAACAGAACATGAAGTGGGGGAAGTACAAGGAGACCAATTAGCAGCAAGAGAGTGTTATTTGGCCATGCTAGCCATGGACGAGCAAATTTAGGCAATGAATATTGAAGAAAAGAGAGTTGTTGCGGAACCCATTGAAGTGTTGGAAGATGTTTCCCTAGACGAGTATAAGCCTGAAAGGTGTACCAAGGTTGGAGCAGACCTGAGAGATGAGGTCAAGAAGGATCTCGTCTGTTTTTTGAAGAAAAATATTGATGTATTTGCTTGGAGTAATGAAGACATGTCAGGTATAGATCCCGGTGTTATTACCCACTGTTTGAATGTAGATCCTTCCTCTAAGCCAGTGTTACAAAAGAAAAGGGTGTTCGCCCATGAGAGAGAAAATGCTATTAAAGACGAAGTACAGAAGTTGATGGCTGTGAAATTTATATGAGAAATATACTACCCACAATGGTTGGCCAATGTAGTGATGGAGAAAAAGGCGAACGACAAGTGGAGGATGTGTGTGGACTTTACTGATTTAAATAAGGCTTGCCCCAAGGACAATTACCCACTGCAACACATTGACCAACTCGTGGATTCTACTGCAGGCCATAAACTACTTAGTTTTATGGATGCTTTCTTAGGATATAACCAAATAAGGATGGACGAAGCAGACCAAGATAAGACATCCTTTGTTACTAGTCAGGGATTATTCTGTTATGAAGTAATGCCCTTTGGCTTGAAAAATGCTGGAGCAACATACCAACGACTAGTTAACCACATGTTTCGTCCACAAATTGGGCGGAATGTTGAAGTCTATGTTGATGACATGCTGGTGAAAAGTCAGGACGAGGGAGGACATTTGGATGACCTGAAGGAAACGTTTGACACATTGAGGCAGTACCACATGAAGTTGAACCCTAGCAAATGTGCTTTTGGAGTGTCATTAGGGAAATTCCTTGGATCTATGGTCTCCCACAGAGGGATCGAGGCAAACCCTAATAAAATTCGAGCAATATTGGACATGAAGCCTCCGTGCAATGTTAAAGAAGTCCAGTCTCTCACCGGGTGAGTTGCTGCCCTCAACAGGTTTGTTTCTAAAGCTACTGACAAGTGTTTACCATTTTTCAAGGTTTTAAAGAAAGCATTTGAGTGGACGAATGAGTGCCAAAGAGCCTTTTAAGACTTGAAAACGTACCTCATTACGGCTCCATTGCTGAGTCCGTCCGTGACAAGAGAAGAGCAGTTTTTATACCTGGCAATAACCCTGCATGCCGTGAGCTCAGCATTAATAAGAGAGGAAGGGAAAGTACAAAAGCCAGTTACTATACAGGTAGAGCACTGAGGGGAGCGAAAGGACGATATCCACTAATGGAGAAGTTGGCTTTCGCAGTAATAACAGCCTTTAGGAAACTAAGGCATTACTTCTAGGCTCATGTCATCAACGTCATGACGGATCCCCCACTCAAGAAGGCAATGAACAAATTGGAGGTTGCAAGACGATTGATTCAATGGGCTGTCGAGCTTAGTGAGTTCGACATAAAGTACCAACCAAGGCATGCCATAAAAGCTCAGGCTTTGGCAAACTTCATTGCAAAGTTCACCCCTAGTTATGACGATGTAAGTAAGATGGAAGATAACCAGAAGTGGATCGTCCATGTGGGTGGATCGTCTACACAGCACACTGGAGGAATAGGTGTGATTTTGCAATCTCTAGAAGGGGATAAACTGAAATACAAAGTTCGCTTACAGTACCAAGCAACCAATAATGAAGTTGAATATGAAGCTCTTCTCAAGGGGCTAGAATTGGCCAAGTCTGTGGAAGCAAAATCAATACTCGTCTTGGGAGATTCTTAACTAATCATGGGCCAAGTGAATGGGATGTACGAGCCTAAGGAAGGACAAATGAGGAAGTATCTTAACAGGGTGATGTGACTTATGAAAAAATTTGAGGAAACTAACTTCGTTCAAATCCCAAGGGAGAAGAATATGGAAGCAGATACCTTAGTGAAAGAAGCCTCAGCGAGTGAAGTTGTGGACAAGTTAGATGAGATTTAGTATATGCCGAGTATAGACATCCTAGAAGTGCAACAGGTGCAGAGCAAAGACATAGCTGGTCTTGTAGAGGTCTATGCAAGGGGCAAGCAAAGACATAGCTGGTCTTGTCAGAAAAATGTTATCTCTGCCAGCTTTGTCTCAAACTTCAGAATCAATCGAAGAAGTTCCAATAGCTGAAGAAGAAAAAAAGTCACCTGATGGCTTTGAGTTCTCCTTTTCAAAAAATATTCATACTTCAAAGCTTAGGGATTCGCCTCGCTCTGTTAGCTCATTCGCCATGCTAGTCATGGTGACTAACACAACATCTCTAAAGGAACAAGTCTCGACTATAGCTCAGACTTTAGAAGAATTAATGAAGTCTATGAAAGAAAGGGAAGCATTAAGAGATGCACAAATGCATCTCGACTGAATCGTGAAGATGAAAGCTCTAGGCCGAAACAAACCCATAATGACAAACCCGAAAGTTTAACAAAAGATCTCAATTCCTCTACAGAGGGATCTATCTCTCCTAACCAGCTCAAGGAATTAATCAAGGAAGCTATCAAAGACTAAGTTGGGGGTGGAAGTCAGGCATCCATTGCTAACACTAAACCATACACTCAAAGGATAGATCTCTTGAGGATACCCCAAAACTATCGGCCACCAATGTTCCAACAATTTGGGGGTAAAAGCAATCCAAGGCAACATGTAGCTCACTTTGTGGAAACTTGTAACAATGCTAGAACTTATGGGGATCTCACGGTCAAGCAATTTGTTCGCTCTTTGAAGAGAAATGCGTTTGATTGGTATACCGATCTAGCACCTGGCTCCATTGATAGTTGGAATCAAATGGGCTATAAGCTATATTCTTCAAGGAATAAAGCCTAAAACATTTAAAGAATTAGCAACACATGCTCATGACATGGAGCTTAGCATTGCTTCCAATGGTCACCAAGGTTCTCTTGTTCAAGAACCCCACAAAGGGAGAGAAGGGCAAGATACTCGCAAAGGGGGCAAATTCCCTCCTAAAGTGGAAAAAAAGCAGTCTTTAATTGTAACTACTATGCCTCTCAAAGTTCCGTTTAAGCCCAAGATGAAAGAACAAACGCCTAATTTCACTTAAGATAAGGGAAGAAGAAGACCGACATTACTAGAGATGCAAGAGAAGCAATATCCATTCCCTGATTCTGATATCTCCAATATGTTGGATCATTTACTTGAATTGAAGTTGATTGAGTTACCAGAGATGAAATAGCTTGAATAAGCTAACCAAACAAATAACCCTAAGTATTGCAAGTATCATCGCCTTATAGGCCACCCTATAGAGCGATGCTTTGTGTTGAAAGACAAAATTATGGAGCTAGCCCAGCAAGGAAAGATCACATTTGATGATGAAGCTGTGACTTCTAATCTTACCATGGTGGCCTCAACAACCACCTCTACTTTTCTCACCATTCAATTTGGTTCATTTGAGCCTATTGAGGTGAAAGTACCTTTCTCCATGGTGCCAATGCCTGAGGATTATATCTTTTCATCTCTTACACTCTTACATGTTATGAAGTAAGTGGTGAAGAAGAATCTCCAGATAGTGAAGAAAAGACAAAATGAGCTATCCTGTATAGGGCATACTGGTCTTCAATCATTTTTACTGATGATGATCATTTGTTGGGCTCCAAGATTCACAATCACCTTTGTTTGTAATTGGGTACATTCGAGAACAACGAGTCAATCGTATCCTTATTGATGGTGGATCTGCAGTCAATATCCTCCCACTCAAAATTTTGAAAGAACTTGGAATCTCCTTGGATGAACTACGTCCTAGTAGGTTGATGACTCAAGGCTTTAATCAAGGTGGATAAGGAGCTATTCGGAAGATTAGACTTCATATTCTCATTGGTGAAATGGAATCAAGCACACTCTTTCATGTCATTGATGCCAAGACCACTTACAAATTTCTTATTGGAAGACCATGGTTGCATAAGTATGGTGTTGTGCCATCTACGTATCACCAATGCCTTAAATATTTCCAAGATGGACAAGTCAAGAAGATAGTAGCTGATGACAAGCCCTTCACTGTAGTCGAGTCACACTTTGCTGATGCAAAATTCTACTTGGAAGATGATACGATAGAAGAAACCCAAGTCATCGCTTCACCATCTAGCAAAGAAGAAAAACCCCACTCCAAAGCTTCAAGGATTAATTCTCCAATTGTGGAGAAGGAAACCAAGCAAACCGAGACTTCTATGGAAGAGAAGAAGCATCATACTTCAAAAGTAACTACAATAGCCTTTATGCTACGCTATGTTCCAGTCGCCAAAAGAAAAGAAGGCCAATCCCCATTTTCAGGAGATGAGGAGTCAATATTGAAGGATTTGGAAGGATTAAACTTGCCAGTTACTAATATAAAAAAGCAAGACCCTTAAGTCAACTGTTGAAAGGGTTTACAAGACCATCCTAATGACCAATTATTGAACATGGGACTTGGCCCACCAAAAGAACCGAAGAGGGTTTTGACCCCAATGCGTATAGACTGATGGCTAAAGCTAGTTATAACCATGAGAAGCCAAGTGGCTTGGGTAAGCTCATCCCTGAAGCCTCGGGAAAAGAAGGACAAAAGACATTGAAAGCCAAGGGTGTTGGGGCAATAAGTTCTAAGGCTAGAGTTGGATACACTCCACCAACTCCCATTTGTATCCCCATTAGGAAAGCTAGTGTTTTGATGATTTCAACAGATGATAAAGAAGAAGAACAACCTTCAAAGCCATCAAAGAAACTATTTGTTTTTTATCACATCGGCCAACCCACTCCAATATCTCAATCTTCAACAGGTTGGGGACACAAGAAGATGATAGCTTTGTTAATGGCACTCGAAGCTCTGTTCTTACAAGACTCAGTTGTTCAACTTCTTCCCAAAATGGCACTCGAAGCTCTGTTCTTACAAGACTCAGTTGTTCAACTTCTTCCCAAAATGGCACTCGAAGTTCTACTCTTACAAGACTTAGTTATGCAACTTCTTCTCAACTCTTAAAGGATGAAAGGTTAAGGCAAAAGCAAAATAAGATGTGAAATTACTTTCACAGAGATGTTGACGATAGACTTCTCATGTATCAAGATTCAAACGAGGTTCGAAGCTCCATTCCCTCTTGCATGAAGCGTCGAAGTATTTGGGAAGTAAATACTAGAGAAGCCTTGACTACAAAAGAACGTACAATGGTGTCCAAAAAATAGGAGGTGGAAGATGAGGTTGTTGCTTCAGTAAATCATATAACAATCACTGAAGTCACAAAGGAGGAGTCCCCTATTGAAGACGATGCTGAAGATGCTCCGCACACATTTGAAGAATGCGTATGCGCTACAGTTGATGAAGGAAGTCAACATTAGCACTACCGAAGACCCTAGGCCAGTCTTTATAAATGCAAATTTGTCCCTAGAGGAAGCAAATGCTTATGTTGAACTCCTCAAAGAGTATAGGGATGTTTTTTCTTGGACATATAAAGAAATGCCAGGTCTAGATCCAAAGGTTGCTATTCAACACTTATTAGTAAGGCATGGGGTGCGACCAACGAAGCAAGCACAACGAAGGTTCTGGCTTGAGTTAATCCCCCAAATTGAAGTTGAGGTCAACAAACTTATTGAAGTTGGCTTTATTCGTGTAGTCAAGTATCCCACACGGATATCAAACATTGTCCCTGTAAGAAAGAAGAATGGGCAAATTCGTGTTTGCGTCGACTTTCGTGACCTTAATAGGTCGTGTCCAAAAGATGAATTTCCGCTTCCTTTAACAGAAATTATGGTTGATACTACAGTGGGCCATGAAGCTCTTTCATTTATGGATGGGTTCTCTGGTTACAATCAAATTCGCATGGCTCCAAAAGATAAAGAGCTCACCGCTTTTCATACTCCAAAAGGAATATACTGCTATAAAGTTATGCCTTTCGGATTAAAGAATGCAGGTGCCATTTACCAAAGGGCAATGCAAAGAATATTTGATGACATACTTCATAAAAATGTAGAGTGCTATGTTGATGATCTGGTTGTGAAGTCGAAGAAGAGAATGGAACATCTGTAAGACCTTCGTCAAGTCTTTGAGTGACTTCGTAGGTACCAACTTAAAATGAATCCCATGAAGTGTGCATTTGGAGTTACATCCGGCGAATTCCTAGGATTCATAATTCGACACCGAGGAATTGAAATTGATAGATCGAAGATTGATGCTATTCAAAAAATTCCAGAACCTCAAAATATTCATGAGCTTAAAAGTCTTCAAGGAAAGCTTGCCTACATTAGGAGGTTCATATCCAACTTGGCTAGATGCTGTCAACCCTTCAGTCGCCTTATGAAGAAAGATGTCCCATTCAAGTGGGATGAAGCATGTAGAAATTCTTTTGAGAGCATCAAAACATACTTGTTGAATCCCCCTGTTCTACGAGCACCCATATAGGGGTGGCCACTTATTCTTTACATAGCAGCACAAGAACGATCTTTAGGAGTGCTTCTGGCTCAAGAAAATGAAGAAGGAAAGGAGAATGCTCTCTATTACTTGAGTAAAACCCTAAATGGTGCTGAATTCAATTATTCACCAATTGAAAAGACATGTTTAGCTTTGATGTTTGCCATTCAAAAGCTAAGACATTACCTGCATGCCCATTCAATACGGCTTATTTCATGAGCTGATCCCATCAAATACATCATGACTAAGCCAGTTCTTTTAGGAAGGCTAGTAAAATGGG
Source organism: Quercus variabilis (assembly GCA_030445155.1). Lineage (NCBI taxonomy): Eukaryota > Viridiplantae > Streptophyta > Magnoliopsida > Fagales > Fagaceae > Quercus > Quercus variabilis. Next base: position 7,185,198 of record CP129449.1, read on the forward strand.
CTCTCTTACTTCAAGAGTTTGAGATAATATATGTTCAACAAAAGGCAGTGAAAGGACAAGTTTTGGCCAACTTCCTTGCCAACCATCCTATTCCTGATGATTGGGAGCTGTCTGATGACCTTCCTGATGAAGAAGTAATGGTCGTTGAAATTTCACAACCTTGGAAGATGTTCTTTGATGTAGCTACTCAACGTTGTGGTGTCGGCGCTAGTGTAGTGTTTGTAACTCCAGAAGGGGATATACTCCCGTATTCATTCACTCTTACAAAATGTTGTTCAAACAATGTTACTGAATATCAAGCACTAATCCTAGGTCTAGAAATGGCAATGGATGCAAAAACAACCTGTTTGGAAGTCTTTGGTGATTCAAAGTTAATCATAAACCAAGTGCTTCTACTCTATGAAGTGAAGAAGCCAGAATTGATTCCTTATTGCAAATATGCCAAGAGGCTTTTGGGATGGTTTGATCATATTACTATTACACATATCCCAAGAAATGAGAATAAACAAGTAGATGCCTTGGCAAAATTAGCAACAACTCTTGCTATACCAGATCCCAAGATAAAAATCTCAATATGCCAAACATGGGTAATACCTCCAAACTATGATGAGGATGAAATAGGAGAAAAAGTTAAAGCAATTTCAGTTTTTGAAACAGAAAGAGAAGATTGGCAGCAACCTATCATTGATTATATAGAACATGGAAAATTTCCCAATGACCCTCGACATAGAACAGAAATTTGGCGACAAACTCCATGTTTTGTTTATTACAAGAATACTTTATATCGTCATTCTTTCGATCGTCTTCTCCTTCGTTGCTTGGATGATGAGGAAGCTGTCAAGGCTCTTGAAGAAGCTCACTCAGGGTTTTGTGGTGCTCACCAATCAGGTCCTAAACTTCATTTTCAAATTAAGTGGATGGGTTATTACTGATTGATGACTTGCATAATTTGGCATAATTTATCACTTCTCAACTTTAAACTTTAGTCTAATTTTATTTATTTTTGTTGATTTTAGACTTCATTATTGTTATTTAAATTTTATTGTAGAATTGAAGAAAATGAAGATTTATTCAAATAGAAGAGACGTGAAGCAGCTAGAGAGAATATTGGGTTTTTTATGAATGGAGGCTGAAGGAAGATTTCTTTTTGGCTTCAGAATTGGCATGAAAAGCAGGTCCTTCTTGGTTTTGAGGCAAGTGGTTTGACTTCATTTTGACAAAGAGGCACGCACGAATTGGAGAGATTGAGTGGGCTTTTTGGGCTGCAACAAGTTTTGGGCTGGCCTTTAGAAAAGGAGGGCTGAAGGTGCATAGACTAGAAGCTGAAACAGGAAAGAAAGAGGTGCTAAACCAGAAAGAAAAAGGGCCGAAATTGAAAGAAAAGAAGGGAGAAAAAACGCTAAAACAGAGCAACATTTTGGGTTAAAACAGAGGAACGTTTTGGGCTAAAACAGAGCAAGGTTTTTGGGTTGAAGAGAGGAATGTTTTGGGCTAAAAAAGGGAAACACGCTGAACTGAAAAGGAGAAGAAAAGCGCTGAAAGAAAACAGAGAAAGGAGGCGCTAAAACAAAGGCTAAAACAGGAAAAAAAGAAAAAAGAAAAAAGAAAAAAGAAAAAAAAAAAAAAGAGGGCTAAAGCAGAAAGTTTGGACGTCGAAACTGAAAGAAAAAAAACTAACGCAGAAAGAAGGAGAGGTTGAAGCTGACACAGAAAGAAAGGGAAAGCAGAAGCAGGTTTTTTGTTCATTTTTTCCTTATAATTTTCTCAGAAAAATTATGGTGAATTCGTTTCTGTTGAGTTTAATTTTCAGCATGAACTAAATTTTCTTTATTCTGGGAAAACGATGTAATCTAATTCCAAACTATGTTTCTTTTCCATGTTAATTTGAATTAATTCTCTTCACGTTTGTCTGATTTATTCTGAGCTTATTGCTTCTAATTAACCAGCCATTAATTAGATGATTTTGATCTTGTGATTTGCTGTTGAAAGGGGGAATTATAGGATAGATCTTGAATATTTAGGCATAGGTAAATGTAGAGATTGAAAGACTTGTATGAACCTGTGTAGTATTAAAATCATTGATCTTAATGCTTTCTTGCTTTATTAAATTGCATACTCTTGTGTAAATTGATGAACAAGAATGTTTCCAATTGACTGTCGAAAGAGGCTTTTGGATGTTTTTTGGAGACTGCTAACAAACAGAGAGAATTAAATTCAATTAGCTAGATGAGTAAAGCATAGTGAGGAATTAGGTCAAATCGATTTCCTAGAAGTTTTCTTCCTATTAATTTGATCTTCAAACAACATTTTTTTTCTCTGCATATTTTCTTTAAATTGATTTTATTTTAAATTCCAATTACAAAAACCTTAGTGACTTCTTTAGATAAAATTAAGACTAGCATAATTTTGGTATTTGTCAAAAGTAAGTTACCAATCCCTGAGGACGATACTTTTCTCATCACTTCACTATAAAACTACGATATTGTGCACTTGCAGTTTTGCACTGATCACTGACCCACTATGGTCAAGGATTGTATGGAGTATGCGAAAAGATGCTCAACATGTCAATTTCATGCAAACTTCATTCATCAACCTCCAGAACCCCTACATCCTACTGTGGCTTCATGGCCATTTGATTCTTGAGGTTTAGATGTGGTTGGTCCATTGACGCCAAAATCCTCTGATGGACACTCATATATCCTAGCTGCGACAGATTATTTCTCCAAGTGGGCTGAAGCTACTGTATTTCCTGAAGTGAAAAAAGAAACTGTCGTGAACTTCATCAAAAGGAATATCATCTTTAGGTATGGTGTACCCCGTTACATCATCACTGATAATGGGAAGGAATTCTACAAGAAGTTGACGGACAAACTTTGCAATGACTTCGGTTTTAAATAGCATAATTCCTCCATGTATAATGCTCCAGCCAATGGTCTCACAAAAGCCTTTAACAAAACTCTATGCAATTTGCTCAAGAAAGTTGTAGGGAAGTCAAAAAGAGATTGGCATGAAAGAGATGAGCAAGCTTTGTGGGCGTATCGTACAACATATCAAACATCTACCTAAGCCACCCCCTATTCTTTTGTTTATGGGGTAGAAGCTGTTCTACCACTTGAACGCCAAATTCCTTCATTAAGGATTGCCATTCAAGAAGGTCTTTCTAATGAAGATAATGTGCATCTACAACTTGAAGAATTAGAAGCTTTGGATGAAAAAAGGCTGGAGGCATAACAACGCCTTGAGTGTTATCAAGCTCGCATTTCTAGGACTTTTAACAAGAAGGTTCGTCCTCGGTCTTTCCAAGTTGGAGATTTGGTTCTTGCTATACGAAGACCTATCATTGTCACCCACACTAAGAACAAGTTTGTTTCAAAATGGGATGGACCATATGTTGTTCAAGAAGACTATACAAATGGAGCATACAAGTTGGTTGCTGAAGATGGTTTGAGAATTGGCCCTATCAATGGTAAATTCTTGAAATGTTATTATGCCTAAAGATTGAAGCACTCCTTGGTAAGAGCCTAAATTGCCTACCTCAACACTCAAAGGGTACAAGATGTTTTCCCATTACTCTTGAAAGTGTTCCTTAAAAAAAAAAAAAAAAAAAAAAAAGAATGCTAGGTTGAAAACCTCTTTATAAGGTGGCCTAGGCAAAAGTTAGGACACCACAAAAAAAAAAAAAAAAAAAAAAAAAAAAAAAAAAAAAAAAAAAAAAAAAAAGTCCTCTAGGTTGAAACCCTTTTTACAAGATGGCCAGGGCAAAAGTTAGGGTATCGAAAAAAAAAAAAAAAAAATCCCCTTTTGAACTACGTGTTGACTTGATCCCCTTTTGGGTAGGTAGGCAACTTGGTATCATTTACTGAGTTTAGTCACATTCTCAAAAAAAAAAAAAAAGAAAATCCCCCTTTGAACTACGTGTTGACTTCATCCTCTTTCAGGTATGTAGGCAGCTTAGTATTATTTACTAAGTTCAGTCACATCCTCAAAAAAAAAAAAAAAAAAAAAAAAAATCTCCTTTTGAACTACATGTTGACTTGATCTCCTTTCGGGTACATAGGCAACTTGACATTTTATGCTAAGTTCAATCACATGTCCAAATATATATATATATATATATTTAACAACCATTGAAGCAAGAGCTAGAGAAATAAACAATCCACTAAAAAAAATTGACATAATGGAATTCCTTTAGTGTTCATAAAAAATAAAAATAAAAATAAGAAGAAGCAAAGAAGAAGATGGTTATAATGATTATCTATTACAAGTCAATATTTCCAATTGTAATTCTCTAATTCATTACGGGCAGTCTTTAATTCTTGTTCTAACAACTCCAAGGATTCAGTGTCTGCATTGCTTAAAGTATGAGAAGTCTCTACGGAAGAAATCTCTTCTTGGATGTTTGAAATGATTGCTTTCTGGCTAGACAACTTTCATCATTTTCAAGGGCGAAAGCTTCATGTTCTTTCTTGTGGGTGAATAATCGTTTTAGTTCTTCTTGGCGCTCTGTTATTTTAGAATTGGTGTTCACTAATCCATCCTTAAGTGCCTCACCATTTGCTATTAATTCGCCCTCTACCTTCAGCTGATCATCAAGTTGATTTTTATATTCTCTCAACTTTTTGTCACGCTGCTCATGTGTCATACATGAGGAAAAGGAAGACTGTAGAGATGTAAAAGTATTGGCCTCATCAAAATATTCTGCAACCAATGTTTCTAATGGTGAAGGATCAATAGCTTGATTGGTTGTTATCATCAAAAATTTTGTTAGCCCCATCAAGGAGTAGATATGTCTTGTTGAATGGAGTTCTAACAATCTTTTGTTGGAGACTTTTCCAAATATTCAATGCAAGATCAATTCGGCCTTTCAAAATTTCATCATTAGGATTATATTCAGAAACTTTAGGAGCGCAAGACTTAGTTCTTTGAGGAGATCTTGTAACATTCTTCCTAGAATCAGTATTAGCCACCTCACTGATGCTCCTTGGCAATGCAGTAGAAGATCGTGGGCCGGAAATTGAACTTTCACTACCATTTGAGGCCACATCATTATCAATGTCCAGTTGCAAGATTCGCTGATCGGACTAAAAAATATATATATATATATATAATAATACATAGTTCATAAGGAGTAAAAAAAATAAAATAAAAAAAAGGAAGAGAAGCAAGAAGAGTTAAAAACTAATCATGAATATCTAACTTTGTTTTTTGGTGATGTAGCGAGAGATTGTGGATTGGAATTATTCTCAAAAGCCGCCACATTGTCAACCTCCATGTTCAAAACTTGTTGACCAAACTGCAATAGGATACACATTGGTCATGTAAGATATACTTTGCATAAACAAAAGGAAAGTTTCTTCTAAAAAGAAAAATGATGGAAAAAAAAAAAAAAAAAAGGAGACCTGATCCTTTGCACCCTTAAGGTTTTCAGAAGCACTTGTAATGCCTCTAAGGCAATTCGGGTTGCTAGGTAGTGTCAATTTGGGCCCCTTAGTCCGATTCCAACGATGATCACTATCGTTATCATCACTCATTTCTTCAAGGACTGGATTTGTTCCTCCTTCAAATGCATCATGCACTTCTAAGGATCTTTCAACAGATGGGGCCATTGGAGGAGGCTTCTTCAATTTAGTTGTGACACCTTGAGACTCCTTGGATTGAATATTGTGATTCACAGATTTTGAGATGGTGTTTGCCACATGAACTTTGGGTAATCGAATATCCTTATTATTGTTGCTCTTGGCATTGATAGTCTGAACTACCTTACTCTTAAGAGGAGGATGCGCACTTGCAATCAAAACATTTACACCATCATCAAGATACTTCCCATGAACATGATTTCACCACTTTTTGTAGCCACTCGTAGTATGAAGTTTGAAATTAGATGAGGTAGAAGGCACTGGGAAGAATGCTTTGCAACCAGTCTTGTAAAGAGTACATAATCTCCAAAACTACACAATTTTATCCGAAGTCTCTTGACGAATGTCCTCTTTAATGGTACCAGGAATGTCTTGGCAAAGTCCAAATTTATGGCTGAACCGAAAAGGACTATAAGGTTCCACTATGAGATGACCATATTGATGCATAGACAAGTAAGAAGAATGGATACTCATAAAATATGACAATGAATTACGGGAAAGTCCTCCATCATCAAGAAAAGTTTCCTCCCTATTCCTGACATACAAATTTGTGTCCCATTGCATAGAAGTACCTTGTATCAACTTCCTTGCCTCGTGTTCAACAAAGTGCTTGGCCCCACCTTCTCCAGAATATACAACCATCTTGGGTCCCGGGACATTCTAAAATAAAGACCTAACCAACCATAAATATAATGTACAGGGAAGCAGAAGAATGAGCAATCTTGTTTAGTCCTTGGTAAAGACTAGCTAGAACTGGTATTGCCAGACTAATAGGGCGACCTGTTGCCATGAAGCTTGCAATCTTGAAGGTTCCAGGGCAAATAGTATTGAGATCTTCACTTGGCAAAACAAAGGTGCAAAGCCAACAAGAAAGTAATGCGGCTAAGTAGGTCTCTTCCCATAGCCCATCTTCAATCTTGAGCTCAATAAAAGGATTTTTCCCACATTTGGACCAACCTTGAATTTTATTAAACGAACCATCAGGATTATGAGTCTTGATAGGACGACTGAACCTCTTTGTCCTTCGACTAGGTGGTTTTGAATATTTCATTCCATGTCTACACCAAAAACTGACCCAATCACTCGCCGAAATACATAGGTCTTCTCCTTCCTTTTTAGAATTAAGGTGATGAAAGGCTGCAAAGGGATAAACCTCTCTATCTCGTCACTTCCTGTCAATTCCTCGTAGCAAGGGATGGCTTCATCATAAAGATGACCAAAGATAGGGAGCCCGCCAAGTTGATACAAATCCCAAAGCGAGATAGACATCTCGCCAGGTGATGTGTGAAGGGTGTTGGTTTGTGGACACCATCCTTTGCAAAATGCTCGCATTACATCAGCATTTCGATCATATGTGTAGAAAGATGCTAAAACTGCGTCATAAATATGGGCCTTGTTGAGAGTCTTCTTTGCTTCTAAAAAGAACATCTTCAAGCCATTCCCAATATAGAGGTATGTAACTCCACTCTCCATTGATTTTGAAAGAGTGCCCCAACGTGTTCCACTTGAAATTATACGACGGCCAAGAGTCACTAGATAACGAGAATCTGTAGTGTTCTTGTGAAGAGAACTATGCAAAGACCACGCTCCAAAGGGGGATCCAGAATTTCGAGAGACATCATAGGTCCACTCAACAATGTCTCTTGAGTCTTTAAGTTCAAGCCATCTTTCTGTAAATTGACCAATAATCGGCTTTTCAACAAGCAATGATATGTCTACTTCCTTAGCGTCATTCGATTCTTTAGTAACAACAAGATACTTCTTGTCGAATGAAGAGAAGTCTTTGAAGAGCACCATGATGATAGGGCAAACCTACCAAAAAAAAAATGTATAAAAGAATATAAACTACGGTGCAAAGAAGGTTAGAAAAATAAAAAGAAGGGGGCATGAACATGCAATAAAAAGAGGAAAAAACATATAGTTATTATATCCTCATGTGCAAGCATTGCTCCACCGCAAGGTATCAATGGACACACATCCTTGCATACACAATTTTCATCCTCCAAGTAGCCTTCTTCTTCAATGCAATCTTCATCTTCAAGATTGTCTTCGTCTTCAAGATTGTCATCATCTTCAAGGAAGTCTTCATATCCAAGATAGACTTCGTTATCAAGATGGTCTTCGTCTTCAAGATTAAGATGGTCTTCGTCTTCAAGGAAGTCTTCATATCCAAGATAGACTTCATTGTCAAGATGGTCTTTGTCTTCAAGATTGTCTTCGTCTTCAAAGAAGTCTTCATATCCCAAATAGACTTCGTTGTCAAGATTGTCTTTGTCTTCAAAAAAGTCTGCATATCCCAGATAGACTTTGTTGTCAAGATTGTCTTCGTCTTCAAAGAAGTCTTCGTATCCCAGATAAACTTCGTTGTCAAGATGGTCTTTGTCTTCAAGATTGTCTTCGTCTTCAAAGAAGTCTTCGTATCTCAGATAGACTTCGTTGTCAAGATTGTCTTCATCTTCAAAGAAGCCTTCATATTTCAGATAGACTTCATTGTCAAGATTGTCTTTGCCTTCGAGATTGTTGTCATCCCCAATGCAATCTTCTTCTTCAAGATTGTCTTCGAGATCATTGTCTTGGTAGCTACTTAGCTTGAGGGAATAAAATAAACTCTTGCAAGTTCGTTGTAGTGCCACTAAGTCATCATATTACCCATTCTAAATGGAGGTGGAACAATACAAAACAAAAATAGACATGCAGGAAGAGAAATTCACAAGTAAGAAAAGTTTTGTACAAGAATGTACCTCCAAAGAATTCGGCGATGGAACTCTTGCAAAATCTGAGGCTACAGTATTCCAAGATGGACGGTGGCTGCATAAAATATATATATATATATATATATAAGTAGCAAAGAGTAAACTAGACTCATATAAAAAAAAAAAAAATAGAAAAAAGAAAAGAAAAGAAGGAGAGCGAGAACAGAAGGAAGACAATCAACCAATATCCGAATGGTCTTGCGAAACTTGATGCAATCTTTAGAAAGAGCGGAAGTTGTGGGGCCGGATACTACATGAAGAAAATAAAGTGATGAACATGGATTACCAAGAAAAAAATACATGTGATGTCTCAATAAATTATACCTTGTTATCTGACTAAGGAAGAAGAAAAGAATATAGAAAAGAAAATATTCTTTGCAATCCGTCTTCTACAGAGGAAAAAGCTTATGATTTCTGATATGGAACAATAATCATGACATCCGTCATGGGCGAGAACGTCAGCACAAGTTCAAGTCGACGGTCCAATAGCGGGTAACGGGCAGAGCGAAGCTGACGGGTACAAGGTGAACAGGCTGCAAGCACGAAGCTGACGGTTACACAAACAGCGAAGAAGCTGACGGTCACTCGGCTGCTGAAAGGAAAGAAGGCTGACGGTTGTAAGGCTGACGGCTCCATGAAAATTAGAAACTTGCCCACCACGTATAGGGAAATTGCTTGTACTCCACGACTAGTATCCGGGTCCTATAAGGAAAGGATCCCGTAATTTACGCTCGTAAGGATTCCTATAAGGAAAAGACTTCTGCTTCAAGGAAAAGAGTCAACCCTCAACTACTATAAAAACTCCAATACCCTCACAAATCAAGGTACGCATAACAACACCCTCTCTAGCACTCTAGAGTTGAAAAAAGTTCTAACTTGACCTTCGGAGGGTATTCGGCCGACACCACACCGGTGCTCTCTGTTAGGTCACCTCCTTTTTGTCTTGCAGGTGCTGTTCCGAGCGTGTGAGGACCGTGTGGCTCACTGGTGAGATTTTTGGCATCATCAGCTGGCGCCATCTGTGGGGAAAGTTATTAAGCCACACTATCGTTTCCCGGACTAAAGGGTTGCATGGTATTCACTCGTTCAATGGCAACTACCAATGACGTACAAGGAGAGGAACCACCCACGACTGCCCTCGAGAGGCAAGTTCGGACTCTCGGCGCCGCCGTGGAGCGTCTGACCAAACGGAACCTCGACTTGGAAGAACAGCTTCGCCAGAAGGATGCAGCGCAAAACGGCCAACCCGAAGACCAGGAAGAGAATAGCGCTCCAAGAGGGAACCAGGAAAGACCTGAAGGCAGCCGCGCCCCGAGCAGACCAGAAAGGCCGCCCGCAAGCATGCCATCCCTCATGGATGCTGCTCCACCACAAATCGCCGCCGAGATGCAGGCAATGAAGGAGCAGATGGAGGTTATGATGAACGCCCTCAAAGGGAGAGTTTCTAGTAATCTTGACGACCTCGTGAACCGTACCGACTCACCCTTCACTATCGCCGTAAACTCCTTCCCCTTACCCCACAAGTTTCGCATGCCGAATATAGATAGCTATGACGGAGCGAAGGATCCTCTCGACCACCTGGAGACTTTCAAGACCCTGATGTATCTTCAGGGAGTAGCGGATGAGATCATGTGCAAGGCTTTCCCCACAACACTTAAAGGCCCCGCGAGGATATGGTTCAGCCGGCTGACGCCCAACTCTATCAGCACCTTCAAAGAGCTAAGCACCCAATTCACTACGCATTTCATTGGAGGACACAGGTATAAGAAGTCCACGGCATGCCTGATGAGTATCAAGCAAAGAGAGGACGAGACGTTGCGATCCTACATAACGCGTTTTAACAAGGAAGCGCTATCGGTCGACGAGGCCGACGATAAAATACTTGTCGCAGCATTCACAAACGGGTTACAAAAAGGCAAGTTCTTGTTCTCTCTATACAAGAACGACCCGAAGACCATGTCAGAAGTGCTCTACAGGGCCACCAAGTATATGAATGCCGAGGACGCACTGCAAGCCCGAGAAGAAAAGCCAAGAAAAAGGGAGAGGCAGGAGGACGCACGGTCGGACCAGGGAAGGAAAAGACCCAGAACGGGGGATCGAAGAGACGAAAGACGATCTAAACCTCCAGGAGGGAGATTCGCGAGCTTCACTCCGCTCACCGCCCCAATAGATCAAGTCCTAATGCAGATTAAGGACGAAGGAACTCTGACCTTCCCCGGAAAACTGAAGGGGGATCCTAATAAGCGTTCCAGAGATAAGTACTGCCGCTTCCACCGAGATCACGGTCACGACACCGCCGACTGCTACGACTTGAAGCAACAAATCGAGACCCTGATAAGACAAAGGAAGCTACAGAAGTTTGTGAGCAAGGAAAGAACAGACCAAGCGCCTCAGGAGCACCCACCTCCGCGTGGCCATGATCGTCCCAGGCCTCCCATTGGTGATATACGAATGATCGTAGGAGGGATGGCCACCAGACCGTCAAAAAGGGCTCGAAAGACACACCTCCAGATAGTCCAAAACGTCCAAGTGGCGGGCCCAGTACGAAACATAGCCCAAACAAAGAGCCCCGTGATCGAGTTCTCAGAAGAAGATGCGCAGCGTATCCACCACCCGCACGACGACGCACTTGTCGTCAGCCTACAGGTCGGGGACTACAACTTGCATCGGGTATTAGTCGATAACGGAAGCTCAGCAGACATTCTATACTACCCGGCGTACCAGCAAATGAAAATCAGCAAGGAGCAACTGGTCCCGACGAATGCTCCGCTTGTCGGTTTTGGAGGCGCAAAGGTGTTTCCGTTAGGCGCAGTCACGTTGGGTGTAACCGCAGGCGACTACCCCCAACAAATCACGAAGGAGGTAACATTCCTCGTAGTTGACCATTCATCCGCCTATAACGCCATCATAGGACGGCCCACCCTCAACGCATGGAAAGCGGCAACTTCAACTTATCACTTAAAAATTAAGTTCCCGACAAAACACGGAATCGGAGAACTACGTGGAAACCAGATTGCCGCACGAGAATGCTATGTGGCCATGATGGAGATGGACGATCACCTCCAAACCATGAACATAGAAGAGCACCGGAGCGCGACAGAGCCGGCTGAGAGGCTTGAGGAGATACCTCTAAACGACTCCGTACCTGACCAGACAACTAGGATTGGGACCCTTGCAAGTCCCGTCACTCGGCAAGCACTTGTAGCATTCCTCAAGGAGAATCGAGACGTATTCGCCTGGAGTCACGAGGATATGCCAGGAATAGATCCTTCCGTCATGGTACATAGGCTGAATGTATCGCCATCTTTTCCACCCATCCGACAGAGGAAGCGGGTCTTCGCCCCAGAGCGAGATCAAGCCGTAGCCGAAGAAGTCCGCAAGCTGCAAGAGGCCAATTTAATTAAAGAAGTGTACTACCCCGACTGGCTAGCAAACGTGGTGATGGTCAAGAAAGCTTCCGGGAAATGGAGGATGTGTGTAGACTTCACCGATTTGAACAAAGCGTGTCCTAAAGACAGCTACCCCCTCCCAAGAGTCGACACTTTGGTAGACTCCACAGCTCAGCACCAGCTATTAAGCTTCATGGACGCTTTCTCCGGCTACAACCAGATCAAGATGCACGAGGACGATCAGGAAAAGACGTCCTTTGTTACCAGCCAAGGCCTATTCTGCTACAAGGTAATGCCGTTCGGTTTGAAAAACGCAGGCGCAACTTACCAAAGGCTTATGAACAAAATGTTCGCACAGCAGATCGGGAGAAACGTCCAGGTATATGTCGATGACATGTTGGTTAAAAGTCAAAGGGAAGAAGATCATTTAGAAGACCTCAGGGAAACATTCGACACCCTCCGCTCTTCCAACATGAAGCTTAATCCAGGAAAATGTGCCTTTGGGGTAACGGCAGGAAAATTCCTAGGATTCATGGTGTCCCAGAGAGGCATCGAGGCCAATCCGGACAAAATCCGGGCTATAATGGAGATGGCACCACCAAGAAATGTGAAGGAAGTACAAAGCCTCAACGGCAAGATAGCAGCACTAAACAGGTTCGTCTCCAGAGCGACAGACAAATGCCTACCCTTCTTCCGCATATTAAAAAGGTCTTTCGAATGGACCGATGAATGCCAGCGAGCGTTCGAAGAATTAAAAGCTTACCTCTCTTCCCCACCACTGCTGAGTCCCTCACAGCCAGGAGAAGAACTCTTTCTTTATCTCGCCGTCTCCCCAGCCGCCGTCAGCGCCGCCTTGATCAGAGAAGAAGAGAAGATACAGAAACCCGTGTATTACATCAGTCGGGCGCTGCACGGAGCTGAAGAAAGATATCCACCCTTGGAAAAACTCGCCTTCACACTAGTTACGGCGGCACGCAAGCTGAAGCCATATTTTCAAGCTCACACAATAGCGGTCTTAACCGACAAGCCTTTGCGACGGGCCATGAGCAACCCTGAGGCGACCGGGCGCTTGACACTTTGGGCCATAGAGCTAAGCGAATATGACATCCAATACCGCCCGCGCACCGCTATCAAGGGGCAGATCGTGGCAGACTTCATAGCTGAATTCACGAATGGCGAGGACGAGGGGGCAGAGGAATCCCCAGAGTGGAGTATACACGTGGATGGATCTTCCAACAGACAAGCCGGCGAGGCCGGCATCGTGCTACAGTCACCAGAAGGAGACACGATAGAATGTATGGTCCGTCTCGCCTTCCCCACTACCAATAACGAGGCAAAATACGAAGCTTTGATAGCAGGGCTCGACCTCGTTAGAGCAGCAGGAGCCGAGAAAGCAATTGTTTACTGCGACTCCCAGGTCATAGTTAACCAGATAAGCGGGGAGTACGAATGCAAAGGCGAGAGAATGAAGAAGTATCTGGAGCAAGCGAAGAGGAGAATAAGCGAGCTGGAGGTCAAAATTATGCAAATCCCCCGGGGGGAAAACGAGCAAGCCGACCGCTTAGCCAAAGCCGCCTCTGCCGAGCACGTGATCGCCACTGGAAGTGCACTCTCCTTCACGCAGCTCTCTCCACTCATCAGTGCGGCCGACATACAGGAGCTCGACCCCCAGAATGACTGGACTACACCATTAACCTCCTTTTTGAAAAATAGCGTATTACCAAATGATAAGGAGGCAGCAAGGAAACTGAAGGTTCAAGCGGCAAGATTCGTTCTAATCAAGGATGTATTATACAAAAGAGGTTTTTCTCGTCCCTACCTACGATGCTTGGGCCCCGAAGAAGCGGATTACGTCATGAAGGAAGTGCACGAAGGAGTCTGTGGAAACCACTCCGGATCAAGGTCGCTAGTACACAAGCTAGTATGAACCGGGTACTTTTGGCCAACAATGCAGAAGGACGCCGAAGCTTATGTGAAGGCTTGCGACAAATGCCAAAGGTTTAGCAGCATCATCAGGCAACCACCCGAGGAGTTAACCCCAATCACGGCACCATGGCCGTTCGCCCAGTGGGGATTAGACATCATGGGACCATTCCCCACTGCAATACGACAACTGAAGTTTTTAGTTGTCGGTATCGACTACTTCACCAAGTGGGTAGAAGCGGAAGCACTGGCCACCATCACAGAGAAAAACATAAGGAGCTTCGTTTGGCGATGCATCATATGCAGGTTTGGCATTCCAAGAGTCTTGGTCTCAGACAACGGGAAACAATTCGACAACGACTCCTTCAGGGACTTCTGCTCACAGTTAGGGATACGGAACCACTACTCCTCCCCCGCTCACCCCCAAGCCAATGGGCAGGTCGAAGTTACAAACCGGTCCTTGTTAAAAATCATCAAGACCCGGCTTGAGGGGGCAAAGGGCATATGGGCTGAAGAGTTGCCAAGCATACTATGGGCGTACAGGACGACAGTAAGGACACCAACAGGAGAAACACCGTTCCGATTGACGTACGGAAACGAAGCGGTCATCCCAGCCGAAGTCGGTCTCACAAGCTACAGGGTGCACAACCACGACGAAGAAAGGAACGACGAAGCCATACGTTTGCAGCTCGACCTAGTGGACGAGGTCAGGATGGCAGCAGAACAAAGGCTCGCACGATACCAGGATCGCATGGCCAAGAATTACAACTCCAGGGTCAGACACAGAAACTTCCAGGAAGGAGACCTTGTTTTAAGAAAGGTAATGGGAGCAGCAAGAGACCCCACTCAAGGAAAGCTCGGCCCAAATTGGGAAGGACCCTACCGAGTTACGGCATGGCAAAGGAAGGGCACCTACCATCTAGAGACTCTGGACGGACGAAAGCTCCCCCATCCATGGAACGTGGAACACCTACGAAAGTACTACCAGTAGGAGCAGCGGCATCTTTCTTTTCAAGACTTTTTCAATTACCTTTTTAAGCATTTGCTACAATAAGCCCAACGGGTAGTTCTTTTCTAATGTTTTTGCTACAATAAGCCCAACATGGGCAGATTTTGTTCCTAGACTACCTTTTATATTTATGCATAACAATGAGAGTTTACTCAAAGACAAGTTTTTACTTACATGAAGTTAAAAGCAACAAAGCCCAGAATTGGGCAAGCCAAAAGGCTGACGGTATGAATCCACAAGCTGGGTTGCCAAAAGACTGACGGTCCAAAAATGGACGAACAGCCGACGGCCTAAAAGAGGCCAAATCTAAAGGACGATAGGCTGACGGTCTGAATGACCAAATCCACAAGCTGGAAGGCTGACGGTCCAAAAATGGACAAACAAAAAACAGCCGACGGTCTAAAAAAAGCCAAGTCCAAAGGACGATAGGCTGACGGTCTGAATGACCAAATCCACAAGCTGGAAGGCTGACGGTCCAAAAATGGACAAACAAAAAACAGCCGACGGTCTAAAAGAAGCCAAGTCCAAAGGACGATAGGCTGACGGTCTGAATGACCAAATCCACAAGCTGGAAGGCTGACGGTCCAAAAATGGACAAACAAAAAACAGCCGACGGTCTAAAAGAAGCCAAGTCCAAAGGACGATAGGCTGGCGGCCTTAATAACCAAATCCACAAGCTGAAAGGCTGACGGTCCAAAAATGGACGAACAAAAAACAGCCGACGGTCTAAAAGAGACCAAGTCCAAAGGACGATAGGCTGACGGTCTAAATGATCAAATCCACAAGCTGGATTACTATAAAACTGACGGTCCAAAAATGGACGAACCAAAAAACAGCCGACGGTCTAAAAAAGGCCAAGGGACGACAGGTTGATGGTTTAAAAGACCAAGTCCACAAAATGGTTGACTAAAAAGGCGACGGACTAAAAACAGCCAAGTCCAAGGATGGACGAAAGGCTGACGGTCTAATCTACAAACTAAAAATAACCCAAGTCCCAAAATTATACAAGAAGCTGACAATCTATAATTGGCCAAGTCTAAAAAACAGGCGAAAGGCTGACGGCCATAAGGCAGATAACCTCGTCACAAAACGACGGGATTTTACTGAAACTTTCTACAATCATTTAAGGCAAAATGATCAAAAGCTGACGGGCTCGTTAAAACTAACCGACGGCTTAATAAAACTGACAGCACAAAAAGTAATAAGGCCTACAATCTTTGCTTTAAAACATGCAGGAAAACCAAGCAAGATAAGCTACAAACAAGTAATGAAAAGCTGACGACATTGTAACAAATCAAAGCCTAAAAGAAGGCATTTAAAAGCTGTCAGAATATTACACAACGGCGCCCAAAGGGGCATTTAAATGTCTTCTACATAAATAGAATAAAATAAATAAAAAGGAAATACAGAATGGTGATAGACAAAAAGAAAAAGTCTATTTAGCAGCAGGCTCCTCGTCGTCAAGCAACACAGTAGGAGGGGTGACGGCAGTCGAGGAGAGGTTCGCAG
Source organism: Quercus variabilis (assembly GCA_030445155.1). Classification (NCBI taxonomy): domain Eukaryota; kingdom Viridiplantae; phylum Streptophyta; class Magnoliopsida; order Fagales; family Fagaceae; genus Quercus; species Quercus variabilis. The sequence goes on from CP129449.1 coordinate 7,201,417, forward strand.
CAGGTTGGGCCAAGACAACCCCACTCTCGCCGGGAAGGGGGGAATTAACCGAGTCGTCAGCAGGAGGAGTGACAGCACCAGTGGCAGGCGTCATGGGCTGAGCGTCATCTATGTTAATGCAAGACAAATCCAGCTCAGGAAAGGCTGACGCTACTTGTCTGAGACAGTCGTCGAACCCAGTACCATAATAGCTGCCACAGGATTCGATAAAGGCATCTGACGCCTTGAACTTCTCAACGGCGTCAGCCCCTACTGTCTCTAACTGCTCATAAAGAGCCGTCAGCTTTTCTTCTGTCTCAACCCGTTGACGCTTCACGTCTTCCAGCTCGTCCCTCACCTCCTTCAGCTCCCGGTTAAGTGTCCGTACCCCATCCTTGTACTGGCCTTGCTCGTTTCGCAGAGTGGCATTATGCTTGCTAAGACGAGAAGCGACGCCCTCCTTGGCCACACATCGCTCCGTCAGCGCCTTTACACGGACCAAAGCCTGAACAAAAGTACAACTGTCAGCTTCCAAAAAGAATGGGTTAGTGTACATCAGACAAAGTAAAACTGATGGCTTACCCGAGAAAGGTCGAACAAAGCCGACGACCCCAGCTCGTCCGTCCCTAACTGAGCACAAGGATCTATGTCCGTCGGCCTGATGAGTGCCCCGACAGCCTCGACGGCAAAATCCTTGTGCGTCAGCAAGCTCTGGGGTCCCTGCAAGACGGGACCAGAAGAAGTCATGACGCCTTTTCCAGCTCCATGACCCGATGTAGGGGGCAATTTCGCTGGAGTGACGGTTGGCCTCTTCGACGGACGGATAACCACTCCGTCAGATTTCCTCTTTTGAGAGCCCTTGGCGACGGGCCTGAGGGCAGGAGTAGACGTCGTCTCTCCCTTCGCCCTCTTCTCCTCCCGCTGACGGGCAGCGGCAGCCTTGATTCGCTCCTTAGCAGCATCCATTTCTGCACAAAAAGAGAAAAAGCATAAGGGAAGTTGACTACTAGAAGTATAGAAACTGACGGGTGGAAAAAGACTTACGATGACGAGTAAGCTCTTCCAACCTGCGAGCTTCGGGTGTTGGTTCGGGACCCCCACAGTATGTATAGAGAGTGTCTAGGGTAATCAGGTCCCGGCACGACCGCTCCTCTATACGAATCCCCAGAACCCAACGGATGAAATCCTCTTGCTCGTCAGTTATTGACGGGCGAACGAAGGCTGAAAAAGAGAGAAGGAAGAAAACTTAAATGTGTTAGCGTCTTTCCAAAAGAAAAACAAAATATGGCAAGATTGACGAGGATGAAGGTGACGACTAAAACCTGACTCCTTGACAAAACCCCAAGTGTTGTCAAAACAGCCAAAGGGAATTGTTTCCCATTCATCTTGACGGCACACCCAATCCGTCCCTTCTACAAAAAAGAACCTACCCTTCCAGGCTCTATTGGAGTCTGGCATCTCAGACACCAGCCTTAACTCCTTCTCCCTAACAGCAAAGTGATACATCCCCCTTGACGAAGAAAGATGACGGGGTCTGTAACAATAAAAAAACTCATCCAAAGTAAGCTGACGGTGACCTCCACTCAGACGACCCCACAACACCTCAGCACTTATAAAAATCCTCCATGAGTTTGGGGCGATCTGACTGATTGATATGCCAAGATAGTCAGCTAGCTGACGGTGCAAAGCCGTCAGGGGCAATCTCAAGCCAGCAGCAAACATGGCGTCATACATGCCAACGTCTGCAGTTTTTCCCGTGTAACACTTCTCACCTTCCATGGGTAGACGGATGGGAATGTGATCAGGGATTTGAAAACGGACACGTAGTTCGTTAAAAATTTTTAGCGTCATCTTTGGAAGAAATTTATTTACAGCCCAATCCTGGGGAAGGATGAAGGGACGACTACCTTCAGGACCTTCAGACTCCTCTTCACTAGACTCCTCGTCACCGTCATCCCCACTTCCCCCTACTAACTCAACTTCACTTCCCTCGCCTACTTCCTCCTCTTGACTAACGTCTCCCTGACCTCCTATCTCTTCGACGGCAACATGGGCTGACGTCTCCCTCTCTGACGACCAGGAGGAACTCTCAGACTCACTACTTGAGCCCGAACCAAACACCTCGTCGTAGCCCGCTCCTTCGCGGACCGACGACTGGTCACTCGACGCGTCACTCGACATCTACCTACAAGTGACGGGTGTAAACTAAGCGCCTAGGATGACGACCTCACTTTAAAAGAAAAAAATAGAAAGCGTGCAAAAAGGAAGGGAAACTTACAAGTTCTAGAAGTAACGTTTGAAAGGACGACGGCAGAAACGTTGGAAAAGCTGACGGAGTTTGGGCGACGGATGTGCTCTCCAGGAATCAGGTAAATGAAATAGTGAAAATGGGAGGAGGGGGCCACATATATATATGAATAAAACGCACGGAAAACGAAGCGACGCCCGCGTATCAACGCGGGGCCAATCCAAGCGAGCCACCTGTCCCAGCATTTAATGACAGCAGCAATTATTTTTTGATCAAAGCAACAGTTAGCGACGGAAGAAAACTCCATAACCCGTCTGGCATGGCTGACGGGCATATGGAGTGGGGGGCAACTGATATGGAACAATAATCATGACATCCGTCATGGGCGAGAACGTCAGCACAAGTTCAAGTCGACGGTCCAATAGCGGGTAACGGGCAGAGCGAAGCTGACGGGTACAAGGTGAACAGGCTGCAAGCACAAAGCTGACGGTTACACAAACAGCGAAGAAGCTGACGGTCACTCGGCTGCTGAAAGGAAAGAAGGCTGACGGTTGTAAGGCTGACGGCTCCATGAAAATTAGAAACTTGCCCACCACGTATAGGGAAATTGCTTGTACTCCACGACTAGTATCCGGGTCCTATAAGGAAAGGATCCCGTAATTTACGCTCGTAAGGATTCCTATAAGGAAAAGACTTCTGCTTCAAGGAAAAGAGTCAACCCTCAACTACTATAAAAACTCCAATACCCTCACAAATCAAGGTACGCATAACAACACCCTCTCTAGCACTCTAGAGTTGAAAAAAGTTCTAACTTGACCTTCGGAGGGTATTCGGCCGACACCACACCGGTGCTCTCTGTTAGGTCACCTCCTTTTTGTCTTGCAGGTGCTGTTCCGAGCGTGTGAGGACCGTGTGGCTCACTGGTGAGATTTTTGGCATCATCAATTTCCGAACTTACGCACTATAAAAAAATTGTGAATTATGTGCAGCTACGGCTGCCCTTTTATAGTGCTGGTTAGAGAGAGTTTAATTGCGACTAAAACTCATCTAGTCAAGACTAGATTAACCGGGAAAAGAAGTCAAAATAAAGAAGAATTCTTGTATGAAGGAAGAAGTTAAATTGGAGAAGAAGTCTTGAGTTGTGTGTTCAAGTTCAAGTAGAATTCTTTGAAATATAACAGTTCAAATCCCTATTCAGCTTGGACTAGAAGAGAAAAAAAAACGTGGCTTCTTGCATAGTTATTCAGCTTCTTGCATGGCTATTCAGCTTGGACTAAAAAAGAAAAAAAAAAAAAAACGTGGCTTCTTGCATGGTTATTCAGCTTGGACTTGAATTCCACATTTTTTGCTTGGACGATTCTCAATTCACAGCTAAGAAAAAAAAAAAAAAGTGTTGAGGAGCACCCATTGAGATAGAGTCAAAAAGATAGAGAAAGAGTAGTGAAGGCTTTGAAGTTTGAACGTGGCATACTTTAACTATTACACTTTGATAAGGAGTAAATCTTTTCTCATGGTGGGGATATTTGTTTAATCCCTACTAGGAGTCTAACAAAGACCACTTTGACTAGGAAACAAATTTCTTTCTTAAAGTTATCTTCGCAGGACACTTTGATTAGGAGCAAAGCTCTTCTTATGACGGTAGACTCTTGCGCATATTAAAGCCCTTGGAGGAATGGTTCTCCAGTAAGTTTGTCAGCTTGCAAATTTCCAAATAAATGATAGGTGCTGAAATTAATTGCATCAAAGCATGAAGTTGTCGAGATTTACCACTTTCCACACTCAAAATTGTGGACATGACCAAGTCTCAAGGGGGCATTTGTAGAAGGCAAAATTTTAAGCCAATTATAAAATGCCACATCAAAATATAGTGACAAATTTTAATGTCATTAAATTAATTAAATTAAATTAAATGATGGCATGTGTCATCCAAATTGACATCACATTGGCATATCCAAATTTGCCACGTGTCATTTGGCCCACAAGATAAAGATAAATTTTCTATTCAAAATTTATAGATAATTATCTTTATAAATAAATAAAATAAAGATAAATTTTCTATTAAATAATTATCTTTATTAAAATAAATTAAATAGAGGTAATCATTTATCTTTATTGATTATTATCTTTATCAAAATAAGATATTTATCAAAATAGATAAATAGCGATAATTATCTCTAAAGAGAATTTGGGCCAATCAAAAGTCTACTACATACTTTCAAGTATATCAATTCGAAGTAGAGCTTATCCTCTAAAATCACTATAAATAGAGGACATCCCCTATCATTTTAAACACGAAGTTTTCAAGAGGCCCAAGCTCTAGAGAAATTTCATCTCAAGAAACTTTGAAGAACTTGAAGAATCTTTGAAGGACTTGAAGAACATTCAAAGAACTTGAAGAACATTCGAAGGGGTTGAAGAACTTGAAGGACAATAAATCTCTAATAAGCTCGAAGCTAGAGATTTATTATGAAGACCGATCAATCCATCTTCCAATTAAAGTCAACAAATTCTTGTTCGAGTCAAATTCAATGAAGATAGAATCAGAGGGTTTTCTTTTGTAAAAGAATTGAAATAGAGATTGTACTTATTATTCATCAATACAAATTATTATTTGCAAACCATATTTCTTTTCGATTGCTTGATTTTCTGCAATTGGGAAATTTTGCATTTACAAACCCAAAAGCCCAAAACAAAAAGGAATCAAAACAAAAAACAAATCTAAACCTATCCAACAAAAAAACTCAATAAAAAGTAATATTTCATGCCCAAATTTAGAAAAATGGAGAAAAACGAACTGGAACTGAATCCAATGATCTGATGGTGGCAGATATATAGCCTAACGGTGTTGATGCCCATAGATTTTTCTTTCTACTTGCAGCGGTGAACTAAGTCTGGTGAAGGAACGAAGAATTCGCCCCGAAGAACTCTCTTTGTATGCTGCATTTTTTCTTTGAGAGAATTGCAAGCCTTGTATTTTAACTAGTTATTTTTCCTTTTATACTAAGTTGCTATCAAATGGTGTGTTAACCTAACGAAGCAATATAATCTATCCTTTTTTTAACTGCAAGCGTGGCAAAGTTTTAAAAGGCCAAACGTTGCAATGTGCGGCTGGTTTAACTTAAAAGCCGTATACGTGACTGTTTTTTAAGTGGTTTTTTTTTCTAACGTGGCAGCACCTCCTTAATTGCAAGAAAAGACTTTTGCTATTATATATAGTATATGATATGATATGATATGATATGATATGTGTTAGGTTCTAAGGTCTTAGGATTTTATGTATTTAGAACTCTAATTTGTAATGTTGGCAAACCATGATCAAAACAATGTATTTAGTCTTGTTTAGGCTTGCTCAAAGTTGGTTTATTATTGTAAAGTTGGAATCGAGTGGCTGCAGAAGTACTTGGAACTTTCGGCCTGGCTCGATTGATCGAAGAATAGACTCGATCGATCGAAAATTGTTCAGGTTGATTTTTTTGCAGAATTTCCAACTCAGCCCTACTTCATTAAACGTTTAGGGTTTTATGTTTTTACCCTAGGTATATAAACTAAACCCTAGCCACGTTTTTGAGGATTGCTCCAATTGTATTGTTGCTCATACATTGATGTTTTGTGTAAATCTCTTGTGAGATTTAGAGGAGCTTTCCTTTACACAAAGCTTAGGGTTTTCAAGATAGAGATCTTATTTACATCTTGATGATCAACTTAGTTGCTACCATTGAAACTTAAAGAATATCAAGCGGGGTGCTTGTAACTGATTGAAGAATCCATGAAAGAAGGAGTCCGTGGATTTGGAGCTTACATGTGGTCGTGTTAGTAAGTTCTACTGGTGGGTAGCATTAGGAAGTCAAGCGAGGAGCTTGTAGTCCTTCTGTATGAACTTCGATTCTTTTGCATAGTGGATTCAGGTTTACCTTGAGGATAGCTAGGTGAAATCTTCCCCAGGTTTTTACCGTGTGGTTTCTTGGGTCATCATATCTTGTATTCATTTATTTTCCGCTGCTTTATATCTTGATATGATTATTTGATTGCTTTAACCTAGAATTGCATAATTTGACTAAGTAACAACTTGGCTTATTAATCTAAGCTAACCAATCTGGCTGTGTTTTAAGGGGTCTAAAACCGTTTAAGTGGTATCAGAGCGGGTAGCTCTTTTGTTGGAGATTTCGTGATCTGAGCTGATCCTTGACCCTTGTTGTCATAGAGCATAGACACTCTCTGTTTGTTCCTCCTCACTTTAATGGGAACAACTATGCTTATTGGAAAGTAAGGATGAAAGCATTCTTGAAATCCATTGATGAGAGAGTCTGGAATTTCGTTGAGTACGGATGGGAGAAGCCCACTACTCCTGTGAGTGAGTGGCAAACTTCTGAAAAAGAAGCAGCTAGCTTCAATAGCAAAGCTATGAATGCCATCTTCAACGCTGTTTCCATGGAGGAATTTAAGAGGATCTCTAATGTTGAGGTTGCTCATATTGCTTGGAAAATCCTCCAAACTGTGCATGAAGGCACAAAGGCAGTTAAGATCAATAAATTGCAACAATTGACCTCTAGATTTGAAAGCATTAGAATGTCTGATAATGAATCTTTTGATGAATTCTATACTAAATTAAATTGTCAATTCTGCTTTTAATTTGGGTGAAGTCTATGATCAACCTAAAATTGTTAGGAAGATACTTAGATCCTTAACTGAAAACTTTAGACCCAAAGTAACTGCCATCACTGAAAGTAAGGATGTGGACTCCATCCCTATTGATGAGCTTGTAGGATCTCTTCAGTCCTATGAGTTTGACCTACCTAAAGTGAACAAATCCAAATCAATGGCTCTTAAGTCAGTTGATGATGTTGATGGTGGTGGATTTGATGATGAGCTCTCTACTACAGAGATTGCCTATCTTGCTAAAAATTTCAAAAACTTTCCTAGAAATATCAATAGAAAGGTAAAAGGTACATACACTACTGAACCTAGAAATTTTAGGAAGAATGATCCCACTAAGATTAATAACCTTGAAAAACTGAAAGAAAAAGTTAGTCAATCTTCAAATAATTCTTTGGGTCCTCAGTGTTTTGATTGTCAAGGGTATGGTCATGTGAAATCTAAATGTCCTACATTCTTAAGGACTAAGGATAAAGCTATGGCTGTAACCCTTAGCGATAATGAGGTTCCCGATGATGAGTCCGGATGTGATGAGGATGGAAACTTCATTGCTTTCACTGCTACTACTATAGTCAATGAAAGCATATCTGTTGAAGAGAACCCTTCTGATGGGGAACTCTTTAAGGATGCAGATCTTCAAGAGTCCTATAATAAACTCTGCAAAATTGCTGCTAGGGATGCTATGAATGTAGAACTTGGCCTGAAGAAAATTGATTCTCTTGAGCTTGAAAAGAAAAATCTGCTTGTTAAACTGTTTGATGCTAATGATCTTTTGAACAATGTTAAATCTAAAAACATGCTTTTGCTAGATCTGCTAGTTCTAAACTTGATCACATGCTGAATGTTCAAAAGTATCCTTCTGATAAATCCGGTTTAGGTTATGTTGAAAGCATCTTTGACTCTACACCGCATTCCACGAATTTTGTTCCTTCTTTTTCTTCTAAACCTTCCATGAGTGAGGTTGTGAGTGAAACTGTCAAACCACCTGTGAGTGAGGTAGTCAAACCCGTAGAAGTTTCACCTCCTAAGAAGAATAGGGTTGATCTGAGAGAAACTAAACCTACCCTTTCTAAGGACAAGATGCATGGTAAACCTGCTAGGGTTTGTCATTTTTGTGGTAAGTCTGGACACATTCGTCCTAACTGTTACAAGCTTCAAGCTTCTAAGAGAGCAAACAAACCAAAAGTGTCTGTGTCTCAAGCACAAGATCCTATGGCACTTATTGGTGAATTGGTAAAGGCTTTGAACCTTTATTCCAATCCTGGAGTTGGAAATCACTCGAATGTGAATAAGAACTCCAATGCTCGTGATGCATCTAAAAGGTTTTGGATACAAAAGACTCGACCTAATTAAGTCTTTCTGACATGGTCCTTGTGCTTTATTGCTCATTCCTCTGTGACCATTGTTCTTTGGTTTTGTGTTTTCTTTTGTTTTGTTCTAGGATTTGCATTGCATTACATTCATGCATTTCATTCTAGGATTTGTTTGTTTTCTCTTAAATAAAAATAAAAATAAAAATAATAATAATTAAAAAAAAAAAAGGAAAAGGAGAAAGCAAAAACTATGTTTGACACTATTTTTCTTTATTTTTGAAAAACAAGGTTGGTCTATCTTTTTACACATGTCATGTCTTGTGTACCTTGTTTAACTTTGATGAACTTATTCATTGCACTTGACTAGTTGAAACTTTGTAGTGCATGTTGTGTGGGAAAGATGTGTATGGTTCTTAATCACACTATCTTAATCATGAAGTCATATGTTATTTGACTGTCGGACTTGACTCTTTTGAGAAAGGCATAAATAACCATCTCACCACTGTTTACTAGCCAATCATAAACACTTTAGTGCATATTATAAGATTTTGTGGTCGAGAAAGTGAAGCACATGCACAAAAAGAACATAAGGTGTAGCCTAAAATTAAATTAAAACTGGTGTGTACTATTAGGCTTGATGCCAATTCACTTAATTCAAACCGGTGTGTACTATTAGGCTGAATGCCATTTCATACAAATAAGAGGCAAAAATGCAAGAAACTTACATGATTGCAAGCTTTTGTTCTAGGAGATATGGGAGTTATAGGATGTAACTCTTTAGGTGATAGTCTTTTTTAAATTCTATGTGATGAATTGTGTAGACTTTGTGTTTAATTGCTATTCACATATCACCTCACATGTATCTCAAGTTTTTGCTAGTATCACACACTACACAAGTTACTCTTTGTTAAACACTGTACATGCTAGTGTGTGTGTTTTTGGTTTGACCAACCAAGTTTGAAAATATCTTGAGATTTGTGCACAACATTTTTGTTGCTTGAGAAAATTCAATGGGAGAATGATTGAATTTTTTTTTTACATGATTTGGGTTTAAAAATTTGGGTTTTTGAAAAAGCATTCCATCCTATACTCATGCATTTTGCTTTCCTTGTTTAATGCTTTGAGGAGTTGTTTTTCAAAATTAGGTTTGTGTCTTTCAAAACTGGATTTTTCTTAAAATTTAGTGAGCCTCTACCCATTTCGATCGATCCAGTTTGTTTTTCGATCGATCGAAAAAGTGTTTTAGTTTGTTCTAAGATGACTGTTTCATTCGATTGATCGAATGTAATTTTCGATCGATCGAAAATCGTGGAAAAACTTTTTTAAAAGTTCAGATCTGACTTTTTCAAAATCACTATTCAAACTTTTCAAAGTTTTTCTTCTCTCTCTCCGAGTTGGCAAGGCTCCACATAGAGATTTTTGTCATTTTCCTCCGAAGTTTTTGCAAAATCTCTCTCTCCTCAAGCCGGTAAGACACTTTTGCCCTTCCTTTTGATTTTATTTTCATCATTTCATGCATTTAGGGGCGATTTTTGCACTTTGCAATTTTGGGATTTTTATTTGATTCAAGCCATATTTTATGCAATTGATCATTGGGTTTTGTGGGGACACATCATAAACATGATCCTTGGTGGTTAATTTGATCAATTTTGAGTTTGGTGAAAAATTGAATATTCTAGGGTTTCTAATTGATCCGATTTGGGGCTTTTGTTAAATTGGGTAGAATTTGATGAAATTGGCTTGCTGTGTTGATGTAATTAAGCATTATAATCTATGTGATAAGTTTTGTAATGCTCAATGCATCAATTTGTTTAAAAATTTTCCAGTGGTTTTCAATTTTTGGTTTTTTTTTTTTTTAAATTCCCTGCTCAAGCCAATTTTGTCAATTTAAACTCAATTGAACTTACTTGCTCACTGCATTAGTATATGCATCATGGCATTGAATCTATTCATGCATCATATAGATTTTCATTCTATTATTTTTGTTGCTAACTTGCAATATGTCCATAGTTTTGTTTTCTTGTGTTTTCTTTTGGTTTTCTCTTTTGTGTCTCTGTCCTTTCCTTAGCATCATGCCTAGGAAGACTAGAGTCCGTAGGTCCATTCCCTCTTCATCTCCATCCCCTCCTTCCTTTGACCGTGAAAGGTTTCCGAGTGAGAAAAACCAAGAACTTTTTGAGAAACTTAACCTTAAGAGAAAGATTTGGGCTGAGCGTTCTGTTCTGTTAGATGAGCTAGATCCTGCCATTAGGGCAAACTTTGAGTGTCAGGGCTGGTTACCCTTATTGGACATTTCTGATCCTCCTCCACCGTCTGCCTTGATTAGAGAGTTCTATTCGAACCTTTCTATCCACGTCTATGATTCCAACACTTTGGTAAAGAGTTGGATATGAGGTGTAGGGTACACCATTACTCCTCAGGTAGTGGCTGATGCTCTAGGGGTACCGTTGGTTAGGGATCCTGTCTATCTATATGACAAGTCTCGCGAGCTGAGCGACGTTTTGTCTTTCATCACTGGGACTTCTGTTCAATGGGGTTCTGATCCTAGGATCACTTCTGCTGAGCTCTCCGGGTTGCACTATCTGTTCTTTAGGATAGCATGTCATTCCATCTGGCCCATTTCTCATGTTCACACCATTCCTCTAGAGAGGTGTGTATTTTTGTACACTCTAGTTACTGATGCTCCTATTAGTTTTCCCCATCTCTTTCTTCGTTCTTTGAACGATGTTTATAGGAGTTTATCTTCTTTTCATGCCCTTGTTCATCTTATTTTCATTCATAGGATTTTGCTCCATCTTGACCTTAGTGACTTCCATTCCTCTGAGCCCGTTCATGTAATAACTCCCATAGGTGCGTCTTTTCTTAGGCAAAGGGCCGCTCATCTTTGAATGGTTCTAAACACCCTAGGTCCGAGCCGTCTAGTAGCGCACCTCCTCCTCCTTCTTCTACAGGTATTGCTGGTAAGGATGTTCTTGATCCAATTGGTGATGATGCTGCTGCTGCTGATGTTCCTCCACCTCCTTCGACCGAATTTGATGTTCGTCGTACTCTGGAGACTGTCATGACCGTTCAAGCGGCTCATGGTCACATTTTGGTGGACTTACTCGATGAGATTCATGCTCTCTGAGCCGATTTGGCGCGTCTTCATTCACCCTCACCACCTCCTTTTGATGGCGATTCATGATTGCTCTTTGGCATTCCGTCACAAAAATGGGGAGTGGAGTTTTGGCTTGCTTGTAGTAGAGTTTTGTTGTTAGGGGGAGATTTTTGTTGTTAGGAGGAGATTTTTGTTACTTGTTGAAAGAAGCTTGTGGAGTTTTTAGATTGTATCTAGGTGCTTCACTTTGTATATCATTTTTGGAGATATTTATGTTAGGGGGAGTAACATTGATTGATATACATGTTTTTTATTGATTCTTGTTGATTTGTGATTCACTGCTTATTGATTTATATTTATGAGTTGATCATTTAGATATGTCTTTATTTTGTGTTGTGTGAATCTTACAAGAATTTTATATATGTTGTTTTACTCTTTTCTGTCACACATGTGTTTATGCATTTGTTGAGTATTTCAGGAATATACAGGTTGATTCAACTAAGCTGCTGTCTACACTTGCAACCGATGGATAGTAGTTAGGCTAAATTTGAAGTTTATGAGTATTTCTTTGTAAAGGGCTTTTTACTTGTAAAACTTAGGACTTTTTACTTGTAAAACTTTGAGCTTTTAATTACGGTTTTGTTACGAATTGCCAAAGGGGGAGTTTATTAGGTTCTAAGGTCTTAGGATTTTATGTATTTAGAACTCTAATTTGTAATGTTGGCAAACCATGATCAAAACAATGTATTTAGTCTTGTTTAGGCTTGCTTAAAGTTGGTTTATTATTGTAAAGTTGGAATCGAGTGGCTGCAAAAGTACTTGGGACTTTCGGCCTGACTCGATCGATCGAAGAATAGACTCGATTGATCAAAAATCGCTCAGGTTGATTTTTCTGCAGAATTTTCAACTCAGCCCTACTTCATTAAACGTTTAGGGTTTTATATTTTTACCCTAGGTATATAAACTAAACCCTAGCCACGTTTTTGAGGGTTGCTCCAATTGTATTGTTGCTCATACATTACTATTTTGTGTAAATCTCTTGTGAGATCTAGAGGAGCTTTCCTTTACACAAAGCTTAAGGTTTTCAAGTTGGAAATCTTATCTACATCTTGATGATCAACTTGGTTGCTACCATTAAAGCTTAAAGAATATCAAGCGGAGGTGCTTGTAACTGATTGAAGAATCCAAGAAAGAAGGAGTCCGTGGATTCGGAGCTTGCACGTGGTCATGTCAGTAAGTTCTACTGGTGGGTAGCATTAGGAAGTCAAGCGGGGAGCTTATAGTCCTTCTGTATGAACTTCGATTCTTTCGCATAGTGGATTCAGGTTTACCTTGAGGATAGCTAGGTCAAATCCTCCCCAGGTTTTTACCGTGTGGTTTCTTGAGTCATCATATCTTGTGTTCATTTATTTTCCGCTGCTTTATATCTTGATATGATTATTTGATTGCTTTAACCTAGAATTGCATAATTTGACTAAGTAACAACTTAGCTTATTAATCTAGGCTAACCAATCTGGTTGTGTTTTAAGGGGTCTAAAACCGTTCAATATGATATATACATATATATATATATATATATATATATATATATATATATAATTTTACCTGAATATGCATGAGACACATTGAAGGTGAAAAAAAAAGGAAGTATGTGTATTGACAAACCTGAAATTGATAATTATCTGTTTTCCTCTTTGTACAACAACCGTAAATGTTCACACCCAGATAACCTAATCAATGTTTACTTGTATGAGATACATTGAAGGGGAAAAGCAAAAAGAAGTGTATCGACTATTGAGACACCTGAAATTGAAAATCGCCCTTTTTTTTTTGTCGCCATAAAAGAACCATAAATGGCAGTGATAGGCCACAAACTGAATGACCCCTTGTGATTAAACCAATTAATTAATTAGCCAAGTTATTAATTAATCAAATTAACATACAAATACCTGGAAGTACAAACAAATCACCAAAACTAAGTATCCAGCGAAAATTAAAAGACACAGTGATTTATTTACGAATGGAGAAAACCCTAACGGCAAAAACCCCACCGGGTAATTTTCAGGTCACCACTCCCGAAACTCCACTATTATCAAATCAAACGGTTACAAGTAATGGAATCCCAAGTACCTTACCAACCTACAATTCAACCCTTACCCCAATACCCAATTGGACTTGATCTGTATTGATAGTTCTCCCTTTTGATGCACGGCTCCCAAGTACGTGACTAACCAATGTGCGGATCCCAGTATGCGACTTCAAGCCCCAACTTAGAAAGAGAGGTTGGCTACAAAGTTCTTCAGTTCATCCTATACGATGAAGATCAGGAAGATGCTTGGTTACAAAACCCTTTGGTGCAAATACACAGCAACTTCTTCAGAGAAGATGAACTAGGTCAAGAACTTCGTCTTTAATCACAAATTGCTTGAACAAAGTTTGCTCAATGCTTGTGCGACTTGTGTACTCTTTGACAGCTCTTAAAAAAATCCTTTTATATGTCTAGGGTTAGGAGAAAAAAAGGCCCAAAGACACATTCACGGATCCCAAGAAATCAGATCAGAAAATCTAATTTTATAAATCTCGACAAATAGCAGGTGTCGAAGAGCTATCGAACAGGTGTCAAGCTTTAATGATTTTGCACTTCAGCTTGTTTTTCTTGGACAGACTTGATGACTTCAACACTTGATCTGGAAACCTTGTTTCTTGAAGTATTAAAAACACCTAGTACTACCCAATTACAAGTAGAGTGCGTTTTGTCAAAAGGATTAGCCAATTTATATAAATAAGTGACATATGTTCTTAACAAGTGAAAACACATATGTCCTAATAATCTCCCCTTTTGGCAATCCATGACAAAACCACAATAAACAAATGAACATATGAGAGAAGTCATAAATCACTCAACTCATACTCACTTGTTGAATACAATAAAATCTATCCTATCACAAACCCTTGAAAAACTATGCAAGAAAAGAGTTTATGGCAAGTAGACTTTGACAACTTGTATTTCTGAAACACTTTAAACAAAACTCATCAAGGCATCTTGTGTGAAATAGAAATAAATAGATTGCATACAAGTATAAGAATCATATGTATAAAGATAGAAAAGAAACAACACATGTAGAGAAAGGTGAAAGAAACATACATCCACATATAATGAATATAAGTACAATGTATGTAAAACTGGTCACAAGACCTCATATACAAGAACAATGTATCTAAAAGGTAAGAAAAGAAAAGATACATCATAACCTCACTACATCCCTTAAATATCAACACTCCCCCTATAAAAAAAAATGTCCTATATTAACTCTCCCTCTAAGATGACTACTCTCATAACCCAAAACTACTCCCCCTTTTTGTCACGAGTGACAAAGGGTAGGGTGTCATGTAGACATCTCATCAGTAGAGCTAGCATCTCCATCATCATCCGAAGCGTCATTGTCATCACCATCATCATCATCATCCTCAGAGTTAGAAGCCATTAGAGGAGGTGGTGAAAGGGTAGCCTCAGAAGCAAAACCACTCATGGTCGCCTGTCATCGTGCAATACTACCAACATGAACATTCACCTGATACAACTCAGTGGAGAGTGTATCGAGGCAAGTATCCATGTGCTGCAGCTGCACCATAATGTCTCCAAGAGATACATCGCCCGTAGAGGAAGAATGAGCAGATGTAGATAGAGCAAATCTGGATGGAGCTGAACAGGAGGGAGGAGTGGAATTCGTCTGTCTCGACCTAAATTGATCCTCACTACGTTTTACGGTAATGGCATCTATGGTACAAATGTATGTTAAGTGGTCAAACACAGGAAAAGGGATAGAAAAATGGTGTAAGATCCTCATGATAGCGGAAGGAAAGATGAGCTTATCACGGGACGCCGAATCTAAATGAACATCTATGATAGAAAGAATGAAATGAGAAGTAAAATCTACAGTCAGATGCTCAAGAAGAGATAACAAAAATCAAGCACGAGGCTCTGTGATGGAGTTATAGGGAGAGAGTGGATGGAGCACAAAAGTCATCATCATGTTTAAGAATTTATGACCTTTAGAAAAAGGTCTACATGATGTATACTGATGTTCACCCCAATTAGCGAGGCACTCACAAAAAGCAGAGATGAGCTCATCTTTGGACACAGTCCTCAGACGCTCACAAGAAGGATAGTCAGGAAACTCTATCCTAGGAACCCTAAGCACATCCGCAACTAGCTGTGGTGTGACAGGGATGCGCGTACCTCGAACGCAAGTGAAAAAGAGAGGTATTGAACGATCAATCTTGTGCATGTTGGAGTAGAACTCCTGAATGAGCACAAGAGGACATGTGACCGGGACGTTACACAGTGACTCTCATCCCCTACTGTGAATGACAAAAGAAAGGTCAGTGTCGGCGAAGTCCGCCAAAATGACTTAGCGTTCCGAATGAACACCTTGTCTAGAAAGGTTCTCCGAAAATGCCTTATGGGCATCTCCATCACGGAACTGAAGATTTAAAGGAGCAGAATCAGAAGATAAAGAAGCTCCAGAACGCAGAGAGTTCCAAGCCGGAGTGGATTTACGCTTAGGTGCCATAAACACTACTAACGTAAATAGAATAAGAAAGAGATAGAGAAAGAGACAATCAGAAAAGTCCCAAAATAGTTCACATATATCAAATATATTGAACAATGAGTACGTATGCATGGGGAATGCATGAAAATGTGACATGCAAAGGAAAAAACATCATAGGCTCAGCCCAATCCAATCCTATCAGCACATAAACATAGAACACACATCTAAATGCATGTAAATATCATTCTAATGCACATGAAATGCAATGTATGACATTTTGAGCACATTTAAGTGAAAACCCCACCCAAAATTTCAAGAAAAACTCATTAATTTTCAAAAACCCCAAAACCTAAGATTCAAAACATGAAATGCATGAATAATGAGGGAAAAAGAGATCATACCAAGTGATTTGAAGCAAGGAAGAGCTGAAAATCATGTGCATTGAGGATTTGGAGTGAGAAAAAAGAGTTTGGGAGATGAACAGTCATGGATAGATCGAGAGAGATCGAGAAAATGAAGTTTAGATCGCAACAGAAGCTTATATAGGAGCTTCAGTAAATCTCGACAACTGAGGTGTCGAGAGGTGTCAAGGAAGGTATCGAGAAAAGCACGTCGACTGCCGAAGATGTCGAGGAATGAACACCAAAACCAAGAACAGAAGCTCGATCGATCGACCAGGTATCAAGAAGATAACGAGGAGGCAGGAGATTTCTTGATCGATCCATTAGGTGTTGAAGAGGTGTCGAGATTGCGATAAGCAAAAGGCTTGAGAAGCTCGACAGATAACAAGGTATCGAGGAGGTGTCGAGGAGGTGTTGAGCCAGCAGTTAAAAGCAGTTTTTCGAGAAGTGAAAAACACAGACATGAATGCAATCCAACATACACCTCAACCAATGATCCAATCAACATATTAAGCTCTCAAAATCATCTCTCATCAAACATTTTAAGCTCATGGATCCTAAAAAACACACACACACACTAAACAAGTTTAACCAATTTTATTTTTCAAAAACAAGTCCAGACAGTTTAGTGAGCATGCATTAGCACATGTAAACACTTGTGATGACCAAATCACATTGTACCTGCACATGTATCAATAGTAGCAAAGAATATTGCGTGTTGTGTGTGAAAACATCGCAAGATTGCATATGTGTATACATGTTATGACGATCTAAGATATGAGAAAATAACTTTAACTCACACACAATCATGACGGTTTGATGGGGACTATCACCTTTGAGGTACATCCTATAACTCCCACATCTCCTAGAAAACACGCTTGCAATCATATCTAAAGCATTTTAATCTTTTTGCTTTTTGTTTTCTTCGTATATTTTCTTTTAAGCATATCATGCATGGGCATATAAAGAGAAAAAAAATACCCAACATGTTAAGCATAGACATTGCTCTTTTGCTATGCCGAAGCATACAGATATCTTTGACACTGTACTTTTGTTATGCCGAAGCATACAGGTGTCTATGACACTGCACTTTTGCTATGCTGAAGCATATAGGTGTCATATTATGATTGGCGGGTAACAGTGGTGAGATGGTTATTTATACCTTTCTCTTAGAATTTTCTAGTCCTACCTGTCAAAAAGAGTGATATGAGTGTTAAGTTTTAAGAGATAACTTAATCTTACTCATCACAAACAAGAGCCACAAAGCTCACTTGCTTAGTTGTACATAGAGATGCTCATCTAAGTTACAAATGATATAAAGTTTAGAAAACTTTGTTTCAATGGCCATCCAAGGTACACAAGTACCAATGTACACATAACACACACTGTTTTTGTATTTTTCAAATTTTCAATTTTTTTTTTAAAATTTTTATATCAAAAACAAAATAAACAAAATTGAAAATAAACAAACAAAAACATGTTATCAAAGCAAAGCTAAAAGTAGACTGATTCAAAAAAAAAATGCAAAACACACACGTAATGCAACAAACAAAAACAAGAAGATAGAAGAAAGTAATAAAATCACTTAGAATCCTTTTTCTTCCACACTTTGGAAGAAACTTTCCTTTGATTGAATCCTTGAACCAGCGGTGAGGGAGAAGAATTGAAACCGTTCAAGTTCGAAAGGAACATGAGGGCTTTCAGAAGATCTCCAAGAGGAGCAAGAGAGGATTGAAGCTGATTTTGGCTTCCAGATGTTATCATGCAGTTGCTCTGTTAAGTGGCTAGCCACTTGTAGCAATTTGGTCGAGTATGACCAGTAGCTCCATAATGATGACAGATATGCTGCTTCTTTTGTTTAGGTTTTTAAGAGTTAGCCTTCTTAGCCCTAGGGTTTTTAGCATCTTTCTTATCCTGCTTAGGGGGTGCTCCTAAGATAGATTTACCCTTATTTAAATTCTCACTAGCTAATTCAGTTTTAACAACAGTGTTTTCAATTTCAACATTATTAGCAGAAGGAACAAAAACAACAGTACTAGTAGAAGCAATACTAGAGGAAGAAAGACCATACCCTAAACCTGTTCGATCCAAAGCAAATTTCTAATTACTGAGCATCTCATCAAGCTTTGCACTTGAAGTCCTCTCCAGTTGAGCTCTAACTTGAAACAGCTCCGCTTCAAGCTTCTTGGTCTTCTTAGCCAAGAAATTGTTCTCAAACCTCAGTGCACCAATAGTTTGATTCGCCTCATCAAACTTTGTGGACAACTCTTCACAATCAAGTTCCACATCACTGAGCTTCTTGGTGGCCAATCTATACAGTTTCTCATGCTTCTCAAAGAGCTTTTATAGTTTCTTATAGGTTGAATAGATATCATCTTGATCATCCATCTTCTCACACTTAGAGTCCACTAATTCTTCTTTTTCGTCTACTTCTTTAACAATCCCTTTAGTAGGATTGACTGTGGCAGTGAAGGCATTTAAGATTCCGTCATCCTCATTGTGGGAATCTTTTTCAGACTCAATGTCACTCAGGGTTGCAGTAAGTGTCTTACTTTTCCTAATGCTCTTGAGATATGTGGGGCATTCATGCTTCATGTGACTGAATCCATGACAACCAAAGCACTTTGGTCCTGCAGGAACAGTGTACTGACCACCATCCTTAGCATCCTTCTTCCTTTTGTCTTAGCTTTTAAACTGAGAAAAACTGGACTGCCTGTGGTCCTTGTCGAAGCTCCTTCCATTGGCATTCTTCATGAACTTCTTGAACTGCCTTATAATGTAGGACTTCATCTTGGAATCTTCATCATCGGAAAACTCATATGTATCACTGCTCTTTAACTTCAAGGCCATGCTCTTGCCTTTACTTGACTTGCCAATCCTAAATAACCCTATCTCATAGGTTTGCAAGTTTCTAACCAGCTCAGTCAAAGGAATCTTGTCAATATCCTTTGATTCCTCTATTGCCGTAATCTTGGCATTGAATTTCTTAGGTAGAGATCTGAGCACTTTCCTTACAATCTTGGGTTCAGGGATGGTTTCCCTAAGATTGAAGGCTGAGTTCACTATGTCCTTGAGCTTGGCATAGAACTCATCGAACGACTCATCCTCCTCCATCTTTATTTCTTCAAAGCTTGTTGTGAGCATTTGAAGTTTTGAATCCTTGACAGCCTTTGTGCCCTCATAGGTTGTCTAGAGGATGGTCCATGCTTCTTTTGCAGTTTCAGTAGAGGATATCTTCTTGAACTCCTCATTGGTGACTGCGCTGAATAGGGCATTCAGTGCTCTATTGTTGAAGTTTGCTGCCTTAATCTTGGCTTCATCCCAATCAGTCGGCGCTTGCGCTGGCTTAGTCCAACCAATCTCTACAGCTTGCCACACGTTTTCATCTAAGGACTACAAAAAAGCTCTCATTCGCACTTTCTAGTATGCATAGTTAGTCCTATCAAATAAATGAGGTATAATTAGTGATTGTCCTCTATCCATGACAAACAAGGGTCAATGGATCAAACATAACAAAGATTAAACCCTAATCAGAGTGTGCCCGCTCTGATACCACTTGATAGGCCATAAACTGAATGACCCCTTGTGATTAAACCAATTAATTAATTAGCCAAGTTATTAATTAATCAATTTAACATGCAAATATGTGGAAGCACAAACAAATCACCAAAACTAAATATGCAGCGAAAATTAAAAGACATGGTGATTTGTTTACGAATAGGGAAAACCCTAACGGCAAAAACCCCACCGGGTGATTTTCAAGTCACTACTTCTAAGACTCCATTATTATCAAATCAAGCGGTTACAAGTAAATGAATCCCAAGTACCTTACCAACCTACAATTGAACCCTTATCCCAAGTAAAAGACTTGATCTGTAGTGACAGTTCCCCCTTTTGATGCATGACTTCTAAGTATGTGACTAACCAATACACGGATCCCAGTACGCGACTTCAAATACCAACTTAGAAGGAGAGGCTGGTTGCATAGTTCTTCAGTTCATCCTACACGATGAAGATCAGGAAGATGCTTGGTTACAAAACCCTTTGGTGCAAACACACAGCAACTTCTTCAGAGAAGATGAACTAGGTTAAGAACTTCGTCTTTGACCACAAATTGCTTGAACAGAGTTTGCTCAATGCTTGTGCAACTTGTGTACTCTTTGACGGCTCTTAAAACAATCATTTTATATGTCTAGGGTTAGGAGAAAAGAAGACCCAAAGACACATTCACGGATCCCAAGAAATCAGATCAAAAATCTGATTTTATAAATCTCAACATATAGCAGGTGTCGAGGAGCTATCGAGCAGGTGTCGAGCTTTAATGATTTTGCATTTCAGCTTGGTTTTCTTGGACAGACTTGATAACTTCAACACTTGATCTTGAAATATTGTTTCTTGAAATATTGTTTCTTGAAGTATTAAAAACACCTAGATCTACCCAATTACAAGTAGAGTGCATTTTGTCAAAAGGATTAGCCAATTTACATAAATAAGTGACATATGTTCTTAACAAATGAAAACACATATGTCCTAACAGGCAACATGAACAATTGATTTTCCATATGGCAGGTTGGCAATTATCATGAGATAATAAATGGCAGCGTGAACAATTGATTTGCGATATGGTAGGCGATTTGTAGTTATCATAAGCTTCACGAGTTTCTCATTTTCTCCTTCTGCCGCCAAATAGAGAGGAGACTCACATTCCTTATTTGGATAATAGGACTCTTTTGGACATTTCTCGACCAAGAATTTAGCCACCTTATTGTACTTGGCTTTTAAAGCTGAATTACGACCCACATGAATTTTTTCTTTTTTCTTTCTTTTTAATCAAGACTTGGTGCAGAGGTGCAGAGGTTTATTTTTTTTAATCGCCCAATTTCCAGCTCAACAGTGTCACGGTGGAACTATAAAATAGGGTACTCAAGTTCACCAAACTCGAGTACTAGAAAAAGTGGTAAATTGCTATTTATTTCCAAAATAGTGGTTTTTTGCTAAAAATTTCAAAAAAATGTGGTATTTGGCCATTTTGGCCGTGTATTCTCCATATATTTCTCCACTAGTGGTACACAATCGCAGTAATCTTTCAACTGCTTGTTAGACAACTTGACTAAATGCTCCACTATTTGCATACTCCTAGCACTTGCAACTACATGAAGAGGAAGGTCGCCATTGGCCGTGGTGGCTCTAGAAATATTTTTTAGGGTGGTCATTATTGACCAAAATTTAATAAGAAGAGAACTTTATATATTGACCAAAACACACACATGCATGTACAGTTTGACAATTTTCTTACAGAAATTTTCTTTTTTTAAATCTTTACATAATAGTTTCATTATTTAATGTTATAGTTACATCTCTTTCAAAAATTTAGTTAGATAAAAGATTTATTGGGATTTTTCTTTTTGTTTGTAAGGACCTAGTATATTGTTAAAGGGGCCAAAATTTAAAGATAACATTTGGCTACAAACTTAGCTGTAGCCTAAGACTACAACTCTCACTAAACAAATTAATATAGTTATATATTTTGAAAATTTAACCGTTAATTGCATGTTCTTTATTTTTTTAAGAGGCATGTCAAATTTTATGTTAATTAGATGTTATTTATTATTTGACCTATAAACTTAAATTTTTATGTAATTTTAGACTATAAAAACTCAAAATTTAAAGATTTGATTGATGACATAATTATTGATTTTTGATCTTCTTGAAATTTTGCAAATATGGAGGATGTAAGAAAAAAATATAATCCAATAGTGAATTTTTCACAATTCACATCCAATAAAAAAAAATATATATTGAGTAGAGTTATTATTTTAGTCTACAATAAAGTTTGTTGCCAAATTTTGTCCAAAAATTAAATATGTTAGGCTTAAAAAATTTTAGGATGGTCACAAATATTTTTTAAGGATAATAAAATTATAAATTTTTAAAATTCATATATAATAATTAATTATTTTGCTAGCTATGACCACCTGAACTACATGTGGAGCCGCCAATGGCCCATTGGAGTTCTTTTCCGTGACAAATTTTTGGCACAGTTGGATCTCCAGGGTCGCTTGTGCAAATTGATGATTATCGTCTGAGCGTGCAGGATTGTATTTAATTCGGGGGTTTTGTCGGAGAGAGCAGACTGTTCCGTATCTTGAGCTTTGATGAAATCAATATTTTTACTCTTTACAGCCTTATACAAATTAGGATCCATGCTTTTTGGGGAACTCTCTTTGAGATACTGGGCCCTCTCTCCTCAGCATCTCCCAAAAGAGCGGCTGCTATCTTCATCTTCACATCACCCAAATCAGGGCTAGGTTTAGGAGATGGTGCTACAAGAAACATTTCTTTAATTCATTTTTTTTTTTTCTTTTTGTAGATTTAGATTTATTTTAATGATTTTTTTGTTATTTCCATCGAAATTAGGACATAAAATGATTGAAATTTAAAATTCTTCCTGTTATCAAGTGATGAAATTTCATTGCATTGCACATACCATTCATTCAGATAACAAAATAAGATAACCTAATTATGAAGTTTGCCTAGTATATAATTAATATAAGATACAGTGAAATTGAAAAAAAAATTAGTGTTTGGCTAAGTGAAGTAGGAAATTATGTCCTCTCTGCGATTTAAAAACAAAAAATGTCAGCGTGCTTACATATCCGGGTGGTGACTAGCCAAATTTAAACTTCAGCTTCGATTGCCATATTGTGAGGATACATGTGTGCTTTATTCCTATAACCGCACACTCCTGAATTTTTCTCAATTGAAAACTTGGCCACCTCATTACAATTGGATTTCAAATTCATGTCCACCTATTCATATTAGGAAAATATGACTTTTGATCTCTACATTTTGAGTCATCCTATTTTGGTCTTTATTTTGATTTTGCTACTATTTCAATTTCTAAAAGCATAAAATCAATTCTATTTTGGTTCTTACTATCAACCCACTAATAGAAAACTCCTATGTGGCAAATGGAGTACTCTGCTTGCTAACATAGAGCTGATATGATCATTAAAATATTATTAAAAAAATTATTTGGCACTTTTAAATACCACGTCAAATTGAAATTAATAAAAAATATTAAAACAAAAAAAAGCCAAAAAAGAAATTTTAATTTTAATTTTAATTAAAAATAAATAAAAAACAAACAAAAAATTTACTTTTTTGTTAGTTCAACAACGTAATGTCAATGTGCCAAAGTAATGATATAGCGATTTATCCTACCCGTCTTTTAGATGCTTTGTCCTCTGCTGCAGGTCTTTCAACTACATGTCCTGTGTCAAGCTACAAGTCGTATTGGAGCATTTGTCAAACAGAGACGTGTGTTTTACTATTTTTTGTTATTATAGCATTAGCAGTTGAGTTAGTTTGTTGTTTCTGTTAAGAAGCTATCGGATAGTAGTTATATTAGTTCAATCTTATAAGAGCTTTGTTCTCACTTTTCCGTTATAAATAGCAGAGTATGTTCTCGATGAATCTATTGAAACATAGAAGATTTATTCTATGCAAAACAGTTAACAAAAGGAGACAACACATATACAACATAAATTGCGGAGATTATTGAAACATTTGTAACAATAACTACAAAGTCGCTCAAATGTGCCAAACATTACAACAATGGCAGAGTAAATACAACAACAAAAGAGGATATTATTCTTCTTCCCCATCATTCATGTCACTCCTGGTAACTTTAATAGAAAGTAAAAATGCGAAGTAGAGTATGTAGCGAGAAGTAGAATTGTGAAGGGAACATGGTAGACGAAGTGGAAAAAATAGTATAGAGGGAGTGAGGAAGAATGAGGCAATGATCAAAACTAGATAGGAAAGCCAGCTGAGGCTTCTCAATACTAGATAATTGCCTACCATAAATGATAGGGAGACCATTAGTAGAGACAGTCCCATTATTGGCACAGAGAACTTAAAGGCAGCAATAACCAAGTTAAGATCACCAAGTTGTGCCGAGATGAGAACAACAACAACAGTAATTTCACTATACATATCTATGGTGTTGCAAATTACGAATACATAAAACATGCCTATGCCAAGGAACGTTGCCGTACCTCCAGAGCTGTTGTAGCCACCTGGCATGGTGAAAGCTGCAGCAAAGGTTACAGTGGCCACAATTGTTGCGACCAATAGTAGTGTGTCGACCCTATTCTTGTATCTCTCTGTGCCATGTGGCTCGCCAAGCTCTGAACTTTGCAATTTCTTTCTGACAATGCCTGGAGGAGCTCTTTGTGCACCGGCTTATCTCAAAGCTTGCCTTGTCAATCGCTACGCGGTAAATGAAGAACTTTGTCATGACCTTGACCATGTTATTTCTCAGACATTACACACTCTCTCTTAATGAAGGCCATTATCTTTGAATGCTCATTACTTTATCCATAAAATATTTAAATTTCAATTTTTTTTAATATTATAAAATTATACACAAAATATGAATTTATAGTTTGTATAATAATGATATCTGATTAACATCAAGTGCACGTGTGTGTGTGTATATATATATATATAATATGAGAGAGAAGAAAATGAAGAAATTTATGTTTGGTTTACTTCCAGCTGTAAAAAGTTGTTCTGGAAAATGTTAAGTCCTTCGGAAATTTCACTATAGAAAAATTTATAAACCTGACAAGACATTTAATTGTGATTAATACTACATCAACAATATAATAATTAAACAAAAGATTTTAGATCAAGTGAGAATGGATTCGCAATTGTGTCATGTATTTTAATGATGACATACCTCTCGAAATAAGGGAATCTTCTCGCTATTGTTCCATTTAATGTCCAGCGCTGTCTCGCCTTCATTGTTCAATGAATTTAAGCTAATTCTTTTGTCCCATGTCAAAATGCTCACGACCTTAGGATACCTTCCCTTGGAGGCCAAATGTAAAGGGGTGTTTCCTTCTTTATCTTTTTCATTGAAAAGCATTTCAAGGTCAATCCTTTTTATCATTTAAGCTACCATTTTGGCTTTTCCACTCAGAACAGCTACGTGCAAAATGTTTTGACCCTCTAGGTTGAGCAACTCACTCAAATGTGGATACTGCTTGAGAAAAAATTCAATTACCTGGACATGTCCTTTTCTGGAGGCTGTGTGAACGGGAAAAAAGCCATCTTGGTCACTTTTATATGCACAATCTGGAGATTTTCTTAACAAGTATTGAACCCCGTCAAGGTACCCTATTGATGCTGCATAGGAAAGGGGAGTCATCCCTTTATCCATTTGCAATTTGATGAGATTTAGCAATTTTCTCAAAACAGTATCAAGAACCTCTGGTACACAAGTAATAAGAATTGAGATTCAATTGAGGTAGCATTTTTAAAAGTTGACTTAGAATAAATTATATTAATAATAAAGTACCGCGTGTATTCTTAAGGTTTAATCACTTGGCACAAATACAATATGCAGGCTTTGTTATATAGTATTTACTATTCACTATTTGCACGGCAAACTCGGATAAAAATAACTATATATGATACATATTTAATTAATAAATATTATTGAATAAAAATTTAATCTTAAGAATTTGTAGAAAATAACTTTCCTGACATAAATTTGAATTTTTTTATAAAAAAAAATTACAATTTGTTTAGGGTTTGATGTTTAAAAAGATAATGGATTTTAATTAATTTAAACTAATATAGTTTAATACTATATATATATATATATATATATGGCTTACAAAAATTTAAAGTGACAACAATAACAAAAGTCAACGGTTTTTTAATTTATCTTATAATATCGATAGACATAGATATAGATTTGCATTTATTATTCAAGTTAAGGCAAAACCTTTTAGTTGACTCTTAAAAATTCAAAAATATGAATTTTCTAAGTACATATATGGCTTGGAGATATGGTTAATATGCCCCCCAAACCCCCCCCCCCCCCCCCCCCCCTCAAACGTTAAAGGATATTTGAATTAGAGATTCAATTTGTCTTGAAGATAATCCCTTGATCATGATATCAGCTAACTAGTCATCATTGATGTTAGAAATACTGAATGAATGTATTGTATTTTTCAAGTAATAAATATATATGAGTGTCTTTATATAGGAGGCAGAGTGCATAGTAAAAATGTGTGTAATACAAATATGTGTACTATACAAGTAAATAAGGTCGACCTAAGGCCCACAGCCTATTACATGTTAACAATCTCTCTGAAACTCAAGGTGGGTGTGAGACCAACGTGAGATTGTCAACCAAAGCACGAAGGCGTCCCTAAGGATGTAACTTGATGAAGATATCTGCAAGTTGATCTTTAAAGGATATCGAGAATAGCTTGAGAGCACCATAGATAAGATGATAACGAATAAAATGACAATTGATATCAATGTGTATAGTCCGATTATGGAAGTCATCATTGTAAATAATATGAATGACACTCTGGTTGTCACAATAAAGAGGAGTAGTAAATGGTGTAGACACACCTAAATATTTAAGAAGCCATCGAAACCAAAGGAGCTCAGATGTGGTAACAGTAAGGGCACGAGATTCTGCTTTAGTACTAGAGTGGGCCACAACGGTTTGTTTCTTACTTCGCTAAGAAATCAAAGAAGAACCAAGAAGAAAGCAATAACCAATGGTTGACCTTCAATCAGTGGGATCTCCTACCTAATCAACATCAGAGAAGAAAAGGCCATGAAAGAGAGCGTCATTCAAGTATCGAATAATGCGTAAAATAGCAGCATAGTGAGTCAATTATGGAGCAAATAGATATCAGCTCACCTAGTGAATAACATAGGAAACTTCTAAACGAGTGATAGTGAGATAAACTAGGCTACCAACCAATCGTTTGTAAAGAAAGGGATTAGATAATGGGTTTCCTCCTCTCCCCCCACTGCGGCCCCACCTCTGAGGAGTTAGGTGCGCATTAAGTTCAACTGAAGTGTCAACTGTCTTGCTATTAATAAGTCTAGATCAAGACAAAAGCTTAGAAGCATACTTGGCTTGAGTAATATAAAGTCTATTTGTGGAATGAGTGATTTCAAGATCCAAGAAGTAGCTGAGATGTCCAAAATCTTTCATCTCAAACTGATGACTGAGAAAATTCTTAAGTTCTTGAATGCCATTGAGGTTATCACCAGTTATGATCATATCATCCATATATAAGAGAAGCAAAATAGTAACTTTATTGGTGCGACAAAGAAATAAGGTAGAATCATAAGGACTGGCAATGTAACCCAATCAAAAGATGGTGGAATTGAACTTAGAAAACCAAGCTCGTGGAGTATGTTTAATGTCATAAAGTGCACGTTGAATGTTACAAACTTTGTTTGATTCAACAAAGAGACCAAGAGGTTGCATATAAACTTCTTCACTTAAATCCCTATTAGTGAAGGAATTTTTGACATTCATCTAGAAAATGTCCCATTTACTAACAATAGCAATAGCTAAGAGGGCACAAACAGATGAGATATGAGCAACCGAAACAAAGGTCTCTTCATAATCAATCCCATACTCCTATGTAAAATCTTTTGCAATAAGACGAGCCTTATAACACTCAATGTGTTAAGACATATGTGTTTCATGTTAGGAACATATATTATCATGCATTGACTAATCCTTTGACAAAATGCACTTTAATTATAATTTGGTAGATCTAGGATGTGTTTAATACTTTAAAGAACAAGTTTTCAAGATCAAGTATTAAAACCATGCGAATCTGTCTAAGAAACAAGTGAAGAAGTGATGGTTTTTAAATCTCGACAACTAGCTTGACGGCTAGTATCTATCGAGGTTTAAAAAGCTATTTTAGCCCAATGCTCTATAGTTGCTTAACAGATAGGGTATTTATCGAGATTTATGAAAAACAGATTTTCAGCTCTAATTTTCATTCCAATCTGTGAATAGATGTTTGTGCTTTCATTTTTCACAAGCCTAAACATATATAAGGATTTTTTAAAGGGTCGTTATAGTTGATGCACATCAATGCAAAAGTTCTTCACAAGCATATTGTGAACCGGAGATATATGCCCTAGTTCATCTTTCTCTTGAAAAAGCTATTGTGTTTGTACATCATAGAGTTTTATGACCAAGGAGCTTCGTGATCTTCATCGTGTGATGAACTTAAGAACTTTGCAACTAACATCTTTCTTAAGTTGGTGATTAAGTC
This sequence comes from Quercus variabilis, assembly GCA_030445155.1. Lineage (NCBI taxonomy): Eukaryota > Viridiplantae > Streptophyta > Magnoliopsida > Fagales > Fagaceae > Quercus > Quercus variabilis. The sequence continues at coordinate 7,229,783 of CP129449.1, forward strand.
ACGTACTAGGATCCATACATTTATTAGTTAGTCACGTACTAGGAGTCGTGCATTAAAAGGAGAGATTGTCCCTACAAAACAAGTCCAGTTGGGTATTAGGGTAAGGGTTCAATTGTAAGTTGGTATAAGGTACTGTGATTCCTTTACTTGTAACCGTTTGTTGTGATAATAGTGGATTCTCGAGAGTGGCGACTTTAAAATCACCCGTGGGGCTTTTGCCTTGGAGATTTTCCCCATTTGTAAACAAATCACCATGTCAATTTTAATTTCCATTGCATTTTATTCTAGTTGATGATTTGTTTGTGCTACCACGTGTATTGCATGTTAATTTGATTAATTAATAAACTTGACTAATTAATCAATTAATTCATCACAACAGGTCAATATATTCTTGGCCTATCAAGTGGTATTAAAGCAAGCACACTCTAATTAGATTTTAATTTTTGCTGTGTGATCCATTGACCCCTGTTTGTCATGAATAGAGGACAGTCACTCATTATACCTTCGTTATTTGATAGTACTAACTATGCTTATTGGAAAGTATGCACAAGAGCTTTCTTGCAGTCTTTAGATGAGAAAATATGGCAAGGTATGGAGATAGGCTGGACCAAGCTGAAGGAAACGCTGGCCGATTGGGATGATGCTAAGATCAAGGCAATAAATATCAACAGGAGAGCATTGAATACTTTATTTAGTGTGGTTAGAAATGAGGAGTTCAAGAAGATATCTTCCACTGAAACTGCAAAGGAAGCATGGATTATTCTCCAGACAACCTATGAGGGAACAAAGGCTGTCAAGGATTCAAAGTTTCAAAGACTCACTATAAGCTTTGAATAGATCAAGGTGGAGGAGGATGAGTCGTTTGATAAGTTATATGCCAAGCTTAAGAACATAGTGAACTCAACCTTTAATCCTTGGGAAACCATTCCTAAGCCCAAGATTGTGAGAAAGGTACTCAGAATTCCAATGTGAAAGGCTTCAACAAGGACTGTAGACAATCTAGTTATTCTTAGTATAACAACGAAGACAAAGGGAAGAATGATGCTAAGGATGGTGGTCAATACACTGTTCCCTCAGGACCCAAGTGTTTTGAGTGTCAAGGTTTCAGTCACATGAAATAAGAGTTCCCTACTTTTCTCAAGTCCAACAAGAAGATCAAGGCACTTGCTACTACTTTAAGCAACACTGAACATGAGGATGATTCTGAGAATGAGGATGATGGAATCTTAAATGCCTTCACTGCCACTATCAAATCCTACTAAGGGGGTTATAGAAGATGTAGATGAAGAAGGGGACTTGGTGGAGTCAAAGTTTGAGAAGACGGATGAACAAGATGACATCCACACAGCTATGAAAAGTTATACAAGGTCTTCAAAAAATATGAGAAATTGTATAGGTTGGCCACCAAGAAGCTTAGTGATGTGGAGCTTGAATGAGAAGAAATCTCCACAAAGTTTAATAAAGCCAATTAGACTATTGGAGCACTGAGATTTGAGAACAATTTATTGGCTGAGAATACCAAGAAGCTTGAAGCGTAACTGTTTCAAGTCAGAGCTCAATTGAAGAGAACTTCAAGTGCAAAGCTTAACAAGATGCTCAGTATGCATAAATTTGCTTCCAATCGAACTAGTTTAAGGTACAATTTCTCTTCTCCTAATATTACTTCCTCTAGTACCACTGTTTTTGTTTCTCCTACTAATAATGTTGAATTTGAAAATAATGATGTCAAAACTATGTTAGCTAGTGAGAATATAGACAAGGGTAAATCTATCTTAGGAGCACCCCCTATGCTTACTAAGAAAGAAACTAAAAACCTTAGGGCCAAGAAGGGAAATGCTCAAAAGTCTAAATAGAAGAAGCAACATCTATGTCATCGTTGTGGAGTAGCTAGACATACACGACCTAATTGCTATAAGTGGCTAACCACTCAATAGAACAACAACATGGTCTTATTGGGAAACCTAAGTCAATTTCCATCCTCTCTTGCTCCTCTTAAAGATCTCCTTAAAGCCCTCATGTTCCTTTTGAAATTGAATGGTTGTCATTCTTCCCCCTCACCTCCAGTTCAAGGGTTCACTAAAAGGAAAGGTTCTTCCAAGGTGTGGAAAGAAAAAGGCTCTAAGTGATTTTGTCACTATTCTCTATCTCTCTCTATTTTTATGTTTGCATTACTTGTGTGTTTTGCTTTTATTTTTATGATTTAGTCTAGTTTATATGCATTGCTTTGCTTAACATGTTTTTGTCTTTTGTTTTCAGTTTTACTTTATTTTTCTTTTCATAAAAAAAAAAAAAGAAAAATCAGAAAAATACAAAAACAGTGTATGCTTGTGTACATTGGTACTTATATACTTTGAATGACCAATGAAACAAAGTTTTCTAAACTATGTATCTCTTGTAACTTAGATGAGCATCTCTATGCACAACTAAGTAAGTGAGCTTTATGGCTCATATTTGTGATGAGTAAGATTAAGTACTCTCTTGTACTTAATTTTCATATCACTCTTTTTAAAGGGAAGGACTAGAAAATTCTAAGAGAAATGTATAAATAACCATCTCATTAGTGTTACCCGCCAATTATGAAATGACATATGTATGCTTCAACATAGTAAAAGTGCAATGTCAAAAGCTTAACATAATTGGGTATTTCTTTTCTCTCTCTTATATGCCTATGCATAATATGCTTAAAAGAAATATGCAAAGAAAAATTAAAGCAAAAAGAATCAAAATCCTTTAAAATATGATTGCAAGTGTGTCTTCTAGGAGATGTGAGAGTTATAGGACGTACCTCGAAGGTAATAGTCCCCATCAAGTAGTTATGATCGTGTGTGAGTTAAATTGATTTGCTTATATCTCAAATCGTCATAACATGTAGACACTTATGTAATCTTATGATGTTTTTCACACATAACACATAATATTCTTTGCTACTTTTGATACATGTGTAGGTACAATGTAATTTGGCCATCACAAGAAATACATGTGTTAATGTATACCCAATAAACTATCTTGACTTGTTTTTAAAATATAAAATTGGTTAGACTTGTTTAGTGTGTGTGTGTGTGTGTGTGTGTGTTTGGATCTAAATGCTTAACATTTTTCTTGATTGAGAGATGTTTTTGAGAGCTAAAATTATTGTTTGGATCTTTGGTTGAGTAGCTCAATGCTCGACAGTTGCTCGTCAGATAGGGTATCTATCGAGATTTTTGAAAAACATATATTTAGCTCTGATTTTCATTCCAATCTGTGAATAGATGTTTGAGCTTTCTATTCTCGCAACCCTAGACATATATAAGGATTGTTTTAAAGGTCGTCACAGTTGATGCACATAAATGCAAAAGTTCTTAACAAGTATATTATGAGCCAGAGACATATGTCCTAATTCATCTTTCTCTTGAAGAAGCTGTTGTGTTTGTACACTGTAGGGTTTTGTGACCAAGGAGCTTCGTGATCTTCATCGTGTGATGAACTGAAGAACTTTGCAGCCAACATCCTTTTCAAGTTGGTGATTAAATCACGTATTGGGATCCGCACATCTATTGGTTAGCCACATAATAGGAGCTGTGCATTAAGAGGAGAGATTGTTATTACAGAATAGGTCCAATTGGATATTGGGATAAGGGTTCAACTGTAAGTTGGTATAAGATATTGGGATTCCTTTACTTGTAACCACTTGTTATGATAATAGTGAATTCTTGGGAGTGATGATCTTAAAATCACCCGGTAGATTTTTTTCTCTTAAGGTTTTCCCCATTCGTAAACAAATCACCATGTCAATTTTAATTTCTGCTGCATATTTATTTAATTGGTGATTTGTTTGTGCTACCACGTGTTTCGCATGTTAATTTGATTAATTAATAAACTTGGCTAATTAATCAATTAATTCATTACAAGGGGTTAATATATTTTGACCTATCACAATCGACCCATCAGAATGAGTCTTAATCTTGTAAATCCACTTACAAAGACCCACTAACTGTCCAGGTATGGTTTTTAGATAATGCATCATGTTCTACTATAAAAGGTCAGTGGAGGCCTCACGATAAGTGTGAGGCTCATGTAGTGTCGTAAGAGTAGTGTAACAATGATAGTGAAATAAATGTTCAGGAATGGATCTTACCCGATTTGAATGATGAGGTGGAATGTCTTATGGAGGATCTTCAGGCAGAGCAAACGCAGGAGACCCAGGCTTAAAGTTGGGTAGCTTGTTATCGACCTGTTCATCTTCGACCTATTCATTTGAGGGTGATCTAGGAGAAATATCAAAAATATCTAGTGGTTGGATAGAGAATTCCAAAGGAGGATCAAGAGTATCTATATAAGGAAGATGTAACTCATTTGGAAAGATTTTTAAAACAATGTAGGTAGACAGGTAAGAATAGAAGTGAGAGAGCTCAACAATGAAACAGTGCTCCCAAAAGACAATATTTTGGGAAACACGAAGACGATGAGAAACAGGATCATAACATTGATACCTCTTTTGAGTTTCGTCATAGCTAAGGAAACAACAATCTCTGGATCGAGGCTCAAGTTTGTTGTGCTTATGAGACTAAAGAAGAACGAAACAGGCAGAATCAAAGGAGCGCATATAATGATAGTCATGAGGCGACCCAAAAAGGCACTTATACGGAGTTCGATTATAGATGACAATGCCTGGAATGCGATTAATAGCATGAAGAGTGGCTTCACTCCAGAATGGGCAGGAACTTTGGCAAAGAGAATAAGAGCATGAACAATATCAAGAATATGACAAAATTTTTGTTCAACTCTACCATTTTGCTCAGAGGTACCTAGACAAGTTAGGTGATGTATAGTGTCATAGGAATGTAAAAGAGCTTAAAAAGCATATTGAGTATATTCAAGAGTATTATCAAATTGAAAAATCTTGATATGTTAAGAAAATTGTGTTTCAACCATTTTTGCAAAGTTACTGTAGTTTGGTAGTAATTCAAAACGAGATTTCATAGGAAAAATCTAACTATAACGAGAATAATCATTAATAAAGATAACAAAACTTTGAGATTCACCAATACTAGTAACAGGGGAAGGTCCCCAACCATTAGAATGAACTAACTCAAAAATATCATTAGAGATAGATTCACTAATATTAAAAGGCAAAGCTGGCTATTTTCCTAATTGGCATAAAGTACAGTCAAAATTGACTTTGAATACAGAACCTAACAAACCCCTAAAAGCTAATTGTTGTACTCGAGAAGAGGGTGCGTGAAAGATAGGCATGAAAGATAGGATTAGCATAAAGATAAAAGTCTCCAATATTTATACCATAGAATATGAGCAAAAGGGAGGGTAACACCAAGTCCGTAGAGCAATGATCGAATCCAAGCAATCTTAATAGTCAGCTAAGTCTTTATATTCAAATTTAATTCAAGAGAGAACAATGGATGTAGTTTCTTTGAGGACCAAGAGATAAGATGTTGAGAATACACGTGTGAGTAAAATCTCATATTGAATAGGAATAACAAGATAAAGTAGTGAATATAGCATAGTTAGGCCCAAACTCATTGGCTTAAGTCTTTTAGGTCAAGTGGTGTTCCTATATGTTATATTAACTACTCAAGAAGGCTCCCTAAGAAACTATCTCTACAACAAATGGCATCAAAGCTCAAGTGGTGTGTAGTGAAGGTAGAGAGGTGTTCAAGGTCCCTTCCTAGTGGGGATAGAGCATGCCCTATAAAAGCACAACAAAGAAGTATTGTCAATGATACTAGATCACGGTAAAGCTCGCAGATCTTATGGATAAGAATGTGTCGGCTGGTTCTCATAGATGAGTGTGCATGATTGACACATGATTCCCATTGATGCGTACGAAAGGCCTGTGGATAACATGCTAGTGGTGATGGAAAAAACACATAGGCAATACGAGAGCTAGCAGGAGTCAAAGCTTGCAAAGAGGTAGAAACTCACACATGAGAGAGAATTTGTTAGGAAAACACATGTGAGTAAAGTCTTATATTGAATAAGTATAACAAGAGAGAGTGCTTAATATAACCCATAACTTAAAAATTTTGGCTCAAATTGTGTCTCTATATACTACATTAACTACCCAATGAAGCTCCCCAAAGTGTTATCTCCCCAACATGAGATTATAAAATGCCACGACAATAGTGGATGCAAAGGCTTACAACTTATCATTCAAGCGGAGGATGCATAGCAAAAACATCCAAAAGTAGCCTTAAATAAATTGGCTTGGGCAGCGACACCATTAGTCATAGTATTTTGAGTGTCTTGCATTATGCTTGCATAAGTATCTTTTTTTTCTGATGATGTGAAGCTCACCAAGGCAAGGTCATTTAAACCCATTCTGGAGAGTAAATAACAAATACACAATTCCACCCGTCAGAACCATGTATCATGGTAATTTAAGCGAAATCCTAGTAGGGATTGAACCTGGGATGTTTGGATATAAAATTCATCCCAGACCTCAAACCATTAGACTACCCCATTACCTATATGTTCATGAGTATCTAAGAACCGTAACCGATAAATATTACCAAAATTCAAAAGTATGAATTTTCTATAAATAAATAAGAAGATGTGGTTAATATAAAGAACATAGATTCCAACCCTCATTCCCTCTCTTTATAAGGGATGTATATATATATATATATTATTGAAAATAAAAAATATAAATATAAAAGGTCAAAATGAGGTAAGAAAATTACCTAAGTTCTTTGTAGTAAAGGCACCATAAATGGCAGCGTGAACAATTGCTTTTCCAGCCACATATAGTAGGCGAGTGAGTTTATTCATCATGAGCTTCAAAAGTTCGACATGTCCTGTGCCTCGGCCACCATATATAAAGGAGACTTGTTTGCCTCATTAACCTGAAAATAGGACACTTCTGGATCCATCTCAACCAAGAAACTAGCCACCTCATGATACTTTCTTTTCATTTTCAAGTCCACATTTTGGTATTTGTTTATCAAAGCCACATGCAGTGGAGTATTCCCCTCCTTGTTTTGCTCCCTCAGTTGTCCAAAATAACGAGGTTCTTCCAACTGCTGGTAATATGAGAGCAAAAGTTTAACTATAGGCATGTGGCAGATGCCCAACACTTGCAGCAACATGTAGAGCAAGGTTGTCAGTGGAATTCTTTTTTCTGACATGTTCTTGGCATCCTTTGGTCTGGAGGATCACTTTTACAAGCTCATCATGGCCAGAGCTTGCCGCAACATGAAGGATTGTATTTAACTTGAGGCTTGTCTCGAGGAGAAGAGAACACTCCATATCTCATACTATTTCTTGGATGTAAGCAATGTTTCCGCCTTTTACAGCCTTGTACAATTCAGGATTCATGTTTGTAGCCATCACTATAGGGCTTTATCATCAACTATGACTAACTCGCGGATAGGGATGACCATGGGTAGGGTATGGATTAGGTATACCCATACCCTACCCGAAAAGTTTGCCCATGGATACCCGATTATCAATACCTATAAAGTTTTGATTTACAACTATATGTTTTGTTAGCTTTTATTCCTTGCCAAATTTGATTATAATTTTATTCAATCTTTTGTACCATGTATTTATTGTGGGATTTAATTGTAAGGGTTGTGATAGAGAGAGTGTGTGTGTGAAGATTCAAGCAATTGAAGAATAAGAAGTTCTCGCGGGTAGCTCGTGACTAAGCATCTCGCAAAGTGAGCCATGTGCCCTGCACATGACTGGAGTGTGAAGAGTCAGGACAAATGGTGACAGCTGTGTTTTGCAAGTATCTCGCAGTTAAGGCCTTCCCGCAAGATAGTCGTAAGACATTCTGTTTTACTAGGTTGTGCTATCTGATATACACTTTTTGTGTCCACACTATATATACCCACATTATCCACAAATGTTGATGAGTGCTTCTGAGAGAAAACCCTAGCCAAACACCTTGAGAGTTAGATATTGTTATACCTACAATCCTCTACATATTTGTTTGGGGAATTTTCTCAACTCCTACCTCTCCATTTCCATACCATTGAGAGGTTAATAACCCAAACACTTACCACACCATTTTAGAGTGTCAAGTGAGGTTTTGGTGCTGCTGGGAAGTATTGAAAGAAGCCAAGGATGACAAATGTAATATGGAGCTTGTTGCGGGATCTAGAGAGTTAGACAAGACACGGTTCCTAGAAACCTTATTGGAGTAGGAGCTTGGAGGGTTTAGGTACATCGGGTAGATTAGGTTTAGAGGGTCTCTTGCTAACCCATGTATCCCAACTAATTGTCTAGTGGATCAATTACCGCTTGGAGGGTGACGGAGAGGTTTTTCGTTGAATTCTTCGGTTTCCTTTTTGATAACACATCGCCGTGTTATCTTGTGTTTGCATCTTTCTTCCCTACTCTTTTACATTCCATTTTACTGCTGTATTGTTATGATTATGGATTAGAGTAGCTTGTTTGTTTATCCACTCACATTTACACTATTTCATATTAGTATTAAGTTAGTATAAAATTTATCGAGCCGTAACTTTAATTTGGCGGTCTAAATAGCTCTTGTGTTTTCAACATATTTTCGAGCTTTCAATACCCATTAGTGTCTATACCCAAATCTTACCTGAATATATTATCCATGGATATCCATACCCTACCCGAAACCCATTTAATTTTTTTTTTTTAATTCAAAACATTTTAACATAAAAACTAACCAATCTTAAAAAAGAAAAAACTAATCAATAAAAAAAATTAAAAAAAAAAAAATTGGATTAGTTTGTATCTGCTTCTTCTTTTTTTTTTTTTTTTCCTCCTCCATCTTGATCTCTTCAAAGCTGGTAGTGAGCCTCTGAAAATTTGAATCCTTGATAGCCTTGGTTTCTTCATAGGTTGTTTGGAGGATGGTCCATGCTTCCTTTGTGGTTTCAGCGAAGGATATCTTCTTGAACTCCTCATTTGTGACTGCACTGAATAGAGCATTCATTGCCCTACTGTTGAAGTTTGCCACCTTGATCTTAGCATCATCCTAGTTGGTCGGCGCTTCTATAGGCTTAGTCCAGCCTATCTCCATAGCTTGCCACATTTTCATATCTAAAGACTGCAAAAAAGCAAAAAAGCTCTTTTGCGTACTTTCCATTACAGGGGCGGAGCCAGGGGGGGTCAAGAGGGGGCACTTGCCCCCCCGGGCCCCACCCAAAAAAACTGTTAATATTTACTTAACTTGATGCATTTGAGGTAAAAAAATAAAATTATTACTAATGAAAAGTTATAAAATTGTAAACAAACAATCAGCTGCTTGCATGAGATGATTGGGAGCATAGCCCACTTTTGCCCTCTTAAAATATAAGGCCATCCTATATTAACATAATCTAATTCTATTATTTAAAAAAAAAAAAAAAAAAAACAGATACCTTGATGCATTTCTAACTTATAACCCCATATTGTTTGATTTGTCTACTCTCTTTCTTTGGTAACTTTTTAAATGCATTTCTTGTATTGTAGTATAAATAAATGGTTAATAAATAGGATGGCTTTTCAAAAATAAGTTTGCATGTTAAGCTAAAATAAATAGACCTATAACATATAGCTTTACAAAAATAATAGAAATTTACATAAGTTGAACTTTATGTCTATCTAACAACTAAAAATCTTTCAATTTGTAAGTAGAGTTATAACTTTTTTAATAATTAAAATTTTAAAAGGATTATTCATGGAAATAAATTCTTAAATAGATAAATATAATATAATGAATATGTTATTTTATTGGGAATTTTCTTGCATTTAAATATGGCTTAGCAGACACATGAGTGAATTGTTATTTTGCAAATTGATCTCAAATATTATATGTATATGTTCGCTTGCATGTGTATAAATGTCCTTGTCAAATGTAATTTTTGCCCCCTCTCAAGTTAGATCCTAGCTCCGCCACTGTTCCATTATGCATAGTTAAAGTCATCAAATAAAGGAAATATAATAAGAGACTATCCTCTATCCATGACAAACAAGAGTTAATGGATCACACAGCAAAGATTAACCCTAAGCAGAGTGTGCTTGCTCTAATACCACTTAATAGGCCAAAAGTATATTGACATCTTGGGATAAATTAATTGATTAATTAGTCAAGTTTATTAATTAATCAAATTAACATGCAATCGTTCGTGGTAGCACAAACAAATCACCAATAAACTAAAGTATGTAGTAGAAAATAAATTGACATAATAATTTGTTTACGAATGGGGAAAACTTACGTGGTAAAAATTCCAATGAGTGATTTTAAGGTCACTACTCCCGAGAATCCACTATTATCAAAACAAGTGGTTACAAGTAAAGGAATCTCAATATCTTATACCAACCTACAATTAAACCCTTACCCCAATATCTAATTGGACTTGTTCTGTAGTGACAATCTCTCCTTTTCATTGCACGATTCCTAGTACATGACTAACCAATTGCACAGATTCTAGTACACGACTTGATCACCAACTTGAGAAGGATGTTGGCTACAAATTTCTTCAAGTTATCATACGATGAAGATCACGAAGTTGCTTAGTCACAAAAACCTATGGTGTACAAAACACAGCAGCTTCTTCAAAAACTAGGGCAAACTAGGTTTCCGGTCACACGCTTCTTTACACTTGTGGAATTGTGCTCTTGTGCAACTATGTGTACCCTTTTACGGCACTCAAAATAATCCTTATATATGTTTAAATTTGTGAGAAAAGAAAGCCCAAACATATACCCACAGATTGGATTGAAATTAGCTCTTGAAAAACTGAATTTCATAAACTACGATAGATAGCCATCTATCGAGCTAGTTGTCAAGCCATGGGCTTCAACAGCTTTTAAACCATGATAGATGCTAGCTGTCGAGTTTTAAAATCTTACCCTTTCTCACTTGATTCTTGGACAGACTTGCATGACTTTAACACTTGAACTTGAAACTTTTTTTTTTGAAGTATTAAACACATCATAGATCTACTCAATTACAAGTAAAGTGTGTTTTGTCAAACGATTAGCCAATTGCATAAAATGTTGACATATGTACCTAACATTGAATCACATATGTCCTAACATAATTCCACAAAGATATGCTATGATTAAGCTAAAAATTCATGATAGATTTTATAGGCATCCAATGGATGATAGATTTTCTTCGTCAACACAATGTGAACACAATCAACTATTTTCTTTTTTTCCTTTGTCATGTAGGTTGGGCTGGCTCATCCCAAAGAAGATCAAGTCCACACTATGGTGGGCTTTGAAGAAACAACTTGTGGACTGGCTGGGCTAGAGCCTTAATTCAATACCAGCCCTTTTGTCTCATGCACAATGACCCTTGAACTTGAAGACATAACAATAAGGCAAGAGGGTTAACATAACTCTTCTATTCCCTTTTGGTTTTTTGAGATATACAATACCAAGAAATTTTAAAAGTTAATTCATAATTTCACCACGTTCAGTTTTGTGATAATTATAATAAATACACCAATACTCTTAAAATATCCTAGAAACCATCAATTTACTCAATTAATACTCAAATTTGTATCAACATACTTATTTCTATAATTCAATTATTACTATAAGTAGAAGAGTGAGGATTTAAACTCTAGTTATCCGTATAAAAGAGATCAAGAATTATAATTAAACTACAAGATTCTTGACATCAATATTTTAATCATCATTTATATCAAGTATTAAATAAGATGAAATTATCATTTTTCATTGTAATTAGTCAAGGTAATTTTGTTATTATGCCCAGTTTCCATCTCATTTTAACCCAGTTAAATAGTCAATACCTTAAAATGTAATTCTCTCGAAACTGGGGTGTAAAATAATGTAAGATAATAATTTGAGGAACCATAAAAAAAAAAAAAAAAAAAAAAAAAAAAAAAAAAAAAAAAAAAAAGAGAGAAAAAAAAAAAGAAAAAATTAAAAAAATGTGAAACTTAGATGGAAAAATTGTAAATTCTACCTACATACTAACAACAATTTTATGAAATTTTTTTAGGTAATTTCAGAGTACGTGACATAATATTTTATCCACACACATTCAAAATATGAGAGAAGGGAGCATTATGTCACCATTTATGAAAAATTTTAATATCACTTTCATATATATATATATATATATATATAAGATATATTTCTATTCTAATCTAATGATTCTAATCTAAGCATACTAGTGGAGTGACATCAGGCCCAAAGGTGTGCTGTGGTGATCAAGCTACAACTTATCCTTATCTCATAGATTAGAAATTTATTGTCATAATAGCAAGAATTATCTAAATATTAATAGGGCAAAGGCAGAGGTTGCTACAGCTTAGTGCAGTGCAGCTAGAGCAAGAAGCATGTTTGGCTGGATCCATGGCTCCAGCCGTAGCAACATTGCAGTCTCTTTCTCCATTGTCCCGAAAACATTCTCACCACGAACACTGTCTTCTAGCTTAACCCCAAAGGATCTCTCATACAAAGCCTTTGCTCTTAAGGGCCCGTAGTAGAAAGGTGTTCGTGTCTCTATATCCATATGATGCCAAACCGCACAACAATAGCAATTTGAAGATAAATCAGAAGGTTCAAGTGGAGTATTAGAAACAGGAGAAGAAGTGGCCAGATCAGGATGCATAAGATTTGGGAACTCATCAGGAGGAACAGCAGTGTCAACATGACTGAATGGCAAAGAAAACTCAGCAGAAATAGGAGAAATGGACTCTGAAAAGGAAGGCTGAGATAAAAACATATTGTGAGAAGGGATAGAAGGACTAGGGACAGATTTAGACAACCAATGTTTGAAAGGAAATGTAGATTCTTTGAAGATGACATTTCTAGATAGGAAGGTAGTTTTAGTAGACAAATCATACAACTTGTACCCTTTGGTTCCAGAGGGATATCCAAGAAATATGCAAGCCTTGGCTCGAGGATCAAATTTGGATTTGTTTCTAGCTAAAGTAGAAGCATAACACGAGCAACCAAAGGATCTAAGATGGTGATATGATGGAGAATGACCCAAACGTTTCTGGTAAGGAGTCATATTACCTAGAAGAGGGCTAGGAAGCCTATTGATAAGATAAGTGGCTGTAAGAACACAATCCCCCTAGAATTTTAAAGGCAAATTTGCATGAAACCTTAAAGCCCGAGCAACATTCAACAAATGCTGATGTTTTCTCTCAACAACAGCATTTTGTTGTGGAGTTTCAACACAAGACAGCTGATGTAAAATGCCATGTGCAGCATAAAAAGAAGAAATGGAAAATTCAGGACCATTGTCACTCCTTATCACCTTAATGGGCATCTTGAATTGAGTAAGAATCATTTGAAAAAAAATTTGAATCAAGGAAGAAGCTTCAGATTTAAGTTTCATTAAATAAACCCAAGTACATCTACTATGATCATCAACCAAAGTAAGAAAATACCTTGAGCCATTCAATGAAGGAGTGGAGAAAGGACCCCAAATATCAGCATGAATTAAGTCAAAACAATATAATGAAACACCTGTGGACTTAGGAAAAGGAAGTTTATGTTGCTTAGCCAATGGACAGACAAGACAATCAAATGAATTGTTGTTATTGCAAGAAGTTAGATCAGGTACAAGATGTTTCAACAAAGCTATTCTTTGTGTAGATGGATGACCCAATCTGTAATGCCACAATCTAACATTATTATTTGAATTCTCAACATCATTAGAAGAGTTAAGATGACAGGCATTGACACTGACATTCTTATTACAGAAAAAGGAAGGCAATTTGGATAGAACCTCAGAAACAGATTGAGGTAAGGTGAAGGAATCAGTGCACTGCAAGATGTACAAGCCACCATGTCTCTTACCCAACCCAATCATCTTCCAATACAGTAAGTCCTAAAGAAAACAATAATGAGAAAGGAAAACACAACAACAAGATAGGTTTTGGGTCAGCTTGCTTATAGAAATAAGATTGAAGGAAAAACTAGGAATGCAAAGAACATTCTCTAAAGTCAAGGTTGCTGAGACTTTAACAGTTCCAATGTGGGTTACCTTAACCATTTCACCATTAGGAAGCCTAACAGAAATTTGAACAGAAGAAGTAATGGAAGTAAAGAAGTGAAGAGAGTGAACCATGTGGTCTGTTGCACCACTATCCAGAATCCAGTCAAATGAGCTAATGTGAGAGGTATTTGCACTGGAAGAAAAAACTGAATGCTTAAGAGAAGGGGAAAAACAAATACCTGAAAAGGTTTGGGCCTGAACATCCATTGAAGGCTGAGAAATGATGGTGGCAACTTGATGAGGATTGTCCAAACATGCTTCTGTTGGTGCTTGGGTGCCAAAGTGACATTGAGAGTTCAATAAACCAACCAACTGCTGATATTGAGCCTTGGTGAGAGCAACAGGTTCACTGAGATCTTTAGCAGCAACAACATTGCTTGCAAAAGGTGAACTACCTTTGTTTTTGAACTTATATCCAGGAGGATAACCGTGCAGTTTAAAGCACTTGTCAACAACATGCCCCATGGCTCCACAATGTGTGCACTGTGGTCTGCCATTCTTAGACTTAACAAAGGTCTTGGTGTTGCCAAATTTAGACCCAAAAGCTGCCAAAGCTGCTGATGTATCAATTAAGGCCTTTTTCTCAGCACTTACTTTTCTTTGTTTCTCATCTTGCAATAAAAGAGAGAACACTTTGCTTAAAGGAGGCACAGGTTCTATCAACAGAATTTGACTTCGAACAGCTGTATATGTCTCATTCAACCCCATCAGAAAAGACATGGTACATTCCTCAACTTGATGACCACATGTACATGCCCTATAATTCGAAAATTCATCCCAGAGACCTTTGAATTTGGCATAGTATGCATTAATGGTTAAGTCCTCCTGAGTCAAGGAACTAATCTCCTTTCTTAAATCAAAAATTGTAGGTCCATTCCCTTGACCAAACCTGTTTTGCAAATCAATCCAGACATCCCTGGCAGTCTTAAAGTAGACTATACTTGATTGTAAATCCTTAGAAACAGAATTAAACAACCAAGCTAGAACAGTACTGTTACATTTACACCATGCTGTGTAATGTGGGTGATCAACAGACTGAGGTTTGGAGATAGAGCCATCAATGAATCCCAATTTAGTTTTGGCATCCAAAGAAATGAGAATTGCTCTACTCCAGGTATTATAGTTGTCTTCGGTGAGATGTTGAACCACCAAAGAAACTCCTGGATTGTCTCCACTAGATAGGAAATATGGACTGGATGTATTTTCCCAAGGCTGGATAGTGGGATTAGTAGCACTTGATGTACTCTCAGTCATAGCTAGATGTATTGATAAAGAAAATCAAGAACCAATTTTCCCGAGAATCGATCAAGAGATATAGGAAATCGAGATTTAGCTCTCAATCTTGATCAGATTAAAAAAAAAAAAATGATTGGAAACCCTAAAATCAAAGAAAGGGAATTGAAACCCTGAGAATGGAATTTCAATTATGAACAAGAAAAACACGATCAAGATTTTCAACACATAAAGGAAATCAAGACCTAGAAGATGATGATCCTAATGCAAGAATCAACAGAAATACAATAAGGTAAATTTCTAGTTGATCTGAATGAAGCATTAAAGAATCAAGAAAAACGTAATTGAACTAGGAAGAATCAGAGAGTACCAGAAGTGAATGATCTCTAAAACTAGTTCTGCTCTGATACCATATTGAATTCATACAAGTTCCAAAGATTCATCAATGGAGGAAAACACATACACTGAGAGAGAGAGAGAGAGAGAGAGAGATATGACAATATGAATCTTGTGAAATGAATTCTATATCTCAACTTGGAACACTCTGTTCTTTATACAAGGAGAACAGAGGCGGGAAAAATGAAAACAGAAAGAAACAGTAAAATAACTAACTGTAACTAACTCATTAATCTAACTAACTATAAACGACAGCCGTATGATAACTATTATACTAGGCTAGTGCTAAACTACTTGTAGTTCACTTACATATATATACAAATCATAAGCAACAGATACAAACTACAACAGAAACTACAACACTACAACAGATATTAACAGCTGCTATTTAATAGATGTAAACTCAATATTATTCAAGAGTTTCTCCATAATTTGTAACACATTAGGAACTGATTAAATAAATGCAATGACCAAGATTACAAAAAACAAGAACCAACTATGTACTTTTAAAATTTCTATCTGCCAAATAACATGAGATAAAGTTTAATTTGTTGAAGGCCCACGTTTGACTCCACCTTTGCGTGCTCGTTCAATGCTAGATAATTCATACCAAGACAACATACACAGATTATTCTTCTTCCCCATCAATGCCATATATCATCAGTGTCACTCCCCGTAACTTTAATCAGAAGCCAAAATTGGAAGTGGTGAATGTAACGAACGGTAGGATGGAGCGAAGAAGTTGGTAAAAAAAGTGGAAAAAATAGTATAAAGAGAGTGATGAGGAAGAATGAACCAATGGTCAAAACTAGATAGGCAAGCCAATTGAGGTTTCTCAACACTAGATAATTACCTGCCATGAATGCTATGGAGACCATTGTTAGAGTTAGTCCCAATATTGGCACACTAAACTTAAAGGCAACAATCACCAAATTATGATCACCTAGTTGGGCCCAATGAGGGCAACAACAACAATAATGGCACTATACATAGCCATGGCATTGCTAATAATAATTCTAAGACTTTAGGAACTAAATGTATTAGAACTTTAATTTGTAATATGTTGGTAAACCATGATCAAAACATAGAGTCTAGTTTTAAGCTTGCTCAAAGTTTTTTTAATTGTAAAATTGAAATTGAGTGTTTGCAGAAATTATTGAACAAAATCTGCAAGGCTTTATCGATCAAAAATTAGACTCAATCGATCAAACCACATGCAGATTTATTTTTCTGCAGAAATTACAATTCAACCTAAGCCTGTTTGACATGTAGGGTTTTATGTTTTACTCCAAGTATAAAAGGAAAAACCCTAGCTATGTTTTAGAGCTTTTGGAGTGTTGTGTGTTGAGTCTTTTGTGAGATCTAGAGGTGTTTACCTTCATATACACACATTGAGCTATCAAGATCAAGATTTACATCAAGAACTTGATGGTTGCTTCAGTTGCTGCTTAAAAAACTTAAAGAATATTTGAAACCTTTGAGTTAAGTCTCAAAGTCATAATTGAGAGAACTTGTAGTTGAAGTAAATCAAGGAAAGAAGTAGTCTGTGGACTCGGAGCTGTCACATGGCCGTGGTAGTAAGTTTTCTACTTGAGGTAACAATACGATGTTAGTGGTCTAAATTCTATTGTAAAAACTTCAATTCTTTCATAGTGGATTTGTTTTACCTTGATGATAGCTAGGTTAAATCCTCCCCAAGTTTTCTACCAGTTAGGTTTTCCTGAGTTATCATATTGTTGCGTTCTTTATATTTCTGCATTATTTACATGATATGATTTAAATTTGTTAACCTAAAACTGAATAATTTATCTAAGTAATCACTTGGTAAATAACTAGGTTAAACAACTTGTGTTTAAGGGGTCTAAAAATGTACAAGTGGTATCAGAGCAGGTTAGCTCTTGTGTTTTTAAATCTTTTGATCTAAGAGTTGATCATTGACCTCTTTTGTTATGGAACACGGTCACTCTCTTGTGATCCTACCTCACTTTGATGGGAACAACTATGCCTACTAGAAAGTAAGAATGAAAGTATTTTTGAAATCTATTGATGAGAGAGTTTAGAACTCCGTTAAATATGGATGTGAGAAACTGACTACTTCTATAAGTGAGTGGTCAACTTCTTAAAAAGAAGCAGCTGCTTTTAATAGCAAAGTCATGAATGCTATTTTTAATGCTGCTTCTATGGAGGAATTCAAAAGAATCTCAAATGTTGAGGTTGCTTATACTGCATGAAATATTCTCCAAACTCTGCATGAAGGCACAAAGGCAGTTAAGATCAATAAATTGCAGCAGTTAACTACTAGATTTGAAAGCATTAGAATGTTTGGTGATGAATGTTTTGATGAATTTTATGCTAGACCTAATGATATTGTTAACTTTGCTTATAATTTAGGTGAAATTTATGATCAACCTAAGATTGTTAGGAAGATACTTAGATCATTGATTGAGGACTTTAGAGCTAAAGTAATTGCCATTACTAAAAGTAAGGATGTGGACTCCATCCCTGTTGATGAGCTTGTAGGATCTCTTCAGTCCTATGAGTTAGACCTTCCCAAGACAAACAAATCCAAATCAATGGCTCTTAAGTTAATTGATGATGTTGATAGAAATGGATTTGATGTTGAACTCTCTTCTACAAAGATTGCATATCTTGCCAAGAACTTTAGAAACTTTCTTTGGAACAACAAAAGAAGAGTAAGAGGTAAAAACAATGCTGAACCTAGAAATTTTAAGAGGAATGAACCAACTAGGGTTAATAATACTAATAAATCAAAAGAAAAAGCTAGTCAAACCTCTAGTAACTCTCTAGGTCAACAATATTTTGGTGAAATTAGAATGTCCTACATTCTTGAGATCGAAGGGTAAAACTATGGCTATAACCTTTAGTGATGATTAAGTTTCTGATCACAAGTCTGGTAGTGATGAAGATGGAAGTTTCATTGCTTTCACAGCTACTGCTGTAGTTGATGAAATTATTTTGGTTGAAAAGAACCCTTCTGATGGGGAACTCTCTGAATGTACTGATTTACAAGAAGTTTTTAATAAGCTATGCAAGGTTGCTGCAAAAGATGCAATTAGTATTGACTTAGGTTTAAAGAAGATTTCCTCCCTTGAACTTGAAAAGAAAAATTTGTTGTTGAAATTGCTTAATGCTAATACTTTGATTGATAAGGTGAAGACTAAAAACATGTTGTTACTTGATAAGACCAAGAACTTGGAACTAGAATTATCTGTTGTTAAAGAACAAACAAATTGGTCTACTAGTTCTAAACTTGATCACATGTTGAGTTTTCACAAGTCTCCCTTAGACAAAACTGGTTTAGGTTTTATAGATAGCATCTTGGTGTCTGAAACTCATTCCACAAACTTTGTTTCTTCTTCTGAGCCCCCCAAGAGTGAGACTGTCAAACCAGTAGAAGTTACAACACCTTCTAGGAAGATTAGGGTTGATCTTAAAAAGTCTAAGCTTAAGAATCCTAACCTCCCTAAGGATAGGAAGCATAATAGACCTCATTCGGTTTGTCATTTTTGTGGAAAGGCTAGGTATACTCACCCAAACTGTTTCAAGTTGCAAGCTACAAAGCGAGCAAATAAGCCAAGAGTACCTATGCCTCAAGCACAAGATCCTATGATACTTATTAATGAGTTGGTAAAGGCTTTAAACCTTTATACCAATCTTGGAGTTGCTCATCATTCTCATATGAATAACAACTCCAATGTCGGAGTTGCATCTAAAAAGTTTTAGATGCAAAGGGCTCAATCTAATTGAGTCTTTTTGACATGGTCCTTGTGTTTCATCTCAATACTCTATGTGGCCACTCTTCTTTTGCTGTTTTGTTTTCTTTTTGCTTTTAGGATGTACATTGCATTACATTCATGCATTTCATGATATGTTGTTTTTGCTATTCCATTTAAAATAAAATAAAAAAATAAGAAAAGCGAAGGAAAACTGTGTTTTGTATTATATATCTTGGATTTATAATCAAGGTTGGCCTATTATCATTACATAACATGCTTGTGTACCTTGTTTAGCTTGGATGAGCTTTTTTTTTTTCTACACTTCGCTAGTTTTAGCTATGTAGTGCATGTTTTGTGGGGGTTGTTTATAGTTTTTGATTACATGATCTTGATTTTAAAGTCATATGCTTTTGATTGTTAGTACTAGAACTTAATGAGAAATGTATAAATAACCATCTCACAACTGTTTACTAGCCAATCATGAACATCTTAGTGCATATCATAAGATTTTATACTGGAAAAAGTGTAGCACATGCACAAAAAGAACATAAAGTTTAGTCTCAGATTAATAATAAAATAGGTGTGTACATTATTGAGCTATAATAAAGATGACACAAAGAAATAAAAATGGTGTGTACATTATCTGGCTAATATAAAAATTTCACATCTATATATTACTAAAAGCTGAAACGTAGCGTTTAATGCTGATGTTCTCACATTGCGCCACATTAGCTGCCACATCATTTTTAAAAAAATATAATTTGTCATACAATTTTAAAATGGTTTTTACAATTTTCAGCCCTATAAATGCAGCCCACTAATTATTTATTTACTTTCACTATCACCCTATAATAAATCTAGCCCACTACTTATTTATTTACTTCCACTATCACCCTATAATAAATCTGTATAATTAATCCAACCCACTTTTTATTTATTTAGTTCCACTATCAAGCCCAACCCAAAGCCTTTTCAATTCAGTTTTAAAGTTTTGTGTGAGGTTTTTCAGCTTAAAGGAAGGGGGGGGGGGGGGGGGGGAATCGTGGAAGCCTTCCAAGCTTTAGGGTTTTTTTATTTTTTTTTTTTAAATTTTCCTATAATTTTTTTTAATATTACATTTCTCCAACATTTCTCTCTCCCTTACCATTTCATCTCCCCACTACTTCTTCAATCTTTCTCCCTCCCTTACCTTTTCATCTCCCCACTACCCTCTACATTAATATCATTTTTCCTCTTTCCTTTCATCTTCCTTTATTTTTGTCTCTTCTTATTCACACCCTCTTACTATAAATTTGTCACCATCTCTTCTATTCTATGCATAGTTTTCCCTCACAAAAAAAAAAAAAAAAAAAAAAAAAAACACCATCTCTTCTATTCTATGCATAGTTTTCCCTCACAAAAAAAAAAAAAAAAAGATTCCCTCTCTCTCTCTCTCTCTCTCTCTCTCTCTCTCTCTCTCTCTCTCCCTCTAAATTTTTTGGTGGATTTTTTTATTTTTCTTGCGTCTCTACTTTAGGTTGATAATTTTTTATATTCTTTAAAACTCTATTTTGGGTTAGTGTGATTTAGTTTTTTTTTTTTTTTTTTTAAATTGTTGTTGTTGTTGTTTTTTTATTTTATTTTTATTTTTTTAATTTTTTTTTATTCTCTTTGATTGTTAAATGTTATCTTATTGCGTTGTAAAGAATTAAATATAGTATATAAAAATATAATATTATTCTATTACATAACATGATTTGGATAATTTGCTATTTATTCTGTTACATAGCATGATTTTTTATAGTGTTCAATTTAGATGTTAAATTATGAGACTTTACTAATTTTTATTTATTTTCTAATCCTTTGTAGTGGGAAAAGTACTCTATAATGCCATTTATTTAAAGAAAAGCAAAGGTTAGCCAAATGAAAATAATCGGATAGGTGACAAATTTTAACTTTTGTAATTTTATTTTAATTATTATTATTTTATAACAATGCATGTATAGAAATTTAATTCTTAGATTTTGCTAATAATTTTTTATTTGATAATATGTTTTGGGTGGCTGAAATTATAATTTCTACAAATAAAATAACCTTAATAGATTATCAAAAACAAAATTTTATCCTAATATTGGTTCAATTAATCATTGTTAAGTTTTATTAAATTTTTTAAGTTTACGTTTTTTTGGGTGTTTTGGATTGTTTCTATATTACAGTTATGATTGTTACTATAATAAATAAAAATATAATTATGAAATACATTACTTATTATTAGATTAGTTTAAATTGTAAATAAAATAAAATAAAATAAAACTACCATAAAATAATTATCATGTGCAACGCGTGGGTTTGCAGCTAGTTGAAATAAAAATGGTGTGTACATTATGAGGCAAAAAAAAAAAAAAAAAAAAAAACATAATTGCAAGCTTATTTTCTAGGAGATGTGAGAGCTACATGATGTAATTCTTTAGGTGATAGTCTCTTTCAAATTTATGTGATGAATAATGTAGAAATTGTGGTTAATTGCTATCTACATATCACCTCACATGTATCTCATGCTATTTTTAGTTGCACACACTACACAAGTTATTCTTTACTAAACTTAGTACATGATATTGTGTGTGAATTTGTTTTGGCCATCCAAGATTGTATGTTCCTTGATTTTGATACAAAATATGTTTAATGTTTGAGTTTTGGGGACAAAAGGTTGAAAATCTTTTTTTTTTTTTTGGAAGATTTGGGTTGAATTCAAGTGTTTTTGAAAAATTTTTAAACTCATACACATGTATTTCATTCATGAATTATGGTGGTTTAAGTGGTTTCTGCATAAAACTAGCTATGTTTTCCAAAAATGTCACTTTTCCAGATTTTCGATTGATCGAAGCTATTACTCAACCGATCGAAATTGCACTTAATTTTTTGCTTTGAATCTGCTTGGCTAGATCGGTGCTTGATTAATGCTCGATTGATCAAATCTATTTTTTGATCAATCAAAACTCAATTTCAACCAATCAAAATTCAAAAGTTCTTCTTTTAAAAAGACCTCTCCTCATGTGTTCTTCACTATTTCAAGAAATTTTTAAAAACCTTTCTCCCTTTCTCTTTTCGACCGATCCAATCTAAGGACTTTTTGTTGTTTTCTTCCACAAATCTCTCCAAGGTTTTTGTCCTTAAGCATTGGTATGTCATTCATACCCTTCCTTTTTCAATAAAATAACATGTTTCATGCATTTTCATGCATTTTTGTTAAAAATTTCGAACATACTATTTTAGGGACTTTTTTTTTTTTTTTCATTAGTTTATAATAATTTTTAATCTATGGGTTTTTGTTCCTAGATGATATAAACATGATACTCATGCATTAATTTGATCAATTTTGTGATTTGAGGAAAATTGAAATTTCTTGGGCTTGGAACTTTGTGAAATTGGGAGTTTCATTCAATTGGGCTTAATTTGTTGAAATTGACTTGTGTATTGATAGATTAGCTCATTATATGATGTTTTCTAACTAGTATAATAGTTAATTGATCAATTTGGTTGAATTTTTGAATTTTGGGTTTTTCAAAATTGGGGTTTCTGGACTAAAACTCTTTGTTTAAGTCAATTGATGGTTTATAATGTATAATTAAACAAATTTGAATGCATTAGAGCATGCATCATATGTGCATTCATTACATGCATTATATAGATTGTTATTTATTGAGATTTTTGTGCTCTAACCCTCTCTAATGCAATTTGCCCTTAGTTTTCTTTATTTGTTTCTGTCTTTCCTTTCCTTAAACCCTTAGCATCATGGTTAGGAAGACTAGAGCCAAGAGAACCACGACCCCTTCTACCCTTGAGATCCAAAGTGATAGGTTTAGAACACTGAAAAACCAATAAACCTATAAGAAACTAAATATCTTTAGGTCTGTTTGGGCTAAGCATAAGGTCATTCTAGATGAGCTTGATTTAGAGATACGTAGGAGTTTTGAGCGTAGGGGTTGGTTACCACTTTTAGATGTCAAGCATCCGCCTCTGGCTGTTTTAATTAGAAAGTTCTATTCGAACCTCTCTGTCCACTCCACTTCATCAAATATTCAATATGTGAAGAGTTGGATAAGGGGAGAAGAGTATGTCATTACTCCTAATGTAGTGGCCTCTGCTCTTGGTGTACCTTTGGTTTAGCAGCCTATGTACCTTTACTCTAAGGTCCCTCCCCTTGATGACATTATGTCACTCATCACTAGTACTTCCATTAAATGGGGTACTGATCCTTGTATCACTTCCCATGAGCTTACAGAGCTCAACTGTTTGTTATTCCGAATTTCTTGTCATAGTATATGACATATCTCTCATCTTCATACTATTCCCATTGAGAGCTGTACATTCTTGTACGCTCTCATCACTGATACTTCTATGAGTTTTCCATCTCTTTTTATTAGCTTACTAGTTAAGGTTTATAGGAGTAGTGCAAAACCCCATGGCTTATTCTTTTCGGTTTTCATTCTTAAGAATTTGTTGGACTTAGGTTTAAAGGACTTTCCTAGATCTGAGCCTGTCCATAACATAGCTCTTATAGGTGCCACCTTCCTTAGGCAAAGAGCAACTCAGTTGAAAGCTAGCTCTAAACATCCTAGAGTCGAGTCTTCTATAGCTGATGCATCTAGGCCTCCTCCATCTGGTGTCCCTTCTGCTGAGACATATGTTGACCTTATAGCTACTGTGGATCCTTCACCATCTACAGTTGGTGACTCATCCTTGCAGAGCATGCTGGATACAGTTATGACCATTCAGGCAACGCGTGGATAGCTTTTGTTGGATGTGCTCAACGAGCTTCTTGCTTTGTGAGCAAATTTGGTGGATGCTAGAGGTTCTACTCCACAAGCTCCACCTTTTGATGGTGAGTCTTGATTGCCCTTTGGCAATTCGTCAAAAAAAGGGGGAGTACATATACATGGAGATAGGGGGAGATTGTTGGAGTTTATATATTTTATCTAGGAGCTTTATGATGTATTTTTGGTTTTGGCTTATGATGTATTCATTTTAGCTTTGATGTATTTATTTTTATGGGTTGTATATGTTTAGGGGAGACATTATGCTTTGTGTTTTTTTTTTTTTCTTTTATTGTTTCTTGTTTCACATATGGTACATTTGATTATTGATTTATATTTATGAGGTTATTCATGATATATGTCTTTTATTTTATATTTTGTGAAATCAAGAAGCTTAAGTTTGGTTTACTTGTATTTTCCACACATGCGTTTATGTGTTTGTTGAGTGTTTCAAGAATTTACAGGTTAATTCAGCTGTGGCTGTTGTCTACTTTAGCGACTGATAGATAGTAGTTAGGTTGAATTGTATTTAGGGCATTCTAAATTTGAATGGGCTGTTTTTAACTTTGAGCATTTTATTTTTGTGATGTGTTTTGTCGCGGATTGCCAAATGGGGAGTTTGTTAGGTTCTAAGACTTTAGGAACTAAATGTATTAGAACTTCAATTTGTAATATGTTGGTAAACCATGATCAAAATATAGAATCTAGGCTTAAGCTTGCTTAAAGTCTGTTTAATTGTAAAATTTGAATTGAGTGATTGCAAAAATTATTAGACAAATCTGTAAAGCTCAATCAATCGAAAATTAGACTCAATTAATCAAACCACGTGCAGATTTATTTTTCTGCAGAAATTCCAATTCAGCCCAAGCCCGTTTAACGTGTAGGGTTTTATGTTTTACTCCGAGTATAAAAGGAAAATTCCTAGCTACATTTTAGAGCTTTTGGCGTGTTGTGTGTTGAGTCTTTTGTGAGATCTAGAGGTGTTTAGCTTCATACACACACATTGAGTTATCAAGATCAAGATTTACATCAAGAACTTGATGGTTGCTTCAGTTGCTGCTTAAAGAACTTAAAGAAGATCTGAAACCTTTCAGTGGAGTCTCAAAGTCATAAGTGGGAGAACTTGTAGTTGAAGTAGATCAAGGAAAGAAGTGGTCTGTGGACTCGGAGCTATCACGTGGTCGTGGTAGTAAGTTTTCTACTCAAGGTAGCAATAAGATATTAGTGGTCTAAGTTCTACTGTAAAAATTTCAATTCTTTCGTAATGGACATGTTTTACCTTGAGGATAGCTAGGTTAAATTCTACCCTGGTTTTCTACCGGTTAGGTTTTCCTAGGTTATCATATTATTGTGTTCTTTATATTTCTGTATTATTTACATAATATGATTTAAATGTGTTAACCTAGAATTGAATAATTTATCTAAGTAATCACTTGGCTAAATAACTAGGTTAAACAACTTATGTTTAAAAGGTCTAAAAACTTATAGAAAACATGGAGCATGCGCTTCTCTAGGAAAGTTGCCATGCTTCCAATGTTATTGTAGCCTCCTAGCATAGGTGAAAGCGGTAGCAAAAGTAACAGTGACCACAAGGGTTGTGACCAACAAGAGGGTGTCAACCCTATCCTTGTATTTATTTGTGCTTAGAATCTTCCCAAGCTCTAAACCTTATGGGTTCTTGATCTTGCAAATGATTAAGTTCAAATTACACTTAGTGTAACTCTAAGCAATATTACACCAATTAATATTTTTTAATTGGATATGAATTTTGAGAAATCGATCGTTGGATTATATTATCTTTGTATATTCTCCATGCTTGCAAAATTTTAAGGGTAATCACAGATCATTAGTTGTGTCATCTATCAATTGTATAAATTCAGGATTTTGTAGTTTAAAATAGTGAATAAAAGATGAGTTTATGGATCGAATAGTAAATGACATCTAATTGGTATGAAAATTGGCATGCATGTTTAGAACATATTGAACATGTAATCCAACGGTGGAATTTTCAAAATATAAATTCATTAATAGGTTATTAGGTGGTATAATATTACTTAGAGTTACACCAAGTGTAACTTGAACCCACCCTATCAAATTTATGATATATAGTATATCATAAATTTATGACATAGGAAGAAGAAAAAAAAAAAAAAAAAACAAATTTATGTTTCATATAATTCTAGCAGTAGAATAATAATTATGATATATATTATATAGTGTATGGAACAAAAATTTTGCTACAACAAATGGGGTTTAAATTAATTGATAGAAGATTTTCAAATGGGTCAAGCTCTCTATATATGTTCACATACCTCTCGAAAGTAGGGACTGTTCCCAGTATAGTTCACTGCAATGTCAAGAGCTGTTTCGCCTTCTTCATCCAATGATTTTAAATAAACACTTTTGTCCCACGTGAAAATGCTAACAACCTTAGGATGCCTTCCTTTGCTCGCCAAATGTAAAGGGATGTTTCCATCATTGTCTTGCCTATTGACAACCGTTTCAATTTCAAAATCACGCCTTTTTAGCATATAAGCTACCACTTTGGCTTTTCCACTCATAGCAGCTACATGTAAAATGTTTTGACCCTTTTGATTGAACAACTCAATGATGTCTGGAAATTCATGGAGAAGCACTTCAATTACCTGAATATGACCTTTCATAGTTGCTATATGAATGGGATAAAAGCCATGCGTATCTCTTTCATATGCACAATATTTTGTACGCTTTCCTAGTAAGTGTTTAAAACCATTAAGATGTCCTATTGGTGCTGCATGGCAAAGAGGAGTCATCCCTTTATCGTCTTTTGTTGTGATGAAATCATCTGGCAAGTTTTTCAATACAGTATCTAGGACATCTGCTACACAAACAATAACAATTGATGATAAGAAACTTTTTTTTTTTTTTTTTTTTTTTCGAAAGGGGAATATTCATTCAATTAAATGGATAAAAGATCATGATACAAAGCATCCATGGCTAGTGGGGGAAAGTCCTTCATCCAATACAAATCCCCATCTAATGTATGTCTAGCATATTGAGCCAAAACATGGGCTACCCTATTCCCACCCCTCCTAATACAACAAACACTAGACCAATGCAATCCCCTTATCAAATGGCGAATATCATCCACAACATTGCCAAATAGAGAAGTATTTTACATAGAAGAAGAGATGGCATGAATAACATTGCTGTTATCACCCTCAATAATCAACCTAGAAAAACCAACATCCACAGTAAAGTCTATAGCTCTCCAGCTAGCAAGTAATTCAACTTCTTCACTAGTGTGCACATTCAGTCCACTAGCAGTCATAGCAGTCATAACATCTCCCTTTTCATTTCGAACAATTGCTCCATAACCAGTTTTGCCTATGTCCGAAAATAGTGCTGCATCAAAGTTGAGTTTGTACGCCTCTAATGGTGGTGGTTGCCATACCTCTCCACTTGGTTGCTGCCACGTCTGAACATTTAGCTGGTTTTAGGCACGTTTGAAATCTTCAATGCACTCCTCTGGTCTTTTGTTCAAGCTAGTCGAACTCTTCAATTTTCTTCCATTTAGCAAAGTGCTTCATTGATTCCAGATTAGCCATGCTTGGGTCCAAGGCAGCTCCAGCTCTTCTACGATCAGGTGCTCTAAAAACTCCTCCATCAGTTGCAACATATCGAGCTGTCCATGCTTATATTTCTGCAGTTTACGAACACTTCCTACTCAAATGTCTTGAGCCGCTACACAATCCCACAGAGCATGGATGGTGGATTCTGGTTCTCTTGTACAAATCGAACATTTATCGTTATGGATTACCCTCCTTCTAGTCAGATTCACTGCTATTGGTAAAATCTCATGGCAAGCTCGCCATGCGAAAACTTTGATTTTATTTAGGATCCGAAACTTCCATATTGTAGCCCAAACCTTTTTTGCAACATAGCCCCTAGATGTTTCAAACTAAGCTACATCAGTTAAAATTCTCCTCGCCACATGATAA
Source organism: Quercus variabilis (assembly GCA_030445155.1). Taxonomy (NCBI): domain Eukaryota; kingdom Viridiplantae; phylum Streptophyta; class Magnoliopsida; order Fagales; family Fagaceae; genus Quercus; species Quercus variabilis. The sequence goes on from CP129449.1 coordinate 7,257,873, forward strand.
GAAGACTTGACAGTAAACACACCCCTTGGATTATGCATGTCATGCCCCAAATCCTAAAGGGTCCAAAGCATGAGAAAGACATCTCAAAGTACCTGTAGATTTTTCCTTTTTGACAATCCAACCCACATAAATCATATCAAGTACCAACATCAAGAATTATCCTAATAATTCCACTGAATATACTCTCTAAATAAGTTAGAGCTTTAAACAATAATTACAAGAACCATTGGTCACAAAAGAATAGAGGTCTGAATAAATAATTACATATCATCGGCTTGTCCCATCAGTGGGAATAAAGTCGCAACCACTATAATATACAAAAGAATGAGTCAAGCCTATTCTAAGATGTACATCATCTAATATCTCCATTACAAAAGTTCAACCTCCATCAATAGTTAGTCTAACTATTATTAGCCACCAAAAATCTGTCTTAAAAGATTGTTGCCTACTCTGAAAAGTTTATAAAATAATGGGATGAGACAGAGCCCAGTATATAGCATAATTAATGGGGGTGGGGGAAATGCAAGTTTCATCTTCAATAATAATAATATGACAAGAATGATTAATAATGAAACGCAAAGTTTCTCAAAGTAAATACCTTGAAACTATATACTATAATTTGTGAGTATCAACAATATAATTTCCAAAGCCATAATATCTAACATGAGATAAATTATCACAAAGACCGATCAAGGGAACCACCCATTCACAACTAGTATGATATTGTCCTCTTTGGTATGCAGACTCTTGGCTCCATGGATAGCAACCTCACTCATACCCTCAAGGTTTTTCTCTCCTCTCATGGGCAGCAAAGAGAGCGCATCAAATAAGGCCTCTCTTGCATGTGGTCTCTTGGCTCCATGGGCAGCAGCCTCACCCATACACAATCAAGGAATCTCTTCCCCCCATGGGCAGTAAGGAAGAACGCATAATCCAAAGTAAAAGGGCATTGACCTACATTTGATTCCATTGTCACAAAGACTACGAAAACTAAATCGGGTGATCATTGAGAAATCACACATGGAATGATGTTAAAACCCCCATAAAGCTCAAAAGTATACATTTCCTTTCAAATACATAGTTTATAACCAAGTAGTTTCAGAAAAAACCTAAATAATCTAATTCCACAAAGTTTGTAAGGTTTTCAACTTCGTTCTTGTCAAAATATTTTCTAACAATTTCCTACATAACAAGACAGGATAAGCATCTTTAAATTTTCTAATATACCATAAAATCCGAGATTTCCTTATCAAAGACTAAATAAAAAATGCTCATTTTTCCATATCAACAATTCATGCATTTCCCCAAATGCAATACCAAATATGATGCATTTTCATATATAATCATATATATATATATATATCAAGGTTATGACACAATAGTTTTTCCATAAGTAGTTTCCAAAAGTGTGTCTAACCCAAAAACAACATTTATGCAACATGGTTATTTTTCAAAAATCTCATTAAAAAGCTACTTACCTTGCAACCACAAAAGCCTAATTCTCCAAGCTCCAAAGAGATTAGCTAGAACCTAAACAATATCAAGTAAACCTATCACAATAAGTATAGAGCTTGAAATTGTATCTACCTACAATTTAGGAATTTCCAAATAAACACATAATTAGGCAAACCTAGTATTTAACCTCATCAATAATAACATATTCCACTTCCAAAGTTTCTCAACAAATTGATTCACAAGGCATAAACTCCAATTTATAGGGTTAACCCCTTTAATATCATCTCCAACATTATAACTAACTTCCATAAAATTTACACTACATCATTAAGAGACCCATGAAAGCAAAATCAAAATATCCTGCAAGACAAGAAATTTAGAACTTCAACTAACTCCAAATAAACCCAATGGCAATGGAAAAATTTGATTTACCAACCATCACATGTTATAACTTAAAACCCCTAAATTTTCCACTATAAATAAACCTTAGGTAGTCATCATTAGCACAAACCATATACCCACTCATCAAATAATTCCACAAATACAAAACCTATACATATAAACACATAAATATCACTTCCAATGCTCATAAATCACATGAGTATCATTATTAAAGTTTAGATAAAAATAACCTCAAGCATAAGTGTAAAACCCCCCAAAAAGATTAGAAACTTTTACCCCAAATAAAAGGGGTAAAGATGCTTAGAGGTTCCTAAGGATATTTCGGTGACATTGCCGGAAAAATGATGGTGGAGACAGTGGTATGGAGGTACCGGTGGGAGAGTGTGAGGCAGTGGAGAGGAGTGTTAGGCAGAAAATGAAAAAGAAGAAAAAGAAAGAAAGGTGAGGTGAGGAGCTTTGGCTAGTCAAAGAGATAAAGAGATAGAGTGAAAAACTAGTGGTGGGGAAGGGTGGGGTAGGTGGGGTAGTTGGGAGGCACATGAGACCCATAAAATCTGACCCCTTTTTATTATTGAAAGCCTGGGCTATTACAATGCTTCCAAAATATAGTATCAGCTACATATCTTTTGCTCAACGGAATTTGGCAGATTGCATTAGCTTCGTCCTTGTGAAAGATAGTCATAATATCCTTATATCTCCATATATTCAGCTCCAAATTGGTCAGCTCACACACGATCAATTCATCCCAATTTTCTAGGAACGGATTTAGGGCTTTGTTTGTGGGAAAATTAGGTAGCCACTTATCCTTCAAAGCATTGATTGAAGCTCCATTACCAACCCTCCAACAATGGCCGGATTGAAGAATAGGCAGTGCAGCCATCAACCTTCTCCACACATATGAACAATTAGGTGATTCTTAGCCTCTAGGAAATTTGATCTCAAAAACTACCTTGCTTTAAAACGTTGATAGAGCAACGAATCATTGCCTTGAACCATCCTCCAACCTTACTTGGCCAACATGGCTAGATTAAAAGCTCTCAAATCCCAAAACTATTTCAATAGTATTATTGAAATGTAATAATAAAATGGATGGCAAAAAAGGAGTTAAAATTAGTTGAAGTTACGTGATAAGTCTTAGACAATTTTATTCTTGCGAAAAATCATAATACATTATTCAATTAAAGTTAAATTACTAATTTGTTCTCAACTATTGGATATAATACTATAGTTAAATCTGACTATTAATGATTAAACTATTAATTATATCAATTCAATCCCTCAATTTTAACTCTAATTATTTACTCTACAAGTTTGAAAATCAAGTTTTTTTTTTTTTTTTTTTTTTTGAGAAAGAAAATCAAGTTAATTTAATCCTTACATTTCTTCTCCATTTACTTTATTAACATTTTTATTTTATTTAGTTGATACATTAGGAACCTATAATCAAGGGATGAATTTCATTGTATTGTACATATACCATTCATTCAGATTTAAATGGTTATTTGCCAAAGGTTATATAGTTGAGTTGATACTTCTCCATGCACAAAGTTTTTGGAAGACTAGGAAAAAAAAAGGTTCAAGTTGTAATTATCTCTAAGAAAAAATAAAAATATTTAAATGGTTTCTTAGTACATATGTATTGAGACATATTGAGGAAAAGAAAGGGAAATATGTCTGTTGAGACACCTTGAAATTGAAAATTGTTAGTGTTATATGATGGTAAAGTGAAGAAATTACCTATGTTTTTGGTAGTAAAGGCACCAAAAATGGCAGCGTAAGCAATTGATTTGCCATTCACATCTGGCAAATGATTTATAATTATCATGAGCTTCACAAGTTCCACATCTCCTGCTACTGCTGCTGCCATATAATGATATAAAGGGGAGATTTACCAACCTTATTCAGATAATAGGATATGTCTGGATCATTCTGAACAAAGAACTTGGCCATTTCATCGTACTTGGATCCAAGGCCAAGTTACAACCCACAGCTTGGTATTTGTTAATTAAGGCCAGGTGAAGAGGAGTATTCTTCTCCTTATTTTTCTCCCTCAATGGGCCAGTAGAGTGATCTTACAGCTGCTGGTAAGTCCATATGACCAAAAGTTTCACTATATGCAAATGGCCAACATTTACTGCTTCATTAAGAGGAAGGTTGCCGCTGGAGTTCTTTTCTGTGACAAATTTTTGGCACAATTGGATCCTGAGGATTGCTTGTACAAACTCTTCATCGTCTGAGCTTGCAGCAGCAAGACGAAGGATTGTATTCAATTCAAGGGTTTTGCCATAAAGATGAGAAGGTTCCACATCATGCCATCTTTTTTGGATGAAAACAATGTCCCCATCCGTTACAGCCTTGTACAATTCAGGATCCATGCTTGTTGCTATCATCGAAGGTCTACCAGCTTTGTCTTCTGGCTCGCAGAGAAATCCATCTCTCTCCACCTTTACTGTGCCTGAGTTCCCGCGAATTCTCTGCATTTTAGCATCAGTAAATGCTGTATCCATCTGTGCTTGAATAACTCTGCTTGAGATCCTGGGAGCTATCTACATCGTAGCATTAATATATCCTGATGTTGCACGAGCGGTCCGCAGTGCCTGCAATACTGTAATCAAGAGATGTTCATTGTATTGTACAATACCATTAATTCAGCATACAAAATAATATAACCTAATCATAAAGTCTGCCCAATATGTGTATTGAGGCACAGTGAAATTGAAAAATTCATCGTCAGTGGCACTATGAAAATTTTATTGCCTGAGCTTGCTGTAACATGAAATACCTGTTTGTAAAGTTGTAATTTACAACTATTTTGTCTTGGCTTTAATTTCATGCCAAATTTGATTATAATTTTTTCAATCATTTTTCCCCATATGTATGTGGGTTTTTAATTGTAAGGGCTGAGTGTGAGAGAGTGCGAAGATTCAAGTTTAAAAGGATGAATAAGTGGATTTTGCAAGTGTCTCGGAAGAAGCTTACTCGCGAAAGAGCCACTGGAAGATGAAGAGTCATGCTAGCCTGGAGATTTTTGTGAGTGTCTCGCAAGTAAGGCCAACCTACGAAGTACTCGCGAAACTTTCTGTTTGGAAAAAAGTTGTATTTTTCTTTACCAAGTTTTTACCCACACTATATATACCCTTATTGCTCACAAATTGTAAGAAGTACTTTTCAAATTGAAAACCCTAGAAAATACACTTGAGAGTTAGAAATTTCTATACCCACAATCATCTACACATTTTCTTGTGATTTTCCTCAAGTCCTATCTCTCCAACTCTATATCCTTGAGAGGTTGATAGCCTAAACATTTACCACACTCATTCTGAGTGTTAAGTGAGATTTTGGTGCTATTGGGAAGCATTGAAAGGAGGCATTCATTGGCAGATACAATTGAGCTGAATTGCGAGATCCGAAAAGTTAGTGAAGACTAGGTTCTGAGAAGCCAGTTGGTAGCAGAAACTTGAAGGGCTCAAGTACATGGGGGTAGACTAGGCTTGAAGGGTTTTTTCTTATTCATGTACTCTAACTTTATTTTCTAGTGGATCAATTTCAATTTGAAGGGTCGTAGAGAGGTTTTTTGTCGAGTTCTTTGATTTCTTCTTCGATAACACGTCTCAGTGTTATCTTGTGTTTGCATCTCTCTTCCCTACTCTTAAACTTTCTCTTTATTGTTAATAATGGATGAATATGGCTTAGGGTAGTGCTATAGATTGTTTGCACTTATTTACTCTTATTTCGCACTTAGTCTAAGCTAGAGTAAAAGCAATCTAGCCTTTTTTTTTTTTTTTAATTTGGGGTTTCGAACAAGTTCTTGTGTATTTACACAAATTCGAGCTTTCAATTAGTATTAAAGCGAGTACACTTACCAGATTTCATTATCCTAGTGTAATCCTAGACCCCTTGTCTTGCTATGGATATAGCTATGGCAAAGGGCAACATGAAGTGTAGTTCATGTGTTTATGATAATGACTCTATAAGCATCTTTGGAGATTGTCCTAACAATGAGCTTCTAGAGTTATTAAGTTTAAGAAACATGCTAGAATTTTCATACACATGCTGAAATGTTTAGAGCATAGAAACCATGAGCTTCATAGTAGCTTGTGTGAGTCTAAGTCCTTAATTGCAAAATATCAGAGAAGGAATAGACACTTTGTGATAAAATTGATGGTTTGAAAAGAAAGCTTCACTCATCCGTGAATAGTGCAAAGGAAGATGAGTCTTGCTTTGATGGTCAAGAATGTTTGTCTCATGCTTGTCTTTTTGTTCATACTGTATTGAAAGTGTTTAATTCATGTTTGTGCTATCTTGACAGTGGGTGTTCAAGGCACATGACCGAAGATAAATCACTCTGTAAAAGTCTCAAGGAGAAGAAGGATGGTTATGTGACGTTTGGTGATAGTAACCACTCACAAGTCCTCGTAAAGGGAACTATTGATATTCCGGGACTTCCTTTGTTGACCAATGTTCTTTACATCAAATGGTTGAAAGAAAACTTGCTGAGTATCACCCAAATATGTGATGAAGACTTTCTAGTTCAATTTTCAAAGAAAGGGTGTCTAATTCCCAGTGAGGAAGGTGTGGAAGTCTTAAAGGGACTTAGGACCACTGATAATTGCTATGGCGTAGTTCCAAAGCCAAATGTATCATACCGGAGTGCACGAGTAAATCTGTTAGAGTTATGGCACCAACTTTTTGGACATGCAAATTACAAGCAAGTGGCAAAAGTTTCAAAGCTTGAAGCATGATTGGATTGTCGAAATTTGGAAAGATCAAGAAAAATGTTTGTAGTCCATGTCAAATGGGAAAAGAAACTAAAGCATCCCATCCCAAAGTAAATGTTGTTGCTACATCTCGTCCATTGGAGTTACTTCATATGGATCTAACAGGTCTAACAAGAACGGAAAGCATGGGTGGGAAAAGATACATCATGGTTGTATTTGATGACTTCTCAAGGTACTCTTAGGTTGAATTCCTTAGAGAAAAGTTGAAGGCAAGTGACAAGATGAAAATATTATGCAAAAAGCTCCAAAATGAAAAAGGAATTCCCATAGTCAAAATCATGAGTGATTATGGGAAAGAGTTTGAGAATGCCAAATTTGAAGCATTTTGCAATGAGCATGGTATTAGAAAGGAAGGCCTTACCCGCGAAACACTCACAAAAACCAGCTATTGCCATCTATTATGACTCTTTGCATTTCAGTCATGTGCTGAGCACATGCTTCACTTTGCGAGAAGTCTTCTCATGAATTACCTGCAAAAACTCCTTTTATCTTCAATGAGTCTTGAGTCTTCACACTCTTTCTCACACACAACCTATACACAGAAATCCCACATATAATACAGGGTACATAAGATTGAACAGAATTACAATCAAATTTGGCATGGAATTAAAGCCAACACAAAATAATTGTAAATCACAACTTTACAATCTCCCCCTTTGGCTATTCCATGACAAAACTTCTAAAACAGATTCTAGACTTAAATGTGAGTTTGGGAACAGTGGTAAAATTCACTTACACCTAATCTAGAAGCTATAAAGCACTTGCACGTATACACCTGTAACCTAAAACACTCGAACACAAACAAAAATTTCATTAAGCTTATGACAAGTTGAAAACATGGTACGTATATGAGCAACTAAATTGCGTTCAAGGTAATAAACAATATATAAAAAATTAAGCATATCTTGATCAAACAAGAGTAGTCATAAAAGAATGACTACAATGAACATTAGCTAGTAAATGATCATCCGAACATGCAATGCAATTAAAAGCAATGCAAAAATCAATTGCATGTCCAACACACAACCAATGCGAAATACAAGAAGTATTTGTATTAAGGATACAAGATCCAACAAGAGAACAAGTGTGTAGTACTAAAGATAATTCAACAAAATCTAAAAGTACTTAAAAATGCTACAAAGCAAGGATACAAATACAAAGTATTGAACATAAACTGAAAGTTTTAAACTAGAGTGCTTTAAAAGCTTTAAAAGAAAGCAATGTAAATATCCAAGAGTTATAAAACTTATAAAGGAAAACTAACAAACTGTAAGCTTTTCCCCGAGTTCTTCAGTTTCCTCTTCAATAACATGTCTGTGTGTTATCTTGTGTTTGCATTCTTCTTCCCTACTCTTGTAGCTTTCATTTTACTTATTTGATTTGATAAATATGGCTTAGAGTAGTTATATTGTTTGTTCGCTCGTATTTACTCTATTCCGCACTTAGTTTAAGTTAGAGTAAAATCAACCGAGTCGTAATTTTAATTTGGAGATCAAGATGGAGGAAGATGAGTCATTCGATGAGTTCTATGCCAAGCTTAAGGACACGTATCATTACAAAATTAAAATTACGGCTCGGTTAATTTTACTCTAACTTAAACTAAGTTCAAAATAGAGTAAATGCAAGCAGATAAACAATATAACTACTCTAAGCCATAATCATCAAATCACAACAGTAAAATGAAAGCTAAAAGAGTAGGGAAGAAGAATTCAAACACAAGATAACACGCCGATGTATTATCGAAGAGGAAACTAAAAAACTTAACAAACAACCTCTCCGCCACCCTCCAAGCGAAAAATCGATCCACTAGAGAATAAGTTGGAGTACACGAATAACAAAAAACCCTCCAAGTCTAGTCTACCCCATGTACTCGAGCCCTCCAAGCTCCTGCTACTAACTGACTTAACAAAGCCTTGTCTTCTCTAGCTCTCTAGATCACACAATTCCGCCTGATTGCATCCACCAAACAAATGGCTTCTTGCAATGCTTCCCAGCAGTACCAAAACCTCACTTTACACTCAGGATGGGTGTGGTAAGTGTTTGGACTATCAAGCTCTCAAAGATTTGGAAATGAATTATGTAGAGAATTGTGGGTATAACAATCTCTCACTCTCAAGGGTAATGGCTAGGGTTTTCCCTCTAAAAAGCACTCCACAACATATTTAGGCAATATGGGTATATATAGTGTGGGTAGAGACCAAGTGTATCAGATATGAAAAATAAGCAAAACAGAATGTTTTGCGAGTATCTCGCAAGAAGGCCTTACCCACGAGACACTCGCGAAAACCAGTTGTCACCATCTGTCATGACTCTTCGCATTCCAATCATGTGCTGAGCACATGCTGCACTTCACAAGAAGGCTTCTTGCAAGCTACCCGCAAAAACTTCTATGGTCTTCAATTTGCCTTGAGTCTTCACACACTCTCTCTCTCACACAACCCTTTCAATGAAATCCTACATAAAATACAGAGTATAAAAGATTGAACAAAATTACAATCAAATTTAACACAAAATTAAAGCCAACACAAAATACTTGTAAATCACAACTTTACAATGTTTTTAGAACACGATGCTAGAGGAGTAAAATAGCCTCATGATGACCCGCTGGTAATTGTGCTTGTAATAGAAGGATACAACACTCGTCGAGTGCTAGTCGATAACGAAAGCTCAACATATATCATGTATATGACAGCCTTCTAGCAAATGAAGCTCGACCCAAAAGGACTCCATCCTTTTGAATCTCCCTTAGTTTTAGTGGAGAACGGGTTTATCAAAAATGGATTATTTCCCTATACATCACAGCTGGAACCTATCCTACATAAGTAATCCAAGATATTGACTTTCTCATAGTTGATTGTCCATCTTCCTATAATGTCATTTTAGGATGACTAACTCTCAATTGCTTGAAAGCTGCTACTTCGACTTAATGTCTCGAATTCAAATTTCCAACTGACCATAAGATAGGAGAGATTTGTGGGGATCAGGTGTTAGCTTGAGAGTACTACCAAAAAATATTTGTAGGGAAAGAAAATCATACCTGGATAGTCGAAGAGAAGCAACAAGAACTAGTGGAAGAGTTCAAAACCGTGGAGCTGGTAGAAGGAGATGCTTCCAAAACCACCAAGAAAGTCTGGATGTGTTTGCTTGAATTCATGAAGACATGCCAAGCATATATGAGAGTGTCATAGAGCATCAATTGAACGTTGATCTGAAGAAGAAGCCCATCTACTAAAGACGACGAGTATTCTCCCCCGAGTGAAACAAAGTTGTACTGGAAGAAGTAGACAAGCTCATGGCTGCAAGTTTCATGTGAGAAGTCCATTACCCAAAGTGGTTGGCTAATGTCATCATGGTAAAAAAATCAAATGGGAAATGGAGGATGTGTCGACTTCATAGACCTCAATCAAGCATGTCCAAAAGATAGCTTTGCGCTACCAAGGATCTGCCAATTAGTTAATTCAATAGCAAGACATGAACTACTAACATTTATGGATGTCTTTACAGGATACAACCAGATTTGCATGAGCAAAGAAGACTAGGATAAAACAACATTCATAACAAGCCAAAGGCTTTATTGCTACAAAGTGATGCCCTTTGGGCCAAAAAATGCTAGAGCTACATACCAAAGGTTGGTAAACTAGATGTTTAACAAGAAAATCAAGCGGAGTGTAGAAGTCTATGTAGATGACATGCTCATCAAAAGCAAGACAAATGCAGAACATTTGGATGACCTAGGAGAGACCTTCGACTCACTCCAAAAAATACAGGATGAAGCTCAATCTAGTGAAATTTGCCTTTGGAGTATCATCAAGAAAATTCCTCAGTTGCATGGTGTCCCAAAGAGGAATAGAAGCCAATCTTGAAAAAGTGAAGGCCATCTCGAATATGACATCACCCAATACTATGTAAGAAGTCCAAAGATTGATGGGATAGGTCACAACTTTGAACAGGTTTGTGTTAAAAGCTACAGACAAGTGCCTGACCTTCTTCAAGATACTCAAGCAAGCCTTCAAGTGAACTAACGAATGCAAGACAACTTTCAAGAACCTAAAGGAGTGCCTGACAAGACCACCACTCCTAAACCTGTCAGTGAAAAAGGAAGACCTTTTTCTATACCTTGTGATCTCTCAAACCATTGTGAGTTCATCCTTGACTAGGGAAGAAAACAAGGTGCAAAGGCCAGTGTATTACCCAAGCCAAGCCTTCCAAGGTGCAGAAGTAAAATACCCTCGTCTAGATAAGGTATCATTTGCATTGATTGTAGCATCAAGGATGCTCTGTCCATACTTCCAGGCATATCCAATCATTGTAATGACAGATCAATCTATCAAGAAGGCTATGAATAAACCAGATGCAACTGGACGCCTAGTGCAATGGGTCGTCAAGCTTAGTTAGTTCAACATCAAGAGTAGACCTCGGTCAACAATTATAGCACAAGTATTGGTAGAATTTATTGTTGAATTCACTTTTTTAGGTGACAACCAGACACAGTTTTGAACAATTCACGCTGATGGATCGTTCATCAAAGAACTAGGAGGCAAGAGTCATCTTAATATCTCCTGACAAGGACATCCTCAAATATGGAGTATAGCTTCAATTTCCCACCACAACTAATGAAGCAAATTATGAAGCAATACTCCCCAGCTTAAGACTTGCCAAAACTCTAGGCGTCAAAATCTTAGTGCTCAAAAGTGACTCCAAGCTCATCATCGAACAAGTGAACCATGAACATGAAAGAAAAGAGGAAAGGATGCAGAAATACCAGAAGTTAGTCATCTAGATGGCCAATCATTTTTACAAAATTAAGTTCGTCCAAGTGATAAGGGAAGAGAATTTAGAAGTAAACGAGGTTGCTTGGATAGCCACGTCAAAATAGCAAACCTTGGATGGTCTTTCATCAAATTTATTTATGACATTTTATTATTATGAATAGATTATCATAATGGCTTATTATATAAAAAATAAAATAAATAAAGACCTGCTTGTATTAAATTTATTTGTAATCATCTCTCTTTCTCTCAATCAATATCGTATTATTGCATTATATTCAATAAATCTTTGGTTGCATCTTTGTGTTCATATTATTTCTTTTTATTTAAATAATTTTCTTTATCTTTTTCACTTGTGTACCATATTTAATCACATATATGTGATGAATGTAATTTTTATACATCATATATTTTAATTAGGAATGACTTTTGTCAATATTGATTCAAAAAACAAAGGGACCATCACTATTATATATAGGTGACATGGTCCCCACAATTTTCATGCAAATGTTTGAAAACATGGGAAAACATTTGCAAGAAATTTAAGGACCACGAGTCCCTACAATATTCGTGCAAATGTTTGAAAAGATGGGCAAACATTTATAAGGAATCTGAGGACTATGACTAACATCATCTTGCCTTACTCTCAATTGCAATAATCGTTGACATAGTACAAGCTAAATATGATCGAATCCCGTAAATTATAGATAGGGGCTCTGGCATTAACTGTGAAAGAGTGAGAATTGAGGAAAAAAAGAAACCTAGGAATAGTTGAGGATTGCAAGGAGAACCCATGTTGAGAAATGGATGATTTGGAGGACCCAAATAAGGTTTTGATGGATGGGATTGGTAAGGCAATTGAAGTCCATCTTGGAGAAGAAGTTGGATTCATTTTGGGTTGCAAGCAAGCGTGAAGAGAAGCAACTTCATCCCCATGTTAGAAAAAAAAAAAAAAAAAACAGTTTCTCACGTCAAGCTAAAAAAATGTAATTCAAATATTTTCTAACTGTCTTGTGTTTAGTATCTAAAAATAAGGCGTCAAAGGAAAATTATTGTTTATGTTCTCTTACTTAACGAGGCTAAGAAAAGGTCGTGTTTAGTATCTTAAACTAAGGCATCGAAAGGAAATTATTGTTTAACTTCTCTTACTTGGCATGGAACAGAGTTGTCTTCCATGCCAACCTATCTATGTGGAAAATAGTTGTCTCATGCCAACCTAATATATTATAAATAGGAAGCCAAAAGATACATGAATCAACAATATCATTCTTGACAAAGAACTTCAGAAAAAAGAAAAAAAAAAAATGGCCTCTCCAATTAGTTGCCTGTCAATCTTGATAATCCCTCTACTAGTCACCTCTCTTTTCTACGATGTTTCTAATGCAGATCGAGCCCTTCTTGAAAAGGTTTGCAAAAAGTCCATGGACCATGATTTTTGCCTGTCAGTTTTACTTTCAGACCCTGATGGTCTTACAAATATTCTATATAGGCTAGGACTCGTTTCTACATATAAGAGCTTGGGGATAATATCAGATGTAAATAATGGTGAAATCCCAAATGTTCTTGAAGGAGTCACAGACCCACACGATAGGAGTCGAATTCTGGATTGCCGAACTGATATACATAGTCTATACGGAGATATGGAACTTGCATATAATGCTGCAGGTACACAATCCTATCAGGAAGAGGCAACTATGCTTGCGTCCGCACAAAAGAAAATTACAGAATGTAATAAACGATTCGAGAGCCCCCCGAAACATGAATCACCAATATCAAGTAGCACTTCCAAAATAACAAAAGTAATCAATATTTCTTCTGTTATAGTTTCTATGATAACATCATCTTAAGATATTGTCAACATAGTCTTATGTGATCTATAATAAGAATAGGTCTGTTAAGGTCCTTTTAGCTAAATTGCTACCTCTTGGTGTTATTATATAAAAAATAAATACCTGCTTCTATTAATATTTATTTGTAATCATCTCTCTTTCTGTCAATCAATATGGTATTACTACATTATATTCAATATATCTTTGATTACATCTTTGTGTTAATATTATTCCATATTTACCACATATATGTGATGGATTTTCTTGTATACCATATTTATCACATGAGCCTCCCATCCCTCACAGATGTGACTACTCTGCCTATGTTCGCGGAGATGCAGGCAATGAAAGAACAGATGGAAGTCATGATGAACGTCCTAAAGGGACGAGTGTCCAGCGACCTGGACGACCTAGTGAACCGGACTGACTCTCCATTCACCGACCCCGTCAATTCCTTCTCCCTACCACACAAGTTCCGGATGCCACAAATAGAGAGCTATGATGGGGTCAAGGATCCTCTAGACCACCTGGAGACATTCAAGACCTTGATACATCTACAAAGGGTACCAAACGAAATCATGTGTAGAGCCTTCCCAACCATACTAAGGGTCCCACAAGGATTTGGTTCAGTCGGCTGACGCCGAACTCCATCAGCACTTTCAAAGAATTAAGCGCTCAGTTCACCTTGCACTTCATAGGGGGACACAGGTACAGGAAGTCCACAGCATGCTTAATAAGCATCAGGCAGAGAGAAGACGAGACACTAAGATCCTACATAACCCGCTTCAATAAGGAAGCGCTCTCAATAGATGAAGCCGACGACAAAATATTGGTGGTTGCTTTCACGAACGAATTGCGGAAAGGCAAGTTTTTGTTTTCACTATACAAAAACGACCCCAAGACCATGTCAGAGGTACTCTACAGGGCCACTAAGTACATGAACGCGGAAGACACACTACTTGCACAAGAGGAAAGGCCCAAGAAAAGGGAACGCCAGGTGGACGTGCGTCAGGATCAAAGGCAGAAAAGACCAAGGACAGGAGACAGAAGGGACGAAAGGCGCACTAAGCCCCCGAGCGCAAGGTTCACAAGTTTCACCCCCCTGAACGCCCCGATTAACCAAGTTTTGATGCAAATCAAAGACGAGGAGACACTAACATTCCCGAGAAAACTAAAGAACGACCCAAACAAATGGTCGTGAGACAAATATTGTCGTTTCCACCGAGATCATGGCCACGACATAGCCGATTGCTACGACCTAAAGCAGCAGATTGAAGCCCTTATTAGACAAGGGAAGTTGCAGAAGTTCATCAACAAAGAGAGAGCGGATCATAATCGCCAAGAGCCGGCCCCCTGACCGGATAATGAGCGTCCCAGACCCCCCATCGGAGACATCAGGATGATAGTGGGAGGGACCGCGTCTACCAGTTCTTCCAAAAAATCTTGAAAGATGTACCTCAGATCGGTCCTGAACGTCCATCTAACAGGCTCGAGGCCTAATACCATACGGGTGGAGAGCCCTATCATTGGATTCACCAAAGAAGATGCAAGGAGACTCCATCATCCACATGACGATGCGCTGGTCGTCAGCATATGTGTGGGGGACTACAACGTCCACCGAGTACTAATCGACAACGGCAGCTCAGCAGACATTCTATACTATCCAGCATTCCAGCAAATGGGGATAGACAGAGCACGATTGATGCCGGCGAGTGCTCCACTTGTCGATTTCGGGGGGACCAGGGTATTCCCAATAGGCTCCATCACACTACCTGTAACGGTGGGTGATTACTCGCAAGAACTCACTAAAAATGTAATGTTCCTCATGGTGGACTGCTCCTCCGCTTACAATGGTATCCTCAGACGGCCCACACTTAACTTATGGAAAGCAGTAACATCAACATACCACCTAATGATCAAGTTCCCAACGGACTACGGGATTGGGGAATTGTGAGGGAATCAGGCAACCGCTCGAGAATGCTACATTGCCATGCTAGAAATGGAAGATCATCATCAGGCGATATGCATAGAAGAACAGCGGACGGTCACAGAACTGGTCGAAAATCTAGAGGAGGTAACACTCAACGAATCCAAACTAGAACGGACAACCAGAATAGGAACATGGGCCTGCCAGCTTGTCCACCAAGCCCTCATAACATTCCTCAAGAGGAACCAAGACGTTTTCGCATGGAATCATGAAGACATACCCGGGATCGATCCCTCTGTCATAGTACACAAGCTGAACGTGAACCCTTCAACCCCACTAGTCCGGCAGAAAAAGCGAGTGTTCGCTCCCGAACGGGACAGAGCAATAGCGCAAGAGGTCAGAAAACTACTTGAGGCGGGTTTCATTAGGGAAGTATATTACCCGGAGTGGTTAGCGAACATGGTCATGGTTAAGAAGGCTAGTGGAAAGTGGTGAATGTGCGTCGACTTCACGGACCTTAACAAAGCATGCCCAAAGGATAGCTACCCCCTCCCGCGGATAGATGCACTGGTCGACTCCACAACTAGACACCAGCTCCTAAGTTTTATGGATGCCTTCTCGGGCTATAACCAGATCAAGATGGAGGTATCTGATCAGGAGAAAACGTCCTTCATCACCAGCCAAGGCCTCTTTTGCTATAAGGTGATGCCATTCAGACTCAAGAACGCTGGGGCAACGTACCAAAGGTTAATGGACAAAATGTTCGCACACCAGATAGGGAGGAACATACAAGTCTACATCAACGACATAATGGTCAAGAGCCCATTCGAAAAAGATCACCTGAGCGACCTCCAGGAGACGTTCGATACCTTACGATCATACAACATGAAACTGAATCCGGGCAAGTGCGTATTCGGGGTAACAACAGGAAAATTATTGGGTTTTATGGTGTCCCAAAGAGGAATAAAGGTCAATCCAAAGAAAATACGGGCCATTATGGAGCTTGAACCGCCAAGGACAGCAAAGGACGTACAAAGCTTGAACGGCAAAGTTGCCGCTTTGAACAGGTTCATCTCAAAAGCAACGGACAGGTGTCTACCATTCTTCCGCGTCCTAAAGAAATCATTCGAGTGGATGGAGGAGTGCCAAAAGGCATTTGAGGATCTGAAGAAATACCTTGCCTCGCCACCCTTGCTCAGCCCATCCAAACTAGGGGAAGACCTCTACTTATACCTAGCAACTTCGCAGGTGGCAGTAAGCGTGGCCCTAGTAAGGGAAGAGGAAGGAACTCAGCGACCCGTCTATTTCATAAGCAAGGGGTTCCGGGGGGCTAAAGAAAGGTACCCCCACATGGAAAAGCTCGCCTTCGCACTGATAACCGCAGCTCGAAAATTGAAACCATACTTCCAAGCCCACAGCATCATCGTCCTGACAAATCAGCCCCTAAAAAGGGCAATGAGCAGCCCCGAAGCAGCTGGACGAATGGCCCTATGGGCGATAGAGCTGAGCGAGTTTGACATACACTACCGACCGCAAACCGCAATAAAGGGCCAAGCAGTGGCTAACTTCATCGCCGAATACATGCAAACGGAGCAGCAGGAGCCATAAGCCCCTAGACAATGGAACATCCACACGGATGGATCATCAAACAAGCAAGCTGAAGGCGCCGGGGTAGTAATTCAAACCCCTGACGGAGATAAAATCGAGTGCATGATCCGATTGGACTTCCCGACAACCAATAATGAGGCCGAATATGAGGCATTGTTGGTAGGATTAGACCTGGCGAAAGCAGCAGGCGCCGAGGCCATGGTTGTACATTGCGATTCGCAGGTAATAGTCAGTCAGATTAGTGGCGCATATGAGTGCAGGGGGGACAAGATGAAGAAATACCTGGAAGAAGTCAGGAGACGGATCGACTCCCTCTAGGTCACATTCGTCCAAATCCCAAGGGAGGAGAACGAATGTGCTGACCAGCTCGCAAAAGCCGCCTCCGCAGAGGTCATGACGGCCCCCGACCGGGTGCTGTCGTTCATCCAAAATTCCTCAATCATTAACAGTAAGGCGGAAGTGCAGGAAATAAACCCAGAATACGATTGGACTACGCCACTAACGGCCTACCTAAAGGAAGGCATGCTCCCAAACAACAAAGACGCAGCCAGAAAACTGAAAGTCCGGGCTTCGCAATTCATAATAATCAATGACGTCTTATACAAAAGGGGATTCTCACGACCATACCTAAGGTGTTTAGGCCACGAGGAAGCGGACTATGTAATGAGAGAGGTCCATGAAGGTATCTGCGGAAACCATTCGAGGGCGCGGTCTTTAGTACACAAACTGATCCGGGCAGGATACTATTGGCATACAATGCAGAAGGACGCACAAGCCTACGTCAAGACTTGCGACAAATGTCAAAGGTTCGGTAACCTAATTAGGCAACCAACCGAAGAACTGACACCCATGACGGCCCCTTGGCCGTTCGCCCAATAGGAGCTAGACATCATGGGCCCTCTCCGATGACCGCACGACAGCTGAAATTCTTAGTGGTAGGGATCGACTACTTCACTAAGTGGGTCAAGGCGGAAGCTCTGGCAACTATCACGGAGAAAAACATTAGAAGCTTCATATGGAGAAATATCATATGCAGATTCGGGATACCAAGGGTACTCATCTCCAATAACGGGAAACAGTTTGACAACAAGGCATTCCAAGATTTCTGCTCGGAGTTAGGCATCAGAAATCACTACTCATCACCTGCACATCCCCAAGCGAATGGGCAAGTTGAAGTCACGAACCAGTCTCTGCTCAAAATCATCAAGACCCGGCTCGAGGGGGCAAAATGCATCTGGCCCGATGAGTTACCAAGTATCTTGTGCGCATATCGCACAACGGCAAGAACACCCACGGGAGAGACACCATTCAGGCTGGCATACGGGAGTGAGGCCGTCACTCCAGCGGAGATAGGGCTTACAACTTATCAAGTGGAGAGCTACAATAAAGACAAGAACGAAGGGGCTTTGCGGCTACCGCTAGACCTAGTCGACGAAGTCTGGGCTACAACTGAACAAAGGATGGCCCGATACCAAAACCTCATGGCAAAATACTACAACTCCAAAGTCAGACACAGAGACTTCCAGATCGGGGACCTTGTGCTACGGAAGGTAATGGGAGCGGCTAAAGATCCTTCACAAGGAAAACTTGACCCAAACAGGGAAGGACCTTACAAAATCTCATCTTGGCAATGGAAGAGGACCTACCACCTCGAAACCATGGACAGACGGAAATTGCAACACTCGTGGAATACAGAGCACCTACGAAGATACTACCAATAAAGAAAACATGAAAGGGCATCAACCCCCCCCCCCCAACTTTCCAGCTTATTTCTAAAGTTTTCAATAGTTTTGCTTTGAACAACTATTTTTATTTATTTTTCTTTACTTTTACTTTGAACGAATCTCTCTACCAGTGCCTTTTTAAGCCCAAGGGGGTAGGCACCTTTTTCCTATAAAGACTTCTTTCAGATTCTACTAAATTTTTCCCGCTTAATCTAGTTAATTCAATATCAGACGGTTAAAATGACTGTCCACAAGATAGACGGATCATCCCAAGAGGATGAAAACCAAAGTCCAGATAATGAGCAGACCAATAAGGTTGTCCACAAGATGGACGGATCATCCTAAAAGGATGAAAACCTAAGTCCAGATGATGGACGGACCAGTAAGGTTGTCCACGAGATGGACGAATCATCCCAAAAGGATGAAAACATTAAAGTCCAGATAATGGACAGACTAGTAAGGTTGTCCACGAGATGGACGAATCATCCCAAAAGGATGAAAACATTAAAGTCCAGATAATGGACAGACCAGTAAGGTTGTCCACAAGATAGACGGATCATCCTAAGAGGATGAAAACCTAAGTCCAAATGATGGATGGACCAGTAAGATTGTCCACAAGATGGATGGATCATCCCATAAGGATGAAAACATTAAAGTCCAGATAATGGACGGACGAGTAAGACTGTCCCCAAGATGGACGGATCATCCCAAGAGAATGAAAACCTTAAAAGTCCAGATGATGGATGGACCAGTAAGACTGTCCACAAGATGGACGGATCATCCTAAGGATGAAAACCTTAAGTCCAGATAGTGGACGGATTAGTAATAGTGTCCACATAATGGACAGATGACCCAAAAAAGCTATTGGCTACTAAGCCCAGATAGTGGACATGCAAGTAACAGCATCCACAAGTAGACGGGTCAACCTAAATGGACGGTTACTACTTAAGTCCACATAACGGACGGACCTAGAATAACGTCCGCAAGTAGGACGGACCATCCAAAGAGGATGGAGTAACCTAAAGCCTACCCAATGGGCGGGCTCAAAAATAATGAACACAAGATGAACGGGTCAAAGGGTGATAGCACCTCGAATTCAGGCTAAACCCACGTACAAAATGAACCGTTCTAAAACAAATGGTACTTATAAGACACACAAATCATCTTGAGAGATGACGACCCTTGGTTAAACGGTTAATGAACAGAGGAATCGTATGAGCAAAATGAAGTCCCTTTTTAACATAAAAGTACGCTTTAAAATAAGAACATGCATTCCACAAAGATAAAGCAAAGGTCAACGGACCTTGCAAAATATACATATACTGAACGGTCAAGTGTATATATAAACCCCATAAACATGATGGGTTTTAAAAATTGTTCCACACTTAAAAAAAAAAAAAAAAAAAAAAAAAAAAAAGACTAAATTATTAAACAAGACTAAATTACAAATCAACTCCCTCTCCCTCTTCAACTAGACGGTCCCCAACCTCCTTGACCTGGCTGTCTGCAACTGTGTGATCCATAGGAGCTTCGCGGATAGGGACGTTCTCGTCGAAAAGAGCATCAGTATCTTCCGATTGAACGGGCTGGGCGGTTCACGGCTCGGGGACAGTGACGTTGATGGTGGATAAGTCTATGTCTGGGTACAACGCCCTCACCTGACAGAGAGCATCGTCAAAAACCATCGTTAAAAACCAAACTCAGCTCCGCAATAAGGGCGTCAGAGTTGCGGTACTCGCGTACAACATCCTCCTTGGCCTGACGAACCTCATTGTTTTTCTCCACCAGGTCTCACTTCAGACGGTCCGTCAGCTGGATGGCCTCGTCCCGGGCCGTCTCGGCCATCTTTAGTTTCTTTTCCTAGACAACCTTTCAGGCGTTGAGATCGAGTAGCTCCTCCTCCATCACCTTAGCCTTCCCACGAATCTGGCCAATGGTCCTCTCGTGGTTGAGACACTGTCCCATCAAGCCTTTCATCATGATCATAGCCTGAGGGATAACAAAAATGCATAAGTAAAATATTTAAAGGCAAAAAACGGTGAACGGATGGACCAAGGACGACGAAGTTATTACCTGGGCAATGTTGAAGAGGCCCGTCTCCCCCATCGCCTTCGTCGAGTGATTCCCCAGGTCCTCATAATCGTCGATGGTAATGATCGACGACAACCTCTCCAGGGCATACTTGGAGTCCTCACGAAGCAAGACAGGTGGCTTCTTTTGGTCGTCGGTCGGACCCGTCATCAGACCCTTGCGAGCACCGTGTTTAGCCAGAGTGACCGACTTGCTCCCCTCAGCCATTAAGCCGACAACCGGATCCAGGGAGACCTTGGTCTGCTTTAGAGGATGGTCACTCTTCACGGACAATTTCCTCTTCAGATTAGGCTTGCTGGGGCCCGTCCCCATAGGGTCCTTTCCAGCCTCTTTGTTCTTCGCTGCCTGGAGTCTTATAGCAGCTCGCCTTTTTGCATCTTCCATCTCTGAAAAAGGTAGAAGGATTATGAAATAATAATGATAAAGACGGTAAAAACAGGTCATAAGGGTCGACGAACTCACGTAGACGGGTCTGCTTCTCGTACTTTAAAACTGCTGGGGTTGGCTTGGGACTATCATAGTACCAATAAATGGTGTTGAGGTTGACAAGCTTGGCCCACGTCCGCTCCTCAGGCTTTGTCTTTGAAAAGATTCTTTCAAGGAAACTGAATTCCTCAAGTGTAATCTGGGGACGCCGTCAAACTGCATCAAAGAGGACGGGCGTTAGAAAAATTACAAAAATTATTGAAACTGCACGGAGTCATTTACAACGGGCCATGCCAAATGGTAAAATGCCCCAAACTGTGTCAACAGGCATAAAGTCCATCTCCCCTGGATGACTCATTCAACTGTCTCCTTCTATGAAAAAGTAATGGCTCTTCTAGTCTCTATTTGAATCCGGGGTTTCAAAAATAACCTTCAGGACGGGGCTCCTAGGGACGAAGCTATACATGCCCCTCGACTTGTCAATCTCATCCGAACGGTAGCAATGGAGGAACTCTCTTATCGTAAGCCTCCTCCCACCATCCGACATGGCTCCGTACAGAACCTCCATAGCGATAAAAACTCTCCAGGCGTTAGGGGACACCTAGATGATGGATATACCTAGGTAGTTTAAGAGTTCGCAGTGTAACGAACTCAACAGAAATCTAAGGCCAGCTTTAAGCACCTGTTCATACACACCTACTCCATCTACTCTTTCGTAATAACATTTTTCTGACATGTAGGGTAGACGGATTGGGATGTGGTCTGGGATTTGGTAGCGGGCCCTAAGTGTGTTAAAATGACCTTCCTTGATAGTAGATGTGAAGGCGTGTACCGTCCACTCTAGGGGCATGATGAACTCCCTAAGTCCATCAGCTCCCACAACGGACCTAACTAGTGGCTCTTCATCATTGGTTGATCCCTCTTGGATTTCGATCATCTCCAGGCCCTCATTTGTTGAGGACGAGGAGGATGATGATGGACTACTCTCGCTCGAGACGTCGTGGTCTTTGGGACCTGACGGGTATACCCCTTTGTAATCCGCCCTGTCACGAACGACCGACTGATTACTCGATGTACTAGACATGGCCTACAGGTAATGACAAAACCTAAGACTCGACGGGTTTGGAAAGAACGATGGGTGCATAGAATGAAAAGAAATAAATAAAAGCTAAAAATTAAAAGAGGACGGTAGGAAATAACTCACCAGAAAATCGAAGTGAGCAAGATGTGGCAGGCGACGGGTATGAGAGTGAACGGACAGTTCTCTGATAGGTGTGACAGATTCAGTCTGACAATTTCTTCCAGCAACAAGTAGGGAAATGAGGGGCGGAGGATCGATATTTATAAGGCATGTGCATGGAAGACGAAGCGACGCCTTATTCCAAAACAATGGCCATTGACAAGAGTGACATTTGGCATAACTCATTAATGAGTTAACTTCTGACCCAGTAGTGTACGGATGAAAGTTCACGGACCTAGGTGTCATGGAGACATGATTGAGATTTTAAATCTGTCACCCCATGGGTCTGTTCTCTTATATGTGACGGACCCATCGGGTGAGGGGGCAACTGAAAGAGAGAAAATACCCGCTAGGATGCCTATTGTGATTGTACGGGCCGACTACAGTCCGCGAACGTAAGAATGGACGAACCCGTCATTTGCACGGGCCCTTAAATGGACAGATCTCATGTGGACGGACCTGATATGGACGGATCGGAGAGAGGTGGGCTGGTTAGCCATGGGCCTATTGAGCTCCTTTAGTGGGAATATTTCGGCCCATTCTCATAAGGCCCTAAACAGAATCCTTGCGCTACTTGGACTCTAGAAATCTCATATATTTAGTAAAGATCTTCCCTATAAGGAGAAGATCTGTCCATCACGTTTGGGATTCTACAAGAAGAGTCCTATAAGGAAAAGACTTCCGCACCAAGGTAGAGATGTTAACCCTCTACTACTATAAAAGCCCCAATACCCTCACAAACCAAGGCACGCATTATTTTACCCTCTATAGCAGTCTAGAGTTGAGAAAATACTTTCTGACTTGACCTTCGGAGGGTATTTGGCCAGCACCACACTGATGCCCTTTGATAGGTTTTCTCCTTTGTCTTGTGCAAGTTAACATACGAGCACGAAGGCACTGTGTGACTCATTGGTGAACTTCTCAGCTTCATCAATAAGGAATCTGAGGACTATGACTAACATCATCTTGCCTTACTCTCAATTGCAATAATCGTTGACATAGTACAAGCTAAATATGATCGAATCCCATAAATTATAGATAGGGGCTCTGGCGTTAACTGTGAAAGAGTGAGAATTGAGGAAAAAAAGAAACCTAGGAATAGTTGAGGATTGCAAGGAGAACCCATGTTGAGAAATGGAAGATTTGGAGGACCCAAATAAGGTTTTGATGGATGGGATTGGTAAGGCAATTAAAGTCCATCTTGGAGAAGAAGTTGGATTCATTTTGGGTTGCAAGCAAGCGTGAAGAGAAGCAACATCATCCCCATGTTAGAAAAAAAAAAAAAAAAAAAAAAAAAAAAAAAAAAAAAAAACAACTGTTTCTCACGTCAAGCTAAAAAAAGGTAATTCAAATATTTTCTAACTTTCTTGTGTTTAGTATCTAAAAATAGGGCGTCAAAGGAAAATTATTGTTTATCTTCTCTTACTTAACTTGGCTAAGAAAAGGTAATTCAAATATTTTTGAACTTTATCGTGTTTAGTATCTAAAAATAACTTCTCTTACTTAACTTGGCATGGAACAGAGTTGTCTTCCATGCCAACCTATCTATGTGGAAAATAATTGTCTCATGCCAACCTAATATATTAGAAATAGGAAGCCAAAAGATACATGAATCAACAATATCATTCTTGACAATGAACTTCAGAAAAATGAAAAAAAAAAAAATGCCCTCTCCAATTAGTTGCCTGTCAATCTTGATAATCCCTCTACTAGTCACCTCTCTTTTCTACGATGTTTCTAATGCAGATCGAGCCCTTCTTGAAAAGGTTTGCAAAAAGTCCATGGACCATGATTTTTGCCTGTCAGTTTTACTTTCAGACCCTGATGGTCTTACAAATGTTCTATATAGGCTAGGACTTGTTTCTACTGATAAGAGCTTGGGGATAATATCAGATGTAAATAATGGTGAAATCCCAAATGTTCTTAAAGGAGTCACAGACCCAACCGATAGGAGTCGAATTCTGGATTGCCAAACTGATATAGATAGTCTATACGGAGATATGGAACTTGCATATAATGCTGCAGGTACACAATCCTATCAGGAAGAGGCAACTATGCTTGCGTCCGCACAAAAGAAAATTACAGAATGTAATAAACGATTCGAGAGCCCCCCGAAACATGAATCACCAATATCAAGTAGCACTTCCAAAATAACAAAGCTAATCAATATTTCTTCTGTTATAGTTTCTATGATAACATCATCTTAAGATATTGTCAACATAATCTTATGTGATCTATAATAAGAATAGGTCTGTTAAGGTCCTTGTAGCGAAATAGCTACCACTTGGTGTTATTATATAAAAAATAAATACCTGCTTCTATTAATATTTATTTGTAATCGTCTCTCTTTCTGTCAATCAATATGGTATTACTGCATTATATTCAATTTATCTTCGATTACATCTTTGTGTTAATATTATTCCATATTTACCACATATATGTGATGGATTTACTAGTATACCATATTTATCACATATATGTGATGGATTTAATTTTTATATATTATCTATATCTATATCTATATATTATTACTAAAAGCTGAAGCGTAGTATTTAATGTTGTTATGTTCACATTGAGACACGTCAACAGTCATGTCATTTCCATCCTATTATTACTAAAAGTTGAAGCGTAGCATTTAATATTGTTATGCTCACATTGAGCCACGTCAGCAGCCATGTCATTTCCATCCTATTTTCTAAATTTTTAATTCAATTTTAAAATTATTCTTCCAATTTTAAAATGCTAATAAAAATAAAATTAGTTTCAGCCCTATCTCTACTTTAAAACCCACTTCTTATACATTCAAATCCACTATAAAGCCCAAGCCCACACCAAAACCTTTACAACTAACTCCCTTTGTCAAACCTGATTGTTTTTCACGGTTACAACTTATGCTATTCCCTTCTGTTACACGTATTCAAATTTCAGTCTACACATTTTGTTTCATCATTTCAGGTTTAGTTCCTTCCCCTTCCCCACCTTTTGATTCTCACGGTTTCAGCTTCTAATGGCAGCCTCTCTGTCTTCATTCCTCTCCTCACATCTATATAAATATTGATGTAAGCTGGGTGGTTCAATTGAGGTATCCCTACATTTTGTGCTCTATTCTTTTGCTTGATGGTTTTTTTTTTTCCCCTTTCTATGTTTGTTTCTACCTATTTCTTGCTGTGGTGTGGATGGTTATTACGTTACATTTACTTTCTAAATCATTTTTGTTAGGGTGTTGAATTTGTTACAGCTGTGTTATTTAATTGGAGCACTGCTTCTTTTGGGTATGTTCATTCGGAGTTATTTTGGGGATTTTCTAGGTGGGGAAAACCCAGAAATACTGTGACGATCATGTGGCTATATTGAATCTATGTATTAAATATGTCACCTTTTAGTTAATGAGACAAAAGCTCATCAAATGGCTGTCCTATGTATGTGTCAAATGGGGGAGTTTTTGTGTAGTGGCTCTGCTAATAAGAGTATTGATATATGAAAAGAGATTGGGAGCTTGTAGTGTTGACACTATGGGTCCAATGAAAGAATTGCGAAGAGAGTTCAAGGAATCTTGAAGTTTTTGTACAGCTAAGTTCATCTCTCCAATTAATAAATCTATCTTGGATGATTTGGTGAGCGTTTGCATACATCACTGAGATGTTTCTTTAGATAGCCTGGTGCCTGTGGCTAGGCAAAAATATTGGAATTAATGTTACAAGAAATTTAAGTAAACAAACTATGACACATAAAACCAAAGTAAAGTGTTTTACCTGAATTTTTGAGTTTATGCAACTGTTGAGAGCCTCAATGCAATAAGCACACTTACGCATTGATGTGCCAATCTTGAGGTATTGTTTTCATGGATGTCGAAAGTTGAACCTGCCATGTGCAGGTTCTCATCTTGCAAGATTGGCCTGTACAATTGAATTAGAAAATTTTACAAACTAAGTACTCAATAGTTATCTTATTGCTAGCAAATTGACCCACTAGGATAGTTAGCAGCCTACCATGACTTCTTCAGTTGCCTTAGAATTAAGCACACATTTGCAACCTTGCATTCTCTTACTAGGATCTTCCTCATTGCCAAGCTTAGTTTTATCATCTTTGAAGTATTCACCGACAAATCCTGAATTTCAAGTTGACAAAGTGTTTTATGTATAATTTGGTTTTGCTTGAATAGGGAAAATTAATTATATATTGAGTGTTCAATCAATGATCTTTGTTCATGCATACCGTCCAGGGAGTCAACAAGTTTTTCCAGGTTACTAACAATCAAATCGTGAAGCCCACTGCCAGCCCAAATGGGATAGAAGACCATGGTTATAAAAATGCATAAAGAGGTCCCACTGGCAATTGACAATCTATGGTACGACATCTCAAAAAATTTGTCCACTCGATAGCCAGAAACTATAACTATGTTGCCATAAATATTTGGAGTCAAAACGTTTGCATTACCTTTGTGATTGTGGGATTAGAGTTTTCATTTTGTTGTTTATCTACACTTCTATCAAGTGTTTTAGCATAGATTGGTACCCACGGTAATTGGATTAAAGTTTTTACTTTGTTGTCTATCAGCCCTATGTAGCTATATGTCTCCATCAAAGTCCCTCAAACAGTGCCTTGAGCAGTAAACTATCTGTCTTAGTCATTTTTAGCCTTGAGATGTATCCCAAATTATTTATTGAGTTGTTTGAAAAATTCTTTGGATCTTTTCTGGTGTTTTTTCCTAATGGGCACATCCTACACTATTGTAGGTGCGATATTTTCCTCAAATTGAGAAGTTTTAGTTAACTGCAGCCTTTTTTTAAATCTATGCCTCTTATATAATGTCACTACTATTTAAGCATGATGAGCTAAGGAAAAAGAAATCAACATTGAGATCAGTCTCTAGGACATTTTTCAGCAACCATGCCAATGCCTTAGAACATAGTTAATTAATTATTTCCCAAATGTAGCCTTATATACCTCATTAAGTTCAATAATTTAGTTGATTCTTAAAAAAAGTTCAGTAATTTAGTCTTCTTGTGAGGTCCACTCCGTGAAATAATTTCTACCAAAGGCCAAGCTTCAAAACATGGTTATATACATAATACACTTTGAATTAAAAAAAAAAACAAAAAAACAAAAAAACAAAAAAAAACAAAAAACAAAACTGAGGAAGGTGTTAACTGCAATTATAGCAGTTGGAAAATCAATTGTGGAGCAATAAGTTATTTAATGAATTTTTTACCCAAATTCACATGCTTGATTAAAATTTTAGACTATTTAATTACACCATATACAAAGGGGGATCAAAATAGGCAGTGGAAGGTTTTAACACAAAGTGAAAGAGTGAAAACAAAGGTAGATTTAAAGCAAAAATGGAGGGAGATTAAAAAAAAATGAGGTTGGTCTAAAAAACTATTTTAGTTTAAGTTTTTGGGTTAGGTCTTACCTTGTGATATTTTAATTTTTTAATGGAACTACATAAAGACAAGAATCTCCAAATAGTCTTAGAAAAATGCTCTTCACGATACTTGTGTGAACTTACTTACCAAGTAGGAAGACACTATAGATAGATGACATAAAATATATATATATATATATATATATATATATATTTAGTGTTTGAGTGTGTATTTGTATGTGAATGTTTGTGTTCATTTATCAAAAAAAAAAAAAAAAAAAAAAAGGTCTTGGTGTTCAATGATGTGGACACATGTCATCGTTTTAATTACTATTTTACCCACCAGTTACTCACAAGTTACCTGTTAATTTACATGTTTTTAAGCTGGATTGTTTCATAAAGTATTTCTAACTTTTAATTTTAAATAAAATGAAAAGGCTATGCTAAAATATTTTTTATATTTTTATTTTGTTGTGTAGGTTGTTCATATTTTCTACCAGTTGATTATGGAATATCTATTAAATTCAAGTTCAACAGCTATAAAATGAAAAGGCTATGCTAAAATATTTTTTTTATATATTTTTTTTTTTTTTTGGTTGTGTAAGTTGTTCATATTTTCTACCAGCTAATTACAGGTTATCTATTACATTGCAAGTTCAACAGCAGGATTGTTACGTAAAGTATGCCCAACTCTCAATTAATGAAAAGGCTATTATACAATTGAGATTATATTATCTTTTGGTGTGCTAAAATAATTTTTATATTATCTTTTAGTTTCTACCAAATTATAACAGATTATCTATTAAATTGTAAGTTCACAAAAGCTAGAATATTTCTTCAGGTCTCTTAAATGAAATGCTTTGCTAAAATAGTCCTCATATTATTGGTAGGGTGTTCATATTCTCCACCAGTTATTTGAAATGATCTTTTACTATAATGATAGTTAGTAAATGATGGTTTGTAGGTACTGTGAAGTCACATCAACAGCTAGGGAGTCTTTCTTTTAATATGAAATTTTACTGAATTACATTCCCATGATACAAACGAATATAAAACCTAGACAAGTTGAAATAATGGGGGAATTTTATAAATAAAAAAATTTCCATATTCTTTAGAACCACATGATATTCAAATTTTGAGATAATCGTCATATGAGATTGTAAAATAATTCAATAAAAATTCCAAACTCTTTAGAACCACATGATACTCAGATTTTGAGATAACCATTAGATGAGATTGTAACATGTTCAGAGATTAGATATTTTCTATTGAAAAACATGACTGGTGCAAAAGTATCACATAATTTTTATTTATGTTTTGCAGCCACAATGCCTAATATTTTATTTATATTTTCATTTTTAGTGCAATTGCATAAAGGCAAGAATCTCCAAATAGTCTTAGAAAAATGCTCTTCATGCTATATGTGTGAACTTACATACCTACCAGGAAGACACTATAAATAGATGATAGCAAAATGAATGCACCCCAAAAAAAAGAAGGCTAAAATATTTTTTATATTATCTTTTGGTTGTGTAGGTTGTTCATATTTTCTACCAGTTGATTACAAATTTTCTATTAAATAGCAAGTTCAAAAGCTGGATTGTTTCGTCAAGTATGTCCGACTCTCAATTATAAATATAATGAAAAGGCTATGGTAAAATATTTTTATATTATCTTTTGGTATGCTAAAATCATTTTTATATTATTTTTTGGTTGTGTAGGCTGTTCATATTGTCTACCAAATTATTGTGGATTATCCATCAAATTGCAAGTTCAAAAGTTGGAAGTTTTCTTTAGGTATGTCTAAATGTCAGTTGTAAATAAAATGAAATTTTTTTCTAAAATTGTCCTCATATTATTTTTGGTAGTGCAGGTTGTTCTTATTATCTACCAGTTATTTGAAATTATTTTTCATCATAATGAAAGTTAGTAACTGATGGTTTGTAGGTACTATGGAGTCTTCTTATTATGCACAATTGAGAAGAAGGATGATTCTTGCATCCAGGAGAAATCACAATTATCCAACCAAAATTCATGCTCCTGCAACTCAACGTATTTCTACTGACTTACAGTTGAATAGGGGTATTGTGTTGGATAGGCAAATGAATATGAGTCATTGGGCAGCTAATAGAAGTCATTTAGTAGATGCTAACCTCAACAATGTTGATGCTTTGAGAGGAGAGATTTCTGTAGAAAGAGAATTTGCTTCATTTACGATTGTGTCACCTTCACATCATATTGCTGGTAGGTTTTTCATAAAGTTACATTTATATATATATATATATATATATAAAGTTACATTTATATATATATATATATATATATTATTAAAGTCTTCAATTTAATATATATGTGTGTGTGTGTGTTATGGATTTGCTTATATTTGATTTCTCTTTAGGTCATTCAAGAGATATGGAGGATGATCCATTTGTGAGGAGCACTAGATAGGGACAACATGATTATAATAGTGAGACTACGAACAAAAAAAACATTTGCAACAAAAAAAACATTTGCAACATGATTATAATAGTGAGACTACTTAGTCAATATTGTTTCAAAAATAAAGGGACCATCATTATTATAAATAGGTGACATGGTCCCCACAATATTCATGCAAATGTTTGAAAAGCTGGGAAAACATTTATAAGAAATCTGAGGACTATGAGTCCCTACAATATTCATGCAAATGTTTGAAAAGATGGGCAAACATTTGTAAAAAATCTGAGGACTACGACCAACATCGTCTTTCCTTACTCTCAATTGCAATAATCGTCGACATAGTACAAGCTACGTATAATCGAATCCCAGGAATCATAGATAGCGGCTCTGGCATTGACTGAGAAAGAATGGGAATTGAGAAGAAAATAAATCCAGGAAAAGTTGAGGATTGAAAGGAGAACCCATGTTGAGAAATGGCTGATTTAGAGGACACAAATGAGGTTTTAGTGGATAAGATCAATAAGTCAATTGAAGTCCATCTTGGGGAAGAAGTTGGATTCATTTTGGCTTGCAAGCAAGCACGAAGAGACGCAACTTCATCCCCATGTTAGAGAAAAAAAAAAAAAGAAAAAAAAAAGAGGTAATTCAAATATAAATAGAATTGTTTTTTTTTTAAATAATAATAAAAAATAAAAATAAATAAAATAAATAAATAAAAATAAATAAATAAATAAATAAAAAACCCTTTCTCACTCGTGAAGCTAAAAAAAATTGTAATTCAAATATAAATAGAGTTGTTTTCATTTGAAAAACAATTCTTTCTCCATGGAGCTAAATAAA
The DNA here is from genome assembly GCA_030445155.1 of Quercus variabilis. Classification (NCBI taxonomy): domain Eukaryota; kingdom Viridiplantae; phylum Streptophyta; class Magnoliopsida; order Fagales; family Fagaceae; genus Quercus; species Quercus variabilis. The sequence goes on from CP129449.1 coordinate 7,288,769, forward strand.
GGAAATTAGAATATAAATTTTCAACTCATTTTAAGATTGTTACCTAATATTGGAAAATGAGATAGTCAAAAATAGAGTATGTTTCCAAAAATATTTAGTGGAAAATAGAGTTGTTTTCTTGGCATGAAATAGAGTAGTTTTCCAAAATTATTTAGTCAAAAATAACTCTATCTCATGCCAACCTAATCTATATATCTTAAAGTTGAAGCATTGCATTTATTATTGCTACACTTTTGTTGAGCCATATCATCCACTTATTTTTTTTATCTTTTCATTTCTCTTTTAAACTTTTCTTCTACTAGTTCTAAAAATAAAAAATAGTCTTTTTCCTTTTAGTTCACACTTAGTATTACATTTCTTCCAATTTTTCTCCTCCATTTTTACCTCTTTATCTCCCCACTACTTTATACTTTATCGTTACAATTCCTTTATCCTTTTATTTTTCTTATATTTTGACTCTTCTTCTCCCTGTTTTATTCTATATAAATTTGATGTCATTTCTCTCATTCAATCCAGGTTTCCAACACAATCTCTCTCTCTCTCTCTCTCTCTCTCTCTCTCTCTCTCTCTCTCTCTCTCTCTCTCTCTCTCTCTCTCTCTCTCTCTCTCTCTCTCTCTCTCTCTCTCTCTGTGTGTAGATTTTCTCTGTGTAGATTTTTGTTCTTTCTTATAACTCTAATTATGGTTGATGGTTCCTTTTTTTTTTTTTTTTTTCATTTCTTATAAGAAAAGTCTTATCTTTCCCTTTTATAACTTTGATTGAATTTTTGTTTTGGTTAATACTTAGAATTGTTTCAGAAATAAGAATTTGAGATTATATCAAAACACAATTTACATGGCTATATATTTGAATATTCCTACCAATTATTTGCGTAATAAATTAATATAAATTCTAGTTTTTATTCCTTTGGTTTCATTTTAATTTAGGTTAAGGTAACATTGTAATTTTGGGATGAGCTTTTGATTAATATTATAATTTTATTATTTCTTAAGAGATGAGAAATTTGAATAATAAATTTGAAATTGATAAAGTTTAGTTGTATATTAGGCAAATGTAACACACTACAATAGAAGTTAGAAGAATATCATTCACCCATGTATGTTATCTCCTTATTTTTAGTCACGATTTTTACAATTAGTACTTTATTTACCATCTTTAGCATCCTGTATTATTATTATTGTTATTATTATTTTGAAATCTTCTTAAACTTTACAGTTTCACTTTATTCAACCTTTTATCTACTGCCATCATCATCTTCCATCTTAATTTTTATATAAATTTCTTATTATTTCATTTCCACCCCTCTCCTCTATTCCTTCCAAGTTGTCCACAACAGAATAGGTCAATACTCTCTCTCTCTCTCTCCCTCTCTCCAATTTTGTTTCTCTATCGGTTGTTTTTTTTTTCAACCACTTATATTTAGGATTCTAGTTGTAAGATATCTAATAATGGAATTGTCGTTGTAAACAAGATCTCATTCAAAGAAAAAGATATCAAATATCTGGAATTTCTTTTTATTGTTGATTTAATTGTCACATCATATTTGTTTCTCTTTTTGTTAGTTTGTATATACTTTTATGCATATTTAGGTATTTTGGTATTGCAATTCTTGATCACAAGTTTTTTTTTCCTTATCCCATTGGTTTGATTTGATTTGGGTTAATAATTAGTTGTTTTGCAAGTTAGAATTTGATTTTTTTTTTTTAGTGATCCATTTTAATGTTAAACTATGAGACTTTACTAAATTTTGTTTATTTTTTAATCTTTTTGGATGAAAAAAAATTATAGTTTTTGTAGAGAAAGTGTTCCTAATAGTTGTATTCTTAATAGTTAGAATGCCACTTATTCAATGAAAAGCAAAGGTTAGTCAATCGAAAATAATCAGATGAATGACATATTTTAGCTTTTGCAATTATATTTTCATTATTATTACCATTTTACAACTATGCATATATAGAAGTTAGTTCTAATTGTTTATTTGATAATATTTTGTGGTAGATGAATTTGTAATTTCCACAAAGAAAACAACCTCAATAGATTATCAACAACAAATTATTTTCCTAATTGGTCCAATTAGTAAGTTTTATTAATTTTTTAGACTTTTTTTTTTTTTGGAGTTTTAGATTGAAGGGTAGAAAATATAGGGTTTGAAAAAGTTTGTTTAAAACTAAAAGAATAATTTCTAAATTTTATATACTTTTTAATGATACACAAAATGTTAAGAATAAATTTTATTAAAAAATGAATATGTTCGCTGTCTTGCCTTTTGAATTCCTATAAAAATTGGTGCAGATTCTTAGAAACTTTCTTCTATTCCTTGACTTCTATATCACTATATTATAATCCGTAGGCCAAAAAATCCTCATGAAACTTTTTCTTTTTTTAATCTTATTTTTCTTATGGATCATTTGGAACAAAATTTATAAGGAAAGTATCCATTAAGTTTTAATAAATTTTGAACTTGACATCAAATTCAGATTTAGTGATCACATGCGTTATATACTTGGTGGGTTCTAAGATTTTAGGTTTAAATGTATTAAAACTTCAATTTGTAATGTTGGCAAACCATGATCAAAACATTTATTCTTGTTTTAGACTTGCTCAAAGTATGTTTAAGTGTAAAGTTGAAATCGAGTGTATTGCAGGATTTATTGTGTAAATATGTCTGGCTCGATCGATTGAAAATTAGGCTTGATTGATCGAAGCTCGTGTAGATTGTTTTTCTACAGAATTTTCCAACTCAGCCTAAGCTCGTTTGACGTGTAGGGTTTTATGTTTTGCCTTAAGTATAAAAGAAGAAACCCTAGCCACGGTTTATAGTTGCTCTTTATGCTGTGTGTGTGAATCTTTTATGAGATCTAGAGGTGTTTGCCTTCACATACACTTAGGGTTTCCAATCTCAAGATTGATTTCAAGAGTTTAGTGATTCATTCAGTTGCAGATTCAAGAGCTTAAAGAAAACACAAGTGGGAGTACTTGTGCTTACTGGGAATCCAAAAAAGAAGTAATCCATGGACTCAAAGCTGTCATGTGGTCATGGTAGTAAGTTTCCTACTTGAGGTGGCAATAGGATGTTAGTGGTCTAAGTCGCTATTGTGTAAACTTCAATTCTTGCATAGTGGATTTGTTTTACCTTAAGGATAGCTAGGTTAAATCCTCCCCAAGTTTTTTACTGGTTTGGTTTTCCTAGGTTATCATATTGTTATGTTCTTTATTTTCCGTACTTTAGAATGATAAGATATATTTGTATTTACCTAGATCTATTTAATTTGACTAAGTAATCACTTTGATAATTAACTAGGTTAATTTGGTTGTGTTTAAGGAGTCTAAAACAAACAAGTGGTATCAGAGTTAGCTCTTCTGTTTAGATCCTTTGATCTAAGAGTTGATCCTTGACCTCACTTGTCATGGAACACGCTCACTTTCTTGTTATTCCACCTCACTTTAATGAGAATAATTATGCTTATTAGAAAGTAAGGATGAAAGCATTTCTGAAATCTATTGATGAAAGAGTTTGGAATTTCGTTAAATATGAATAGGAGAAGCCCACTACTCCTATTTATGAGTGGCAGACTTCTCAGAAAGAAGCAGCCGCATTTAATAGAAAAGTTATAAATGCTATATTTAATATTGTTTCTATGGAGGAATTTAAGAGAATCTCTAATGTTGTGATTGCTCATACTGCTTAGAATATCTTCTAGACTGTTCATGAAGGCACCAAGTCAATTAAAATCAATAAGTTGCACCAATTAACAACTAGATTTAAAAGCATTAGGATGTTTGATGATGAATCTTTTGATGAATTCTATGTTAAGCTTAATGATATTGTTAATTCTGCATATAATTTAGGTGAAATCTATGATCAACCTAAAATTGTTAAGAAGATTCTTAGATCTTTGACTGAGGATTTTAAACCCAAAGTAACTATCATCACTGAAAGCAAGGATGTGGACCCCATCCCTGTTGATGAACTTGTAGGATTTCTTTAATCCTATGAGTTGGACCTACCTAAGACTAGCAAATCCAAATCAATGGCTCTTAAGTCTGTTGATGATGTTGATGTGAGTGGATTTGATAATGAGCTCTCTGCTACAAAGATTTCCTATCTCACCAAGAACTTTAGAAACTTTCTTAAGAACAACAATAGAAGAGCAAGAGGTAAGAACAATGCTGAACCTAAAAAATTTAGGAGGAATGATCTCACTAAGGTGAACAACGCTAAAAAACCTAAAGAGAAAGTAGGTCAACCTTCTAATAATTCTATGGGTCAACAATGTTTTGGTTGTCAAAGGTATGATCATGTGAAATTAGAATGTCCTACATTCTTGAGGTCTAATGGGTAAGGCTATGGCTGTAACCCTTAGTAATGATGAAGTTTTTGATAATGAGTCTAGCAGTGATGAGAATGGAAACTTCATTACATTCACTGCTACTGCTGTAGTTGATGAAAGTGTTATTATTGAAGAGAACCCTTCTAATGGGAAACTCTTTGAGGATGCAGATTTACAAGAAGCCTACAATAAACTTTGCAAAGTTGTTGTAAAGGATGCTATGAGTGTTGATTTAGGCTTAAAGAAAATTGAATCTCTTGAATTTGATAAGAAATTTTTTTTTTGTGAAACTGTTTGATGCTAATGAATTGTTGAATAATGTGAAGACTGAGAATATGCTTTTGCTTGACAAAGTTAAGAATTTGAAACTTGAATTATCTGTTGTTAGAGAACAATCTAATAGGTCTGCAAGCTCCAAACTTAATCACATGCTAAGTGTTAAAAAGTCTCCCTTAGACAAAATTGAGTTAGGTTTTGCAGAAAGCATCTCTGTGTCTAAAACTCATTCCACTATCTTTGTTTCTTCTTCTGAGCCCCTTATGAGTGAGATTGTCAAACCAGCAGAAGTTACACCTCAAAGGAAAATTAAGGTTGATCTTTAAGAATCTAAACCTAAGATTTCTACTCTTTCTATGGGCAAGTTGCATGATAAGCCTACATGAATTTGTCATTTTTGTGGAAAGTCTAGGTACATTCGTCCATACTATTTCAAGTTGCAAGCTGCTAAGCGAGCAAATAAGCCAAAAATACATGTGCCTCAAGCACAAGATCCTATGGTACTTATTGGTGAGTTAGTAAAGGTTTTAAACCTTAATTCCAATCCTAGAGTTGCTCAAAATTCTAATGTGAATAATAACTCCAATGCAAAAGTTGCATCTAAAAAGTTTTGAATGCAAAAGGCTCGATCTAATTGAGTCTTTCTGACATGGACTTTGTGCTTCGTCGTTCTACTCTTTGTGACCATTCTTCTTTGTTGTTTTTTGTTTTCTTTGCTCTTCTAGGATTTGCATTGCATAAAATTCATGCATTTTATTCTAGGTTGTTTATTGTTATTTCTTTTCAAGAATAAAAAAAAAAAAAAAAAAAGGTAGAAAACAAACGCAAAATGTGTTTGCATTATTTTTCTTGAATTTGAAATCAAGGTTGGCCAATTTATCTTTACATAACATATTTATGTACCTTGTTTAGCTTTAATGAGCTTATTTATTGCACTTTACTAGTTTGAGTTTTGTAATGCATGTTATGTGGGAAGATGTTTATAGTTTTTGATTACATGATTTTGATCTTGAAATCACGTGCCTTTGATTGTCGAACTTGTACTTATTGAGAAAGACATAAATAACCATTTTACCACTGTTTACTAGCCAATTATGAACACCTTAATGCATATCGTAAGATTTCATGCTCGAGAAAGTGTAGCACATACACAATAAGAACATAAGGTGAGCCTCGATTTAAAATGCTAAAATTGGTGTGTACATTATTGGACTATAATTAAATCAATTAAATAAAATTGGTGTGTACATTATCCTAGCTATTATTAATAAGTTTCTGATGAAATAAAATTGGTATGTACAATATGAGGCAAATCAAGAAACTTACATGATTGCAAACTTTTATTCTAGAAGATGTGGGAGTCATATGATGTAACTCTTTAGGTGATAGTCTCTTTCAAATTTATGTGATGAATTTTGTAGAAATTGTGCTTGATTACTATTCACATATCACCTCACATGTATCTCAAGCATTTACTAGTTACACACACTACACAAGTTACTCTTTGCTAAATTTTGTACATGTTATTGTGTGTGATTTTGTTTTGGCCATCCAAGATTGAAAATTCCTTAAATTTAAATGTAAAATGTGTTTGAGGTTTGAGAATTTAAGGAAAACTGATTGAAAATCTTAATTTTGGGAGATTTGGGTTCAATACAACTGTTTTTGAAAAATACTATGTTTTTGAGGAATTTCTGCATTAAATTTCTCTGTTTTTCAAAAAATTGATTTTTCCAAATTTCCGATTGATCGAACTTGTTTCTTGATCGATCGAAAATGTGATTAAAATTTTGGTTTGAATCTGACCGTTTCGATTGCTACTTGATTGGTTCTGGATCAATCGAATGTAATTTTCGATTGAGCTAAATTTTTATCAATCAAAAATTGCATAGAGACTAATGAGTCCATAAAAACTATTAAGGTCATCCATCTTAACGGACGATCATTGCGTCATTAGTAGGCCATCAAAGATAGATGAGTAACTGCCCAACATATTCAATAACGATCATCAAAGGCCTTAAACCCTCTCATCAAGACAAAGAACATTACAATTAGGGTAATAATCACTCTCATTTATGTCTAACAGCTACCAAAGTCACCGATAAAAGGGACAATCTTTCCATTTGCTAAGGTACGTCCAAAAACTACTACAAAAGACTAAAAAACACTCTCTATATACGAAATATATGGGTTGATACTAACTTAAGTATCAGAGGCTCCCCCACCGAGCATAACTCGGTGGTCTGTTCGATCTCTCTCTCTTTTATCTTTCAAGCCCTACAAGATCATCTAATGCTTTAGATTGAACGAGTAACCCAACTGACGATTTTGGCATCATCAGTTTGGCGCCGTCTGTAGGGAGACAAGTCATTGTTCTCTTCCTATGACAAAAGGTCACTTAGTTCATTCGAAAGATATGAACACCATGATACCATAGTCAGTCTCGGTTAGCTAGAAGGAATGTGGTTTAAAGATCCTCTGATAGAAGCAGATCTACTCGTGACAAAGCAGTCTTGTAGTGTCTTCCAACCCAAAGGGACGAGCAAACGAAATTTGGAGGCTATATTAAATCACCTCGACGTGATTTCATAAAAAATGTCATCGTGTTATTATAGGTCAATGATCCTGGGCACAAACGAGATGGTTCATGTCAAGAACCCAAGGTAACCCTTATACCTTTATTCAAAAAAGAAGAAGAAGAAGAAGAAGAAGAAGCAAGAGCAAAGATAAAATTGCCCCAAAGATACATAGCCTAACCCACTGAGCCATTCTATGAGTATCATTGCTCAGGTATGTTTATGGGTTTATTCTCCCAAAAGTTATTTTTCTACGTGATACTATTACGTTTTGCATAAGATTTTTAATTCCTAGATTACTCCAAAAAATTCAACCATAATAATGGTAGTCCTAAATCACATCTTTGTCTTTCTATATTTATTTTAGATCTTAATTTGATCATACCAAAGTTGCTATTTATGGTGATATATAAATGGAAGGAATGGGAATCATAGCTTCGACTAAAGGCTTTATGAAAGCTAAAAAATGTGTTGAAAACAAAAGAGCTGTTAAGACCCCCAAATTAAAATTACGATTCGATTGATTTTACACTAACTTAAAACTAAGTGCAGAATAGTGTAAAAGCGAGCGGATAAATAAACAAGCTACTCTAATCCATAATCTAAGCAACACAGCAGTAAAATGGAAAGTAAAAGAGTATGGAAGAAAGATGCAAACACAAGATAACATGCCGATGTATTATCAAAGAGGAAACCAAAGAACTCAGCGAAAATCCTCTCCACTGCCCTCTAAGTGGTAATCAATCCACTAGACAATCAGTTAGGATACATGGGTTAGCAAGAGACCCTTCAAGCCTAATCTACCCGATGTACCTAAGTCCTCTGAGCTCCTACTCCAATAAGACTTCTCAGAACCGTGTCTTGTCTAGCTCTCTGGATCCCGTAACAAGCTTCATGTTGCATCTGCCATCCTTGACTTCTTCCAATGCTTCCCAGCAGCACCAAAACTTTACTTGACACTCTGAAAGGGTGTGGTAAGTGTTTGGGCTATCAACCTCTCAATGGTATGGAAATGGAGAGGCAGGAGTTGAGGAAATTTCAGAAGCAAATGTGTAGAGAATTGTGGGTATAACAATCTCTAACTCTCAAGGTGTTTGGCTAGGGTTTTCTCTTAGAAGCACTACTCAACATTTGTGGGTAATGTGGGTATAAATAGTGTAGGCACAGAAAGTGTATATCAGACTAGACAGGCTGGCAAAACAGAATATCTCATAGGTGTCTCGCGGGAAAGCCTTACCCACGAGATACTTGTGAGACACAACTGTCTCCATTTGACCTGAATCTTCGCATTCCAGCATGTGCAAGGAACATGAGATACTTCGCGGGATGCTAAGTCGCAAGCTACCCATGAAAGCTCTTCAGTCTTTAATTGCTTGAGTCTTCACACACACTCTCTCTCTCTCTAACACACAACCCTTACAGTGAAATCCCACAATAAATACAAGGTACAAAAGATTGAATAAAATTATAATAAAATTTGGCACGAAATATAAGCCAACAAAAACACATAGTTGTAAATAACAACTTTACAATCTCCCCTTTTGGCTATTCCATAACAAAACCCCTAAAACAGACTCTAAACTTAAACGTGAGTTTGGAAACATTGGCAAAACTCACTCACACCTAATCTAGAAGTTATGAAGCACTTGCACGAATATACCTGTTACCTGAAACACTTGCACACAAATAAAACTTTCATTAAGCTTATGACAAGTTGAGCACAAGGTATATACATGAGCAAGTAAAGTGCGATCAAGATTGTAAACATTATAAAACATGTAAGCATATCTTGATTAAACAAAAACAATCATTAAAGAATGACTACAATGAATCATTTAGCAAGAAAATGCTCATCTGGACACGCAATGCAATTAAAAACAATCCAAATGATCAATTGCTTGTCCAACACTCAACCAATGCAAAATACACGAAGTACTTGCATCTAGGATACAAAATTCTACTGGGGCACAAGAGTGAGGTACTTAAGACATATTAGCAATATCTTAAAAGTACAAAAAAATATGCTACAAAGCATAGAGAAAATCACAAATACTGAAAATGAACTGAAATTAAAAACAGAGTATCAAAACTTTAAACAAAAGCAATAATAGTAAAAATTATAAACAAATAGTAGTTATGAACCAAAGATCCTATGCCTACGCTATGTCTATGCTCTGCACCCCCTCAAAATCTACAAGCTCCCCCTCAAAAGTGCTTCATTGCTCATTCCTTTATGACCATTGTTCTTTGGTTTTTTGTGTTTTTTTTTTTTTTTTTTTTTTTTTTTTGTTCTAGGACTTGCATTGCATTACATTCATGCATTTCATTCTAGGATTTATTTGTTTTCTCTTTTAATAAATAAATAATAAAAAAAAAAAAAAGAGAAAAGCAAAATATGTTATGGCACTATGTTTCTTGGTTTTTGAAAACAAGGTTGGTCAATTTATTTTCACATAACATGTTGTATGTACCTTGTTTAGCATTGATGAGCTTATTTATTGCACTTGACTAGTTTAAAGTTTTGTAGTGCATGTTATCTAGGAAAGATGTTTATGGTTTTCGATCATTTTGTCTTAATCTTGAAGTCACATGTTATTTGACTATCGGACTTGAGCCTTTTAAGAAAGGCATAAATAACCATCTCACCACTATTCACTAGCCAATCATGAACACCTTAGTGCATATCATAAGATTCTGTGCTCGAGAAAGAGTAGCACATGCACGAAAAGAACATAAGGTGATGCCTCGGCTTTATTGCTTAATACTTAAAATTGGTGTGTACTATTAGGTTTGATGCCATCTCACATAATTAAAATTGGTGTACTATTAGGCTTGATGCCATCTCACATAACTATGAGGCAAAAATTCAAGAAACTTACATGATTGCAAGCTTATGTTCTAGGAGATGTGGGAGTTATATGATGTAAATTTTTAAATGATAGTCTCTTTTAAATTCTATGTGATGAATTTTGTAGACTTTGTGATTGATTTCTCTTCACATATTACCTCACATGTATCTCAAACTTTTGCTAGTTTGCACACACTACACAAGTTACTCTTTGCTAAACACTATATATGTTATTGTGTGTGTTTTTTGTCTGACCAACCAAGTTTGAAAATACCTTGAGTATTATGCAAATCATTTTTTTTGCTTGTGAATTTAAAGGAAAAACTAGTTGAAACTTTCATTGGAGAAACTGGGATTACAAATTTGGGTTTTTGAAAAAGCATTCTATTTCATCTCATACTCATGCATTTTGTTTAATGCTTTAAGAAGTTATTTTCAAAAATCGGTTTGAGTTTTTCAAATCTATAATTTTTCTCAAAATACTGTGATCCGCTGCCTGTTTCAATTGATCCATTCTATTTTTCGATCGATCGAAAATATTTAGAATTCTTTTTAAAACTTTCGGAGTAATTCGATCGATCGAAAGTAATTTTCGATCAATCGAAAGTTGTGAATCAGGTTTTTTTAAACAGTACTCTTTGACTGATTCAACTTCTTTTCAAAAGTTTTTTTCAAACTTTCTTTTCTCTCTCCGACTAGGCAAGGATCTACAGCGATTTTTTTGTCGTTTTCCTCCAAAATTTTTGCAACATTTCTCTTTCCTCAAGCCGGTAAGTCTCTTTTGCCCCTCATTTTTTAGTTTATTTGCATTTTTCATGCATTTTACCTCATATTTTCGAATCTCTCTCTTTCTGAGATTTTTGATGTTTCAAGCCCAATTTTGTGAAATTGATCAATGGGTTTTTTATGGGGACACGCTATAAACATGTTCTTGATAGTTTAATTTGATCAATTTTGAGTTTTGTGGAGAATTGAAATTTCTAGAGTTTATAAGTGTTCTGAATTGGGGATGTTGTTCAATTAGGTTGAAATTGATGAAATTGGCTTGTTGATTGGATGTAATTAGGCATTATAATCTATGTATTGTATTTTGTAATGCTTAATTCATCAATGTGCTTCAAAATTTTTCAAGTAGTTTTCAAATTTTTGGGGTTTTTGGTTAGAAACTATATGCTCAGCCAATTTTGTGCAATTGAACTTTGTTTACTGCATTAGTACATGCATCATGGCATTTTGACTGTTCATGCATCATATAGGTTTTTTTCTATATTTTTTTGGTACTAACTTGCAGTCTGCCCTTGGTTTTTATTGTTTCTATTTTGATTTTCTCTTGTGTCTTTGTCCTTTCCTTAGCATTATACCTAAGAAAACTATGGCTCGTAGGCCTATCCCTTCACCTACTCCATCCTTTGACCATGAGAAATTTTCTCATGAGAAAAATCAGGAAATCTTTGAAAAGCTGAACCTTAGGTGTAAGATATGGTATGAGCAGTCTGTCATTCTAGATGAGTTAGATCCTGCCATTAGGGTAAACTTAGAGCGTAGGGGCTAGCTACCCTTGGTGGATATTTCTGATCCTCCTCCACCTGCTACCTTGATTCAAGAGTTCTACTCGAACATCTTGATCTGTGTCTATGATTCCAACACTTTAGTCAAGAGTTGGATACAAAGCGTAGAGTACACCATTACTCCTACAATAATGGCTGATGCTCTAGGGGTACCCTTGGTCCAGCACCCTGTCTACCCTTATGATGAGTCTCTAGTTTTGAGTGATGTCATGTCTTACATCACTGGGTCATCTATCCAATGGGGTTCTAATCCTAGTATCACCACTGTTGAGCTTTCTGAGCTACACTATCTTTTCTTTAGGATAGCGTGTCACTGTTTTTGGCCTATTTCTCATCTACACACCATTTCTCTCGAGAGGTGTGTATTTTTGTACGCTCTAGTTACTAATGCTCCTATCAGTTTTCCCCATTTGTTTCTTCATTCTCTGAATGAAGTGTATAGGAGTTCATCTTTTTCTCATACCCTTGTTCATCCTATTTTTATTTATAGGATTCTTCTTTATCTTGATCTTAGTGGTTTCCCTTCCTCTGAGCCTGTGCATGTCATTGGTCCTATAGGTGCATCTTTTCTTAGACAGAGGGCTGCTCACCTTCAAGTTGGCTCTAAACACCCTAAGTCTACACCTTCTGGGTCCGCACCTCCTCCCTCTTCTTCTACAGGTTCTACTGGTGAGAATGTTCCTGATCCTGATGATGCTGCTATTGCTGCTGCTGCTACTATTCCTCCACCTCCATTGGATGACTTTGATATCCGTCGTACTTTAGAGACTATCATGACCATTCAGGTGGCTCATAGTCAGATTTTGGTGGACTTTCTTGACGAGATCTGCGCGTTGCAAGCTGATCTAGCACATCTTCGTTCACCTTCACCACCTCCTTTTGATGATGGATTGTGATTGCCCTTTGGCATTCCGTCATAAAAGGGGGAGTAAAGTTTGTAGAGGAGTTTTGTAGTTAGGGAGAGTTTTTTGTTTTAAGGAGCTAGTGGAGCTGTTAGATTGTATTTAGGTGCTTCACCTTGTATATCATTTTTTTTTTTTTTTTTGGGATATTCATGTTAGGGGGAGTAACATTGATTGATATACATGTTTTCTTTTTTATTCTTCTTTCTTTGGATTCACTGTTTATTGATTTATATTCTATGAGTTATTCATTTGATATATGTCTTTATTGTGTGTTGTGTGAATCATACAAGAATGTTATACCTATTTATATACTATTTTCTTTCATACATGCATTTATGCGTTTGTTGAGTATTTCAGAAATAAACAAGTTGATTCAATTGAGCTGCTATCTACACTTGCAACTGATGGATAGTAGTTAGGATTGAATTTTGGTTTTATGAGCGTTATTTTTGTAAAGGTCTTTTTAATTGTAAACTTTGAACTTAGTGTTTGTGTTTTGTCACGGATTGCCAAAAGGGGAGTTTGTTAGGTTCTAAAGATTTAGGATTTTATGTATTTAGAACTCTAATTTGTATTATTGACAAACCATGATCAAAATAGGTTGTTTAGTCTTGTTTAGGCTTGCTCAAAGTTGGGTCTTTCATGTAAAGTTGGAATCGAGAGGCTGCAGATGTATTGGTGCATTTCGGCCTGGCTCAATTAATCAAAAGAAAGATTCGATCGATCGAATCTCAGGTAGAATGTTTTTCTGCAAAATTTTCCAGCTCAACCCTAACTCATTAAACGTTTTGGGTTTTCTATTTTTACCCTAAGTATATAAAGAAAAACCCTAGCCACGTTTTTAGAGTTGCTTTAGTTGAGTTGTTGCTCATACTTTACTATTTTGTGTAAATATTTTGTGAGATCTAGAGGAGCTTTTCTTTACACAAAACTTAGGGTTTTCAAAGTAGAGATTACTTCAACATCTTGATGATCAACTCGGTTGCTACCATTGAAGTTTAAAGAATATCAAGTGTGGGTGCTTATAGCTGATTGGAGAATCCAAGAAAGAAGGAGTCCATAGATTCGGAGATTGTACGTGGTCGTGTCAATAAGTTCTACTAGTGGGTAGCATTAGGAAGTCAAGCGGGGAGCTTGTAAGTCCTTTTGTATGAACTTCGATTCTTTCGCATAGTAGATTCAGGTTTACCTTGAGGATAGCTAGGTCAAATCCTCCCCGAAGTTTTTATCGTGTAGTTTCCTGGGTGATTATACCATTATGTCTTTTATATTTCCGCTGCTTTATACTTTTGATATGATTGTATGTTTGTGATAACCTAGAATTGCTTAAATTGACTAAGTTAATCACTTGGCTAATTAACTAGGTTAATCTGGTTGTTTTAAGGGGGTCTAAAACCATTCAATATATAAAATAACAGGTGTTATAATATGAAAAACTATCATTGAATGGAGAAGACCTTTCATTTTTGAAATTAATGAAATTAAAAGTGGAAGAGTTCAAGAAGTTAGGGGGTGGAACCAAATCTCTTAATCTTCTACATTTATGGCTTAAACTAGTCATTGATAAAAAGATGGGGTGAGGTGAAAGGTTAAATGTGTTAAGTTATGATTTTTCATATAACATTTATGTTGGCTTTATTCTATGACAAAAAGTGTTGTAATTACATTAATTTATTTCCTTGTATTTTGTGGGATTTTATTGTAATGGGTTTAGTATTAAGTTGGTGAAGATTTGATCAAGACAGTTAAAGGTCACATGAGAATCACAAGTCGAAAGCTGAAGAGTCAGTGAGTTTCACAACTTGGCCAACTCGCGAGATGACTCGCAAAATGCACTAATAGCTAGGATTTTAAGTGTGACTTTTATACCCTTTACTCATACTATATATATCCTCATTACCCACAAAATTGTAAGAAGGAGGCTATACAGCACCAGACCCCCAGGGCCATTTGGGTCTTGAACTCCAACTCTACAATACAACCCATGGTCCTAACACCCTTGTCAAAAACTGGACTTAAGGCCTACTAAGGCCATGGACACGAACCTCATTTCATCAGGTTTAGCCTAAAACCCATTAGGTAGGCCATTGTAATATATGCTCATAGGTTCAGGGCTAGGGAGCTACCCGGCAAATCATGTCTCCAACGAATATGACTGCTTGGAAAGGCCATATCCTGGGTGCTCGATACCGTCTTGAGAAGTACCACTGCCGAACATCACATCCTAAGGTGGGAACCAGTTCCAATGCTACTCTCACCACACCCCACTCCCAACTAAACACCCATTTAGCGATAACAACATTGGACCTCCTCTCCCACTAACCCTCAGAGTAATCATAATTCCTCCACTAATTTCGAGTTATAAATATGAGAAACTAAGGAAGGAAAAAGGCAGTTGAGAGGTTCTGGAGGCAGCTTAGGTTTAAGAGCCATAGAGCCATAAGAGTGAGAGGAAGTGAATTCAAAGGTTCGAAAGATATATTGTTGGATCTCTAAGCAAGAATCACCCAGAGTAGAAAAGATATATTGTCTTGTCTTCACTAGTTATCTGAATAACTAATGAAGACAAGACTCCGAGAAGTCCATTGGTAGCTAGAGCTTGGAGGACTAAAGTATATTGGGTAGATTAAGTTAGAGGGCCTTTTTGATATTGGTGTACTCCAACTTATTCACTAGTAGATCAATTTTGACTTAGAAGATTGCGGAGACATTTTATGCTGAGTTCTTTGGTTTCTTTTTAATAACACATCACCGTGTTATCTTGTGTTTGCATCTCTCTTCTCTTACACTTTGTGCTTGACATTTATTGTTTATTATACATGTTTATACACTAAAGCAATTTCGGTTTATTGCGCTTCATTTACTCTTGTTCCACACTTTGTAAGTTAGAGAAAAAGCAATTTAGCCATTATTTAAAATTGGGGATCTAAACAAGTAATAGTGTTCTACAAGTGTGCATTGCACAAGCCATACCCAATAAAAACCCACACAAATAATA
The DNA here is from genome assembly GCA_030445155.1 of Quercus variabilis. Taxonomy (NCBI): domain Eukaryota; kingdom Viridiplantae; phylum Streptophyta; class Magnoliopsida; order Fagales; family Fagaceae; genus Quercus; species Quercus variabilis. Next base: position 7,304,272 of record CP129449.1, read on the forward strand.
TAGGAAAAAATGATATAATAAGATAACCTAATCAACATTTACTTGTATGTGACTATATGTATTGAGATATATTGAAGGGAAAATAAAAAAGAAGTCTATGTAATGAGACACCCTAAAATTGAAAATTATGTACTTTCCTCATGGTATAGGAACCAAAAATAGTAGTGTGAATAGCGGGTTAAAAAATAAGGAAAAAATTAATAGATGATAAGGGTATTAATTTATGAAATATTTTTAAAAACTTGCTGTGGATTTCACAAATTTTTTATATTTTTATGAAAGTAATGGAAGTAATATTAAAGACAAGTCGAAGGAAAAAAAAAAAAAAAAGAGAGAGAGAGAGAGAGGAGGAGTGTGCATGGATGCACCTTAAATTTTTTTTTTTTTTTTTTTAACGCAGAATTTGTTAATTACCTATTTTCCCCTTTGTACAGGAACCATAAATGTTCACAACATTGAAGGGGAAAGGAAAAAAGAAGTGTTTTGGCTATTAAGATACTCTCATCCTCAAAAAAAAATAAAAATAAAAATAAAAAGACCATTAAGATACTCTGAAATTGAAAATTACCTTTTTTCCTCGCAGTAAAGGAACCTTTAATGGCAGCATGAACAGCTGATTTGCCATATGGCAGGTTAGTAATTGTCATGAGATAATAAATAGCAGCGTGAACAACCACCGGGCCTTGTAGCCCAAGTGGTATCCGGTTTACCTTGAAACCGTTAGCTCGGGAGTTCGAGCCCCCGCACCCGCATAAACAATTACCTAGCAAAAAAAAAAAAAAAAAAAAAAAGCAGCCTGAACAATTAATTTGCCATATGGCAGCAGGGGAACGGTATCTACTTGGCTTTCAAAGCCAAGTTACGATCCTCTTGGAATTTTTTTATCAAGGCCAGGTGCAAAGGAGTATTCCCCTCCATATTTTTCTCCCATTGTAGAGTGATCTTGCAACTGCCCATTAGACCGCTTGACTAAAAGTTCCACTATTTTCTTATTCCCAGCACTTGCAGCTACATGAAGAGGAAGGTCGCCATTGGAGTTCTTTTCCGTGACAAATTGTTGGAGCAGTTGGATCTCCAGGATCGCTTGTACAAATTGATGATCATCGTCTGAGCTTGCAGCAGCAAGAAGAAGGATTGTATTTAATTCAGGGGTTTTGTCAGAGAGAGCAGAATGTTCTGGATCTTGAGCTTTGATGAAATCAATATTCTTACTCTTTACAGCACAATACAATTCAGGATCCATGCTTTCAACTTTGTCTTTCGACTTGTGGGGAACTCTCTCCAACTCAGGTATGAGTGAGTTATTGCGCTCTTTCTGCATCTCAGCGTCACCCCAAGCAAGGGCCTCGGAAAATCCAAGATGATCTGGCAACAATTAAGACCAAGCAACATTTCATTATTTCATTTTTTTTTTTTCTTTTTTTCTTTTTGTAGATTTGGATTTTATTTTACAATTTTTTTTTCTGTCAAAATTACGGTGTAAAATAAATGAGAGGTAAGATTCTGCTTGTAATCAAGAGATAAAATTTCATTGCATTGCACTGCACATACCATTCATTCAGCTAACAAAATAAGATAACCTAATCATGAAGTTTACCAGTACAAGACACAGTGAGGTAGGAAATTATGTCTATTTTGCATATTAAGACAAAAATGGCAACGTGCCCTGCATATCTAGTTGGTGACTTACTTGACATGAGCTGCTGAAGCTCCTTATCTTGAGCTTTGATTGCCAAATCAAGAGGATCTCTGTTTGCCTCATTTAAATCTGTGCGCGCATCTGGATCTTTTTCAATTAAAAACTTGGCCACCTTTTGGTAGTTCAAATTCAAGTCCTCTGCATATTTTTTGATCAAGGCCAGATGTAGAGGAGTATTCCCCTCTTTATTTTTCACCCTCAGTAGTTTAGAAGTATAGCGATCTTGCAGCTTTTGGTTAGCATCTACAGGAGGGTAAGGAAGAGGAATGTTGTCACCGGAGTTCTTTGGGGTTAAAAGTTCTTGGCACCTGTAAGAAAACTTGACCAAATATTGAACTATAGACAGATGCCCGGCATTTGCAGCTACATGAAGAGGAAGGTCGCCATTGGAGTTTTGTACCATTAAATGTTCCTGACGCTGGTGACACGACTTGACCAAATGTTGAACCATGGACAAATGCCCAGCATTTGCAGCTAAATGAAGAGGAAGGTCGCCCTTGGAGTTTTGTACCATGAAAAGTTCTTGATACTGGTGAGACAACGTGATGAAATGTTGAACTATGGACGAAAGCCCAGCATTTGCAGCTAAATGAAGAAGATGGTCGCCATTGGATTTTTGTACCCATAAAAATTCTCTGTGATACTCGTCAGACAACGTGACCAGATGTCGAACTATGGAAAAATGCCCAGCATTTGCAGCTACATGAAGAGGAAGGTCGCCATTGGAGTTTTTTGCCATTGAAAGTTCATAATACTGGTGAGACATCACGACGAAATAAACTCTGGCAGAATGCTTAGCAATTGCAGCATCGGAGTTTTGTGCCATAAAGAGTTGAAATGACCTGTTCAAAAGTTTAACAACTATGGGCAGATGCCCAGCGTTTGCAGCTACATGAAGAGGAAGGTCGCCACTGGAGTTCTTTGCCGTTAAAAGTTCTTGGCACTGTTGGATCGAGAGGATCGCTTCTACAATCTGATCATGGCCTAAGCTTGCTGCAACATGAAGAAGTGTATTTGAGTCGAAGGTTCTCTCAAGGAGAAGAGAACATTCTGTATTGTCGCAACTTTTCTAGGATGAAATCAATGTCCCAATCTTTGACAGCATCTTCCTGCATTGCATCATGTTGTGAACCGTCCTCCTTTGGCAGTGAGGACACCTCCTTCTCCTTGCTTGTGCTCGCCATTAAAGATTTTCGGGAAGTGAAAAAAAAAAAAAAAAAAAAAAAAAAAGGCTGTCGCTAAGTTATTATAGATTGCTAAACCCTTTTTTTTTTTTTTTGATTGCTAATGCCCTGCTTAACTGCTTAAATAACGCGCTCCAGTGCTCTTCTTAAGTCATTGTTCTCAGTGCCCTCAAAACTATGGCTAATTACAGTTTACGATCCAATAAATCTCCTGACCCCAAAAAGATCACGTTTGTTTGTTTTTTTTTTTTGTCTCAAAGTCAGAGAGGAAGGTTAGGGAGTAAGGAGATAAGAATAGCTAACATGGAGCCATTCGGTTGGATCATTAGAGATTGCCAGGAGATAAGGTTTAAGAATAAAATTAAATACAAGCATTTTGCATTAAGACTTAGTTGGGAGAGCATTTTTCAGTGGGCGTTATGTGTTTGCATTTAATTTTTATGAGTTTGTGCATTGTTTATGAGATCTGCAAATACAGAATTTAGCAATTTTTTCTTTGAAATTGAGTCTCACGGTACTATTTACATATTTAAAAATTGTTATAATATTTTTAGTTTTCAAAAATAAACATTATCCAAACATTCGCTTAAAGTTATTTAAGCAAAGTGAATGACTCAAAAATAATGTTTTTTTTTTCAGAATAAAAAATAAAAGAAAAGGTTGTTAATTGCTTAGAATGATGTGCCACCAATGACTTTTAGAAAACATGAAACATGTAAGAATCTTATTAAAAAAAATAAAAATAAAAAAAAAAAACATAAAAGCACAATTCACCGATCCAACCCAACTTGACCTACTTGAATCTGATTTAATTGGTTTTTGATTTTGACATATGTGATGAATTGTGTTTGGTTACAAATTTCTCAGCCCAACTATTGCTATTACACACACACACACAAAAAAACTATTTGCTATTACAAATTTCAGTAGAATTCTATGGTCTCCTCATTTCTTAACACGCCATTTATTTGGAAATTTTTTGTTTTCAATGGTTTAAATGCATGATTTTATATTATATATATATATATATATATTGATAACTTTTATATCTTAAATCTTAGATGTAATACAAGAACATAGAAGTTAGTTTATTTCGACCAAAAAAAAAATCTAAATCATTTGTTAAAAAATTGAAAGTACGGGACAAAGAAAAGATAACTTTTTTCAACAATTCCAAGCACTCTATCCCACGTGTCTCACAAGCCTCATCTCAACCTCCATTATGTCGTGGTTCCCCATTTCTCACCGGCTACAAGAACCATCAGAGAAATATTATTATTAAAGTCAGCAAATAAACATCACATCCAAGTTTCAATTCATCTAATAATTTCTCAGCAAAAATTTAAAAAATAAAAAAATAAAGAAAAATTTCACAAACATTACTTGAGGTTTGACATAATGCCACTCAAATCCAGTACTTTTAAAATTTATCATTTTAGTCTATACCCCTAAATGGCATCTAACACTGTTACATATCTTAGTTCTACACACTATTCTCTCTCATCCCTCTTCCTGTGTCTCTCTTTTTCTTCTCTTTCTCTATTCGAACAGATTAGAAGAGTCAAAAAATTGAACCTCTTTCTCAGTAAACAATAAATAAATAAATAAATAATCTTGAATGAACCTAATGACCACCAACCAACCACACATTCATAAGCTAAACTCACAGGGTACAAACCCACAAACCCAGAACTATCGACCACAAACCCAACAACAAAATATCAACATCAACATCAACATCAACAAAACCCACTCACAAACCTAGAACTAGCAGCCACAAACCACTGACATTAGCAAATTCACAAACAAACATGTCAGACTAAAACCCACAAAACTCCTCCACACCCACAGAAAACCCAAATTTCTAACGCCAATCCAAACCAAAATAGACCCACAAAAAACCCAAATCCTCTAACACCAACCTAACAAAAACCCATAAATCACCACAAACCCACAACCACAACGCCACAACAAAGGCGAAAAGAGAGAAGAAATCAACAAACCCACCACCATGGCTCCACCACAAAGATGAAGATAGAGAGGAGAAGAGAGTGAAAATAAAGATCAGAGATGAGAGACAAGAAACGAGAGAGCCAGAGGAAGATAAGAGAGATTAGAGAAAAAGAGAGAGAACTTAAAAAAAAAAAAAAAAAAAAAAAAGTAACAAAATTAGAAGCTCGTTTGGGTTTATGCCATTGTTAGAACGAGTATTCAGATGCAAGAATAGAAAGGAAAAGGAACAAGGATGAAAGAGAACTCAACAGCCGGGTGCCTTCAAGAAAGGGGTAGCCCATGACATTTGTGTTGCACCCAATAGAACACTCCTAAGCAAAGCCATTAGGATCATAGGCATAAACTGACCAGGGCAAGTGGAGAGGATCAATAATAGCACCGGCAATAGGGCCCTCTTGAGACAAGCGTTTCATTTGAATGTTACTAAGGTTCAAGAATGCAAATGATGACTGATTAAAGGAAATAAGAGAGAAAGAACACATATTGGAGCTATGAGGGAAGGCATGAGGCAAGTCCCACTACACTCATCATAATCTAGCTCATCCATGACCCAATTGGTGAAGGGGATGCTCGGCCTCCATAGGGTGTACTCCGCATCTATCATGGAAAGAGGGGCAATCACGAACACTGTAGGGTCCATGGGAACCCAAGGCGTATCCCACCTCCCCCCCCCCCCCCCCCCCGCCAACTGGTAGCACAACCTCTTTGCCAAGCAGATCACCCTCAATCCATTGCCCTCAAAGGGCTAAGCGAGACTAGAAGCAATTATGGCATCTACCTCCAAGCTCACATCTGCTACGGGGGTAACTCCGACCTAGGGAGTTCACATGATCTATAACAACACATGGGGTTAGAAAGAGAACCTTAAGGAGCATGCAAATATTGAAAGAAATATGTTTCTAACTTACATCTTTTGGAGAAAACCTATCTAGGAGACCCCAAAGCAGAGTAGTCTTCCTCAAATACAACTCAGCTCCTCTAGCAATGAGACCAAGGAAGTGAATCTCGTACCGTACCGGCCGGTACGGCCGGTATATACCGTACCGGCCAGTGATCCGGTACACTCAACCCCCCCTATTTCATATCGGGAAAAGTACCGGGCGTACCGGCGAAATCCGAGTGTTCCGGCCGATAAATGCATACCAGGCCGAAACATGAAATGCTTTTTTTTTTCTTTTCTTTTTTTTTTTTGGTAATTTTAGCAGTTTTTTAAGAGTAGGATGATGCAAATTTGAGTAAGCTAAGAAAACCCAGCAAAAAGAAAGAGAAAAATGAAAGAAAAATGCACAATAACTTTGCAAAATGAAGTTCAAATCACCTCATGCACTCACCATCTCTTTTTTCACTAAAGCCAATGGCGTCTCACTGAATCTTGGTGGTGATGGATGGTGGCACTCGAGAGAGGAGATGAAACTAGAGAGAGAGGTGAGCTGAAAGTGAAACTAAAGGAGATAGATTTGAAGTAAAATAAATGAATGAATGAACTTTGAAATGTGAAGAGTGTTTAAACATGTGAAGATAATGCATTCTTGGAAATTGGAGGTAAGTGTCAGGTGAGTGGATAGGCTTGTGATGTGGAGGAGAAAAAAGGAAAACAAAATGTGAAAGAGCTATCAATTAGGCCTGCCGCCTGCCTGCCTATGAAGCATTAAAAAAAAAAAAGAAAGGTGTGAAAGAAAATAAATTCAAGGTGATAAAAACGAGGGAATGAGCAATTAGGTATAGGAAAAAAAAAAATATATATATATATATATATATTAGTAATAATAAAAAATACATTGCAAATAAAAAATAATAATAATAAAAGATACTAAAAATAGTGGGAGAATAAAAACTAAAAAAAGTAGTAACAAATGTTGGCAGGTATATTTTGGCTTGTACATGTGCAACAACTTTGGATTTGAGTAAAAAAGAGAGATAAAATTCGCCTTATAATTTTTTTTTTAAAATGTCTAGTCAATTAAACAAAAATTCACATTTATTGTTAGTTATATATATATATATATTAAATATATAAAATAGTGGTAAACCCGAAACGGTACACCGGTATTGACCGGTATCCGAAATATATTGTACCGGTGGCCAAACCGGTACAGCCTCCGGTACGGTATTGACTTCCTTGAATGAGACCGTACTCCACGGGCCAGCACTAAAAATGGTAGTGTATAAGATTTAGAAAAGAGCAGTTTGCAAGATGACAATATACAAAGATATAGAAATGACAATTTGCAAGATGACAGTTTGTAAAATGACAACTTGCAAGATGACAATTTGCAAGATTCAGATTGCAAGAGGTTATGGTACAGTTTGCAAGGTTTAGATATGGTACAGTTCACAAGATATGGTATGGATGTTGTAACACCCCGACCCAACTTTACAGTTAAGTATTATTATTATTTTAAGCTACTTTCTTTCTATAATTAATAGATGAGTATTTAATAAATATATTATTTTATAATGTCATTGAATAAGAATTGTAAAGATTATAAATAATTGAATGGCTATTTGTATTATGTATATATACTAAGTATGTACAGAATTATATTAAGTGGTTTAAGTTATTAGATACATAGTTGGAGTTTAATTAAGTATAAAGGTAAGGATATATGTGTATAGTTGTTTTATTATTTGGGGCTTTCTAGAATATAGAACTATGAGAGGGTGAAAAGTATAATTGCTAAAAGTTGTGAAGGTGAGTCATAACCTTTTCTTTCCCTTAGCAATACACGTGCCCCACCACTTCTTTGCTGCACCACTCTTTTTTCTTTACTCCTTTGTTTTCTTCTTTCTTTGTTCTTATCATCAGCACCTCATCTTATTCTTCTTTGACTTTTCAAAACAACTAAAACTTCCAAGAACTCTCTCCCTCTCATACCCACAGGTCCAACACCAAAAGAAAGGAAAACTCTCTCAAGCTCTCTGCCTCTCAACTTTCGGGTCCAGCCACTAGGAAAGGGAAATCCTTTCATGCAAGAGTGATTCTATTCCTATTTTTCCCCTTAAGAACCAGAAACTTGGTAAGGGTTCTAGCTACTCTCATCTTAGAATACATGATTTCTTCATGGAATTTTTAGTAATGGTATTTGTGGTTTGTGAAATTAGGAAATTGTGAATTTGTAAGTCTATATATATATATATATATATATATGTACTGTTTTAAGAAGCTTTGAAATTGTGTTGGTGATTTGTTGAAGGTAGATTAGGGTTTTTACTAATTAATGATTGTATATGATTAAGAAAGTAAGAAAAAGTTAGGATGAGTACTTTTGACGTTACTGCTAGGATTTTTTGTTGTATTTAATTTTGTTATAAATGGTTAAATGACTGTATATAAGCGTTTTCTAACATGTCTAATGAGTATAAAAATCTTCATATGAAAATACCATCGTTTGATAATTGTTTGTGAATTTACAAAAAAATGTTGCAAAACTGTCACTGTGATAGATTCTGTGTTTATGCATGATAAATTATGTATTAAATTGTATACAGTGAATTAGGATGCTAGGAGTAGTTCTTATGAATTCTAAGACACATATGGTTAAAATGGAAGTGGTCTCACAACCATTGGATCAATATAAAAATAATGGTTTAATTTCTAATTTGCATGAAATTCTGTCAGGACAGATTTGTGCATGTTATCTTGTATGATTTTTAATAAATAGTGGCTTTATGCTTTGACTCTAAAATTGATATGGTATTTACTAGACATAAAAAGGAGTGGCTCTGAAATATTTCATAGGTAGTCCATTTGCATTTTACAAATGAGACATATGTTGCTGAAATGAGCAGGAAACAGTAAATGATAACTCTAACTTTGAGGATTTAATTCTAAAGTTAGGGTGAATGTTTTGAGCTATAACTTAATATGCTTATCTTTTGGCATGTCTAGATCATTGATTAATTTTGTATAACTTGGTTCATGATTTAGTACTCTAAATGAGGGGTTCTCAACCATTCAACTATTGTTTTTATAAAGTTGTTTTGTTCACGCTGTATGTTGCCTTGTGTACGTTTATGTATGCACCATTGTTTCCAATCTCAAACATGTTCTAAATTGATTTTAAAGCTGATTGACATGATCTGAATATGAACATTAAAACAATGGTTTCTCTATGATTTGGTACATCATGTTGTTTGATGAATGTATTTTGTGTTTGGGGAACCTCGTTGAGATGGGATTAGGATTTTCTTGATTTTAAGATATACGTTTTGAGATGAATGAGTAAGTTTATGATAATGAATAATTAATAGTAATAAGCTTTGATATTTGATTTAGGTGTTACTAGTTCCCAAGTTTAATCTCCTTTGACTGTAGGCATTCGGTTCCTCTGCTTTCAGGTAAGGGATAAGTTATATGAGCATTTGGTAAGTCGTAAGGTTATTTTAAAGTGTATTATGCATTAAAAAGTTTTTTATTAGAGATATGGCATGTAATCATGTTTTAGACAAAAATATGTTCATGAGCTTTCAAAACCTTATGTATATGATTTAAGCATATTGATGCTATTACTAAAGAAAACAATGGAAATGCTTCTATTATGAAATGTTATGTAAACTATGAATTTCAGTATAATGTATAAGTATAAAATGTTTTCAGGTTATGTCCTCTAACTATCTGAACTTGGCCAGTAGGGGTTAAATTACTGGCTTTCTATGGAAAATGTTATCTGATTAGCCATTAAAAGTGGGACTGGCTCTGCTGTACCTGCCCTTGTTAGTAATGGCCAACTTGTGGAGGATGCCAGCCTACCCTCACGGTTGAAGATATGTATTATGATGTGATCTCGGGAATACTTAGCATTGTGGGGAATGCTAGATGCCTAGCACAGTGGTGCTAGAAGCCTCCCAAATAAGTACAGATTTATCAGATATGGACTAACCAATATGTTATTTATGAACAACTATATTATGTTATTAATCATGAGAGAATGATTTTGTTTAAATGCATTGTGAGAAGTTAATAGCTCTCATGGAAAGAAGAAGTTTCTGATAAAAAGAAAAGTTATTCTTTAAAGATAAAAGTTTCTGAAGTTCTGTTGTACTTTAAAGAATCTGATAAAAAGGTTTTAGTGTTTTGTAAAAATAAAACTTCTAATAAAAGTACAAGTTTATGTTAAAAAGTTATTAGATGTCTGTTCTTTGTGAAACGTTAAGTTCTATGACTATGAAAGTTATAATATTTTACGAAAAGAAGTTTATAAAGAAAAGTTTTGTTATTATTTAAGATGTTTCTAGTTTAAGACAAAGTTACCAATTATCTTATTTAAGTTAAAATGATTATTTGGTAATGAGAATATGTGTGTGTGTGTGTGTGTGTGTGTGTGTGTGTGTGTGTGTGATTTTAAATAATCAATATTATATTTGGTGACTTTGTGAGAAATGAAAGAAGTTCAATTTGAAAGGTTTTGGTAATATTATTCTGATAAGAAAAAGGAGAACAATTATTTTCCTATGAAGAGCATATAAGTTAGTATTATGAATAGTATAAAATATTATGCATGAAAAGATGTTCTCTTATTTAAACATATATAAAATGAAATGATTTGATTTACATGCATTCTTATTAAATTCTTATATATCTTACCCTTATTGAGCTGTGTAGCTCACCCTTTCCACTCTTTCAGTCAACAGGTTTTAGTTTGGAGCATAGGAAGCCTTATATGCTTTCCTATGAAGAGCATATAAGTTAGTATTATAAATAGTATAAAATACTATGCATGAAAAGATGTTCTCCTATTTAAACATATATAAAATGAAATGATTTGATTTACATGCATTCTTATTAAATTCTTATATATCTTACCCTTATTGAGCTGTGTAGCTCACCCTTTCCACTCTTTCAATCAACAAGTTTTAGTTTGGAGCATAGGAAGCCTTAGTCGAGTTTTGGAAGGAGCTAGTTTTAGTTTTAAATGTATAGATCCCAAATTTGTATCTGATGTTTAGTTCCATGGTATGGTGTATTTTTGGATCTAATGAAAGTTGTGTACCTTAAAGTATTAAGAGATGTATTATGTGAAAGTGTGGAAATTGAATGATAGGTGGATTATGCTATTCTTTAGGTATAGTGTAAATGCTCTGAATATCAAGTGAAAAGTTATCCCAAGAAGTAAAGAAACAAAAATGATAGAAAAGAGGGAAGATTTTGTAAAAGCTTTTGTAAAAAGTTTAGTTGGTTCTTGTTAATACCAAGTTTAGGCTTAATATTAACATGTCAGTCATGATTACAAATCTGGGTATTGGGTTTGGCCCGGACGTGATAGATGCAGTTAACAAGAATATGGTACATAGTTCTAACCTAGATGACATGTGAATACATGATGATAAGAATAAGAGTGTATGAGCTACAAGAGAGAGAGAGAGAGAGAGAGAGAGAGAGAGAGAGAGAGAAACTAACCACAAAGAGTTTCTAAGGCCCTACTAGCTAGCATGGTGCCCCCCGACTAAGAGTATCCAAGGAGGAGTAGAAGTAATCCAAGCATACCGAGCCCAATTGGCGGCTCGAGACCTCTCAAAGTCTTAGAAAAGGGTCAACCACCTCAAGGACACTATCTACCCACCATTGGCAAACAAGTACGCCCCTAACAAGTACAGCAAAAAGACCCTGGCCATCCGAAGACACTCCTCAGGCGTCCCTTATGGACGATGCATAAAATCTGCCTCAAGATCAGTATAACTGATTGTCTCAATGGCATACATCCTCCCTAGCATTTCTATGACCAACCAAAGGTCTGACTCATCTTTTAAACTAATTGGGACCCCATCAAACTGCAAGCCAGTCATGCAATGGAATCATGAGAAATGATGGCCATCTCTAGGCCAACAATGTGGCAGCTGTGGGTAGTATCCCACCACCTTTCAGCCAATGTCTGCACCAAGACAACATTGGCAAACCTCTTAAGCATCAGACAGACAATAGGCTCGAAATCTGCAACATTAATATGACCCTGAGTCTCCTCGGTCAGGATGGAGTACCACACCAAGACCCAGTTAGTGCTACCCCTACTAGAATATAAGGTTAATACCTGCAAGAAGAGAATGGGATTAGATTCATAAGTAGGTGAAGGAAATGGCGGGAAAATGATATTGAGTGCATAATAGGATGAAATGTCACATGAAATGTACATTAGAGTTCAAAAATGGTGAATGATGATGTTAAAATTGCAACCAAATGAAAAACGAGAGAAAAATGAACTAAAATGTCCAAATTAGGGTTTTTACGTGGCGCCATGTGTATGTAGGAAAGACCCTACATATGCAGAATTCTGCACACGTACATAGAGAGGATCATGCACACACATTAACTAAAGAACAGATACACGCATGCAAGAACAAGTCTACATATGCATAAACACAGGCTGCGTATGCAAGAACAAGTCCTTTCACGCAGGCCCGAATCTACACACTCAGGAACGAACATAGAAGGTTGTTCTTTGACATCTCCAAACTTTTTTCAACCTAAACATGTTCCTACCCCTCCTAGAGTGTCAGGTTTTCATCTAAATCCATCCCAAATCAAAACCCAAGCATTTATAGATCTAAAAGCAAATTGAAATAGAAAATCAAAGGAAAATTTGAAAGATAAGAAAAGTTAGAAAAACTTACTAATTTGGCCCTTGCACCCTCCAAAAGGTATTGTTGTGATTTGTAGGTCAAAAGAGGAGCCGCTGTTAGCCTTACTACTCCATTCCAGCAGATGAGATGGAAAGTATCAGTGGAGAGGACGTAGGAACTTATCCTAGACTTGGGTGCCATTGAAGGAGATGGGAAAGTTTGAGAGAGAAGTTGAGATTGAAGAAAGATGAAAGTTAGATTGTGAGGGAATGAGAGAGAGGGCAGAAACTTTTGTGGAGAAAAAGAAATAAGAGAATTTGATGAGTTAGAGAATGTGAAGAGATGAGGGAGTTGAAGAGAATGAAAAGAAAAAAAAACGGTTAGTAATCGTTGGAGAAAAATGAAGATGTGGGAACACACTTGATGGCTAAACTACGTGTAGTTTAGGCCTCCTCACTAAACTACGTGTAGTTTAGCAAATAAAATAAAATATTCAAAAATCCCCACAGAGTTCACAAAAGGTTGGAAGTGCAAAATAAAGTATAAAAATACATCCAAAAATGGCAAAAGCATCCTCAGTGACTAGAAAACATTTAATATCTACTATTGAAAAGTCATCACTCTAAAGGATTCCTCAAAAGATTAAGTCAATAATAGTTGGTTTAGTTGGAACTAATAACAACAAATAACGGTACATTTTAATCTCATTTTATATCACAAATTGAAATTTTTTTAATTAATAAATTTAGAACCAACTAGTTCACATGCCCAACACATGAATTGTTTTCTAATTACCACATTAATTGCTAAAGGTTTTGTAACTAAATTAGCACCTCCCCTTGTACAAAGTGCTTGGGGGTCTAGGGCAGCATGTTATAATTATCACTCAAAAAAAATTACCACCTTAATTAATAAAGGGAAATGCTAACAAGTGCCATTAGAGCATTGATTAATAATCCATTTAAAGAAAGTTTTTATGGGAAATGAAAAAAAAAAAATAATTAATATTTTAACAGCTTTTTTTATTTCCCATAAAAATGGTATCAAAACTTTCTTAAAATGGATTATTAACCAGTATCCTAAGATTACTCGTTAGCATTTCCCATTAATAAATTTAGAACCAACTGGTAATTAACTAATGAACTTAGAAGTTAGAACCCATTGGTTGTTTTCTAATTACAATGTAGCTTTTAAAAAGTTTGACTAAAAGACGTCATTGAGTGGTGGCGTAATCCCATGACTGGTCCATAAAGAGCACTAAATAGTGACAAACAATGCTACAAAATGTTCAATATGCCACTTTTTCTTAATTAAGTCCAACATGCCAATAATCAGTGCTAAAACATAAGACAAAATGCTACAAAATAATTTTGAGATAATCAAGAAAGCATCATTGAGTTGTCATCAAATTAGTGTGGGTGATACCATACCGTACCAGTCAGTGCATCAATACAGGTACATCCCTGTTTCATGCCGAAAAAATTACCAGTCATACCAACTACGTACAGGCTATTTAGGCTGGTAAATGAAAACAACGAAAACCCAAATGAGAAAAATGAAAAACAAGGCTACCCATTCGAAAACCCAGATGACAAAAATGAAAAACAAGGCTGAGTCCTGTGAAGCTAAGCTATGCTGCGTTGAGAGAGTGAAAACCATAGTCTTTGGTAATGAGACAGGAGGATCAAAATGTGTTTTGTAGGCTTTTATAAGGAGGTTGACCTAATAATGGACGGTACAGATTGGTGTTTTAAAGGTGCTTCTACACCATTTGATCTATTTTTTGTTAACTGTGTTTGGTTATGCAAATAGTTGGGGCCTATTTGTCCAGGACTCATAATCCTTGAGCCGCTGACTCATAATCCTTGATGAGGATGTGATGGTGACAATGATGTTGTGATCTGAAAATCTATAAATTATCATTGCTAATATATATATATATATATATATAATTTATAAGTACCCATTTATAAGTTTAAAGTTTAAACTATAATAAGTTTAAAGTAATTTATAATTATCTTTGCTAATATATATATATATATATATAATTTATAATTTATAATTTATATCTTAGCTAGATAATTTTTTTTAAAACTTTAAACTTATAAATTTTCTTTGCTAATATATATATAAATTATTATGGTCCTAATGAGTGTGTGTCTATTTATATATAAAATAGCAGTAAACCGAAACAGTACACTGGTATTGACCGGTACTTGAAATATATCGTACCGCTAGCCAAATCAGTACAGCGTCCAGTATGATATTAACTTCCTTGCATCGAATAAATTTTGACTGGAAAGTAAAATAATAAGAGTTATCAACATGTGCACTAAGAACCCCAATTATAAACTATAAAAATAAAAACTATTTTATATATGAGATGGGTTCAAGTTACACCTAGTGTAACTCTAAAAAGTTACATCTTTTCTAAACCATTGGATTTAAGTAGATCCAACAGTTAAAAAAATGCACTCATTAATGCTGATATTCTGATAAAAATCTCATTTATTATTCTTATTTATAACATTCCATACCTATCTCTAATTCCAAAAATAGGTATATTTTTCTCTCTACACTCTTTTTCTCATCCACTACACGTTTTTCTCTCCTTCATTGCTCTTCAATCTCCATTTTCATAAAGTTCCACCTCCATATTTAGGCATTGTGGGCTCCAATTAATCAAGATTTGGTGTTTGACATGTTTCAAGGCAACTTTTGTTGGCTTGTGTATGGTTATGCCACAATTATGTCTTCATGCCTTATTGTGCCAATGGCTTCTCACGCAATAAACAATCTGGTTGGAGGGCAATACACCTCATTCTCAAAATCATCAGAGAAGTTATAAGATGATAACAATCTGCCTCATCTTTAGCTGTAAGAAAAAGAAAAAAAAAAATCTGTTATTCAAAACTGGTTAATGGTGCATCCTTGCCTAGCTAGTTTGGTGTAAATATGTGATATGCATGAATTTGTCACCCACTTGTGCTGTAAATTCTTGTAGAACCATCGTAGTCTAGAAGGCGGGTGGTTATGTAACAATATATCATATTTTTATTCTTGAAGTTGGAACATCTTTTTTGGATTCAAACCCTTCAAATTAGAATAGAACTGCAATTTTAAAGATCATTAAATCTATGTGGTTGTGGAGGTGGAACCTTATGAAAATGGAGGTGGAAGAGCAATGGAGGAGAGAGAAACATGTAGTGGATGAGAAAGAGAGAGCAGAGAGAAAAATATACCTATTTTTGGGATTAGAGATAGGTATAGAATGTTATAAATAAGAATAATAAATGAGATTCTTATCAGAATATCAGCATTAATGAGTGTATTTTTTTAATCGTTAGATCTACTTAAATCTAATGATTTAAAAAGGGTGTAACTTGAACCCATCTCTTTATATATATATATATATATATATATACTCACCTTTTAAAAAAAAAAAAAAAAGGAAGATAATTTCACCCATTTTCAATTAGGATGGGAAGAGACAAAAGGTTGTTAGGTGCTTACAATATTGTCACATTAGAAAGATGTGTTTCTTTACAAGAAAAAAGACCACTGTAGTTTCGAATCACTTGATCAAGAGTTTGGTAGTGGAGTTCATGTTGCCTAGGGCTTTGAATCTGTAAAGTTGAATTTATTCAACTATGTTTTGGTTTTATTCCACGCCAAATTTTCTTGTAATTCAACATTTAGGAATTCTGTATTTAGGTGGGAATAATGTAAGAGTTGTGTGTGAGAAAATGTGAAGATTTGATCAAGAGTGTGCAACAAAAAAGTGACTCACGACTAACTCGCGAGTAGTGACTCACCAAAATGAAGCACACTTGTGAACACTTGTGAAGCATGCCAGAAGATGAAGAGTTGGGCCAACTAGATCACTACAGGACAAAAAGTACAGTTTGGCCTAATCTGGTAACTCGCGACTCATCTCAGTCGCAAGTGACTCGCTAGTGCACCTCATTTTGCTAAAAGGTAACTTTTCACATTACATCTAATACCCTACTATAAATAACCTTATACCCACGAAATGTATAAAGCTTCAAGAGCTTCTAGAGAGAATTTTGAAAGAGAAACCCTGAAGAAAAATAAAATTGATTCATCTACAATTTTATACATTTATGACGCAGGACAACCAAAAAAAATTAAAACAACGAAAAAATAAAGGGATATGACCTAGGAGTCAGCACCTAGGTCTTGCTTGGAGTCAGCACCAAGTAAGGAAACCAATAGGAGTCAGCACCTAGAGTGGACCTAAAGTAATCACCAGACCAAGGAAAGACCAAACAATTATTTTTCATTCATCAAAATATCAACTATCTCCTCAAGGAGTACAATAGGTTGCTTATAAAGAGTTGTTAAACCCAAGTTCTAATTGGCTAGGAAACCCTAATTACCCTATTACAAAAATAACCTTGCTTCCAAATTAAAATACTAATAGCCCAATAAACTAATAGAACCTAAAACATAAAAATACAATGGACTTGCGAACATAAATAATATTAAATAATAATTTTCTTGCATCTCTCACATCAATTTGATTTTCCAAATTTTTTTACTCTCACCTTCTCCATTATCATACCTATGAGAGGTTCATAAACCAAATCCTTACCTCACCAAATTCAGAGTAGTGAGAAGGTTCTTGGTGCTTGGGAAGTAGTTCAAGAGAGAACCAATTCATATTGGTTGATGCAATAGGCTAACTGCGGAATCCGGAAAGTTAGAGAAGACATAGTTCGACGTAACCTTGTTGGAGCAAGAAGCTTAGAGGGCTTAGGTGCATTCGCTAGATTAGGCTTGGAGGATCTATTGCTATTCATGTATCCCAACTGGTTTTCTAGTGGATCATTTACTACTTGGAGGGCGGCGGAGAGGTTTTTCGCCGAGTTATTCGGTTTTCTCTTTGATAACATGTTCTAGTGTTATCTTGTGTTTGCATCTTTTTTTTCCTTACTCTTAACTTTTAATTTCTACTGGCTGTGATTAATTAATGTCTTAGAGTAGTTTGCTAATTTGGGTATTGCTTATATTTTATATTTTGCACATATATTATTTGAATATAAACTTGTATTGGAAAATTTGTATTTGAGAGTCTAAATATTTACAAGTATTTTATACACTAAGTGAGTTCTCAGAATCCAATGAAGTTATAGAGCTAACACCTTATTTATTTTATATTTTTATGAATTAAAAAAGAAAACTCATACATAATAGTTGTACTTGTTATTATTTGAACATATAACCTCAGACTCGCAATGTAGTGGACCACGAGAACTTTCTACCTTGTCTTGATAATTTGTGTGGTTACAACTTAAACCAAGAGAGAGAGAGAAGAGTTAAGTTGTAATATCCTTTAATACTCTATCATCACTTAATTATTAGCGAAAGAGAAAATGAAGTCAAAGTGAAGTCGACAAAAGTCAAAAGGTAGAGAGAGAATATATTATTAGAAGTTCCTTTGCAACAAATATCGGTTAATTTTATCATTGGACTTCAAGTGATAACTGATAACTCTAATTAATAATAATAGTAGTAGTAAAAACTAAAAAGACCGTATACCTAAGTCAATGATAGGTTTGTTTTTGGAAGAAGACTAAGTTGATGATAGTTGGTTCGGAAGGAGGTAAGAACTGTACGTTTGATTTTTAATCTCATTTTATATCACTAATTTAAAATATTTAATTATAGTCAATAAAATGTTTTCAAAAAAAAATTATAGTTAATAAAATTTTTAATTAATAAATTTAGAACCAATTGGTAAACATGCCCATCACATGCATGGCATTCAGTAAGATTACCTTGTGTTGTTTTCTAACTACCACAAGTTGTCAAGTTGCAGGAACTTCCAAGTCTCATTCTTAAAAAGTTGACTCTTTTATGCAGAATTTACATCAGTCTTACGGAATCTAGTTCTACTAGTTACTAATTCATGCAATGCATGAGAAAGTTATTGTGTATGAAAATTTAAACATTCTTTGTTTCTTCCGCTTTGATTGGACATTAGAATTCTAGTCTCAAAAATTCCTATTAAACATTAAATTACTAAATGAAAAATATTAATCAAACTTAAAGTAAAATTAAAATTAGGATTCCAATCCTTAACATCCTCAATTATTCAATAAATATATGAAAGAAAAATTTAAAGACAGAGATTTAAACTTACTACATGTAGCTACTAAACAAAAACCAAATCACTCTTAATTGCGAATTCAAGATGAATCACAACAATAGAAAATATGTTAACCCATCCAAGAACAAAAACACAACCCATAAACTCAAATTAAATCCAAACGCAAATAGGGAAAAAAAAAAGGTCTCGTATTAATAAAACAGATTATAAATTGAGAATTTTTTTTTAAAAAAAAAAAAAGTCTCATATTAATACAAATAGAGTATAAAACTGGGAATTAAGATTTTGGTTGTTAAGAATTAACTATTTCACACCAAGACTCTTATGGCAAACCAAATTGTGCATAGACAATTTTATATAAATATAAAGTTTTAAGCTCCACAAAGTTCCACACAAAACCAAATTAAACATCACCAAAATAAATAAGAACATACTAAATACTTTATTTTATAAATGAACTTTAACTCAATAAAATTATATATTACCTTCTTTCATTATATTAAAATTATTTATGTTTGATTCTGAACTAACTTTTCTAAAGCAACCACTAAACATCTGTTTGATAATCTTAAGTTCTATATAATCTTTCCTACCAAACATGTATAGATAACATTAGTAGTACATTAATTACACTCTTTATTTTTTATTATTATAATAAACAAAAACAAAACTATTATATACTTTTATATAATGTGTGAAATGTACCATCACAATTTACAATACAATCAGCCAAAGCTTTTACTTTTAGAGCATCTCCAACAGAGAAGCTAAACCCAAAATTCTCTCTATAATAAAGAATAAAACCCAAAAAAAGCTCTCCAGTGGATTCTCTAAATCCCCCTTCTTCTTTTTTGGCTTATGAACAGTAGCTCATCAAATCTGATGGACTACTGTACATTAGCAACTAAATTTTTTTGATTAAAAAATCATACAAGCTACTATTATATCAATTCTTTCTCTCTCTTCTGGATTTCTTTTTTTCTCTCACACTCTCTCTCCATTGCTTCTCAGTGTTCTCACTCTTTCTTCCTCACTCTCTTTCTCTCTTCTTTATCTCAACGGCTACAAAACGCAAAATACAATCCAAACACAAAGATAATTTCTATCATAAACCAAATGAAATTTGAAGAAAAAAAATGAAAAGAGAGAGAGAGAGAGACTTGCTCATGAGCAAAAGAATTAATCCAAACACAAAACACAAAGCAAAATCCAATTCTTAAAATAAAGTTGAATCAGAACAAGCAAATATGGGGAAAAAAAAAAAAAAAGAACAAGTCGATCTGACCGAGCCTGGTGGTGGGGAGGACGATGAGCGGCAGTGGGGCAGTGGACATGGTAGTGCTCCATGGTGAACACTGATCTCCACCAGCTTTGTCCTTTCGATGACCTCAATCTCCACCAGTGGTAGGGCAGTGGTCTCTCTCTCTCTCTCTCTCTCTCTCTCTCTCTCTCTCTCTCTCTCTCTCTCTCTCATGTGAAGCAAAGAGATGCTAGAATGTTCTTGAGGTGAAAAATAAAATAAAAGAAACAGGGGCTGGACACTTGTGTGGAGGAGAAAAACAAGAAAAAGAAAAAAGAAAAAAAGAAATGAAACATGGATGAAAATGAAATGAAAGGAACAAAAATAATATAAAAAATAAAAAAATCCTAATTGAAAAATACTACCACAATATTTTCACAATAAATTTTAAGTAACAAATTGTTATTAGTTAATATTGACAAGTAAAAAAATAATTTCAGTGGTAGGTTCAAATTAGAACTAATAACAACTTTCCACATAAATTTTGTTGTGAAAGTATTGCATAAAATGTTGTGAACATAACACTTCTCATTGAAAAATATAGTTGTTAAAAAAGAATAAATGATGATTAAAAAAAGAATAAACAATGAATGAAGAAATAATTTTTAAATGAAATAGAGAATAGGATAGAGAATCTGTTGGAAGTGTATTTGAAAAAGTGGATAGGTAAAAGCTAAATGTCACTGTTCATTCTCCAAACAGTATAAAAATTTGGAGAAACTGCTGGAGATACTCTTAGTCAGTGAAATTGGTAAATGTTAGCTGTGAACTGCTTTATAGCAGTTATAGTGGATAGAACAATAGAGCGAGAAAGAAAACAAAGATAGAGTGAGAGAGTTGTACTACCGGTTGGACTAGTTTAGGAGTGGAGTTAAGCAGACGATCGAAGGACTACATGGCAAGGCAAGGCAGCACTGCATTGGGCTTGACAAATTTTTTTCTTCTTTTTAGGGTCTATTTAGATACAACTTATTTTTACTGAAACTGAAAATTGAAAACTAAAAACTAAAAATACTGTAGCAAAATAATTTTTAAATATGTGAATAGTACCGTGAGTCTCATTTTTAACATTTTTTTTTAATAAAGTAGTTGTGGGTCCCATGAATAGTATGTGAACAATACATGAACAGTAAAACTTGTCTCCAAAAGCTGAAAAGCGTGAAAAAAAAAAAAAAGAAAAAGAAAAAAAATGCAAACGCCAGACGCAATAATAATTTCTATCAAAACCCACACTTATTGTTACTTTTTTAAGAGGGTTTACTTTTATTGGGTTAGTTCAAAATTCTAACCTTGAAAAGCGCCGCGGGGGGGGGGGGGGGGGGTGGGGGGAGGAATGAAGAAATTTTTCTTAATTTTTAAGCCTATTGCAATTATACTGATAAATAATGGAAATTTCAAAAAGCTGTATTGGGCTTGACAGATTTTTGTCTTCTTCTTTTTAGTGTTTTTTTTTTTTTTTTTTTTTTTAAAAGGGCTTACTTTTACTGGGTTAGTTCAAAATTCTAAGCTTTGGGGGGGGGGGGGGGATAAAGAAAATTTTCTTAATTTTTAAGTTTATTGCCGATTATACTGATAAATAATGGAAATTTCAAAAAGCCCCGCCTCTTGGGGGGAATAAAGAAAATTTTCTTAATTTTCTTAATCCTATGTGACAAGCTCACCAAAAAAAAAAAAAAAAGTTAGAGATTTCATGTATGTTTGGCTAACTTATTTTTGCTACTATTCATGAATCTCACTGCACTTTTTGGTACTATTCATGAGTTTTACTGTACTATTTCAACTAACATTTACTTTTATCTATAGTACTTTCAGCAAAAAGTTTTCAATTTCAGTAAAATAAACGGATCTCAAACAAACTCTTCAATTTTATAATATATATAGATTACATATTTTGCTGAGGATTTTTTTTTTTTTTTAAACAAAGAAAAATGGTAGCTTTATTTATAGAGAAGGGCTCGCATCACAATGTGTCCAGTTCCACCTATAGAAAAACAAACACAAAACATTAAAGATTGGGAAGAAGGAGCCCACCAGGTTCTGAAAGCCAATGATTGGGTCGCCTATACCTACGGAGGTCCATCTATAAAAGATCATGAAATTCACCCTCATCCTGACCAAGGTCGAATGCTTAGGGCTTCTCAATTGGGCCCAATCCGAATGCTAGATGGAACAAAAGACCAAGCGAGAGTCTGAGCTTTCTCGCAATTTGACATGAGGACCTCGAGGCACAAATCACACCCAACAAGACATTTTGTGTTCTAGTCAATAAACTCATGTTTTGCTCTCATCCTCCTTGAGCTTGAGGGAAGTTGTTAGTTGTACATATCTATTGAGCTCTAGTCCCACTTTAGGTTAGCTATCTATCACTCATATTACATATACTACAAATAGGGCTGTTCACCAAACTGTACAAACCTCAAAAATTGCCTGCAAAATGGTATAATTGCACTGCACTGTAAGTACCAGTGCACCGCACCACAATTAACAGTGCACCACACCACATGAGACATTGCAGCTTGTGGTTTTATAATAAGAAAATTGCACAAACCACACCACACCGCGCACCCTCTCTATATATTAATATATTTATTTTTTTAATATTAAATATATTATTAATAATTTAATAACCTTAATTTTCATATATATATAGATATATAATTTAATAGAAATGAATTTCTTAAATAGTTTTCTAGTTCTTTCACTACAACAAAATGTATTTTTAGCGACGAAAATTAGTGAGGAAATATTTTTCGTCGCTAAAAATACAGCTTTAGTGACGAAATATGAATTTCGTCACTAAAAGTGAAAAAAAATTATAACATTTAGCGACGAAAAATAAATTTCGTCGCTATTGTGATCTAAAAAATAGGCGCCAGTGGAGGGAAATTTTGGCGCATGTTTAATTAAGCTATAGTGACGAAATATTTCATCACTAAAAGTTGAAATTTTTAGTGACAAAATATTTCGTCACTGTAGGTATTGCTGTGATAGTATTAGTGACGAAAATCATTTCGCCGCTATAAGGAAGAATTAGTGACGAAAACTATTCGTCACTAAAAATAACAATGGTTTTGCACTTAAATGTTTTTAGTGACGAAATCATAATTCGTCACTAAAGGCATGCTACAGTGACGAAAGTTGAATTTCGTCACTAAAAATCTGAACAAAATATGGTCTCTTTAGTGACGAAAATAAAATTCGTCACTAAAAGTGTAAAAATTCTGGGTCCTCTTGTGACGAAACAAAAATTCGTCACTAAAAGTGGGCAATAGCGACGAAAAAATTTCGTTGCTAAAGACCACTTTTAGTGACGAAACTAATATTTCGTCGCTATTTCCCACTTCTAGTGACGAATTTCAATTTCGTCACTAAAAGTGGTCTTTAGTGACGAAATGTTTTCGTCGCTAAAAATCACTATAAATACTCCAACCCAAAAATTAGCCTCACCCACTCAGCAGAACAAAAAACTCTCAGAAACCCAAACAAAAAAAAAAAAAAAAAAAAAAAAAAAAGAGAAACACTCACCCACTCCCGATGAGCTCAACCGACGCCGATTCAGCTTCCACCATCGCCGTTGAGCTCGATGGCGACGCTTCAGCTTGCCGATGAGCTCATCAGCGAGCTGAAGCGTCGCCGTTGAGCTCAACGGCCACGCTTCAGTTCGCCGTTGAGCTCATCGGGGACGCCTCAGCTCGCCGATGAGCTCAACGGCGACGCCACAGCTCGCCATTGAGCTTAATGGCGAACTAAAGCGCCGCCGTTGAGCTCAACAGCCACGCTTCGGTTCACCATTAAGCTTAACTGCGAGCTGAGGCGTCGCCATTGAGCTCAACGGCGAATTGAAGCGTCGCCGTTGAGCTCAACGGCCACGCTTCAGTTCGCCGTTGAGCTCATCGGCGACACCTCAGCTCGCCGATGAGCTCAATGGCGACGCCTCAGCTCGCCATTGAGCTTAATGGCGAACCGAAGCGTGGCCATTGAGCTCAATGGCAACGCTTCAGCTCGCCGTTGACGAAGCTTCAGCTCACCGTTGACGACGCTTCAGGTCTCCGATTCAGCTCACCAACGCTTCAGTTCGTGACGCTTCGGCAACGCTTGAGTTTCCAGCAACGCTTAAAGTAATTTTTTCTTTTTCATTTTTGTTTCTGTTTTGTTTGATAATATTACCATAATGATGACACCTTTTTTTTGTTAAATTATATTGTGTTTGGTTGCTGAGAAAGTATGAGAAAAGAAAAAGTGGTAATTCATTTTTTATTACTATAATGTATTGTTATCATCTAAACCTGAGAGAGGTGGAAGCAACCACCTCCACCAGTGGAGAGCTATTGAAAGCTTTGGTTTTAATGGGTTTTGGGTGATATTTAATTTTGTGAACCAGAGAGTGTGATTTGTGAAGCATTCAATGGATTTGTTGGGAAACAAGTAGAGGGTTTGGAAGTTCTAGAAATGTGAACTGGGCATTGCATCTATCTATTTACTTGTTGATTTTTAGTTGGAAGTCCAATAAGAAATTTATCCCTTAAAAATTAGATTGGCAATGCAAAAATTATTATGCAATGACTATCTTATTAATGCTATAGCTTTGAGAGCTTAGTTCCTACATTTCTTAACTATATGAACATTGTGCTGGGGGATACCATGTAGGGTCTAAAAACATGGATGGAGATGGTTAATATTTGTACCCAACATTACTTATTAATCTTTGGCAGTCTTAGAGAAACAACCTAGTCATCATCTGTTGGGGATTTGGCTTCTAAGAAGCATGGACACTTTTTTTCTTGAGTCTTTTTTTTTTCTTTTGTATGTGGGCTAAAGCTAACTAAAAGTTATCTTTATTTTATCTCCAGCTCTCTCTCTTTTGTGGCCGAAGAAATTGTGAGGAACAAAGTGAAGAACACAAGTTAACTTTGAATTTTTTTAGAAAGTTGTAAACTTAGCTTGAGAAAAGTAAGTAAATTATAGTTAAAAACTTATAAAATTCTATACTTGTGATGTTGGTTTGTGGTAGGTTGTTGTGTTGGAGCAAGCGGGTGGCTTGCATGGTGTTATAAGGTAGCTTAAATACATATTGGGAGTGTTTTTTATTTCTTGCAAATGTGAATGAGTATTTTTGATTAGATGTAATGAATATTATTTGATTTGATTTAAATACTTGTAAAACTCTATACTTGTGATGTTAGAAATTGATTTTGTGGTGGGTTGTTGTGTTGGAGCAAGCGGGTGGCTTGCATGGTGTTATAAGGTGGCTTAAATACATATTGGGAGTGTTTTTTATTTCTTGCAAATGTGAATAAGTATTTTTGATTAGATGTAATGAATATTATTTTATTTGATTTAAATATTTGTAAAACTTTATACTTGTGATGTTGGAAATTGGTTTTGTGGTGGGTTGTTGTGTTGGAGCGAGCGGGTGGCTTGCATGGTGTTATAAGGTGGCTTAAACTAATATTGGGAGTGTTTAAGTATTAATATAGACTTGTGCATTCATTAATGAGATAAAACTTTATCTAAGTAGCTTATAGACTTAGATGTTAAAATACATTATGCATGAGTTGTCCTTATTTTACTAAAGTAGCATTCATCTTGTAATTGTAGTCAAACATGAATAAAAGTAAGATGACAATAGGTAAGACACCCGATAATAGATCCAAAAAAATAAGGACAGTGTGCATTTAGGAATATGAGAGATTTAATATACAAAATAAACATGAAAACAAACAAGATGACTAGAAAACCACATGATTAGTCAGCTCGATCATCAAACAACTGAAACAAGGCGTGTAAACAATTAAAGAAATAAAAAAGTGATTATGTAGAAATTGTACACCCACATGCTTATGTCCATGGGAGTCTTTATTATTTTGCACTTGGTTTTTTGTGGTGTCTTCTACTGAGGTTTTGAAATTCTGGGTTTTTGATCTTTTTGAAGACAAGAGGGAAGTTGAACAATAGCTAGAGAAGCAAGTTGCAAAAATGCAGAAGGGGGATGAGGGTGTAGAGCAGGTTGTTGTGAAGTAGAAGGTTGAAGTAAAGACACAAAAGAAGAAGAAAGTGGAAACCAGATGATTCTTCATCTAAGTCTGAGGAAGAGGTCAACTATGTAAATTTTATGTTTCAGTTATTGTTAATTGTTTATTTCCATGAACGGTTTGAAGTGATTACAGTATGATATGACATTATTAACAAATTTTGTGCTTATTTCATGCAATGTTTGGATTTATGTTCTGTTTGTCTTATGTTGATTTGTGTCTACTTTTGTAAACATGTATTAATTATTGAACATCATTTATTTATTTATTTATTTTTGGGCTGGGTTTTATTGATGGCACCCTTGGTTACTAAATTTGCAATTTGTACTTATCAGGTAAAAAAAAACAACAAGAAGAAGCCTCCTATGGAGAAGTCCAGTGATGGTTCTTCAGATGTTGAGTCCAGTTATGATTCTGATGATGTGACTAGTTCCTTTGACGATTTTAACGAAGTATTGTTTTTATATTTGTACAGATTTCTTATTGGTGGCTTTTAAGTAACACTTCATTTTTTATGTATCATTTGAAACTAATTGTTAGAAATTTTTTTATAACATAGTTAATGTTTTTACTTTACGATTTTAATATAATAGTGTTTTTATATTTGTGCAGATTTCTTATTGGTGGCTTTAGAGGATTACTTTTGGCATTATTTGAAAACATATGTGGACATCTTTTGGCTTTAGGGGGTTCTAATTATATCATGCTACATTTCTTGTATTGTAATAAAACATTTTAAGTTATTGTATGTGTTGCAAACAATTATTGTATGGAAGGAGTTTGAATTTGATACTTGTTTTAATTTTAACTTGTGGAATGTATGGATCGATTTTTTATAAATGTGTTGTTGAAACAAATGTGTTAATCAAATGTGAAGTTTGAATAATGTAATGATAGATTACAGGTTAATATCAACGTCATGAAAATAATAAAAACAGAAAATATGTTTTAGTGACGAATTTTTTTGTCACAAATATGGCAACAAAAAATTGTTTTAGTGACGAAATATTTCGTCACTAAATGCAGTGGAATTTTGTAAGAAATGGTTTTAGTGACGAACATTTTCGTCACTATATGTGCATGGATTTTCTTAAAAATAGTTTTAGTGACGAATATTTTCGTCACTATATGTACCTGAAAATAGTTTTAGTGACGAAATTTTTCGTCACTAAATATGATTTAATAAACTGAAATGGTTTTAGTGACGAAATATTTTCGTCACTAAATACTGTTTTTAGCGAGGAAAACATTTAGTGACGAAACGTTTTTGTCACTAAAAGTTTTTTTTTAATTACCAAATTGGACTTTTAGTGTCGAAATTTTTTGTCGCTAAAAGTCGCCAGGACTTTTAGCGACGGGGCTACAGCGACGAAATGAATTTCGTCACTAAAAGTCCAATTTCGTCACTAAAGGTTCCTAGTGACAAAAAACTGGACTTTTAGTGACGAAAATTTTCGTCACTAAAAATACATTTTCTTGTAGTGTTTGTTTATCACTTCAAATACTTATTTTGTGAGCCGGTGGGCATTCCAAATGAATTGCATAGATTGTGTGGCATTGATGATGGTCCTCTCTTAAAAGAAATGGCACAATCTATGAAGCATAAATATGAGAAGTATTGGAGAGTTGAAATTTTGAAAAATATATTGGCTTCAAACCATTCAAATCGCACATTATACACCGCACCGCATATGTGATTGCAAAAATGAGATGAGATGCAGTTATGGTTTTGACTAAACCACACCACAAAGTATGGTACTAAAAATAGTTCAAAACCGCACCGCACTACACCACGCACACCTTTATCTGCAAAAAAAAAAAAAAAACAAAACTAAAAAAAAAAAAACAAAAAAACAAAAACAAAAGAAACTTATAGATAAGCCTTCGTATATAAAGGCTATTCCCTGTATAGTTTTGACCATGAATAAAATGGAGTTGCTTTCACAATTCTAATAGTGACATCATAAAAAAGAAAGACCATTTATGCATCCAATTTATATTTGAGGCAATAATTAAAAAAAAATTATATTTGGTGTTTATGATTTTATCTTTCGAATAAATCAATCGATAATAAAAGGGTGAAGCTATTTCCATAATCTTACTGATTTTCTCTGGACTTTTTCTTTGGAATTATATAAAACTATATTTAATACTAGCTATATAAGTGAAGAAAATATTGAAAAAGAAAATATTTTATGAAAATGAAAACAAAATGATCAAAAACATACTTCAACAATAAATTTCTTAATTAGAGAACATAAGAATATTCAACCCTCTAATTTTTTTTTTAAAGCTATGTTCACAATATTTTCATAATAAATTCTAAGTGGTAAGTTGTTATTGATTGTTATGGATGGGTGAAGAAGTAATTTAAGTTGTAAATTTAAATCAAAACTGAAAATAACTTACCACCTATAATTTGTTGTGAAAATATTGTAAAAATATTATAGTCATAGCATTTCTCTAAAAACTATAAAATATAAGAAATTAAGAATAGGTCAAGATCCAAAATTAGATGATATTATGTTAATTAAGGTTGAGAAAGAGTTCATAAAATTTATATTAAAAAAAAAATTAAGGTTAAGAAAGGGTGTACTCTAAGATGCAATAATCTTCTTTTTTTTTTTTTTTTTTGGAGAAAAAGATGCAATAATCTAAAAGCACAAACATTGAAAGAAAAAAAGAAATTCTAAGTAATTAGAATTAATTTAAAAAGAAAACTTAACGTGATTCATGTATAATAAAAAAAATTCTTTTATTTTATGAGTAAAAGTTGGAAACTTATTCATTTAGAGAAGTACAATATTCACAACAAATCTTAAGTAATAAGTTGTTACTACCGCATACTCTTAGTGCGATAGTCACTCCGCAAGTAAAAGTGCTTGTAGGTTGTGGGGGGCAAGAGCTAGGGTTCAAGTCTTTAGGAGGGAGTTTCACACACATATACACTTAAATTATGTTAGAGTAGAATTCTATCTTGTATCCAAAAAAAAAAAAGTAGTAAGTTGTTATTAATTCTAATTTGAACCCATCATTTAAATTACTTTTTTGGCCATCAATAGCAACCAATGAAAACCTGCTTTTTAAGATTTGTTATAAAAATATGATAAACATAGTATTTCTCTATTTTTGAAGGTTAACATATTAAAACTTAAAGTAATGTTATAACCATAAACTATTTTACAAAAAATTTATAACCTGTTGATGTGGCCAATTCTTATTGGTTCTCATTTGAACCCACTACTAACATCATTTTTTTCACTTACTAATAACAACTTACCACATCAGTGATTTGTAAAAATTATTGTAAAATAGTTTGTATTTTTAATATTTTCCTAAAACTTTTGACATCCATAATTTTCTATTAATATGAGAGAGAGAGAGAGAGAGAGAGAGAGAGATGAGTGGACAAAAGAAAGAGAGAAAGATGATCAAAGGATTATATTATTAGAGTTTATTATGTAGTGAGTTCTAGTTAACTCAACTAGTAAAGTTTCTGATGGTTATATAAGAGATCTGGAGTTCAATCCCCGCCTATACCAAAAACTGATTGGTATCTTATTCTGATGATAAAGACTAAAGAGTTATCATCAGGAATAGACGTCATAGGTTAAAACTCTCTCTCAAAAAAACGTTTCTTATGTAATAAATAATTTTTTTACTAATAAAAAGACCAAATATCTAAGTTAATGGTAGTTGGTTTCATAGGAAGTAGGAACTTAGGAAATTTTAATCTCATTTTGTATATCTAATTTATGTTTAATCAATAAATTTAATTAATTCATTAATTAATATAACAATTTAGAACAAGCACGTGACAAAAAAGGGTATCCAGATCTCAAATTTTAGGTCCAGAACCTCAAAAATATTATAAAGATACGACATCCACGGACTAAGATTTTAGAATTGTTTTCTTTACCAAAAAAAAAAAAAAAAGAATTGTTTTCTAATTACCACATGTTGGAGCTTCCAAGTCCCCATTCTCTTCTAAAAAAGTTGACTAGAAGACGTCATTGAAGGATGGCGTAATCACGTAACTGCCCTTAACAAGGGATTTTGCATCATCCTACGGAATCTACATCCATTTAATAAATAAATAAAACAGTCGGCAAAGAAGATCCTAAATCCACCTTCAATTTGTTTCTTTTTGCTTTGCGATATAGGTTGGGCTGGCTCAGCCCAAAGAAGATCAAGTCCGCACTATGATGGGCTTTAAAGAAAGAATTTGTGGACTGGCTGGGCTAAAGCATTAATTACACAGCAGTCCATTTAGCTCACAGATTGAGTATGGAACATGCACCAACTACGACCCATTACTGAGCCCAACCCTAACCTCTTATACAATTTCGCTGTGTCACAAAGCTCATGAAAAATGGTTTTAGTTTTTATATGACCAAAATAAATGAATTTTGGCTTTAATGTTCTTACTTCATAGCCACAAACCTTGTATCTCAACTTTCCTTTATTGGAAGAAACAAGATTCTAATCCGCTCTTTATTATACTATCAAATCATTAGAAGAAGAAAAAAAAAAAAGGTTAGAGTAAACTCTATATTTGGTCTCTATACTATACATCATATTTCAATTTGGTGCTTAACTTTTCAATTGTGTCAATTTAATCTCTAACCTTTCAATACTGTGTCAATTTAGTCTATACCATTATCTTTTGGATGAAAATTGATGACATATCTAATGGCGAAAATAAAAAAATTAGCTATGACAATAAACTAATATTTTATTTTGGCCGTTTGTTATATCAACAATTTTCGTCCAAAATATAACAGTAGAGACTAAATTGGTAGGACACTAAAATGTTATTATTCCATCATCGGTACTATCATTACATATGAAGAAACTAATAGACTTATTTATGAAAAATCATATAAAAATCACATGATAGATAAATTCAAAGTAGGATACAAGATTAGGAATGTTTTCACTTTCATGGAGAATAAATTGGGAAATCACATACGTTTACAGCAAACTCTATCACAATATTTGAATTTTTTTTATTTTATGGGAACACAATATTTGATTTATATCAAACATTCACAGCCTCAAAGTACATGATGATAGACTAACAATTCTCGCATTGTCTTACTAAAACCTATTTGGTTGCTTCCATAAAAATAAAACATAAACCTTTTTGGTTGCGATTATATCATTAAATCAGGCTTTCGTTTTAACAATAAAACAACGCAATTCCACAAAGTTATGTAATGATTAAGCCAAAATTTTCACTTATGTAAACTCATCCATTTTCAGTACCAAACCACTTTAATTTGGATACAAATTTTCTTGTAAATTATAGTTGGTCAAAGCTTAGAACATTTTTCTCATAACTTACCAAAAATTTACACAAATATTCTTGGTACAGCTAAATAAATTTATTCATTTATGGGCATAATGAGATAATGAAAAGGGGAAAAAATACACTACCCCACTTAAGGTGGAATAACAATGATCTTCAAAGTTTTGTGGAAAATTGTCCCACCCTGAAACTTTGTGATAGATGTTAAAGATATTATCAAATCACCAGGTTGTCTTTGAGTAACTTTATTTTTCCTGACTAACATGCTATTGGTAAAGCAATATTCTCTTAGCTTATAAAAATAAAATAAAATAAAAAACTTTATTTTACCTTTATGTTACTTGATATTGATATATCAAAAATAAAATAAAATAAATAGAAACATTATTGCAAAAATATAGGATAATTCAAGCGCAAATTAGAGATCTTGTTGTGCTTTTTGTGCTTATCATAAAACTTAAGAAGATTGTTTCTAAATATATATATATGGTTTGAAAGTTTTGTAAAAATAACAATCTTTTTGTACTCAATTTTTTGATAATTCAATTGTTACACTCAAGTCTCTCTCTGTCTAACCTCCATTGAAATAATATGGTCTTGAGGATGTATATACTACCAAGATATTCTATAAGTTAAAGTAGTCGCACAACCTTCAGTTTTCTTTTTTTTTGTTTGTTCACAATTCTTTGTTTCTCTTTCTCTTTGCAATGTCTGTTGGGCTGGTGCAGCCCAAAGAAGATCAAATCAACACAATGGTTGGCTTAGAAGAAGGAGTTTGTGGACTAGCTGGGCTAGAGTTTTAATTCTATACCAGCCCATTTAGTTCTTGTGTATGGACAATGGAATATGGACTATGCACCTACTACGACCCATTACTGAGCGGTTGAGTCCAACTCAAAACGGTTTTAGGTATGACCAAAAGAAATTTAAAACTGGTTTTAATGTCCATACTATCTTCATCAAAGCCCAGCAATAAGATGTAGAAAATTTTCAGAACTCAATTTTCCATCAAACCAAACATATCCTATTTTGAGTGGTCTGCTGATTACCTTTTTTTTTTTTTTTTAACTAAAAGGTTTAGTAATAATATATATATATATGAAGAAATTGATAGAGAGTCTAGAGACTTATTTATGAAATATTAGAATAACAGTCACATGATAGAAAATTCAACATAGTATACAAGATTAATAGTGTTGTCATGGAGACTGAGTTGGGCAATTACATACGTTTACAGCAAATTCTACACAATATTTGATTTGATAAAAATATACTACCGCAAAATACGTGATGATAAATTAAAACTTATAGCATCAACTTACTAAACCTGTTTCATTGTGATTATATTATCGTGTTAGACTTGTTTTAACATTCAAAAATGTAAATTTGCCACAAAGATATGTAGTTATGATTGAGCTAAAATTTTCACAATTCTACATGTTGCATACCTAACCGGATACAAATCTGCTTGTAATTTATAGTTGGCCAAAGATTAGAACATTTTAATCATAACTTGCCAAAATTTACAAAAATATTCTAGGCACTGCTAAACAGGAAAAGAAGGGGGGAAATAACAATGATTTTCAAAGTTGCGGAAAACAGCCCCACCCTGGGCTCTGTGATAAATATTAACGTTATTATGAAATCACCATGTTGCCTTTGAGTATATCTATTTTTTCTGACTAACATGCTATCATGCTATCGGTAATAACACCTATAATATTCCCTTAGCTTATAAATATAAACTTTATTACCTTTGAGTTATTCAATTTATCAAATAAATAGATAAAAAGGTTAGTTCTTGATGATAAAGTTTGGTCATAAATTTGGTTTTAGCCAATGGTTACAACTCTAGTCAATATATATATATAGATATTTTTTTTTTTACTAGATGAGTATTTTGTCAAATTCACCTTTGGATTATATTTTCTTCTATGTTTGTACAATTTCCAAATGATCAATGATCAATAACTATGTCATCAAATAAATGCTTAAATTTTAAGTTTTTGTAATCTAAAATTATGTATAAAAAATATATCTATGGATCGAATAGTAAATAACATACAAATACGATTAGCACAAAATTTGATGTGAGTGTTAATAATATAAAGAATATAAAATCAAACAATTAGATTTTTAAAATATATAATTTTTTTTATTTTTTTTTTAGTGAGAGTTGTAGTCAATGATTATAACCAAGTTTGTAACTAAACTTTATCAAATTCTTGAAGCAAGATAATTCAAGAACAAAATAAAGATCTTCTTGTATTTATCGTACTTCAGAAGGTTTTTTTTTTTTGGTACCAACTCCTTCTACCTATACCATAGTTTGAAGCACCAACAAGAGAAATTTGTGCCATTCTGATCATAAAACTTAAGAAGACTTATTTATGCAAAACTTTATAATCAAATAGAGGTGTTATCACAAAATAGTATAATTCAAAAGAATCTTATTGTATGCTTATTCTAAAATTCAAAGAGACTACTTCAAAGTTGGTGTAATCTTTTCAACAGAGAATTTAAAGTTTGGTAAATTTTATTTTACCACCATAAATTTTTGTCCCATTTTCAATGTCTCCCAAATTATTTATTCTATCGACACCCAAAATATATAAATTTATCTAGTTTTTCATAATTTAATTGTTACAGCAAGTAGCGAAGGGAGATTCAAGTCATGATTATTCTTATAAAGAGCAAACAATGTTATTGAGTTACAAGACTTTTGGCACTAATATAACCAATTACTATCTAAACCAGATGTTAAATAAGATGGTAATTATGGTTTTCATTGCAGTAAGTGAGGATAAATTTATCTATTATGACCGCAATGCTAATCACAGTTGTTGAAACCAATAGATCAGTTAAAAGTTTAGTGGAGAAAAAAAAAATGTAATTTCTCCCTAAATATTAACAATTCTACACACAAAAATAAAAATCATAATTTGTTGAAATATTGCAACTAGTACATTAATGGGACCAATATTGACATTAATTTTAGAGTATTACTATGGGCACAATAATTTTCCTAAAACATTTAGGTGATAAATTATTACTAGATCTCATCTAGGTCCACCACTAACATAATTTTTCTACATACCATTAATAGCTTGTTACCTAAATGTTGTGAAATTATTCTAAAAATATTATTTCATAGCTTTATTATTTACTTTTATTACACACCAATTATATAACTTATCCTCTCAATAATTATTGTGACACTATAACTATTGAAATATTAATAGGGAAAACTTCCATTAAGTTTTCTATGAAATGGAAGTTTTCTGATTATGAAATTCTTGTAACACTATATTTTAAGCTTTTTTTTTTCATCATTAACGTCACTTTTTTATATTCCATTAAAAATTTGCTACTAGACTCTTTATATATATATATATATACAAGATAGAAATTCTACTCTAATTTAATCTAAGTACATATGTGTGTAAGGTTTTCTTCTGAAAACTTGAACCCCGACCCTTACCTCCCACACTCCACAAGTACTTATACCTGTGAAGTGATCATCACGCCAAGTTTTAGCTTAATCTAAGTATATATGTGTGTGAAGTTCCCTTTTGGAAACTTGAATCTCAGTCCTTACTCTCCACATTATTCTAAAAATATTATTTCATAGCTTTATTATTATCTTTTATTACACACCAATTATATAACTTATCCTCTCAATAATTATTGTGACACTATAACTATTGAAATATTAATAGGGAAAACTTCCATTAAGTTTTCTATGAAATGGAAGTTTTCCGATTATGAAATTCTTGTAACACTATATTTAAAGCTTTTTTTTTTCATCATTAACGTCACTTTTTTATATTCCATTAAAAATTTGCTACTAGACTCTTTATGGTACAAAACTTTGGACAAACTTTGGGAATCCAGTCAACAGGCTCTTCTTTATGATAAAGGTAATATTAATGATTCTCAACTTACTTTTGTTAACAACATATTTCCTCCTAAATGGTTCACAAAAGTGAAAATTGTTGTTTCCAATGATTATTGTTTCACTGTTATTGCTATGATTGATTCTGGTGCTGATAAGAATTGTATTCAGGAAGGATTGATTCCTCCAAAATATTTTGAAAAATCAACTAAAAGAATGGTTTCTGCTAATGGTTCCCAAATGAAGATTAAATATGAATTGAATGATGTTCATATTTGTCATAATGATGTTTGTTTCAAAATTTCTTCTGTTCTTGTCAAAAATATGACTGACAAGGTGATTCTTGGATTGTCATTTATAAATGCTTTATATCCATTTCTTGTTGAACATGATGGAATTACTGCTGATCCTTTTGGATAGAAAGTAAAATTTGAATTTGCTTCAAAACTTGAAGTTGACATTAATAATGCTTTAGATTTGTCTTGTGATTTTCCTATTAATAATTCTGTTCATAAACCACAGATGGGTTTGAATTCTCACGATAATGTTAATAGGGCCAAATTATCAACTATTGCCAATCACTGTAATATTTTTAATGATTTTTTGCAGGAATCAGGCAATGATGCGTGGATAAATACTACTAATAAGTGGGATAATAGTAATATTTATATTTATACCACTAGTAAGTGGATTATTATGGCTCCCTCCTCCTCCAAGAGGAAAAACAAGGGAAAAGCTCCTGCATAGGACTATTCCCAAAGTAAAAGGCTCCCAACGGGACGACCTTTTAAAATGCATGAAGGCGCATCTTCTGGGGTAAAATCCAGCGGATCAACATCCCTTCAAGGATTTGTCCCGGCAACGGTGACATATTCCAGTGGTGATATAATAATTGTTTTGCAGGAAGTTTTATCAGAAAGATTACAATTCCACAATGGAATCTATTCCAGACTTCCCAAGCCTATTAAATTTATTCTTGATAACCTTCAAGCCTCCTTTATTGGAAACCACCGTAACCTGTTTAACAGAACCCTTCAAGCCCTCGAAATTCATCTTGTTAACCTTGCTGTCCAAAATGCGGCTTGTGTAAGATACCATACCGGCCATATTTTAGAAACTGACCCTATTTCAAAAACTGACCTTTTTACAGAAAATACTCCTGTTTCAGAAAATAAGACTCTTAGGAGTCGCCTTGAAGCCTATATTAGTCAACTCTTTGGCAAAGAGGATATCCATTCAAAGGATAGAATGACTTTAATGGGCACTGATTATGCTAGGTTGAGTCTTAAGACCCAATCTTAGCTAAGAAGTGTTGTTGCCAACTTGCCAACAGATATACAATCTCGTATTCTGGAAAGCAAGGCAATGTTTGGGTCTTTTGACCTATGGTTGAAATATTTCGAAAAACTTGTTGCTGCCACTATTCCTGATTCTGATGATGATAATGTCCTTATCCAGCTAGAATGGAAGAAACACTTTGGAAACAGTCTCAGAGTGTATGAGCAAATGCATCCATTTCCAGGACTTCTTGTTAACTATGGAAATGGATCAGAAGATGACAATGTTGACAGAGATCCTAGTTGGCTATCCCAGATGTTTGAGTTTGGTTTTATCAGGCTCATTAAGTTAACAAGTCGTAGTCAAATTAGTCAGTTCCCACAAATAATTCAAGAAGTTGTTAAAAAACTTGCTAGCCCTTTTGTTTCCATCAGATGTTGGAGCACTTTACCAGATTGGGTCCAAGATGATTGGATGGAAGTCCAACCCTCAAAACATCTCGTTCTCATTAATGGTTTCACTCATCAAGGGCAATGGTATGAGGGAAATTCTTTCCTTTCATTTGAAAATCCTATTGCTCTTGCAACATGCTGGAGAAATTATTTCAATAATCAAATTCTTGATGTGATCCAAGAATTATGTAGAAACTACCATTTCATAGGAAATACAAATAGAATTCATGTTTTTGGTATTAAACCTTATGTTTCTGCTGTCCGTTATCGAGAAAGAGCTGGTCATATTGATCCAAGAATGTTCCTTACAAAAAATCCTGTTGTCGAGCCACTTCTATATTGTGGATTTTGTAACCGGTATGCTACCTACCATGAGCATGAATATGTTGAAGATTCTTCACAAGATGATTGATTTCTCTATTTGTCTAGCCTGCACAATGGCTAAAAATGTTACACTATTCACGTGCTCTTGCTGAGAAATTACTTTATATTCCCATGCATCTGCAGCAATTCACTGTGTTTTCTCATGATATTCCTGTACAAGGCCATGCGTCTGACAAAATTGGTTATTGGTGTTATTTATTTATGACTCCTGCTTTGGTTAGTTAAAAAGACATTATGCATATATTCTCTCTTACTCCCACATGCAATGATTCATCTTGCTTTTTGTCACCTCCAAGTCAGAAGCATTTCTATCAAATGTTCCAAATTTGCTGAAGACTTCAAGTCAAAAAGTAAGAAAAATTACTGTTCACGGATTACTGTTCACTTTTTACTATTCACTTTTACTGTTCATGACACTGTTCACTCCGAATTTTGCCTATTTAAGGGGGGCTGTCCCATAAGTTAAAATTAGAAGTTTTTTGAGAACTTTTTGTTAGAATTCTTCCTAGAGAGAGCTTTCTTTCCTAGAAGCCTTCTTTGTGAGAGTTCTTTGCTACCTTGTTCACTATAACCTTGTTCACCTACTACCTTGTTCCTACAAACCTTGTAACTAGGACTAGTTCAAGCTTTGTAACTGTTGATCTATTCTGAGATCTTGTATTCACTACTACTACTGTAAGTGTTTAACTCTACTTTCAATAAAGAAGTATTTTCAGTTAACTTTATGTTACTTGTTGCTACCGCCACCTTGGACGGATTACCGCCATACCGGACGGTTCTAAATTGATTTCATTTACTTTGAATTATCTTGTTATACTGCTTGGCTGGTTTTACCGCCTTATTATTGCTTTCATATATTTTGCTTAACACTACTTTCAAGTTATATATTACTGTGCTTCCATCTCCATTTCTGTCTCTTCCCTTCAGCTGTGCGTCCCCTTCCCCCATTTATCAGGTTTTTAATATTACTGTGCTTCCATCTCCGTCTCTGTCTCTTCCCTTCAGTTGTGCGTCCCCTTCCCCCCTTTATGGTATCAGAGCCACTCTTTTCGGGCCGGTGGTAGTGTTGTTGTGTCTTTGCACCTTGTCTATGCTTGTCCGACCCTTTGGTGCTCTGTTGTTGTGTCCCCTTCTTACCGTCGTTGGCGCCACCCTAGGTGTAAAGTGAATTCCCAGAACCTGACTGTAAGGCCCGTTTGAGCCAGGAGAGGGCGTGTAGGGCATGTGTGTGGTATAGGGTTGCTTAGGGTATGTGTTACAAAATGCAACGGTTGTGAGAAAAATATGATAATTGAGTGTTAAAACTAGGATAGTATGGATAAGTTGTGGAGATCCAACTCCTCTATCAACTCCAGGACTGGTTGTCCTCCTGATATTGTAAATGAAGAAGATCACACTGTTGAAGATAAT
Organism: Quercus variabilis; assembly: GCA_030445155.1. NCBI lineage: Eukaryota > Viridiplantae > Streptophyta > Magnoliopsida > Fagales > Fagaceae > Quercus > Quercus variabilis. Next base: position 7,342,917 of record CP129449.1, read on the forward strand.
GAGCTTCCTGATTTTCGAAAATGGAACATTCCCAAAGTTGATACTAAAACTGTTTACAAAACTAGTTGGGCTGAAACCACTTTTTATCCCATTTACAAAGTGAGAACTGTTGAACAAACATTTTCAATTTCAAAAATTCATGAAAAATTTTGCTTGTTTTCCAAAAGAAATATTAACGATTTCATTGCTAAGAAACAAAGTTACTTGCATATTGGTATGGTTCAAGTTGCTATTAAACCACTCACCCGAAAGGGTATCAATGCTTCTGTTCTCATGTGTTTGCGTGATGCTAGATTTAAGGTGTTTAAAGATAGCATTCTTGGTATGATTACTGCTTCTCTGTATGATGGTCCTGTTTATTTTAACTGTTATCCTGATCTTACTCTTACTTTAGATGATCCTAATATTATTAAAGCCTTGACTCTGAATATTGCTTCTTCTGGTTATATCATGGATAAAGGTAGTAAACCTTTTGCTTTGATCTACCGTATTTATTACAGATTTTTGGGTACTCAGTTAAATCCTAGTTGTTTAAATCATAGAGAACCTTCTGGTAAAACAATGTTAATTCAATGTTCAACTCCTGATGCTAAAGTTCAAGTTCCAAAAATGATCCAATGGGAAGATGCTAAGCTTCCTAATGAATGGTTGTTGGAACAAGAATCCCCTATTCCTAAACCTATTTTTGATGAGCTAGATCTCACAAATATTCAACAATATCTTGATGGTACTGTTAAAATAAGTTTTCAAAATATTCAACCACCTTTGAGGATCAACGAAGGAAGACATTCCTTTGCTGGATCTGAAAGTATTTCGAAAAGAGATCAAGATCTCAATGATTTTTTGCAAAAGAATTTTGAAAAACCTGCTGATTTAAAATTAAAAGGTGTTTCAAGTGATAAATCCCAAATCAGCTCTGTTTACTATTCTACTAAATCTGAATCTTTCTCTTCATATGGCAAACCTGCCAATGAAGACAACGAAGATACTGGATCTATTTCTCCATCTGGTTCTAATTTTCCTCCTATTGATAATAGTGTTAACCGTTTGAGAGTATTGACTGTTTTAAATAAAAATTTTGAAATTGATATGGTTTCTTTGTTCAAAGAATTCATGCTTCCAAAAAATAGACCTAAAAGGAAATATTTCCAAAATAATTTTGCTCAGTCTGAAAAAGACCGTGTTAAAAGAAAATGGAAAGAAAAAATGCTTCAACTGAAAAAGCATATTTTGTTTTTTGATTTCCTTGAAAATTATTATGTTTCAAAAGATGAAGTTTCAAAAAATCATTTGAACGTGATAAAGAAATCAAATTTTGTTAAAGATGACAAAACCATTGTCAGGTCTAGTCATCCACCTCTTGACACTATTTGTTGACAAAACTGATGTTAAAGCTACTCCTTTCAAAATTGCGGATGATAAAACTCCTATTGTTAGTCTTATTGAACAAAACAATTTTACTAATGAGTCTTTGCATATTATTGGTCAACAACTTGACCGTATTGAAGAAAAAATTGTTGAAAAAACTGTTGAAAAGTCTGCTTCTGTTGAAAAATCTATTTTAGTGAAAACTGAGAAACCTTTGATTAATTTACCCACTTTTGAGAACAAATTCAACCTATTGAGAATTAATACTCCCAACAAAATATTTGGGAGTATTCTGTTTTATTAACAAGAGCAAGTTGAGAATTATCAATATTACCTTTATCAGAAAGAAGAGACTGTTGACAGGATTCATCTCCATCCTTGTGCTCATTTTGTTCATTATCAGACTTATTTTGATCAATATTTTTATCATTTTTATTTTTAAACACATGTTTTAATTCACTTATCTCTTGTTTAACAACATTAATTTCACAAAACTGATGTTAAAGCTACTCCTTTCAAAATTGCGGATGATAAAACTCCTATTGTTAGTCTTATTGAACAAAACAATTTTACTAATGAGTCTTTGCATATTATTGGTCAACAACTTGACCGTATTGAAGAAAAAATTTTTGAAAAAACTGTTGAAAAATCTGCTTCTGTTGAAAAACCTATTTCAGTGAAAACTGAGAAACCTTTGATTAATTTACCCACTTTTGAGAACAAATTCAACCTATTGAGAATTAATACTCCCAACAAAATATTTGGGAGTATTCTGTTTTATTAACAAGAGCAAGTTGAGAATTATCAATATTACCTTTATCAGAAAGAAGAGACTGTTGACAGGATTCATCTCCATCCTTGTGCTCATTTTGTTCATTATCAGACTTATTTTGATCAATATTTTGATCATTTTTATTTTTAAACACATGTTTTAATTCACTTATCTCTTGTTTAACAACATTAATTTCATGTTGGAAATCATTAACTGTTAAATCTTTCGGTTTCTTTTTATTAAATCTTTCCAAAGTTTTTTCATCACTTCTAGTGAGAACATTAATAGTTTTAGTAGCATTACGACATGAATTTCTACAACCAAGTTTAATATTAGAAGAATCAGAAGATTCATTAGCAGATTGATAGCAAGAATTAGTTGAAGAAGAAAAATCATCTTCCAAGGAATCAGATGAATTGTTTGATTCAAGGATTTTAAATAATTCTTCTTGATCATTATTTCCAATGTTTAACATGTTAAACTTGTTTTTCAACTTACTAGGTTTCTGTTTACAATCTTTACTAAAATGACCAGGTTTTCCACAGTTGAAACATTTACCTTTTCCAAATTTTTGGTTAACATATTTTTTCGAAACATTTTTCTTTTTAACATAAAAATCATTAGTTTTGTATTTTTTGTAACTTTTATCATGTTTTTTACCCTTTTGCCGAGAAGGAGCAATCGGGTGCAAACCATATTGTTCACAAAAATTACCCATTTCATATTTAGCTTCCCAAAAGAATTAATTGGTAAAAATGATTCTGTTGATTATGATAATTTAACCTACGGTGATATTTTAAGTACTATTAAAAAACTTGGTATTAATATGTGCAATGATGAAAAACTGTTAAAATATCAATTAAAGAATAAAAGAAAAGCTAAATATGAAATGGGTAATTTTTGTGAACAATATGGTTTACCCCCAATTGCTCCTTCTTGGCAAAAGGGTAAAAAACATGATAAAAGTCACAAAAAATACAAAACTAATGATTTTCATGCTAAAAAGAAAAATGTTTCGAAAAAATATGTTAACCAAAAATCTGGAAAAGGTAAATGTTTCAACTGTGGAAAACCTGGTCATTTTAGTAAAGATTGTAAACAAAAACCTGGTAAGTTGGAACCCTTCAAGCCATCGAAATTCATCTTGTTAACCTTGCTGTCTAAAATGCGGCTTGTGTAAGATACCATGCCGACCCTATTTCAGAAACTGACCCTATTTCAAAAACTGACCTTATTACAGAAAATACTCCTGTTTCAAAAAATAAGACTCTTAGGAGTCGCCTTGAAGCCTATATTAGTCAACTCTTTGGCAAAGAGGATATCCATTCAAAGGATAGAATGACTTTAATGGGCACTGATTATGCTAGGTTGAGTCTTAAGACCCAATCTCAGCTAAGAAGTGTTGTTGCCAACTTGCCAACAGATATACAATCTCGTATTCTGGAAAGCAAGGCAATGTTTGGGTCTTTTAACCTATGGTTGAAATATTTCGAAAAACTTATTGCTGCCACTATTCCTGATTCTGATGATGATAATGTCCTTATCCAGCTAGAATGGAAGAAACACTTTGGAAACAGTCTCAAAGTGTATGAGCAAATGCATCCATTTAATCATGCATTCATGATAAAATTCTCAACAGTCTCTTCTTACCGTTGTTGGCGCCAAACATGATAAATTTATACCTTTAATATAATTTGCTTCCATTAGATGTTAAGCTTCCTAATGAATGGTTGTTGGAACAACCATTCATGTTTTAGGAGTATTTCATGATTTACTGAATAATACGTTCTAGTAGTACTAAATTGTCAACTATTACCAATATTCCTAATATTCTTAATGATTCTTTGCAGGAATCTAACAATGATGCGAGGATAAATACCACTAATAAGTGGGATAATAATAATATTTATATTTATACCACTAGTAAGTGGATTATTATGGCTCCCTCTTCCTCCGAAAGGAAAAACAAGGGAAAAGCTCCTGTACAGGACTATTCTCAAAATGAAAGTCTCCCAGTGGGAAGACCTTTTAAAATGCATGAAGGCGCATCTTCTGAGATAAAACCCAGTGGATCAACATCCCTTCAGGAATTTGTCCCGACAACGATGACTTATTCCAGTGGTGATATGATGATTGCTTTACAGGAAGTCTTATCCAGATCCTTACAGTTTCATAATGGTGTCTATAGTGAATTACCAGATTCCATTAAATTTATTCTTGATAATCTCTATGCTGCCTTTACTAAAGACCACTATTCTCTGTTTGAAAAAACCCTTCATGCTCTCGAAATTCACCTTGTTAACCAAACTGCTCAAAATGAGGCTTATACGAACCTCTATGCCAACCTTATTTCAGAAACCAGCTCTATTTCAGAAAATGATCTTGTTCCTGAAAATGCGACTCTTAGAGTTCTCCTTGATAACTATATTAGTCAACTCTTTGGCAAAGAGGATATCCATTCAAAGGATAAAATGACTTTAATGGGCACTAATTTTGCTAGATTGAATCTTAAGACCCAATCTCAGCTAAGAAGTGTTGTTGCCAACTTGCCTATAGACATACAATCTTGTATTCTAGAAAGCAAGGCTATGTTTGTACCTTTATATTATTATTATCCCACTTATTAGTGGTATTTATCCTTGCATCATTGTCAGATTCCTGCAAAGAATCGTTAAGAATATTAGAAATATTGGTAATAGTTGACAATTTAGTACTACTAGCATTACCTTGAAAATACGAACTCATCTGTGGTTCATGAACAGGATTATTAATAAGAAAATCACAAGACAAATCTAAAGCATTATTAATGTCAATTTCAAGTTTTGAAGCATATTCAAATTTTACTTTCTGACCAAAAGGATCAATAGTAATTCCATCATGTTCAACAAGAAAGGGATAAAAAGCATTTATAAATGGTAATCCATGAATCACCTTGTCAGTCATATTTTTGACAAGAACAGAAGGAATTTTGAAACAAACATCATTATGGCAAATATGAACATTATTCAATTCATATTTAATCTTCATTTGGGAACCATTAGCAGAAACCATTCTTTCAGTTGATTTTTCAAAATATTTTGGAGGAATCAATCATTCCTGAATACAATTCTTATCAGTACGAGAATCAATCATAGCAATAACAGTGAAACAATAATCATTTGAAACAACAATTTTCACTTTTGTGAACCATTTAGGAGGAAATATGTTGTTAACAAAAGCAAGTTGAGAATCATCAATATTACCTTTATCAAAAAGAAGAGCATGTTGATTGGATTCATCTCCATCTATGTGCTCATCTTGTTCATTATCAGATTTGTTTTGATCAATATTTTTATCAAGTTTTAACATTAACAATTCTTGTTTAAGATTGTGGTTATCATTTTTCATATTCTGAAAATCATTTTTTAATTCACTTATCTCTTGTTTAACAATATTAATTTCATTTGGAGATCGTTAATAGTTAAGTCTTTAGATTTCTTTTTATTAAATCTTTCCAAAGTCTCTTCAAAACTTATGGTTGATTTAAATTTTTTACTAGTTTCTTCTTTTAACAAGTTTTTCTTAAAGTTATCAAAATATTCTTTTTGTAAAGCAGGGTTTTCAATTTGACTTATCAATTTAATCAACAAATTTTTATTTTCTTCACTTTTAGTGAGAGTGTTAACAAAGTTAATAATATTACAACATGAATCTCTACAACCAAGTTTAATATTAAGAGAATCAGAAGATTCATCAGTAGATTGATAGCAAGAAGTAGTTGAAGAAGAAAAATCATCTTCCAAGGAATCAGACGAATTGTTTGATTCAAGGATTTTGAATAATTCTTCTTGATCATTATTTCCAATGTTAAACATGTTAAACTTGTTTTTCAACTTACCCGGTTTCTGTTTACAGTCTTTACTAAAATGACCAGGTTTTCCACAGTTGAAACTTACCTTTTCCAGATTTTTGGTTAACATATTTTTTCGAAACATTTTTCTTTTTAGCATAAAAATCATTAAAGCCAGTTTTGTATTTTTTGTGACTTTTATCATGTTTCTTGCCCTTTTGCTGAGAAGGAACAATCGAGGGCAAACCATATTGTTCACAAAAATTACCCATCTCATATTTAGCTTTTCTTTTATTTTTTAATTGGTATTTTAACAGTTTTTCATCATTGCACATATTAATACCAAGTTTTTTAATAGTGCTTAAAATATCACCATAGGTTAAATTATCATAGTCAATAAAATCATTTTTACCAATTAATTCTTGTTTTACCTTATGAGCAAAGATAGGAGGCAGGCCGTCAATAAACTTTTCTTTTCAATAAGGTTTGTAACAGTCTTTCCGCTGCATCACTCTGGAAAGAAAAACATCTTGATACCATCTATAATCAGACATAGTAGGACATCTCAAATTATTCAGTAAATCAAAAATTCGAGATGAAACATTAGATTGAGCACCAACAAAGTGTTTGATAATAGTATAAATCAAGGTATTAACACCATCAGGAATACCTCGACCAATACGATCATCAAAAATAGGCAAACCTTCATCATTCTTTTTAACAGCATGTTTAATAGAGTCTCTGAAATCTTCTGTGAGATATGAATCCCACCGTCCACGAAGAGTACTAGATAAACCAGTAGCAAGCAAGTCAACAATTTCAGGCTGATCAAAATCATGATTATTTTGATAAGCAATACCAACCATTTACATATGTCCCATTTTGTTAATAATTTCTTGTTCAGAAAAACCATCAATATTCTATTCATAAATTTTATCAGTAGAAACAGAAAATTGAGTTTGAAAAGGTCTTTCTTCAAACTGAATATCAGAAGGAGTAGGTCTTGAATACCAATTTTTTGTGAGAAATATGGGTTTGGAAGAACTTCCAACAAATCTTTTGATTTCTGGGAAATCATTATCAAAAACCTTTTTAGCAGAAACTGAAGAAATAGTATCAGAATCTGTATTTTCACCAGAAACAATTTCTTTTTCATTTTTTGAAATAGTGCGAGTAGCATGAGTACTTGTAGAAGTACCCTCAGTTTTAACTTTTAAATAATCAAGCATTTTTTCAACAGTATCCAAAGTTTTGGATTGAGAGGTTTTAAACTTGAATTTGTTATCAAAAGTTGGTAGATTAATCAAAGGCTTTTCAGTTTTCACTGAAACAGGTTTTTCAACAGAAGCAGACTTTTCAACAGTTTTTTCAACAATTTTTTCTTCAATACGGTCAAGTTGTTGACCAATAATATGCAAAGACTCATTAGTAAAATTGTTTTGTTCAATAAGACTAAGACTAACAATAGGAGTTTTATCATCAGCAATTTTGAAAGAAGTAGCTTTAACATTAGTTTTGTCAATAGTTACTAAAATAGTGTCAAGAGGTGGATGACTAGACCTGACAATGGTCTTGTCATCTTTAACAAAATTTGATTTCTTTATCACGTTCAAATGATTTTTTGAAGCTTCATCTTTTGAAACATAATAATTTTCAAGAAAATCAAAAAACAAAATATGCTTTTTTAATTGAAGCATTTTTTCTTTCCATTTTCTTTTAACATGGTCTTTTTCAGACTGAGCAAAATTATTTTGGAAATACTTCCTTTTAGGTCTATTTTTTGGAAGCATGAATTCTTTCAACAAAGAAACCATATCAATTTCAAAATTTTTATTTAAAACAGTCAATACTCTCAAATGGTTAACATTATTGTCAATAGGAGGAAAATCAGAACCAGATGGAGAAATAGATCCAGTATCTTCGTCATCTTCATTGGCAGGTTTGCCATATGGAGAGGAAGATTCAAGTTTAGTAGAATAGTAAACAGAGCTGATTTGGGATTTATCACTTGAAACACCTTTTAATTTCAAATCAGAGGGTTTTTCAAAATTCTTTTGCAAAAAATCATTGAGATCTTGATCTCTTTTTGAAATACTTTCAGATCCAGCAAAGGAATGTCTTCCTTCGTTGATCCTCAAGGGTGGTTGAATATTTTGAAAACTTATTTTAACAGTACCATCAAGATATTGTTGAATATTTGTGAGATCTAGCTCATCAAAAACAGGTTTAGGAATAGGGGATTCTTGTTCCAACAACCATTCATTAGGAAGCTTAACATCTTGCCATTGGATCATTTTTGGAACTTGAACTTTAGCATCAGGAGTTGAACATTGAATTAACATAGTTTTCCCAGAAGGTTCTCTATGATTTAAACAACCAGGATTTAACTGAGTACCCAACAATCTGTAATAGATACGATAGATCAAAGCACAAGGTTTACTACCTTCATCCATGATATAACCAGAAGAAGCAATATTCAGAGTCAAAACTTTAATAATATTAGGATCATCTAAAGCAAGAGTAAGATCAGGATAACAGTTAAAATAAACAGGATCATCATACAGAGAAGCAGTAATCATACCAAGAATGCTGTCTTTAAACACCTTAAATTTAGCATCACGCAAACACATGAGAACAGAAGCATTGATACCCTTTCGAGTGAGTGGTTTAATAGCAACTTGAACCATACCAATATGCAAATAACTTTGTTTTTTAGCAATGAATTCGTTAATATTTCTTTTGGAAAACAAGCAACATTTTTCATGAATTTTTGAAATAGAAAATGTTTGTTCAACAGTTCTCACTTTGTAAATGGGATGAAAAGTGGTTTCAGCCCAACTAGTTTTGTAAACAGTTTTAGTACAACTTTGGGAATGTTCCATTTACTGAAATCAGGAAGCTCATTATCTTCAACAGTGTGATCTTCTTCATTTACAATATCAGGAGGACAACCAGTCCTGGAGCTGATAGAGGAGTTGGATCTCCACAACTTATCCATGCTATCCTAGTTTTAACACTCAGTTATCATGTTTTTCTCACAACCGTTGCATTTCGTAACACATACCCTAAGCAACCCTATACCACACACATGCCCTACACGCCCTCTCTTGGCTCAAACGAGCCTTAAAGTTAGGTTCTGGGAATTCACTTTACACCTAGGGTGGCGCCAACGACGGTAAGAAGGGGACACAACAACGGAGCACCAAAGGGTCGGACAAGCACAGACAAGGCACAAAGACACAACGACACTACCACCGACCAGAAAAGAGTGGCTCTGATACCATAAAGGGGGAAGGGGACGCACAACTGAGGGGAAGAGACAGAGACAGAGATGGAAGCACAGTAATATATAAGCTGAAAGTAGTGTAAGCAAAATAGATGAAAGCAGTAATAAGGCGGTAGAACCAGCCAAGCAGTATAACAAAATAATTCAAAGTAAATGAAAGCAATTTAGCAATTTAGAACCGTCCGGTATGGCGGTAATCCGTCCAAGGTGGCGGTAGCAACAAGTAGTATAATGAACATAAAGTTAACTAAAAATACTTCTTTATTGAAAGTAGAGTTAAACACTTACAGTAGTAGTAGTAGTGAATACAAGATCTCAGAACAGATCAACAGTTACAAAGCTTGAACTAGTCTAGTTACAAGGTTTGTAGGAACAAGGTAGTAAGTGAACAAGGTTATAGTGAACAAGGTAGCAAAGAACTCTCTCAAAGAAGGCTTTTAGGAAAGAAAGCTCTCTCTAGGAAGAATTCTAACAAAAAAGTTCTCAAAAAACTTCTTCTTCTAACTTAAGGGACAGCCCCTCTTAAATAGGCAAAATTCGGAGTGAACAGTAAAAAGTGAACAGTAATCCGTGAACAGTGATTTTTCTTACTTTTTAACTTGAAGTCTTCAGCAAATTTGGAATATTTGATAGAAATGCTTCTGACTTGGAGGTGACAAAAAGCAAAAGGAATCATTAATGTTGCATGTAGGAGCATAGGTAAGGAATAATTTTGTCAGACGCATGGCCTTGTACAGGAATATCATAGTAAGAGCATGAGAAAACACAGTGGATTGCTGCAGACGCATGGGAATATACAATAGGACTACGTGAATGTTGTAACATTTTTAGCCATTGTGCAGGCCAGACAAATAGGGAAGCAATCATTAATAAGCTGTAAGGGGTCAGAAGAACCTTGACTGAAACAATTCTTGATAGTAGGAGCATCAAGAAAATAACTTTATCAGTGAGAACAGTAATGTCATAAATTTAATCAGTAGAAGGAGCATCGGATGGGTATCCATCAAATGGATCAAAAGGGCCTTGTGGAGAGTTGCATGGATGGTCATGGTAAATAGCATATCTATTGCAAAATCCGCAATATAATATTGGTTCAAACACTGGTCTTTTTCCCGGGATGAGTAGGCTCCTTGGATTACAGTGATTAGTTATCCGCATCCGAGCAATAGTATCAACATATGGCCTGGGACCAAAAATAGAAATTCAATCAGTACTGCCAATGAAATGATAATTTTTCCATAAACTTTGAGCCACCTCAATAATCTGGTTATTGAAACAATTACTCCAATATTCGGCTAGAGCATCAGGATCATTAAAGGACAAATGGAAATTTCCTTCAAACCATGGTCCTTGGTGAGTATGTCCATTTATGAGAGCAAGATGCTTTGAATGCTGGACACTCATCCAATTATCTCTTTCCCATTTTGGCAAAGTACTCCAGCATCTGATAGAAACAAGAGGACTACGAAATCTTTTAATAGCATCCTGAATTATTTGTGGAAGCTGGCTGGCTTGATGATGGCTTGTTAATTTTAAGAACCTGATAAAGCCATATTCAAACATATGAGAAAGCCAGTTAGGATCAGGATCAGTATTATCATCATCTTTAGGAGTATCAGCAAATGGACCATCAATAATATATGGACTGTCATCATAATTAATCAAAAGACCAGGAAATGGGTGTTTCTTTTCATACACCCTAAGAGTACTTCCAAAGTGTTCTTCCCATTCTAACTAGATGAACACATTATCACCTTCATCCAATCCATCTGGATCAGGAATAGTGGCTGTAACAAGTTTCTTGAAACATGTGAATCATAGATCAAAAGACCCAAACATAGCCTTGCTTTCTAGAATACGAGATTGTATGTCTATAGGCAAGTTGGCAACAACACTTCTTAGCTGAGATTGGGTCTTAAGACTCAATCTAGCAAAATTAGTGCCCATTAAAGTCATTTTATCCTTTGAATGGATATCCTCTTTGCCAAAGAGTTGACTAATATAGTTATCAAGGCGAACTCTAAGAGTCGCATTTTCAGGAACAAGATCATTTTCTGAAATAGGGCTAGTTTCTGAAATAAGGTTGGCATAGAGGTTCGTATAAGCCTCATTTTGAGCAATAAGGTTAACAAGGTGAATTTCGAGAGCATGGAGGGTTTTTTCAAACAGGGAATAGTGGTCTTTAGTAAAGGCAACATAGAGATTATCAAAGAATAAATTTAATGGAATCTGCTAATTCACTATAGACACCATTATGAAACTGTAAGGATCTGGATAAGACTTTCTGTAAAGCAATCATCATATCACCACTAGAATAAGTCACCGTTGTCGGGACAAATTCCTGAAGGGATGTTGATCCACTGGGTTTTATCCCAGAAGATGCGCCTTCATGCATTTTAAAAGGTCTTCCCGCTGGGAGACTTTCATTTTGAGAATAGTCTTATACAGGAGCTTTTTCATTGTTTTTCCTTTCGGAGGAAGAGGGAGCCATAATAATCCACTTACTAGTGGTACAAATATATATATATATATATATATATATATATATACAAGATAGAAATTCTACTCTAATTTAATCTAAATGCATATGTGTGTAAGGTTTCTTTCTGAAAACTTAAACTCCAACCCTTACCTCCCACACTCCACAAGTACTTATACCTGTAAAGTGATCATCGCGGCAAGTTTTAGCTTAATCTAAGTATATATGTGTGTGAAGTTCTCTTTTAGAAACTTGAATTTCAGTCCTTACCTTCCACATTTTATGAGCACTTATATTTGTGGAGTGACTATCGCGTCAAAGGTACCTAAGCTAGTAGACTTCATTGTAAAATTTTTACATCCCTAACTTTATTCTTATTTTTATTTACCCAAGTCATCATCTCAATAATTAGGAAATTATTGAAAAATTAGTAGGGCAAACTTCCTTTAATTTTTCTGTGAAATGGAGAGAAGTAGCCCCGGGGAAGGAGCAAAGGTCACATGGGAGAGAGGCAGCAGGGCAGAGGTTGCTACTAACTTAGTGCAGTGCAGCTATAGCAAGAAGCATGTTTGGCCGGATCCAGGGCGCCAGCCGCAGCAGCATCACAGTCCCTTTTTTCCATTGTCCCAAAAACATTGTCAGCACAAACCCTGTCTTCTAGCTTAACCCCCAAAGGATCTCTCTCTCTCTCTCTCTCTCTCTCTCTCTCATACAAAGCCTTTGCTCTTGTCCCGTCATAAACCCCCCTCTCCCCCCTTTAAGTCTCATTCACTCACTTAATAAAGTCTCCTAAAGAAAACACAATGGTAATCAATTGTGACCCAATAAGGACCGAAGGTGATTTTAGGGGCAAAATATTATATATTCGTTGGGACCCGATAGTTTTATTTTTAGAGAGAGAAAGTGAGATGTTGGAATTCTAGAGACAGAGAAAGGGAATGAATGTGAAGGATGGGCCAAAGGGGACCCTTTTTATTATGAAGTGCTAACATATTTTAGATAGATAGATGCTTTTATATGCCATGCCATGCCATGCCTTGGAAATTGATGCAATTTGTTTCTTTTAGTGGTTAAAAGTTAAAACCCAGTATCTGGATAAGGGCGCGCCAAGTAACCATTGGAAGCAAAGGTTGTCCCATAGTGAAAGTGCTTTAAAGGAACTTTCTAGCTTTTAGGGGAACCATATTGTGTCCAAGGATAAATCTTTAGACTCCCTTTATATTTATATATGTGTAAAATAATTGTTTTAGGAAAAATTTTCATTTATTTTCTCTCTCTTTTTTTTTTCTTTTTTCTTTTTTTCCATTATACTAAAATATCTGTAATCTGTATCAAAATTCACAAGAAGTCAAAACAATAAAGCAGGGACTAGGGAGTACTTGATAAAAAATTGGAAGAAGAGGGAGATGATGCTGCTGGCTACAAAAGATGTAAAGAAAACGAGGGAGGTGAAGTGGGAGTACAATCTTGATAAAAAGGAACTTTAAAAAAAAAAAAAATTGTTGGAAATCTCATCTTATATATGCTTATAAATAACATTCATTCCTTGAGGTTTATATTTACTATAAATGAAGTTAAAATACATATATAATACGAAAATTTTAAAATAATCATCCTAGGGGTAAATATTATTTTCAAAATATGAAGGGTATATTTTTTATTTTTCCAAATTTTAAGGGAGATCAGTTTTATCAAATATATATATATATATATATATTACAACAACTATAATAACAACAAAGCTATAATCTTAAAATTTGAAGTCAATTATGAATAGTCAATAAACTAATCTTGATAAGCAATTTGTATTCTAATTCATCAAACAAGAAAAAGCTACTTGTATTCATTATGTCATTTTGTCCCATTCAACATTATGTACTTTGTGCTTTCAAAAAAAAAAAAAGCATTATGTACTTTGTCCCTACTTAATTAATGTCTTTTTTTTATGGAATTACTTAATTATGTCACTTTGTATTACTTCTATCAATGTCATTTAGTTTTTCCTCTAAGTCTTTTCATACCTTTAACTTAAATCAAATAATTCATTCTCCTTTGCACTGACCGGTCTCCTCTACTAGTATAAAAAGTGGTGCACTGGCGATTTTAGGAATTTTGTTTAGAGTGTTACTTAAGAAGTATAAATTACATAATCTTATTTTTTTTTAGCCTTTAAGTAATTAGGTTTGATTCAATGTTATTAATTTCATTCCGTTCTGGCCGTAACGGCTAGAAAATACCATGCCAGTAAATAAACGGAAACAAGAACCCACCCTATTCCACTTCGGAAAAAATTTCGGGTTATTCCGGTCTATTTTGGGTGTTTTGGTAAATACCGGCCGAAATTCAAAATTCGGCCAACATAAAATTTGTACTTAAAAAAAAATGTTCTTAAAATCATAACAAATTTGCATTCTGTAAATCAAAAATCCTCAAATGGAAAAAAAAAATGAAAAGAAATGAACAAAGGTACCCGTATGACTAAAAAAAATTGTATTAAGAAATTTGAGACTCAAAACTTGAGAAGAGGCATTGTCTTACTGGTACTGGTAGAAGACACAGAAGTTACGAATAAGGAGGAAGGCAAAACGTAGATGTAAAAGTATAGATAAAGATGTGATAAAATTTAAAATTATGAAGTGTAAAAATCAAGGAGACAAAAGACTTGCGTGGTTAAAAATAAATAAGAAAAAATAATTAAAAATGAGAAGTAAGTAATATATGTCTAATGAGTAAAAATAATACTGTAATAAAAAATAATAAAAAGTTGAAAATTGTGTTATATTGGGCAATGTACTTAGTCGAAGGAATCAAGCCACTACCCAGCCTGTAGTAGTTTTATTATATATATATATATATATATATATTTTTTTTTTTCAGATTTTAGTTCAATTTTTTTTTTTTTGAGTTTTTTCTTCTTGCTTGAAAGACTCCCAATATATTATTAAGTTGCTCAAATTATGGACCAAAATTTAATTTAGTTGGCAAAAAAAAATTTCAGGGTGGTCCCAAAAACTTTTCACCCTTGCCATAAGGTTGCACCGCCACTGAGTATACATGACCAACTCAGCACAAATGTAAACAATAATGTCTGAAAATTATCCTCTACCAAAATAATTAACAAAACTTTTATGACAATATCAAATTATCAACTCACTAGGATTTTTTGGTGATACTTTCTTTGCTGTCCATGAACCCCATTTTTACATTAGGAGGAGAAAACACTTTCTTGACTCATCATTTCCTTTTTCCTATTTACAGAAAAAACTTAAATCTATTAGGTGGAAAAACAATTTTTTGTTTTTAAAATTTTCAAAGAAAATCTCAGAACAATGACAAAGGGCAAGACAAGTTAAAATAAAGAGAAAAAGAAAAGAAAAGAAGATGAATGTCACCTCTAGGCTACAAGTATGACCTGTCCACCATCAAAGCAACAAAAGCACACAGCAAGAAATACCTATAGTCGGTAAAATGCTTGGTAGTCTCAACAGGCTAAAGCATACTCTGAACAACAAAACTGTGCCCTATAGCTAGCTGCCCTATAGCTAGCTAGCCCTAAACCCTAAAGCCAATAGGTTTACAAATCTTTCATAGATTACATAGGTGTAAACAGGTTGTATTGTAAGTAGGCTTGTAATGATGAGAAATGTCTCTGCATGAAGTATCTTGTCTTGTAGATTTTGTCTCTTTTCTATGTGTCTATTATTTATAACTCTCTCTCTCTCTCTCTCTCTCTGCCTCTTTTTTCTGCTAGATTTATGTGGATCCCCCTTCTGCCCCGAATCTATATCTATTTTTTATTTTCCCTGCAGACACTCTCTTGGTCCGTACATATACCCAAATACATGTAGTCACTGACTCACTGGATCAATGTTGAATGCATCATCACAAATCTCTTCTAGCTAATGAAAACAAAGGGGATGCATTATCTTAAATCTATTTTAGAAAGGACAATTTAAAAGTTCCTTCTGTGAATGATTTTAATTACCTGACAATCCTAATTTCTTGTGCCTTTTTTTATGGCTTGTGTTAACGGATATTGTAAAAATTGCTCGATGTTAAAATTTTGATTGGTTTTATGGATTATAGAGTCTATAAAGTTAATTGTTTTGCTTTTATTTAGCTTGTGCATGGTTGTTTAAAGCTTAATTTTTTTATACGTGCAATTTTAAGTTTGCTTAATTTATTATTTTCTAAACTAAATAAGCCAATAAAAATAAGTCTACCAATAAACTAGATAGGTACAAACCAAAAATTCAATACATATATTATTGAAAAAAGAGTTTCCATCACCAACATAGTCTGAATTTAAATAGATAACTACATCCATGGGGGGATTTAAGAACAATTAAAAATCTTATGTTTGATTTGTGCTCCTTATTACTGTATTCCTAGTTCCTACATCTCTTATGCTGTGTTTGGTTGTAAGTAGGGGAAAAGAAAATAAAAGAAAGAGTAAGGGAAAAGAAAATGTTTTCCTCTTATATGTTTGGTAATAGGGAAAGAAGGAGAAAAGAAAAGAAAATGCTCAACTTTTCTTTGTTTGGTTTGCAATGTTTACTTTTTAACATTTATGTCCTAATGAAATAGAAAAAGTAACAAAAATTTATGGGCACAAAGGTAATTTGAATAATAGAAGTTAAAAAATTTGTTGCCAGTAGAGATTTCTCTCCATTTATGCTCAAATTGGGCGGACACAAATTGTGTGCGCGGAGTGATTTGGTTTCCCTCATTTTTAGCTTTCTCCTCTTCTCTCTTATCATCCGAACAATGAAAATGACTCACTTTCTCTTCCCTGCTATCCTCTTCATCTCAATTCAAACATAGTGTTAGATTTCATGTATTAGTACTTCGACCCTTACTTACAAAAATTGAATCATCAACTGCATGCAATTATCAACAAGAAAGAATAGCAGCTCTAAGTATCATTAATTCAGCAAAAAACTATAAGTATCACTAGCTTTGGAAATCAAATTCATAATATAATCAATTTACTATCTAGTCACAACTCACTAATCCAACAAATGAACACGAAAAAGACTCACAAGAAGAAGAGTGGGTATATCATATATGGGGTAAAATATTATTTTGGTCCCTAAACTTTAACATATTCATTTTTCATCCCTAAACTATAAAAAAAAAAAATTCCATCCCTAAATTATTAAAAATATTTTACTCTCATTCTTAAACTTTAAAAATGTTTTTTTTTTCATCTTTAAACTATTTAAAAAAAAAAAAAACTGTTTCCAAAGTTTAAAGACTTTAAAAAAAAAAAAATTTAGTAAAATTGAAGGATAAAAATAGTATTTTATCCATTGGCTTGTTGAAACCTGATTTGGGATATTTTCAAACCAAATTCTAGAACTTTGTTGCTTGGAATGCAAATATGCAATGAAACAGAGAGTATATTCTTTGGTTTCAACGCGCCAAGAAGAAGAGTGGGCAATGATAATGAAGGAAAGGCCAAAAAAAAATAGACTGCAAGAGAGACATATAAAGTTAAAGGGCACGCAATTTAAGGCAGTTCCTACAGTAGGAGGGTAATACTTGGATTCTCTTCCTCTCTTTCACAGTAGTAGTAGTGCAATTGTCAATGGGGAAGGTGCCCCAGTTCTTTGACTTTTTCTTTGGTGTTTTGCAGTATGTACCCTTGTGTATTTGTGTTTTCGCTGAGTATTGTTCTGTCTCTGTCCATCAACATTACAATAATTAAGTTCAGTCCAATATAAACAAACAAAAAATAAAAATAAAAATCCATTCTTTCCATCACCACAAATTTTATCATTACTTTATCATAATTTGTATATGCTTCAAGAAAAATTCTTAAATAGTCTAGAAATATATATATATATATATATATACACAACTTGAATTAGATCGCTTACAAAACTTGATTTAGTTACCTTGCGACGCGATATATATATATATATATATATACAAATTGTGATAATATGTGTTAAAAAGTATATCCTTTCACTTTTACTTAATTTTTTAAATGACATATATAATATAATATTATTGGGATGCTAAATTTTTTTTTTAATGGGAATGGTAAGTTATACTAAAGAAATATTAATATTAGGTAGGCTTATCATCGACATTATCTTAATTATATATTAATCCAGAAT
This sequence comes from Quercus variabilis, assembly GCA_030445155.1. Taxonomy (NCBI): domain Eukaryota; kingdom Viridiplantae; phylum Streptophyta; class Magnoliopsida; order Fagales; family Fagaceae; genus Quercus; species Quercus variabilis. The sequence goes on from CP129449.1 coordinate 7,360,776, forward strand.
TTACCAAATTAATAACTTCCAAAAGAAATGATGTCAATACTCAATAGACTAATTGTAAATCATTATAATAATTAAAAAAAAAGTTTAATCCAAATGCACATTAATTCATAAGGGAAAAAATGTAGGGGTTGTTATAAGGGTTCCATTATTATTAGATTTTCTATTAATTCAAAAAGTCATTTTATCAATAATTTTCAAGCATTAAAAGAAGAACAAAGGTAGAAATTCAAGAACTCTATAATTCAAATCTTCAATGTAGTTCATATCTGTTTTTGAAATTTAATTATGTTAACTTTTTTTTGAAGTAATAAAATTCCTTTTTTTCTAATATTAATATGTTTTATAATTTGACTTTTTTGTTTATATTTTAAATAGAATTAGAGGTTGAATTAATTATACGTTTTTGATATCTAGTTAGAGTTGTCTCTTGTCTGCCGACGGCCAGGGTCTCTACTGATAAGCAGCACCTAGCATATTTAGGTCTTTTTCTTTGGAAGAAGAGCATTTTTAGGTCTTGATTGGACGTTGCTGATATGTGCAGACTACAGAATTTTTTTTAATTACTATTTTGAGTATTTTTTTTTTTTTATAAAAAATCTGTTATATTATCATTATTTTTTTAATTTCAACGTTTTAAAGTAATTTGGATACTATTTATTTTGTTGAAATTGAAAATTTATTATTGAACGTATTGTAAATAAATATAAAAATTAGTTAAAATAGTAGAGCAGGACTCATGAATAGTATCAAAAAGTGCATAAAACTCATAAATAGTAGCAAAAATAAAATAAATAGTACAATAATTTTAATTTTTAATTAGTTCCTAAACGCACACTTAATACAAAAAGTATTAATAATCAATTTTCAGTTCTAAAAATAAATTTTAAATTTCAAAGCAAGAGTACAATTTTGAGTAACACTATTTTTTTTTTTTTTCTAAATTAACATTCAAATGAAGATATCTCACAATTTGAAATTGCATTTTCTAAATAAATGACAATAAAATTTTCTAAAAAAAATATAAACGACAATAAAATTAAACAAACTGGTCAATATAGGAACCTACGTGATAGAAACACCCTCTAACTGTGAGTTTGTGATAAAGTTTCATGACAACATTATTACATAGGAAAAAAAAAAAAAAAAAAAAAACTAATCAACCAATTGCATTAGGACATATTTATGTGCATTTCCTCAATTTTTTTATATTAAATTCTCCAATTAAGTTGTTTAAAAAAAAAAATCTTTGATTAAATTCAAATGTATTACTACATTAATTCAAAATTCTAACCTGAGGGTTGCAGCATCTAAAGAATTATGCCTAACTTATTTAATCAATGACCACATAAATTTTGGATTGGGAGGTCAGCTGACATACAAAGCTATCACTTTTCTCTTGCGATAAGCATGGATTGTATCTAAAGTTAGTGTTAATTAGCACTGGGAAGTTCATATATTGGAATTTGCAACTTCAAAGTTAAATATATCCTCAATCCCAAAAAGTCCTAGAGCTGAAAAGGGTTGCAATAAATTTCATAATTTTGATATGATTGGTGCACATATAAACCCATCACTATCTTAACTTTTTCATACACAAATCAGAATATAATAATCCGTAAAGAAAGTAAAAGACAAATAAAAATTTTTATATATAAATTTACTCAATTGAATATTGATGATTAAAGGATTGTTTGGTAACATTATTTTAATAATGTTATTTATATTTTTTTTAAAATATGTATGAGTGAAAAAATGTGTAAAAATATATGTAATGTTATTTGAAAACTAAAAACATGTGTTTAAATACATATATCAAACAAACCTTAAAATATAAGAAGTTAAGAACACCCATAATAATAATAAAACAAATGTGAAATAAATATTAATTATTAACATATAATGCAGGTTTTTTTTTTTAATTTAAAACATGGAATAGTCTTTGTCTATAAATGTACTTTTCTTTTATATTCAGGATACAGTTTGCATTTTATTGTTTAAAAATAAAATAAAATAATTTTATAATTAGGGACAATCGGTAATTATTAGGGAGGTTAGGGCTTTATAGACAAGTGGCACAAAGGCTTCTTTTTTCTTTAGGTTTTACCTAATAATTTTTTTTTTTAATTTTATTTTAAGTACCTTGATAGTAATTTATTTTATTTTAATCATTTTGCGTCACGTGGCCGGTGCCACAATAAAGATGATGAAGTTCATTAAAAATAAATAAAAAATAAAAAATAAGAAGAAAAGATGTCCATAATAAATATTGCTCCATACCAATTCGAACTTCGCTTCCATGTCAAGACTAACCGGTTGAAGTCAAATTGTCTAGTGACTATTAATTTGAAAATATGATGCGTACTTCATATGTTACATTACCCCGTGTAAATATGAAAATTTCTTTAAAATCTAAAGCTTCGATTCTAAAATTCTACTTCAACTACAACTTGTTTTCATGAAATACAAACTAGACCAACCTACACCTTCCTCTTCATCCCTACTTTCCTTTGATATCACGTTGAAAACAGTCACAAGAAATTAGAAAAGCTAATAAGCTTCTAAAAAGCCCAAATTCATATTGTTTTTCTACCATTCTATCTAGCTTTCCCTATACTAATTTCTGTTCTCAAATCTTCTTTACCATTTCTCTTACTCATTCCACAATGCAAACATAGGGACTTGATGAACCATAGCCAAATTTCCAAGCCTATTGGCATCCCCATTTTCATTACCACTATTGCCATCTTCATACTTAGACCCCTGCAAAGAGAAGTATGGATGAGAATAGTCACCACCACCACCATATTCACTACTTGCTCCAAATGAGCATTTTGGGCTTCCTGGATTTGAAGAATTCCTGCTGCTTGAAGCCACCAATGTTGCATCACCAATGGTGTTTGCATTCTCATGCTGTTGACGTTCATCATTGTTGTTATTAGTCCACACCATGTCAACCAATTCATCAGAGGGCTCATTGCTTGTTATGGCCAAAAGGGGTTGAGGAGAAGTGGATTGTGCACAAGAGTTGTAGTCCTCAATGGCTGCCGGAGCCGATTCTTTCAGTGAACGTTTAGCCAGGTCTCCAGCAATCAGCGTGGAGCTTGAGCAAATTCTCTTCACATCGTACCTACTTATATCAAAATTAGTAACTGCACTTGTTCCCCTAAACTTAATTGCTGCAATGTCATATGCCTCAGCTGCTTCCTCTTGTGTGCCTACATAGTAACACAAATCATTGTAACAATACTAAGAATTGAGAAGTGGAAACTAAATTGAGTTTGATTAAATTTGGATATGAGACTACATCATAGTTTGTCCTGGAATATGTCGACATGAGTCATGGACAATAAATGTGAGACATAAATTGGTCTGAAGATGTAGCACACCTAAATTGAAGAAGTTCACGTAACAGTTGGAAATAATTGTAGCAGGATTTATTTATTATTGGGTGAGTGTTTCAATTATTACAAGAAACAACTAATTTGGACTTTCAAATCTTAGAGGACTGTGATTAGATTAGTACAATCCCCTTCAATGAAAACTATAACATCACTGACCTTACTAAAGTGAGGCTTTTAAGTGTGTGTAAATGGTTTATGCTGAGTGAAAGTTGGCGGGTGTGTAAATAAATGAGTTGAAACTTACTAAATGTGCCAAGGTACAAGTCCTTGTTTCCGGCAACCCTTCCAATTCTAGCTTGCCACCTTCCATGCTGATGGTGTCTGCCAAGACACCCAAAAACAAAAACACACCAGCATAAGAGAGAAGAAAGATATAGATTTCAATAAGGGCCTTCAATAATGTACTACTAAATATACATGTTCAATATATCATATAAAAATACATAATAGTGTTGCCTATTATTGCCGCCTATATGATGATTGAAAAGGCTGCAAATGCAGTAAATGATAGTAACTCTATTATTAAAGACCACCGCTGTCTGCCATACCTTGTCACTCCTCTATACATGGATGCCCCTCTTGAAAACCCACTGCTCTTCCTATATACACATTTAAAAAAACTAATTAATAAAAAATCTAATATAAAAATATAAAATAAAAACAAATAGAATTAATAGTTTATGGAATTATCAAATGGGTACCTTCTCAAATTGGCAACAAATTCTTGCCTAGTCATGTTCTTCATCTCTTCAAGTTCTTTCTCATAAGTGCTTATCTGAGCATTTACAGTAAAAATAGTAACAGTTAAATTTAGTTACATGAAATGAATGCTTGAATAGTGTCCATAGAGTAAAGCCCTAACAAACTTACTGGGAAATTTATGTGAGTTGTTGGACCCCAATACTTGAGTGCAGCTAAGTCATAAGCCCTTGCTGCTTTTTCTTCTTTATCATAACCACCTGGTAATCATTTACCAATGAGGATTTTAGTTTTAATTTTTTTTAACATGCACGTATTCCCATGGTTCAGATTTCCAGAATGTAATCAATAAACACATTATTAAATCTTTAATGGGTTTTTCTTTTTGTTCTGAAAAAGAAAAAAATAGGCGCAACAAAGATAATAAAGCAAAGTAACATGCAGAATGATGTGGGAGTTTAACTTTCACCTACCAAGATAAACTGCACAGAGTAGGAGCCGTGACAGGATGAAGAATCAAACAGTCCATGAAACAAAAACCGTTAGTATATTCTTCCCAAAAATAAAAAACATTAGGAAAGAAAAAAAGTTAAAATATATGGGGGGTAGAGCATGTTTGGATCTACCATTTTTGTTTTGGGTTACAAATAAAAACTGAATATAACTGAAAACAAGCTGGGATTTGGTTGAAAATGAATACATGAGGGGACCATGAATATAAAAGAAACACATTTTGTTGTTCCTTTTTATCTAAACAAAATGCAAAAGGAAAGCACATTTTGGACAACCAAACAAGTCCTATAAAATGTTCTTCACAATCTCACCTTGCCTTCCTTTCCTTGTTTGTCCCTCCTTTCTGCAGCTATTATCCCACAAATGGGCCTCATATCTCCCAGTCCATCTATGTCTAACAAATCACAAAATCCCATATGACACCCCCCAAAAAAAGTGAAAATTATTACTTAAAAATATGAACTTTATCAAGATTCAAACTAAGACTTGCATCAAATAAAGCAGCATAAAAAAGTGTTCTTGTAGTACCTAGTAACACCACGATACTGAGAGGTTCTCTGACCAAAAGTATCAATGGATTTACGAGGAACAGGTTCTCTAGCAAGAGACTTTGACACAGCTCTTTTGCGGGTATGATCAGCTACCACTTGCAAAGGTGAAATTGCACCAATATCGTTTTCTGCACTTGGGCTCATAGTGAGAGCTAGAGACTGAAAACTACACCCATTTGGCTGAGTTGAAGATTTTGCATCAGAAAATGGTGTTTGGCCTAACCAAGACTTGTACATGCCACTGCTAGTCATTAGAGCTTGTGTGGTTTCATTGAACTGGTTATAAGGTTGGAATAAGGGAGATGGGGTTGTGAGATTATTGTCTCCGGAATCAATTTCACCATTGGTGTTGAAGTTGTTAGGGGCTATGTTAACATTGATTTTGGAGATATTGTTATTGCTATGGTTTTGGTTCTCTTGGGTTTGGCAATAGACTTTGGTTTCATCAGGCGGTGAGTTAGAGTAACAGCAGCCTAAGAAATCTTCAAGCTTTGGTCCATCTTCATCTGGATTTGGTGCACCCATGGCATGCTCATATCTCCAATCTATAAAATAATCGCCAATAAGAGATTTGAAAACTCATAGACTCAGTTTCATATTTAGTAACATGCAAAAACAGAAAAAGGGAAACAAAACCATTAGCTTCAACAACATGAAAAACAAAAAAAGGAAAGGTTTTATTGAACTTGCAAGATTACCATCAGCAACATTGGAGCGCCTAAAAGGGTCAGCAGCAACACAGAGAGAGCCATCAGAGCGCAAGGGCATGACAGACAAGTGAGGAGGAAAAGCTCCATGGTCTTGGTGGGTGTCTCTCCCAAAACCATCATCAATCCTCAAGTGTGGAGTCAGAGAGAACCCCAGCCAATTACTCATATTATCCACTTTCTAAAGAAATAATCACACAAACCCACACAACAAAAAATCTCTCTCTCTCTCTCTCTCTCTAACTTTGGGTTTTGAGCTCAAACTTCAAAGCTGCTAGTGGTAATGGGTATGGGGGTGTGGAGTAAACTCTTTTTACTTCACAGTCATCATGGAAGCTTGATTTGTTCTGGTGAATCTAATATGTGTGTGTATATATATATATATATATAAAGCAGAAAAATGATTGTAAAAAAAAAAAACTAGATAACTTTTCCTCTTGGCCTTAATATTCTCGGCACTATTTCTGTTTTGTTTTTAAAGTCTTGGGCTTTGTGCCTGCCTTTCATTTCTTTTCTCAGATTTTGGCAGAGATGGCCATGATATGTAGACGAGAGAAAAGGAAATTAAAGACAGAGAGGTCAAATTGAATTGAGCTCTGATATGGTACGTACGAGTTGAAAGTATGAACTTTGCATTTACAACAACACTCGATGTGGGTCCTCCAAACTAATAGAATTTTTAGGTTTTCACACATGGCAGGGATTTAACGAGAGTGAAAGCTAGCATGTCAAAAAAATAAAGGGGACATCAAAACAAAGTTGTCGATACTTTACTGTATCGCCGGTTTGGTCGGTATTTTTCGTATTGACATGTGATCAAGCATAAATAACTCTTTTGAAATGTTTATGCTAAATATTGAATAATACTAGGTTGAATGTATTTGGTGTTTCAGCTTGTAATTAGAAATTGACTTAGTACCCAAAATTAAATAAACTCTTTATTAGATTTGATGCACAATTTCCTATTGTGCTCCTCTTTCTTTTGTAAGACCCTCCCGCCTCTTTCTCCCTTGCTTTGATTTGGTTTTTAGTGTTCTTGTTTTTTGTTTAATTTGACATCATGGAAGAAGATGATGTCAGGTGTGTTTGGCCTTTAAGGAGGCGGTTGTGGAGAAGAAAATACAGAGAGAGAGAGAGAGAGAGGGTTTTGGGATTTTAGAGATGGATGACTAAGATTATTTGTCAAGTATGGTTAAGATGATGGCTAGTTGGGTTTGCACAAATTTCTCTCTCTCTCATGGAAAGATGTTAAAAATCTAAAAACATTTAATATGCATATTTCATTTCTTTTTCCCAAGTACAACCAGAAAAGTATATTATATTCACTATAAAACATAAACTTATTCACAAATTAACCTCTCTTTCTATATGAATAATTATGATAATTTCAAAATAGTATATTAGTAAGAATTGGTATTGAAAATTTTCATTTTTCTAACCAAACTGAAACAATCCAAAATGTTACATCAAACTCCAAATCCATTTTAGTGGAAAATGACAATTTTTGATAAATCACTTTTTGTTTTTGAAAAAATGGTGATAATGTTGGAAATTGTGAAAAATTATTAATTTGACTTTATTGTTTTTTAGTGGAATAAAAATTTATTCTTTATTAAATCAATGAATGGATATTCCTTATCCACTAAAAGAAAGGTATTCATTGCCATTAGTAAAAAGGAATTGAATCTTAAAAATAAACAATACTACAAATGGTTGGTAGCTTTTGGCCCAAGGGTGGTACTCTTGCATGGGTAGAGAGATTTTAAGTTAGCTCTAAAGAGATTTTATTAGTTTGTGAAAGAGTGCAACACTTTGTAAGCTCTCTTGAGAGACGTCCCGCCAAGTTAGAGATGTATGAAGAAATTGTATATGGTGGCTTGATTCATGCCAAGGTGGAGAGAGAATTTGATGCACTTTGGTGGTCTGTAAATATTGTTGAGGTGGACTCATTATTAGTTTTTGGTTCAATTTGTGACATTGTTTTTTGGATTAAGGTGGAACTCTTGCCAAAAGAAGAATATTTCTTGGTGGAATTTTAATGAAGGTGAAGATTTATTAGAAATTGTCTCAAATTCCTAAATTTAATATTTTATTTTATTTTAAGCGGAAAAAACTATATTCTTTATTAAAAAAATAAATTGATTCCTTTTCCATTAAGGAAAATAGTTATTGTTACCAAGAAATAGTATTGAAGTTTTTTGAATTAGATAAGACTAGAAAATGTTTGGTGGCTTTGGGTGCATAAATCCTCCCATAAGGAGGGAGATTTTGTTGTCTATGGGTGTTCTTTAAGTGTGTAAAGACTTTATAATCTCTCTCTCTGATATAGTAAATTCATCCTCCTATGTTTGTGGAAGTATGCCTAAAGTCAAGTTACATAAATCCATAGTGTTCTTCTCTTGTGTATGGTTAGCTCTTTTTTTTTTTTCTTCTAGTTTTATTTGTTCCTATTGTTTGTTTGTAAGATCAATCACAAGTCCATAATAATGATTACAATTTATCTTCATGTAGGAATGTTACCAAAGATCATTTTACACAACATACTGAAAGCTCAATAGTGCAAAACACTAAAGTTTGTTTAGACTTCCAATTTTAAACTTACGACTAAATTGCTTTTAACCTACTCAACTAAGTGCGGAATAAGAGTAATTAATGCACAATTAACTGGGACTACTACCTAGTGCATATACAAACATAATCAATAAGTAATTATAAAGCACAAGAAGTAAGGGAAGTGAGATGCAAATAGGAGATAACACCAAGACATGTTATCGAAGAGGAAACCGAAATACTTGGAGAAAAACCTCTCAACGGCCCTCCAAGCTGAAATGATCCACTAGTGAATAAGTTGGAATACAAAGATATCAAGAAGACCATTCAAGCCTAATCTACCCACTGTACTTGAACCCTTCAAGTTCCAACTTCCAACAGACTTCACCAAGTCATGTCTTTACTAATTATCTGAATCTCGTAATTAGCTCTAAATTGCATCCACCATAGAATGACTTCTTCCAATGTTTCCCACATGCACCAAAACAACTTTCAACACGCAAATTGAGTGAGGTATGTGTTTGGGATAAAAGTCTCTCAAGGATTTGTAATTAGAGATGTAGGAGTAGAGAAAAACTAAGAGAAATGTGTAAATGATTGTGGGTTTACAATTTCTAACTCTCAAGTGTATTTCTAGAGTTTTCTCTCTAAAAGTCTCCTTATAATTTTGTGGGTAATGTGAGCTTTTATAGTGTAAGTAAAGAAATTAGGAAAGCATACTAAAACAGGTTAGCAGTGCATTTCGTGAGTCATCTTGCGAGTTGGACTAGTCACGAGATGCCTCTCGACACTTAGCTTTTTAGCTTCTAGCATGTACTTCTCACGTGACCTTTCGCTGGTTGTCCACTTGCGAGCTAGTCGTGAGCAAGTCATGAGTTGTCTTTTCTTCACAATTCTTCACCAAATTTCACACACTCAACCCTTACATTAACTCTCACAAACATACAAGGAAATGATTGAATAAATACAATCAAATTTGACATAGAATTAAAACTAACAAAATATAATTGAAAATTACAACTTTACATATACCAATATGTTTTCGCTATGGCAACAAGTTGTTCATTTCATGATTACAAATTTATTTTTTAGTAGTTTAGGAATTAGGATTATATACAGAGTCATGTTATTTAAAATCAATCATCAATCATTAATTGATACGATAGAATTTAAATGACATGACACAATATACTGATAAATTACCGATTCTCCAAAAAACTTAAATTGTTAGAAAACTGTAGATTTAATCATTTAATTATAGTTCTAACCCTCCCCTCATGTGTGAGCCTAAACTCTTCCTTAATAAGTAGGGCCTAACACATGAGATTTTAACATTTTAAATGGAATGTAGACTTATGTCAAGGATAGAACTTAGGTTGTGTTTGGCTTCATGTAAAATATTTTCTGAGTGTAAAATAATTTCAGCTGAAAATATTTTTGGAAAATGACAATATTTTCAGGTGTTTGGTTGTATTCCAAAAACTGTTTAGGAAAATATTTTCATGTACGTTTGTGTTCTTGAAATTGCTCTAAAAAACACATTTTCTACCCATTTCTCACATCTTCACAGTTTCCAAATAAATATTATAATAAAAATCTCAATATATAAACCCAAAGGAAAAAAAAAAAAATACAAAACGAAAATCTCAATTCCACAAACCTAACACTAGATCATGAGAGAGAGAGAGAGAGAGAGAGAGAGAGAGAGAGAGGGTTAAGGCGGCGGCAGGGAGAAAGAGAAAGGTAGAGGCGGTGGCGAGATCTGAGAAAGAGAGAAGCAGTGACAACGAGCTTGAGAGAGAGAGAGGCAGTGGCATTGAGATCATAAGCGAGATCTAAAGGCCCCGTCAAGGTAGAGGTGGTCTGATCTAGTTACGGTGGTCGTTGTTAATGGGTGCGTGGGCACAATGGTTCGAACGGTTTGTGGGTGGGTCAAGGCAGTGCGATCAGTTCGTGGGTGGGTCACGGTGGAGCAATGGTGAGCGACGGTGAAGACGGTCTAGTGAGAGGAGGCATGAACTTGCGGTGGAGCCATAGGTAAGCTCTCTCTCTTTCCTTCGGCTAGCAGATGTGTGATGTGAAGAGAGTGGAAAATGATTTGAAGGTAATTTGGAAGTGTAAAACATATTACACTCCATGTCACCATATTTTCTGATCAAATGAATTTATTTTCAATTTGACCAAATTTTCATGTTTACCTAAACACCATCAAGAGTGTAGAATATTTTCCCAAATTTCTTTACAGTCGAAACAAACATAGTCTTAGTATCTCTTACTTTGATACCATATTAAATTACTAATTGTCTCGAAAGTTTATCTTTATATAAATCTTTGGAACTACATCTTTGATTACGAGAAATGGAGAGGATCTAGATCTAATGCCTTTGTAGCACGGTCTTTTTGTCATATCCTACAGTTTTTAATATATTAGCTCATTTGCAACTTGGACTGCCTCTAGTGAGTTCCGCCGCGGGTGGGGGGGAGGGGTGGCTGTCATCTCTCTTTCATAAATCCGCTGATGCTGTTGGGGATGTGAGCTAAACTCAATTTTTTCCCCTTAATTTAAATTTATTAAAAAACCAAGAGAAACAAGCCCAATGCTACAAAGGATTTGTACAATCACTGCCATTGCAAGACAGTACCATCACTGCCATAGCAAGACATTCCCAAAACCCCATAAGAAGTTGCTCACAGTGTCACATTATAGGCTAACACATTGCTTGCCTTCTTAATAAAACGAAAATCCCAAACAAGTACTATTGGTCCAGAAGCACAGTTGTTGATGCACTAAGTAACCTGCTTTTACAAAGAATTTTCTTCTACTATTATCTATCCATAAAAGAGACCATCTTTTGTATCCCACAATCAATTATTCTAGTCTATTAGCTTAGCGACAAACACCCCATTTTCATTTTGTACTAGTTAATTATTTCGAGTCCCTGACCACAGTGAATCAGTGATGAAAGTAAAATACTGCATGCACCATACTGTTCGAGTTTTGCAGCAGTTATGAAAAAGTAAAGAGTGAACTATGACCACATGCAAAGATTTTTTAATTTAAGGAGCGTCTTTGGGATGGAAGAAGGCTGTACGACACCAGCCCCTCAGCTAGAAACTAGAGAAATTTTATCTAAATCTGCTTTCTGAAAGTTTCTTTTCTAAATATTTCTTTCGAAGTGTAGATTCCTAGTTTTTCTTTCTTCTAAAAGTGCTATTACCCTTATTTTCAAGTTGTGATCTGTTTAGGATTTCCAAGAAAACCTTCTGAATACTCTAATCGTTCTCATAATCTAGTTGTGCATGTTGAAGGGTAACTAAAAAATAGTTTGTTGAATAGTTTGTAACTTGTTGTGTCGTAAAGCTTCAAATCTATAAAAATTAGGCTAAAATATTGTTTTCATCCTTAAACCTTAACAAAAATTTGGTTTTTATCCCTAAACTACAAAAGGTTCGTGTTTTGCACCTAAACTTATAAAAAATGTTTTATTTTACATCTTTTTATCTATGTTAGTTTATATCCTACGTTACCTGTTAGAATGCTAATGTAAAATATAAATTCTTCCAACCTATTTTCTGTTAAAAAGCATGGACGCATGGCATTAAATTATTGGCACACACGTGGGACTAACATTTCACCGAGACAAAATTACTCCTTAGCAAAGGTTTCAATAGGAGTGTTGGTCGTGGTGGATGTGAAAATTGCTTTGTGGATGAATGAGGAGGAAGAGAGCAGGTTAGTGAGTGAAATAAAGGTATACAGAAGCGAGTTCTAGAGTTAATGGACTCAAAAATTGATAACTCGACCACAGAATGGACCCTTGCTATGAAAGATGTGTCCAAGGCTGCACTGAGTGAGGATGGATCATCTTGCGTTGCATTAACCAAACTCGTTGAGTTGTGGAAGCGACAATGAGTTGAATCTAAGCTTGTTCATGGCACGGCATGTACTCTCGCGTTTTTACTATGAGTAATTAAAAAGGCAAACACAAAAAAAACAAACACATACACACATCATTATATCATTTATTTTCTTGCTTTTGTAGTATTCTAAATTTGTTGAATATTGTCAACTACAACAACAGATGTAGACAGAAGGACATAGAATAGTATGTTTTGAAAATTTTAGAGACAAAGAATGAACATTTAAAATTTTAGGATCAACACCAAATTTTTGGTAAAGCTGAGGAACGAAAACAATATTTTAACCAAAAAATTATTGATAATATGTCAAAAGTCAATCCACATATTTAAAAATATACAGATATAATTTTTGGAATTTTACAATGAATTTACACTAAACATTCTGAAGGACCCTAATTACACTCTTACTGCTTGTTTGGTTAAAGAGATGAAAAAGTAAAAGGATAGAAAATTGAGAGGAGATAGAAAAGTGAGAGAATAAAAGAGATTTTAGTTTCTTTTATTTATATTTGGTTGTAAGCGTGAAAAAGTAGAAGGATAAAAAATATTTTGTTTGGTTGAGAAGAAAAATTTTAGTATAAAAAAAATGTAATTTGTATAAATTTACAATCATATCCACATTAGATAAAATAAAATTAAAAAAAAAAAAAACACTTTCTTACATTTTTATTTTTTAAAAATATAAATGAATGGGCACTTCATTTAAATTTTTTTATTTAAAAAAGCACAAGAAATTCAAGAACCTAAAATTGTTTTCTTAAAAAAAAAAACAAAAAACAAAACAAAAACGGATAGGGAAAATTAAAAGAAACAAATGTTGCAAATAATAATAATAATAATAATAATAATAAAATCAAAAAACAAAAACAAAACAAAGAAACATGGTCAACATGCACACGGCCATTTTAGTCCAAATTTTTTTACCTCATTTTCACTCTTATTTTCTCTTCATTTTGGGGACATTGAATTTTGTTGGATCCTAAAAAAAACAATCGGGTCTACCATTTTTCTCTCTCCTTCCCCTTCCAAACCAAATACCTGTCCAACCAATTTTCTCTTCTATTTTCCACTCTTATTTTTTCATCCTCCTTAAAATCATCCCAACCAAACATTTCCTTAGATCATTGAAAGTGAAACTAATAAGGCTTGATCATGAAGGCTTTGCCTAATTACAAAATAAAGAGGATCCTGATACCTTTGACCTACCTAAATCTCCCTTGGTGTTTTTGGTAGTAATATTGTTCTTGGGTTGGGTTTTCTCACCAATTGTGTTGTCACCCAGCAACAAAATGTGGGACAGCTTGCTCTTATTATAATTTAGAAGCCATTAACAAATCCTTGGTTTCTCTAATAATAGCAACAGTTTCATGGGAAACTTTCCTTCGTAGGATTAAGCTGGCCAGAATGTCTTTCTAATTATGAATTATGATCCATGTTTTGTAATATTATATGTAAGATGTCCAAGATTGAATCTGAAATTGGGAAATATTTTTGACAATAATATAGTATATAGTAGTATATACTCTGTAGTTACGGGTCAAATTAAGAGGTTCCGTATCTCATAATCATGGGACATTACTTATTTAGAGTATTTGATCAAATAGCTTATATTTTTGTATTAAAAAAAAAAAAATTGTGTTGAGAATCTTGAGATGACCTCCACCATTGTTCTTGTCGGGTAGAAAATAAAGATTAAATTGTACATGTGATTGATGTATAATACATTAATACTATTAGAACGGAGAATAATAATGTACTTAATGAGGTGGGAAAAATAGGTAAATACCCTTAATTTTCAGACTATTTCGTAAAATACTCCTCTCCTCTTCCTAAACTATTAAGTAAAATGTCTTCTTTTTTCTTTTCTTTTTTAATCTTGATGTTAGCCATTTTGAGTTCTATACATATTTTGCCATTTAAACTTTTTTGAAAATTTAAGTGGAACTCGACATTGATAATAATGAGTCTACTTAAATATACACATAGAACTCGATTTTGAGGATATCAAGTTTTACACAAAACTCAATTTTGTCAAAATTAAGTTTTAAAATAGGAACATTTTGTTGTATAATTTTAAAATTAAGGGTATTTACGAATTTTGCCCCAAGGGGGTCATATATTATATAGAGAGACCAAAGACACGTAACAGTACGTACACAACTACAATGATAATATGACAGTATTTTTTTTTTTTTTTTTGGGTAAACTAATATGACAGTATTAACCTAGTTATAGTGTGTGTGTATATATATATATATTGTGGGTTCAAGGATGGGCCTGATGTACACCAATAAATACAATTTCCATGCAATACAAATTTTATTTGTTTTATTTGGAAGTCACTCTGAACTAACTCAAAAATAAAGGAATCTTAAGTGATGCTCAAATTAATATGAAAGATTTATTAGATATATGTTAGACTCATTTATTCCCTCATAAACTACATGACCATTTTGGTTAAAACCAATGGTCTTCCATCTAGTGGGTGGAAAAAAAAAAAAAAAAGAGATGGGGATTTTTTTTTTAGTGAAATTATGGTATGCTTTTGTGTTAGAACTTCTTTCCCTCTTACTTGTGTGTGTATTTGTTTCTTAAAAAGGATTTTATTTATTTAGGTAATGAGTTCCAAATTCCAAAAGCTGCTTGTATAGCATGGGCTAGTTTTGATTAAAGCCCAGTCCAAGTTTGAGCTTTTTAGCATTACAAAATTGAACAATGGCACAATCAAGCTCAACAACACATCTGACTGACCAGGGTTGCTCATGGTCTCAGTCTCACGTCCAACTTGACCTTGGGTCTATTTGAAAAGTTTCACCCTAAGCCCAAGGTTTTGGGTCTGATATGCCAATTCAATACTTGGGATGGATAAGAAGTAAAACATTAGTTTTTATTTTTTATTTTTATAACTCAATAGTTGTTACTAGTTAGAGGGAGGGAGGGAGGGAGGGGAGATTTAAACCATATTTCCATTAAACTTTTTTTTAAGGGAAATTGATGGTAGACTTTGTTGACTAATAATCACGTTATACTATTGGGAAGAGAAAATAGACACATTCTTCAAATCAAGAAATAGACTCCTGTTTCTCTTTAGCAAAATATTAATTTTAAAAAGAGTTTGTTAGATTGAATATTATTCCAATTAAATCAAAACTTAATAAATAAAATGTGCGTTTAGGTAAGCTTAATTTTATTAGTTTAATTTTTTTTATATATAAAATATAGTTGTATCTTTATAATATGACGTTTTAAAATTTTATATATTCTCTTTTGAGATGAAAATAAGCTTATCCAAATTCCGAATAAACAAAAGAAAGTTTTAAGTTGATAAGAAGTTATACGCTTGATGTATAATACCATTTTCGTGCAATAAAAAAGTCTATTTGTTTTATTCAAAGCTAGCTTTAGGCCTAGGCTTGCTTGTGGCTTCCTATGCCTCCAAAAATAATTATAAAATAGAAATATTTGTTAGATGCTTTTAATGTATAGCCTCATTCATTACATTACCTCCACACCATCTCTTTGATTTGAATTTTGTGGTGGGCTATTTGGAGATGTTGGGCTGGGCTGCCTCTTGCTACACTAAGGCCCAAGTGTTCTGGGTAGGAGAGTCGGGACCAGTCTAATTGTAACTCACCTTGGTCTGATATGTGTACAAACTATGCCCCTTTTTGCTGAAATTTTGATCACGTGTCCATGGCAGGCGTAGCTGTTACAATAGAGTTACAACAAGCAAATACAGTGGGACAATAACAAAGGCTACGCACTCACTGTTAGACGAAACGAAACTATTGCAAAAGAGTTTCGACAGATAAATATAGTAAAATAAGAAAAAGAACAATATATAGCAACAAGGAACACATGATGAGTGAAATTGCAAAGATAAGAAAGGGAATAATAACGATAAGTAATAAATCAAAGAATGAAAAGGTTAGTCTGCCGTGTTCAATTGTGTTACGGGACTAATACCAAGGGGGGAACCACTTCCTCAATGTGGGTAACCTTGCAGGAGGATTTTGCTGTAGAAATTATCCACTTTGAGGGAACGGGCTTGAATGGCTTATGCCCAAACGAATCCTTTGTCCTCAACAAATAGTAGGCTTTTAGAGGTAAAGAAGAGATTAACCTATTGGTGCATGCCTGCCATTCCACACTCTTTTTTTTTCTTCCTAATCCTCTGTTTCTTTTACTCTGTTTTTGCTACTTTAATTCTTTCCCCTCCTTTTCTTTCTTTCTTAATGCTTACTCGTGTAGTGTGATGGTGGCGCTATGATTCTCTCTTAGTGATTACTACTGTTGCCATGATGTTACTGTGCACGGTAAGGACCCTTTATATATTACTTGTTGTGACTGGTTTTTACTATTTTAGCCTTTAACTACTTTTGTCTGGAGTAGGGTATCCTTCCCAACCACCCAATGGTTTGTTAGCTACCTAGCCACCACCACTTACCTGTGCTGTCTGTGCCACTCCCTATTACCAAACAAAAAAGACTGTTTTTTTTTACTTGTCCACCGTGGCATTCTTATCCACTACAATGTGAATATTCTCTCTTGCTATCCGTCATGGCATGCACTTAGTGGTTCCAACTCATCTTTCCTTCTTTTGGGTGGTATGTCATCCTAACAAGACATCTTCCCCAAAAGAATTTGAGCAGGAACTCCTAAATAGGCTTTCCCTTCTCCCTACAGTCAAACTATACCCTTTCTTACCTCTAACCCATGACCTATTACTTTCGTATTGGCTAGGTACAAGTTAGTAGTGTTTGGGCCTTGCATGTGCTCCATTTCTGTGTACGTCAAAAACTTGTTCCCTGCTCATGCATTTGCCATGGTTTGGAGGTTCATCTGTGCATTCTACCACTCATCCTTGACCTCTTATGGTATGAACTATTTTTTATTTTTCATTCTTTATTTGCGTGCTCCTTTCAAGGGTTGGGCCTTGCTTGATTGTGGGTTTTCCTCTCTTTGGTCCATTCTTTGCTCTTTCAGTAATCTTGCTGCCATTTCTGCCATAACACTTTACTATTCTTGTCGTGGTATTATTTGACCTATGCTTGTTGGGCATCTTTTGGGCCTGTTGCATGTTCTTCTCTCAATTGGTTACAATGACCCTGTATGGTCATTGAATTTATACTCATGCTACTTTGGTTTTCTTGACCCCTTATATTGCTTGTGGGCTTCTTTAGCCCATTTCTTTCTCCTTGGGCATCCTTGGCCGATTTTCTAATTCTGCATTCCCATGGGCTTTTACTAACTCTTTTGGGCTTCCCTAACCTAATTATCTTATCCTTCATCCTTGGAGTTTATGAGCTTTTTATTAACCCCTTACTTTCTTATTTTATTACTTCAGGCCTACTGTGGCTCATTCTTACTTTTTTTACATCACATAATGCCCATGGGTTTACGACTTCTTTCTTTGGGCTCATTTAATCCCATTTGATTTTCTCAAGGCACATTTATTTGCTTTATGGGCCTATGATCCATTGTTCATGCCATTCAGGCTTAATGGTTTTTTTTATCAATCCACTAACTCTTTTCTGCCCATATTGCTGGGCTTCTTCCTGCTATTGGACTTCCAAAATGAGCATTAACAAAGTTCACTCTAAACTAACTTAAAAAAAAAAAAGATTTAAAATTTACAGTGGATTGCATAATAGGTGGACACTCTTCTATCCACATTTGAGTGCCCCCTATTTCAACAGAAGTAGCCACTAACACCTTTGTAGCCATATTAAAAGATTTACTAATCAATATATATATATATATATATAGAGAGAGAGAGAGAGAGAGAGAGAGAGAGAGAGAGAGAGAGAGAGAGAGAGAGAGAGAGAGAGAGAGAGAGCATGAGGTCCTACTAAGTAGCGCTCTAATTTTGCATTTTGCATTTTTTACCTCTTTCATTAAATTTTATTTACTGTTACCCAAAAGTTCACATTAACTTATTTAACTGTTATCTCATTAATATCTCATTAATTGCCTAAACTTACACCACTCATTTCTCTATTCTTTATATCTTTTAGCATACCTACTGTTTTAGTATTTAAAAAGAAAAGGAAATAATGATAATGGTAATAATAAGTAAGGATTAATAGTAATAACTAACCAGATAAGGCCCTAGAAAGAGATAGAAAGACACAAAAATGTTGTGAATTGTTAAATAAAACACACTATTTCACTATATATTACCAAAATAAAAGACCTGAGACTAACAAAATAGTTGAAAGAGAGAGAAATAGGAATCTGAGGGATCACCACCTCTGTTATACTAGCCTCCCACCACCATTAAGACGCCAAAACCTCTAGGGGTAATTTTTTTTTTCTTTTTTCTTTTTAAATTAGGGGATTAATATATGATTTAGGTTTAGGTAATTTGGTTGGATAGTTTTTGTTTTGGGTATATAAGTAGAGAGGAATATTTGGTAAGCAATGTAAAGTCATATTCTACCATGATTTAATTTTAAATAATCTATAAGACACATGCATATACATTTGCCCACACCATATATTAATATCGCACTATTGATGAGTGAAATACGGTCAGAGAGTTGGGCATACTTTCATTTTATGAAATGAAATATGTGAACACAACACAAATTAGTTAATTTTCATGGTCACGTTACTCTTTTGCATTTATTTTTGGTTTCATGATTTTTTTTTATTTAAAAATCTTACCTTAAGAAGGCTACAAATATACAGTGAAGCTACTAAACTAATTTTTAATATTTCAAAATGTATACGTTTCTTTAATTTAATTTACTTTTTCATTATAATATATGTACAACATTATCCAAAACCGTCTTACATAAAATTTTACAAAAGTATCTGTGCATCGCATAGGCAACTTACTAGTTACATTAAAACATTAAGGGTCTATTTGAATGTCACTTATTTTGCTAAAAACTGAAAATTTATTGCTGAAAATATTGTAGCAAAATTTTTTTTAAAGGAAAAACACTATTCATGTGTACTGTTCACGCGTTTTTCAGGTGTTGGATGGTCCATGAACAGTGCCATGGGATCAACCAAAAAAATGGCAAATGCAGAAACATCTCTACACAAACGCACACTAAAAGAAGGATAATGTTAATGAATGCTCTTAGGACAATTATTAATAAACTATAATAGGAAAATTTTGACACTACTTTCATGGAAAATATGAAAAGTTTTTAACAACATTTATTGTTTTATCATTCTCTCAATAAAATATTTCTAAAAATAGTTCTTAAACTAATTCCCTTAGGGCATTGATTAACATTTGCCTTAAAAGAAATATGGTAAAAATAATTACAAAAATCACAGATTACAGATATCCTCCACAAGAGTGCCAAAATCTAACCATGGTTTAGTCTTTGAGTATTGACTAATGAGCTTCCAAGTTTTGAACGACTATCAAACATTCAAAGGCTAAAATGTTCAATTCCAAAAGCTAGTAAAAGCTGCTTCTTGAATGCATGGACTAGAAGTCCAAGCTTCAGAATTTAGCTTAACATAATTGATCCATAGCACAACCCAGCCCAATAATACATCTCACTAGGGTTGCTCATAGGCTCAGTCCCACATCCAATCTGACCTTGGGCCTATTTGAAAAGTTTTCACTTTTCACCCTGAGCCCAAGGTTATGGGTCTGATCTCCCCCAATACTTGGGGATCGATATAAAGTAAAAATTAGTTTTATTCTAATGGGTTTTTTATTAGATCGAATATTACTCCAATTCAGTCAAAACTTAATAAATAATTTATGTACATTTCGATGAACTAATCGGTTTATTTTTTAATTAAATAAAATCATAGTTATATTTTGAAATATATTATGTTTTAAGGACTTGTATAGTTATATTTTGAAATAACTAGGCAGCGGCAGCCCCCAATGAAGACCAACCTCTCCTTGAGCAAGTGTCAAGTCAAAAATTCATTAATGGTGCTAAGTTTCTTTAATTGAGATGGTTGAGTATATTAAACCATATGACCTGTATTACTATTTCAACACAATAGATTTTTGTTTTTTCAAACAAGTATGTGATTCGTTGATCAATATAGTACAAAATTTAAGGATAATATATATATATATATATATATAGATATATATGTGGATAAGAAGTAAAAACATTAATTTTTTTTTTAATAATTAATAGTAGTTATAGTGCGGGAGATGAGATTAAAACCATAGACATTCCCATTTGAAGCATTAAAAAGTGATAGTTGAATTGCAAGGTTTTTAACAAAATATTAATTTTAAGATGAGTTTGTCGGATTGAATATTATTTCAATTAAGAAAAAACTTAATAAATAAGGTATGAGTTTAGATAAGCTTAATTTTATCAGTTTAATTCGATTGTTATATAAAATATAGTTGTATCTTTAAAATACGATGTTTAAAAATTTTGCATATTCTCTTTTGAACAATGAATAAACAAAAGAAAATTTTAAGTTGGTCAGAAGTTATACTCTTGATGTATAATACCATTTTCATGCAATAAAAAGTCTATTTTGTTTTATCCAAAGCCAGTTTAGGCCTAGGCCTGTGGCTTCCTATGCCTCCAAAAAAAAAAAAAAAATATATATATATATATATATATATATAAAATGAAAATAAATTTTAGATGCTTTTAACGTATAGCTTCATTCATTGCACATTACCTCCATACCATCTCTTTGATTTGAAGACCACTCTGAACTAACTCAAAAAAGGAAAAAAAAACAGTAAGTCCTCAAATATAAAAGATTTATTAGTATATGTTAGGCTTGTTCCTGTATTCCCTCAACAAAGGAGAGTACCATTTTGGTAAATTAAAACCATGGTTTAGTCTTTTGAGTAATAAGTTTCCAAGTTTTGAATGACTATCAAACATTCAATGGCTAAAATGTTAAATTCCAAAAGCAAGTAAAAGCTATTCAGCAAAAAAAAAAAAAAAAAAAAAAAAAAAAAAAATCTAGGAACAGCTGCTTCTTGAATGCATGGACTAGAATTTCATCAAAGCCTAGTCCAACCTTCAGAATTTAGCTTAACAAAATTGACCCATAGCACAACCCAGCCCAATAATACATCTGACTAGGGCTGCTCATAGGCTCAGTCCCACATCCAATCTGACCGGGTCTATTTTAAAAGTTTTCACGTTTCACCCTAGCCCAAGGTTATTGGTCTGATCTCCTCCAATACTTTTTTTTGAGAAACATCTCCTCCAATACTTGGGGATGGATAAAAAGTGAAAAAACTTAGTTTTATTTTAATGGGTTTTTTATTAGACCGAATATTATTCCAATTAAGTCAAAACTTAATAAATAATTTATGTACATTTCGATGAACTAATCGGTTTATTTTTTTTATTATATAAAATCATAGTTACATCTTGAAATATGTTATGTTTTAAGAATTTGTATATTTTACTTTGAGATGAAAATGGAAAGGTTTCTCTCCAAATTAGTTTGGAGAGAAGTGCTTTAAATTCCTCATATATCTTTTTATTAGATGTGAATTTTGAATATTTAATCATTGGATTGCATTTTTGAATCTCTCTTCTAGAGACTTAAACCTCAACCTTTACCCCTCCACACCTCACAAGCACTTATATTTGTGGAGTGACCATCGTACTAAGGGAGTGCGGTGGTGATTGCATATTCTTATTATATCTTCTATGCTTGCAAAATTTTAACAAGATTAAAGATCAATAGATATGTCATTAATCAAATGTTAAACTTTCAATTTTTTTTTCCTAAAATTATGCATAAAAAATAGCTTTATTGACTGAATAGTAACTACCATCAAATATGAACAAAAGTTGAGCATGTGTAACCCAACAATTGTTATGAACATGCAATCCAATAGTTAGATTTTTAAGTTTCACTTCCAATAAAAAGATATAAAAACAATTTGAAAAGTTGTTCACCAAACTTGTTTGGAGAGAAACTTTGTTCGATAAAAATAAATTTAGGACAAAGTTTGGTTACTATTAGGTTCTAAATATTTAGGATTAAATGTTTTGTTTCCAAATATTTGTATGTTGGCAAACCAAGAACAAAAACATGTCTAGATTAAGTGTTAGACATTGCTTAAATTTGTTCAAGCCAAGTTTCAAGAACTATCAAGCTGTAGAAAGAAGAATCAAGCCTTTGTAAAGCTTGATTGATCAAAAGTTAAGTTCGACTGGTTGAAAATCGTATTCTGTAGATTTTATATCAGGCCCAAACCCCTCGAAAATGTATAGGGTTTCAGTCTAACACTGCCTAATATAAAAGGAAAACCCTAATCATGTTTTAGAAGTCCTTGGAAGTCTTGTGAGTTACTCCTGTAAGATTTATGAGGTTTCTATACCTTTTAACTCAACAAGCATCTATTGGAACGAGATTTACAATCAAGAACTAGTGAAAACAAGTTGCTGCATAAAGTTCTACTTTTGATGGTGATTTGAAACTTTTAAGTGGGATTTCAAAGTCACAAACGGGAAGTTTGTGTTCAGCAAATTCAAGATAGAAGAGTTTATGGAATTGGAGTTGCACGTGGTCGTGTTAGTAAGTTTTACATGAGATAGCTTTAGATTTAGGGGTTTAAATCTATTGTAATCTTCCATTCTATCATAGTGGATTTGTTTACCTTAAAGATAGTTATGTTAAATCATCCTTAAGCTTTTACCTTGAAACGATTGGTTTCATTGGTTTTCTTGGGTCATCATATTAATGTCTTCTTCACTTTTCCACACCAAGTAATATGTTTACTTGTATTTTGTTGTGAAATTTTAAAGTACTCACAAGTGTATGAATCATACCGGAGTATAGTTTGACAAGAAGGAGGTCAAACTCATAGGGACTTGAATGAACGTAAGAAAATTAATCAAATCTTAACCAAATTAATGCTAATCTAGTTTAATAAAAATTGGTTGTTTGCAATTAAATATACTAAGCAAATAATTAAACTAAGCAAAGATATAATATAAATTAGTAAAGAGATGTAAACAATCTAAAGAAAGGAATTAAGGTTTTGGAATCTATCTTATTAATTCATATCAGCATATATTTACGATCATTAATTTTTCCCAACCAATATATGATAATCTATAAATCAATCTTGCTATCATGGAAAATATTATCATTAATACTTCTATTTAAATATCTAAAGCATGCTCTTCTTTACTTCCTAGGTATAAAATCAAATCATCAATTGTATCTGTAGCCAAACAAATCACAAGAGATATCCAATTTTAAAATCAAGAAATTATAAACCAAGCATTCAATTAATTAAGACAAATTCTAAATCATGAGAAAAACATGATTGAACTCATATCTAGAATATCATCTTAGTCAATTGATATTAAGCAAGAACAATTTAAATCATTAAACAACAAATATTGTGGGAAAAATCAAATCACATAAATAATACTGATAATCCTTAACAAGTTTTCATCCTCAATCTCAATTATAAATTTAGCTACTCATAATAATTGAAATAAAATACAAGAATAAAATACTAAACATTAAACTAGACAAATTATTAAAACTAACTGTCATGGAAGAAAACCAAAGAGGTAGCCACGACCTATATGTTTAGCCCCCAGCCGTCCTCTGAATTTTGCCCTAAAGAGCCTTTAAATAGGTCAAAGAATCCTGTTACAAGTTGAATTCCCGTTTGGAAAAAATCTCAAATTTTTAGGCTTCATTTAATCTACGATGTTGGCCCATTTAGCTTCAGAATTCAGACTTTTAGTAAATTACAAAGTTGTAGCCCTTTAAGTTAACTTTCTAACCCAACTTAAATCATCACGATTGGATATATGAGCCGAAAGTTATGTAAAAAATACTAATTAATGCATAGGCTAGAATCCTAATCCAAATTGGACTTGGATTCGGTGCAAATTTCCTTTAATTCCTTACTCCAATTGGACTTAAATTTAATTGAGTTGGCATTCTTTAACTTAATCATGGCCCTTGTAAAAGTAAAGTCCACTAGCTTTGTTCTTTGCATAAATCAACTTATTTAATTTCATTTTCCTACAAAAGACAAATTCACGCAATAAAATTTAATTAAGCACAAAATTGATTATTCAACATTATTCTAAAACCAAATATAAAATGCGTGAATTAACTTAAAATAAGTATGATAATGCTTTTTAATAATGATATAAATATGTAAAATTAAGCTATTATCAATGCACATCATGTTTAAACTAATATGTTTTTAAGGGGTCTTTACAAACAAACAGTTACAAACCTTGTTATAGCTTAAAGCTACAATTTCTTTAAAAAAAAAATTAGCATTGTTACATATTTTAAAAATCTAACTATTAGATTGCAAGTTCTTTATGCTCTTAATATATATGTCGAATTTTGTTAATTGGATGTTATTTACTATATGATCCATAAACTTATCTTTTAGGCATAATTTATACTACAAAAATTTACAATTTAAATAATTGATTGGTGACATAACTATTGATTTTTGATTTTCTGGAAATTTTGTATGCTTTGAGGATATAAGAAGAAATGTAATCTAATGATGAATTTGTCAAAATTTACAGCCAATAAAATGATATTGAGTAAAATTGTAGCCTTCAGCTATAATTAAGTTTGTAGTGAAACTTTGTCTATAATCTTATCCAAACGAGTAATAAAGGAAAGAAAATTTTAAGTTGACCAGAAGTTACATGCTTTACTAAAAAATGGCAGCCGTTGCCTTAATGATGTCTATGCTCACTATTAAATTCACTTAGAAAATGGATTTGGACCACTTGGTTATTAATTCAGTCCTTGAGCAAGGGTCAATCACTCAAGCCCACAAATTTAACATTGTTGCAAAGATTACTTAAACATTTAATAAAAACTTTAATAAAAGAAAGTTTTAAGTTCACCACAAGTTACATGCCTGGCTTAACTAGGCAGCGGCAGCACCAATGAAGACCTCCTCTCCTTGGGCAAGTGTCAAGTCAAAAATTCATTAATGGTGCTAAGTTTCATTAATTGAGATGGTTGAGTATATTAAACCATATGACCTGTATTACTATTTCAACACAATAGATTTTTTTTTTTTTTTTTCAAACAAGTATGTGATTCATTGATCAATATAGTACAAAATTTAAGGACTTGTAGTTAAGTTTTGTTCTGAGTTTAATATATATATATATATATATATATAAGTGTGTGAATGAGAGAGAATTTTTTTTCCTCTTCTAAAGAGTGTGGCTTAACACCTTAGAGGATCCATATTAGTGGAACTATATTTTTTAGCTTTTGACAACTCAAATATCTGCTTTATGTATTTTATTACCACACTTTACAATACATTGGTATTAGTTCTATTTTAGCGTACAAAACATTAAAATAGTATGAAAAATCATTAAAATAATATAAACTACACTCATTGCAATCACCCATTGCCCAACCAGCCACCACAAGAAATAAACGCAACCACCACCACAATACAACTAACTAGCAATAGCCACGCCCACCACTGTGATCAAACCCATAACCTGCATCACCACTGTGACCTAAATCATGACCCATGACCCAACTCCATACAAGATCAAACGAATCACAACTCAAATGGGCCCATTGAAGCTAATGACAACAACAATCACCATTATCGCCACAATGATTAGACCACCAACTGAGAGAGAGAGAGAGAGAGAGAGAGAGAGAGAGAGAGAGAGAGAGAGAGAGAGAGACAAGCATGAGAAAGAGAAGAGAGTTAGAGTGCAGAGATAGAAAATAAACCCAATAAAATAGAAAATATCAGTTGCTACAATGAGCTGGTACTAGTACCAGTTTACTATAGCAAGTTGTCAAATTTTTTACATATAAGAGCATCTGCAGCCTAAATGCCATATGGCGTATGTTGAGATATTTTAGCATTTCAGCCTTCAAATGTTGCTCTAGCCGGACTTGCATAATGGGCCAATTGTAAAAAATTTTACAATATTGCTACAGTACCATCTTATTTGTAAGATAGTACTATAGCAACATTGTATAATTATAAATTATTATTATATTATCTGATTTTTCTCTCTCTTTCTTTCTCATTCTTTCATTTCCCTCTCTCTCTTGTCTTCTTCTCTCTTGTTTGTTCTCTCCTCTTCAGACCCAAAACCATGGTGGACATGAACGCCATCACCAAACTACCATAGCCGGACTCACTGTCACAGGCCCCACCGCAAGCCACCGTCAAGGCCATCGCAAGCCACCTAACCAAGCCTCTCTCTTCTCTCTCATCCCCTCTCTCTCTCGCCATCGCTACCAATGCCAAGCTTCTCATCTTCTCTGTGGATCGTGGTGGGTTGTGGTGGATCGTCTTCTCCGTGGATCGTGGTGGATCATCTTCTCCTTGGATCGTCTTCTCTGAGTTTTGGATTGGGTTTTTTCTTTTTTTTTTTTTTTGGCTGTGATCGGTGCTTAAAGGAATTGGTTTGATTTTTTATTTATTTAATTATATATTTTTTTTGTGGGTTCATGGTGGTGGAGTTGGGGGTTGCCGTGGGTTTGGTTTGATTTTGATTTTGTGGGTTGTTGTGGTTGCCGGAGTTTGTGGCTAGGGTTTCAAGAGAACGATCGTGGTGGATCATCTTCTCCTTGGATCATCTTCTTTGAGTTATGGATTGGGTTTTTTTTTTTTTTTTTTTTTTTTGGTTGTTGTTGTGATCAGTGCTTAAAGGAATTGGTTTGATTTTTTTTTTTTTTTTTTTTTTTTGTGGGTTCATGGTGGTGGAGTTGGGGGTTGTCGTGGTTTGGTTTGATTTTGATTTGTGGGTTGCCGGAGTTTGTGGCTGGGGTTTCAAGAGAATAGCAGTTTAGGTATGTTATAGTAACAGGTGGTTGTGATTTGGGTCTTAGGTTTTTGTTTTTATTTGGGTTTAGGGATATATTATTTAATTGTGTGAAAATATTATTTTAATGTATAAAATAAGAAAATAAAAGTTGGGATGTTGGGAGTATTGTAAAATTGTATTGTATAATTGATAAATTAGCTTTTTGAAATGGTAAAATAGAATGAGATGAGAATTTCAGCTATGGATGCTCTAACACCACCAATATAACATAGTTTTTGTAGTTTGTGGTGCTAAAAATAATATTTTAGCAATTTAACACTACTAATAATAATGCTCTTAGTAATTAACCACTTTAATTTAATTATTAAATTTGTAATATTTTAAGATTTATCAGAATTTAAAAACATATTAGTAGCTCCATAGTGACACTGCCCAATAAATTTCCCATGTAGGCTCACAGAAAAGAACGTAGGCGGTGGCAGTTTGAATTTGAGGTGTCATGACCTCACCTATAGGCTATATAAGTAGTTTTATAGTCTTGGTTTATTTACTATAGTCATGGCCTCACCTTGGTTTATTTACTATAGAATTGACAGGTCCATTGTGTAGTTTTATACAAGTAGTGGATAATATTATTATCAATAACAAGTTGCTATATATAGGGGCTCCTTTTTCGGGAGGGGACCCCCGACAATGAATTTGTAGAGTATGGGCTCAAGAGCTAGGCCCTAGTAAAGAATGCAACGGTCATGCATGGTTATTCGTGGGCTATGATAATCTAAATATGGGTTAAGGGGGCACAACAGGGCTCCTCGGACGTATTACAGAGATTGTAGTTGTTCTTATTTCACTCAAATAAGTTTACAAGTCACTGAAAGGAAACGCACTGTTACAGCATATATTTCTCTCTGGTTCTTCCTCCCTCCCGTCCCCCTCTCAAGGGAGACTTCTTATATTATATATCACTCTCTCAGCTGATCTTAGCCCTACATTTGTCGATCAATCCGGTCTCCACTCGAGTGCCTGTCCTATCAGCCGCATTCCCATCTCTCTGTGGGTTGCGGCGCCCAAGATGGCGCTGTCCAGAGGTCCTATCCTCATTAATGCGGCCAGGACGTTAGTTGAGGGCATTTAATGTGGAGGTGACAGTTCGTCTGGGACTTGCTCCTCCACTATGCTTCCATGTCCGGTGCTTGGCACCTACTATATGCTCCTTGGATACCCTAGGAGATTCTCCTTGAGGGACTGCGGCTTGCGTATTTCCTGACTTTGGACTTCCGAGGATGTAATCATCCTCGGCGTGGCTTCTTGGACTACAAGGCCTTCGCGCTTTGTCCTCGGACCTTAGACACGTCCTCGGATCCTAGGTGGTCCTCGGCATGGGCCTTTGGGCTTGATTCAAAGTGGGCCGGGGTTGCCAACTCTTTGTGGCCCCACACTATACATCAATAGATTTATAGTGATTTAAAAAAAAAAATTGGTATGATTTATTGATTGATTTATGTAATAAATATTGTATTAGTAATAAATCCCTACGAAAGTAATATGTTATTTTAATAAAAATTTATTTTCTTAACACATTGTATAAATTTTTTTTATATCTCTAATGTTGCTCATATATAATATACAAGCAGGATTCCATAATTGTAAAAAATTTGAGTGATAGCAATTTTTGTAGAGTTTTACTTCATGCTAGTATTAATAGGCTTCTTCAGATAGCTAGGCAATGTATTTCTTGTAACATCTTTTTTTGAGTATCATATGTTATTTTTAAAAAAGTAATAATAATAATGTTTGGCTTACCTTATATTAGGATATTTTATATATATATATATATATATATATATATATTAAATTGTATTTTCTTTAAAGGACAGATATACAGCTATTTTTAGTCAAAATAAGCTATTGAGAATAAACTCATCTACAGTACTTACGTAACACATGAAAATTTCCAAGTGAGTTTTGGAGCTTCTGTTTGATGGGTTTCACTCTCTCTCTCTCTCTCTCTCTGATTATCTAATAAAAAGAGAACAAAAATTCCATTTGAAGTTCTAGTATGTAACCAAAAGTACAATATCAGGAATTTGGAATTGAGTCACACCAAATTAGTTCACGGCTTTTTATTAGCTTGCGTTTTTTGTTTTTATGCTTTGACAGGCAACAAAAACTGTGTCAGAAACAATAAACAAAGGCATAGGCAAGCAAGCACCAAAAAAAAATTCACGTCAGCCTACTACTTTCAAGGGGGAATTCACGTCAGCTTACAGATGTGGTCAGTGCAGTGCGGAGATAGCGAGGAGATATATTCTTTCTAGTCTTTTAACTCACTGAATTAGATTAGAACATATATGATTCGTAGATATGGAATTTATTTCTTCATATTCATGTAAATTGGCTTAGTTCCAAGGGAATAACTGCTTCACTTCCTTCAACACTAGTCTCTTGCTTGTTTTAGGTCGAGCTAAGAGAATTATTATTATATATAACATGCATCCCTTAGAAAAATGATTTCTATATATATGGCAAATGTTAACAAGCACTGTTTGGTGCTTGTTAATGTTGCATTAATATGGATTCCATTTGATAAAAAAATTGAAAAAAAAAAGAAAGAAATAAAACTAGCCCCATAACTTATTTTAATATATTTTTTTCTCTCTATAAAACTGGTCCCATAACCTAAAAGCTGTAAAAATATGACATAAAGTTGTAATAAAATTGAAAAAAGTACAAAAGGATTGCAGTTAACGGGCACCCTTATGGTGCCATTAACACAACCCTTATATATATATATATATATATATATATGGGTGATATTCAAGTAGATGAGTTACTATTACATGTACGCGAATACTAGCTAGTGAATATGTCAGCTTCCACCCAATTTACTTTCGAGAATCAAAGCCACTCCATTCCCAATTCATGCCAGTGGTACTGACCGCATTTACTGGGCTTTGTCTCCAAGTGGGAAATTTGAGCTTAAGGATGCCTATAGACTAGTGAGCTTGAATACTAATGATCCGACAGTGAACTCCTTTGTGGACAATTGGGTGTGGAAGACTAACACCATGCCCAAAATTAAGTGTTTTCTGTGGCAATGTGTAGGCATTCCAGTAAGAAAGGTTCTTGTGGCAAAAGGATTGAATCTCTTTGCTTCATGTTCGCTCTGTAATGGTCCATTAGAATCCATTATTCATGTGCTAAGAGATTGCTTTATAGCTCAATAGGTATGGAACTCCTTATCTCCACCTATGCTTCCCAATCTGTTCTTTGGAATCAACCTATCAAATTGGCTTCGATTCAATTGTAAATCATAGCAACCTTGTGCTCTGGGTGTTCCGTGGGGGATTCTTTTTCCCATTGGAGTGTGGAACCTATGGTTACACCGGAATAGAGTGGTTTTTAAGAATGAAGAACCTAACAAGATCTACAAATCTGATATTATTGCGAAGGCAGCTAAGTATGCCTTTCTTGGTGTTAATGAGAGTAAGAAAAGAATCTTGGGAGCAATTTTTGTCAAGTGGGAGCCACCCCCACAAAATTGACACAAGCTGAATACGGATGGATTTTCTCTTGGGAATCCTGGCCGTGCTTGGGGGGGGGGGGGGGGGGGCATTATTCGCAATGCTAATGGTGAATGGGTGGGAGGTTATGCTTGTGCTATTGAAATCACTACCAACGCTGCAGCTGAATTATGGGCGCTACGGGATGGTTTAAATATGTGCATTGAGTTAAATCTTCCAGCTATGATTATAGAGTTAGATGCAAAATTGGTTGTGGATCTCTTGAAGAAACTGGGTGGGAGTTTAAATGGGAATGATGTGATTGTGGCAGATTGCAAGGAGAACCTGAAGAAAATACCAAGAACTATTATTAAACATTGCTTTAGATAAGCCAACAAGTGCGCTAACACACTTGCAAGGAGAGGAGCTTTACTGTCGCAAGACGCTTTATCTTTTTTCTTTTCCTCCTTCTGATGTAGCATTTTTGCTTAGCTTAGATTCTGCTGGCACTGTGTATGAGCGTATCTGCTCTAACTTTTCTATTTCTGCTTCTGCTTAGTTAATGAAATTGCCATTCTTACCCCAAAAAAAAAAAAAAAAAAAAAAAAGGTCAGAATGACATGTTACTATCATATGTAACATTGTAAATTTGTTTCAAGTGTTCAATAGGGATTGTAGCCCTTCTTGGCAGGAAAGAACCAATGTTGCAGATATGTTATCCTTGAAACAGCTTGGCCTTGTCTTTGATCTCTTTTTTGTGCCGTCTTTTGTTATTAACAATGTATATAATATAGCTGCCTTGGCTACCAGCTCTCCTATGCACTATAGCCGGAACTTGTCACCAACTGTGTAACTTTTCTTTCTAGTGTTGTAAAAAAAAAAAATGTAAATTTGTTGCTACCTATCCAAAATGACAAAAAGAAAGAATCATTGACATGGGCATTATGTTATTCATATCATGTGATTTGATGGGACCTACCATTTGAATTGACCTTGGCATTATTATGTTATTTATATCACAATCTAACATGAAAAAAATAAAATAAAAAACACTAAAAATTTGTAGAATATGTAACATGAGTTAAAGGAATGTGATCTAGATTTTGTTATGGGCAATCATGTTATTGATAAAACTACCATACCCACAAATATATATACATATATATATATATATATATATATTGAGAGACAGATTCTTCAGAGTTTAACATACATTTAATATTTTTAAGTAACTAGTAAATATAGTCCAATATTGATAGGTGATACTAATATTACATGCATACAGTAAGTAAAGACCAATTTCTAAGTAACAATTTTAATAAATTAAAGTTGTATCCTCATAAACAAGGCGTGCCATGAAAGTGACACAATCATTTTTAGATAAGTGTACGTTGTCTCTGTGTCATGATATATGTCAAATCTTATAGAAATAAGAAGTAAAATAAATCACTCCCCAAAGGGCCAAATAAATATTTTTTAAAATGTAATTGTCGTATGGTTGCGATTTAATGTTAGTAGAATGAACAAACTACCTTAAATATTATTTTTTTCACTGCGTAACTCTCAAAAAGTTGAACAAAATAAATTGTCTCAAAGTGGACAGCCTAGTACATAGTAACGCTTGCTTTATAAATTTGATGCATTCAAGAATTAGGCTTTATTAATTTAACTTTTCTTTAATGGCTTGTACCCACCTTGTTAATATTTGTAATAATATAAATATTTATTTTTTGAGAACATAAGTCTTTAGTCATTAATAAAATCGTATGCTTATTCTCATAAAGAAAAAAAATCGTATGCTTATTAAAAAAAAAAAGTTTTAAAATCGTAACTTTAGAAATTATGTTGAGGCTTTTATTTTTTCGCCTAATTAACTCAAGGACGAGGGACATGCTAGCTAGACTTATTAAAGCAACAATTGTTTTTAACACAAATCAAATTATTGCGAAATAAGTGCATCTTACAACGCACCTCGTACAAAGACAGAAATAAAAATAGTCTAGTATTGAATTCTTGTTGTTATGAGATTTTATTTTTTCAAGGACGAGGGACATACTAGCTAGACTTATTAAAGCAACAATTGTTTTTAACACAAATCAAATTATTGCGAAATAAGAGCATCTTACAGCGCACCTCGTACAAAGACAGAAATAAAAATAGTCTAGTATTGAATTCTTGTTGTTATGAGATCAAAAAAAAAAAAAAAAAAAAAACAAACAAACAAAGATAGAAATGTAAATCAAATTATTGAGTTTTAAGGTGTAAGTTTTGTGATTTCAACATATAACATAATGTAGTTCACTATGGTGGTATTAAGTGAAGTATATATATATATATATATATATAAATAGGTAAAGCTTAGAGAAAATTCAATTAGATTCTATAATTAAAGTCTAATTTTGTGCCTTGTGCCTTAAATTATTTATTTTTAGAGAAAATTTTATTTCTTAATTTTGAATCAAATGTGAGACTACATCATAAGTATCTATCCAAATAAGTTAGTGTGTAAAAAAACAAAAGAGTTTAAAATTAATTAACATAATTTTTTTTTTTAAATGAACAATTTACATTTTTTACCCAATAATATTTTTACAAGACTTTTTAAAGAGTTAAAAAAAGAAAAAGAAAATTGGGTCCACCCCGATTCGATCAATAATGAGATTCTTGGCTAGAAAGAAAGGTTCTGTGACATGGACGCCTAGCCCAACTCGGTCGGTCGATTGGCTTGCCTAATAGATGATGATGATCGGTTTTAGACCCCTTAGAACAACCAGATTGGTTAACCTAGATTAATTAGCCAAGTTGTTACTTAGTCAAATTATGCAATTCTAGGTTAAAGCAATCAAATAATCATATCAAGATATAAAGCAGCGGAAAATAAATGAACACAAAATATGATGACCCAAGAAACCACACGGTAAAAACTTGGGAAGGATTTGACCTAGCTATCCTCAAGGTAAACCTGAATCCACTATGCAAAAGAATCGAAATTCATACAGAAGGACTACAAGCTCCCCGCTTGACTTCCTAATGCTACCCACCAGTAGAACTTACTGACACGACCACATGCAAGCTCCGAATCCACGGACTCCTTCTTTCTTGGATTCTCCAATCAGCTACAAGCACCCCCGCTTGATATTCTTTAAGCTTCAATGGTAGCAACCAAGTTGATTATCAAGATATTGATATTATCTCTAACTTGAAAACCCTAAGCTTATGTGAAGGAAAGCTCCCCAAAGATCTCACAAGAGATTCACATAAACAGCAATGTATGAGCAACAATACAACTGGAGCAACATTCAAAAACGTGACTAGGGTTTAGTTTATATACCTAGGGTAAAAACATAAAACCCTAAACGTTTAATGAAGTAGGGCTGAGTTGGAAATTCTGCAGAAAAATCAACCTGTACGATTTTCGATCGATCGAGCTAGGCCGAAAGTCCCAAGTACTTCTGTAGCCACTCGATTCCAACTTTACAATAATGAACCAACTTTGAGCAAGCCTAAACAAGACTAAATACATTGTTTTGATCATGGGCCAACATTACAAATTAGAGTTCTAAATACATAAAATCCTAAGACCTTAGAACCTAACAGATGAGATTCTCGATTGATTTGATTAAGATGTTCTCGCTTCCCTTGGTCGGGCTCTTGCTTGAATTGAAGCCTCTATGCATTGGTAGGCTTTCGACTATCAATAATATTTAAATTATGTATATAAGATTCTAAAAAACAAAGACATAAAAAAAAAAAATATATATATATATATATATATATATAACTCAAAATTACAAATGGATAACAAAAATTTACTTATTTCGAACTTAGGTCTCTACCAATAGATGGTGTTGAGGAGGAATTTTTACTTAAAACTATATAAGAGGATTATAATGGTAGCACAAAAGTCAAATCTGAAATACACATAAAAGAACTTTCTTATGAATAACAAAAATTTTAATTTAGAAAATGAATAAAGAGTGAGCTATATATATTTACTCCATAATTGGCTTGCCGTAGAACATAAACTAAATAAATTTTATATAAAATGGAAATATTTTGACATTTTGAAATGTTATTTACCTAAGTAAGCTTTTGAATGTTCATAATTTTTTTCATGTTCGATCTTATATATATTAATTTGTTTATTTTATTTTGATTTGGGTTTTTATTTTGATCTCATAACAACAAGAATTCAATCCTAGACTCGCACCCCAAACCCAAGTGGCATGTCTTTCAGTCACATTTGGATTTCGTTCCCAATGAAGATCACACTTATTTTTTAGAAAAGGTTTCTCCTTTATGCTTGCTTCTACTTTCACTACCCAATACTATGCATATGGAGCCCCTACTATCAGTTTCACCAACGAATTCTCTCTCTCTCTCTCTCTCTCCCCTTTTTTTAACTAAAGTATACTTTTGGCACTGTTCATGGTTGGTTTTATTTTTATCATTTTACATTTCAAAATTTTTATTTTGTCTTCTTATATTTTGTCCTCGAATTTATATATGAATGATAATAAAAAAAAAAATCGAATTTTAAAAGCCAACAGGATAATTTAGTATTTACCTTTTCTTTGTTTACTATTCAAACCAACTGGTCTTCAAATTCAAAGGTCATAATGCCCGTATGGCAAGTGGTAACTAACACCTTAATTACTTGTACAATTTGTTTGGCCTCTACTTCTTATTAGGTAGTATTGTACTATTCAAACAATTAATTTTTTAGACTTCACCTAATCTTAGGCAAGTTTAAAGTCTCCTCCTTATTCATTGAATTTTGATTTTTTTCCCAAATATTAAAATTAGGATGACTTTTACCTTAGTAAGTCAATGATGGATTAAATATAGGCAAAAATGCATTTTTGGTCCTTATATTTTGGGCCTATTATCAATTTGGTCCTTAAATTGATTTAGCTCCTAAGTTAGTCCCTGATTTTTAAAAATCGTTTTTAAAATAGTCTCTGCTGTTAACCCAGTAACAGAAAATGCTGAGGTGGTAAACGGAATACACTATTTGCTGACGTGGCTAATAAAATAATAATAAAAAATATATTTAATATTTTTTAAATGCCATGTCAGCATTTTTTGAATTAAAAAAAAAAACCATGTCAGTTTAATTAAAAAAATAAAATAATTTATATTTTTCAATTTCAATTTAATTCAAACTAAATTAAAATAAAAACTTTTAAATCTAATTTTATTATTATTATTATTGCTTTCATTATTTTTTAGGAGGTAAGAACACAAGAACTTGTTCTTCATGTGCTTTTTGAATTCAAGAACAATCAAACCCAGAATAAGAGCACAATCAAACCCAGAACAATGCAAAATTTCATACAAAATCCCTATCCTCCACCGAAACCTCCAGAACACGAAAAAATCATCAAACCAAACCCACATGACGAAACCAACCCAGAAAAATCATCAAACCTCCAACCTAGAAAAATGTCAAACCCAGAAACCTCTAACCCAGAACATGAACTTCATTTTTCAAGTTTTTCTCCAAATCAAGACAAACCCAATTGACTAACCCACTCAAAATCAATCTCAGCACAAAAAATCCATACCCACAAACTAAAACCACCACAACTAACCAAAACAACCACCCACACCACCAACCACAACAACCACAAATCACCACCAAAAACCCACCGCCGATCAACCTAGCACCACCCACCGCCGAGAGTCAAACCCAAACTCAAACAAAAACCAAAACCCATACTAAAACTCAAAACACCCAAACAAAATCCAAATTCCAAATCCAAAACCCAAACTGCCACCACTGCCACCACCACTACCACCATCAACATCCACCACTGCTAAATCCATACCCACAAACCCAAATTAAAAAAAAAACACACACACACACACACACACACACACACAAAACCAAATTAGATCCATTTTCTGCCACAACCACCAAACCCAAGACTCGCGGCGGCCCATGGCGAGCAAAACCATGGCCACCCACGAGCACCAACGGCCCCACGCTAGCCCACGACGATCTGAATCCCATTTGTGCCAATCTGAACCCACCCACGATGAGCCACGACCACCGAAACGCCACCACTCAACCAGAAATCACCGATTCGGAGAGAGGGAGATCGAGATGAGGAAAAAAAAAATAGAGAAATAGAGAGGAAGAAGAAGGCTGAATCGGTGATTTCTGATTTAGGGAGACCGAGTGTAGGGTGAAAAGAGAGAGAGGGAGTTTGAGATTAGTGGTAGAGAGTGTAGAAGATTTTTTTTTTTTTTTTAAGTTGATGAGGTTAACCAAAAACAAAAACAAAAAGAATTAAAACGTTTCTGAAGTTTTATTTTTTAAGAAATGATTTTAGTTTAAATTAGATTTAAGGTTTTTTTTAAAAATTTAATTTACATTTTTTAAAAAAATTTTCTTAAGGCTGGCTTTTTTTTTTTATTTTTTTTTTATTAATTTAAATGGTGACATGGTATTTAAAAAATGTTAAAAATATTTTTTTTTTTTATTAGCCACATCAGCAAACAGTGCATTCCGTTTGCCACCTCAGCATTTTCTCTCATTGAGTTGACGGCAGAGACTATTTTAAAAACGATTTTTAAAAATCAGGGACTGACTTAGGAGCTAAATCAATTTAGGAACCAAATTGAGAATAGGTCCAAAATGTAGGGATCAAAAATGCATTTTCGCCTTAAATATAACTTTGTGTTTGAAAGGAAAATAAACTAGTATGTGAGATTTGGTTTAATTGATTATGGAATTTCTAAATCTAAATAGTATAGTAGTAAAAATGTAAAATAGAAGCATTGAAATTTTTCTGAACTTTCTTATGTGTTGTAACATAAAATTTTGAAAATTCTTGGTTCTTAACATCAAAATCGTAATTTTTAGATCCAAATTATAACTCACCTACTAAAGTTCATACTTTCATTTTTCTCTTCAAATTCTCTTAGGATATGTTTGGTTGGGGTGAAAACAGGGAGGATGAAAAATAAGGAGGGAAAAATAGGATGGAAAATGGCACTTTCCACTATTTAGTTGAGGAGAGAAAACAAGGGAGACAGAAAATAGGGGGAAAATTTTCCCTCCAGGCCCACCTTTTTTTATCATTCCAATTTGGGAGAAAAACAAGGAGGGAAAAGTGCTGAAAGGTGCACTTTACACAAATACCCTCAATTTAAGTTGCATTTTTTTTCTTTCTTCTCTTTTCCTTGGGCAGCAACGTTACCCCTCTTTTTGCCTCTTTTTTTTTTTTAGTGATCACGTTGCTAGTTGTCACCCTTTTTTTTTTTTTGGGCATTAACACTGCCTCCTTTTTTTTTCTTTTGATTTTTTAGGGCATGGGCGTGATATTTTATTTCTCTTTTTACTAGATGTGATTTTTTTTGGAACATGTTTTTTATTTTTATAAAAAATTTTGGGTGATTGCTCTTTTGTGTGTGGTTATTTGTCACTTTTTTTAATTTTTTTTTTTAATAATTTGGCATCATTCTTTAACAAGGATATATGAGTAAATTTATTCAAACTTATTTTTTTCATTCCTTCACTTTTCTACTCTCAACCAAACAAAAAAGTGAGAAAATAAAATCTTTTCTATCTTCTCACTTTTTCATCCTTCCACAATTTTCTATCCTCCCACTTTTCCACCCCTCTAATCAAACGGACCCTTATTAAAAATATTATTTTGGTATTTACACTGGATTTTTCTTTATTTTGCCTTTCAAATGTAAGTAAGATACGCAGTATCTGTCGCTTTGAAGGAAAAATTATTGAAATTAATCTCATATGATTTAAACATCTGAATGTATAATTTCATAAACATTATGTAAAACATAATTATTGTAGGTGACTAGATGTGGAGACTGGACCAACCAAAGCAAATAGATTTAGGTGGCGCCATTGTCTTTGTTGTACATGGTGCCTTTAATGAAACATAATAGATACTTTCATTTGTCAAACAGTGGTAGATAGCAATAACTAGATGTATTTGTCTTCTACTACTCGAATTCTCTTCTCCTATAAATAGAGAACAAACTGGTTTTATAAGAATCAACGATAACTGTTCATTAAAAAAAAAAAAAAAAAAGAATCAACGAATGCTGTAACACATACTAGTACTTCCCAAACAGTAGAAAGCCCTTTTCTTTTAAAAGTTTTTCAGTAAGGGTGGAAGGAGCTAACTACTATCTTTTAGAGTCTGTAAGGTATGTTTGTATTATATATTGGGCAAGCGTACATGTCTATATCATTATTTCGCTCTTTTTTTTCATTAAGTCTTTTGTACCCTTTACCATTATTATTATTGTGTGTTGTTTTATTTTTAACTGTTGTGAACTCGTATACATGTATTTGCTTTAAAGTTTATATCATCAACCAGTTTTTGAGCGGAAGTTAGGCAAATATTTGCCGTAAAGGAAGCAGTTTTAGACATTGTAAAGCATATATTTGGTCTTAGATGCCAACAATAATCTAGAATGGATCATATAGTAATGATAGTAATGATAAAATAGATTGTATCAACTCTTGGTTGATATGCGAAAGAGGGTTATAGATACATATTGCATATAGAACGTGAAAATAATATAAATAGTATTAGACTATTAGTGCTGGACTAAATATATAGTATTAGTGACAAACTTGCTCCCTCGTGGCATTTTTGAAGTAATTCAGCAAAGGCTTGAAAAATAAGAAGTACAGATTAGAAAAAATACTTGCTTAAAAGTCATGAATATTTCAATATGCATGAAGAAATACTAAAACTAACATATCTTATTTATCATGAAAGACTTGAGGAGTGATATTAAGTTTAAGGGGCATTATATTCTAGTGATAATTATTATATCTTTCGAATTCTTACTTCTTAGTTTGAGTTGTAAAAGCAACTCAATTGTATTTGTAAGGATGTGTTTAGATACCACTTATTTTGCTAAAAACTGAAAACTGAAAACACTGTAAAATAATAATTTTTAGATGTGTGAATAGTGTCATGTGACCTATTTTTAATGAAAGTTTTTTTGAAAAAATATGTTGAGGTTTGTGGGTCCTATAAACAGTGCATAGGACCTACTAGAAAACCAATTATCATGGAACGAAAACTATAAGTTGAAATTCTATCAAGAAAATAAATAAATACATTGACAAAAGGTCCCACAATAGAAAAACTGACTTTTCTTTATAACTTATGGATGTGGCATTTTGATTCATGGCTAGCTGCAAAAAAATAAGAGGGAAAAAAATACATTTTTAATTTCATTAATATAAGTATCAAACTTAATTTAATTAATATTAGTAGTCTAATTATAGGTTTTTAAAAGCAGATTATTAAACAATATAAATGTGCCGAACCGTAGCAAGGAGAGGGATTAATCTTTGACAAGATTTTTTTTATCTATGAGAATCGTACTTTACAGCTTTTGAAATATAGACATGATATTGATAATATATATGATAGACATATTGCTATAGTGTTCTTTAGATAATTTAATGCAACTTCCGACAAAGGAAAATGAAAAGTTAATAATCTAGTACGTAGGTCATATGAATAATACTTTTTCATGTATGAATAATACATGAAAAAGTATTATCCATACATGTATACTAAAGTAAATATTTTTTCTTCCGTTAAAATTAAAATTACATATTCTTAAAGTATTTGATAATAGACAATTTTATATGAAATGTAAAAAGTTGTTAAATTAATTTTTTCTTCTCCCATAATAATTTTCTTAAAATATTTTTTAAACTAGTATCTTTAAAACATTAATTAACTTTTTTTTCCAATACTAATTATCATTGAAAAGTTTTCAGCTCGTTTTCCAAAAAAAAGAAAAAAAGAAAAAAAAAAAGGGTTTTCAGCTCCATGCACTCATAGTTCCGGTGGACACTAAAATAAGCTCTTTTTCTGGGGTGTGCAAACTGCATAGTGCAATCAACAAAGTAGCCTTTTTCTGTGCCACACAAGGATCATTCTGAACAGAATGTCTTTTGGCTTGCCAGCTCTGTACGTAACTTGTTCACATGCCCTTGGAAATACAAGAGGTTTTTTTTTTTTGGTCACTGTTACTCCATGAATTGCTGTCGAATACAAAAGTTAATAACCAAACATAAGTCTCATTTAAGATGTTAGTGTTATGTAACCATGTTGGAGTAATAAATTTAGGATTTTTGTTGAGGGATGCCCTGTTCATTTAAGGAAATACTTGTAATGTATGTTTATGATTATATCTCAATATTAAGTCCTCACATATTGAGTTTGAGTTCTCAACAAACATAATTGAATTCAAACTCTTTTTTTACTTTTTATAATTTAATAGATGGTAGTTAAAAGATTTGAACTCTAAATATTTCAATTAAAACACCAAAATATACTAACTAGTTGAACTTTAAATCTCTTTACGAGTCCAAACCCTTTTAATTGAGATAAAATAATGAGTGACTCAGTAACGTTAGTTAGCACTCTTAAAATTATAAAAGAAGTAAAAGAACTTATATTTTCGTATATAACTAAGCTTTCAGCTAACGAACAAAAAATAAAGAAAATTAGTAAGGATATAAATTGTTAGGTCCAAACTCCAAACCCATTAGATTCCTTAAACATCTCTCACCCTCAACATAAAAATTTATCTTATCTTATTGCTAAAATCATATTATTCCTTAAACATCTTATATAATTCCTTAAACATATGCTTAATATTTGGATAAACTAGTACTTAAATTATAATATTTAATAAGCCTTGGCCTCTAAAACAATATTCAATAATCATAATGTTATAACAGATAAAATTGACTGTAAGACTTGCTTGAAAAAGCTTTATTCTAAGTTATATTATCTACAATATATGAGTTAAGACCAAGAATAAACCAAAGTTTCATTGCTGCATACTGTTCTTGAGCTCTCTTTTTTTAATACTACTTTAGCAGCTGTTTCATTACAAAAAGAAAGTGAAGCGTTTTGGGGTGAAATATTGGTCATAATCTCGAAAGAATCCTTGTCTGATTCTGTTTGTGTAAAGAAAAATATTGATCGTCTGAATGGGTCCCTTCTTTGTAAACCGTGCATGATATATATTTATTTATTTTACACTATGGTTTTGCTGTTTGACATCATTCAGACTAATCTGTCTAAAATTTTGGCCTCTAACACTGTTGGTTTTGTTAATTAATACAAATTAATTTTGATTATTTTCTGTCTCCCTGTGCACTGCATGTGATCTTTCTCTCATTCAGTGTCTCTGAATTCAGTAACCAAACCCATTAAATAATAACTCTATGGCATGTTGAATGACACCTCATTATGGTCAATGATTGACTCAATATTTCTTCAATGGTAAGTAGATCCAACGGTCAGAAACTTAGAACTACAAGAATATTTGCATGGAGATTGTTAACATAGATTTATTCTCTTATACAGAAGATCCAATATGCCATGCCATTCCAAACATTAAGCATTCCAATAGATGCAAATTAACCAAGGAATATATCATACAACTGAATCATATACAGCATCCCCATATTCACCTAACCTTTAAATTAAAACATACTTCAACCTAATTCCCACTTTGCATAAACCTTTCTTCTTGTCTGACTTCCTCAAGAAAACACATGGTTTCTTGAGCAAATAAACAATGTATTAGAATAGTATAAATGGATTATTTGCTTAAGTTGTAAGTAACAAAATATTTATTTATTTTTTTTTGCAATGTTGATATATTTTATTGTGATTGATGATATAAAAAATGGGGTAATTAGTGAACCCAAATAAAGTGATATTAACTCATGGGGTTGGTCTAGGGGTTTTTAAGACATCACAGAATCCATAAAATCTTGAGTTCAAAAGTATCTCTAGGGATTCTTCTCTATAATTAGCTTGTGTGAAGGGGTGGCTACACTTGTAAGTTAGGGGGTTCAAATGAACCCCTGACTTAAAAAAAAAAACTATATATAAAATATTTTTTTATTAATTTAATTACCCTTAAAAATATTTTTGCACAACTTGACTTAAATCATGCACACCCTGATCACAAATCAATTTAACACAAAAATCAAACAACCTAGATCAGTTCATCCCAAAACTAATTAACAACACAAATCGCTCTCCCTTTCTCTCATGAATCTCATCTCATCTCATCTCTATTCTCTATCTGACTTTCTATATATTTCTAACTCTAAGAGTAAAATGTGAGTGTTTGTGAGTTTTGAATGTCTTTCTTTATTATAAATTTATATTATATATATGTGAGTGAGTGTGTGTGTGTGTGTGTGTGTGTGTGTGATACTAATTTTGTGCATTATTTTTTTATTTTTTGATATAATGTTATTTGTATGAATTGTGATGTGTGTGAAGATGTACATGTATAGTATAAATATACTATAACATTATATAATTTAATAACCAAGAAATTCAGAGGATTTGTTACATG
This sequence comes from Quercus variabilis, assembly GCA_030445155.1. Lineage (NCBI taxonomy): Eukaryota > Viridiplantae > Streptophyta > Magnoliopsida > Fagales > Fagaceae > Quercus > Quercus variabilis. The sequence continues at coordinate 7,403,764 of CP129449.1, forward strand.
TATATATTATTATGATGTTATAATAACTTTTTGTTATAAAACTAGTGATTCAAGGAAAAAAAAAATAGTAAAGTTAGTGATTGTTAAATGTATTATTTATGTATGGATGAGTGTGGTTATGTGGGTCAATAATTTATAAAATAACTAATAAATAATGAAAACTACACAAAAATAAAATAATGTTATACAAACTTAACAAAATAAAATGATTATATATACATTAACAATAGATAATGACAATTGATAATAATCTATCATGTGATGATTTCAACATATAAAAACTCGTAAAATGAAATTGTAAAATTTCATATATGTATTTTTTTTTTTTCAATAACACAATATATTCAAGTTATCTTTTTATTAAAATTTATTTAATTTAAATTTCATAATGATCCCCTCAAGGAAAATCTTGGAGCTGCCACTGCTTGTGTATGTAGAACAGGGGATTAGAATACCTAAAAAAAATAGTTTGGTTTTCGAAGAAATTTGAACACACACATTAACAAAAAGTGAAAGTGACGTTTCAATGTTCATGAAAAATATGACGTTCCATTACTTTTTAGAATAATTTCTATCCATCACTATAGTACATTAATGCTATAAATTTGATGGTCCATCTCAAATATTTAGGATGATATATTACTAGTCAAACATCTTTATAATCTACAATTTTATAATAAGTGAGACTGTTTTAATAAAGTCTACAACAAATTAAAATAGAGTGTGTGTGAGCTGTACGAGGGATAATATATGGTCCAGTACTGTAGACTAGTCAGACGTCTCGTGCCCTTACTGAAGCAAAGAAGAAGACGCACCAATCAAAACAGTTCCTCATGCACTCACTATAAGGTTCTCTCTTTCTGAGGCTCAAAAAAAAAAAAAAAAAGTATTGTATTTATGTACAAAAATCGAAAAAAGGTAATGCATTTATCTGATTATCTCTTAGCTTACCCTTTTGTCACCAAACCTTTTAGTAGAAATCTGCATGCCTTTCATTACAATATGTTTGCACATGCAAAAAGTAAACTGTACAGATTAAAATCACCAATTTTTACCAATAGCTACTAAATGACAAACCTATTCTACCCTGGGGATCTGATAAACTTTTACCACAGCCATCTGATAATTCCTCTTCTTTTTTTATTCTTTCTTCACCAATTATTATAATGCTTTTGTCGCCTTTGCTTTCTCTTTTTTTTTTTTCCTAAAGTCAGGCATATGCGCACTTAGTATAATATTAAAGGCCTTTTTTCTTTAGCAGCCTTTGTAGTAGCACATTTAGCATGTAAGAACTTTATAGCACTCTCAATTGCTCAATCATCAAGCCATTATCAGTCACTTTTTTCTTTGTGCACTCTCAAAGTTCATGTCTTATTCTCACACGTATATATAGAAGGCGGTAGTTGAGGTTCTTCTCCCCCACCAAGAAAGGTAGATGATAGACAGAACCAAAACTACACACCCTCTACATAAGTATACCAAGCTCCCCAAGCCTCACAAACTCTCTCCCTCTCTCTCTCTCTCTCTCTCTCTCTCTCTCTCTCTCTCTCTCTGTGAATTTAGACAAACACAAACAAAAGCTAATGGCTTCTATGGCAGATAGGTCTATTAAAAGAGAAGTGAAGGCAATGGAAGCCATTAATAGTGTTTCAACTAAGAAGGAAGTCAACAAGGGAGCATGGACAGCTGAGGAAGATAGAAAACTGGCTGAGGTTATTGCAATCCATGGTGCTAAAAGGTGGACGACAATTGCAACTAAAGCAGGTCATTTTCAATTTCATCAAGTTGAATTCTAAACTTGCTAACTTCAATACTATATTTGTTATGAAAATGATGTTCCTAAATTTTGATCAAAGGCTTAATAAGTCTTTGCTTATTGTAGGTCTTAACCGATGCGGCAAGAGTTGCAGGCTAAGATGGTTGAATTACTTGAGGCCTAACATCAAGAGAGGAAACATATCAGACCAAGAAGAGGATTTGATACTTAGGCTCCACAAACTACTTGGAAACAGGTTAATTAATTCACATGTCAAATATAGACCAATATATATTAACATGGTTGTTCTGACTTCTATGTTCGTATAGTTGAATATGGTCAAGGTTGGATTTTTCTATAATTGTTTTTTTTTTAATTATCTTAGGTGGTCTTTGATAGCCGGAAGATTACCGGGCCGAACAGATAATGAGATAAAGAACTACTGGAATTCTCATTTGAGCAAGAAGTTAAGGCAGGAGGAGAAGCAAAGTGGAGCCGCAACAAGAGATGGCTATACTGTTCAGGAAAATAGGGAGGAAGATAAAGTCAATGAAGAAATGAGTGGAGAGGAGAATACATCTAAAGGAGTTGATGACGCAAAAAGTGACTTTGATGTGGATGAATTCTTTGATTTCTCTAATGAGACTACTTTGAATTTAGAGTGGGTTAGCCAATTCCTTGAACTTGATCAGGGCTTCAGTGATGTTTCATAAACTGTTTAACCTTTTTTTCTCTTCATAAATTTGGTGCAGTTCATGCTTATCAGTAGGGTGTATGTAAAAACTAATGATTCATTTAATAACTCTATTTTTTTTCTTCTTCTAAGTTCTTCATGAATTTGGTGGAGGTATCAGCTCTTAGATGTGCTGAACTGTAAATTACTTCCATGAATTAATCCTTATCATTTTACGAAGTTAAATTTCCTTTTCATTTTCTTCTACATCAATCATTGCATACCAACCTGGCCATGGAAAAAGAAAAAAAGAAAAAATAATTCATGGCTAGCAACCTAAGGCAATAGAAATATGAAAAGCACAATGGTAATGAAAATTTTGGCATTTAGTTCTTAATCGATGACAGTACAGCTTTGGTGATGGAAAAAAAATGGTGTAAAGATATATAGTAAAGAGCTATGATAAAAGTGAGAAAGGAATTGTCCACATTATTGTGGACAAGAGTTAAAGCATATAAGCATGATGAGACAAAAGGCCATGTGTGGCTCATATACATTAATTAATATTTGTGCTAACATAATTTGTAACATTTTAAAGGCGACAAAGAAGACAAAGCATTCTCATGTCCAGATGATTACTGCATAACACTTTGTGAAAGCCTGAAAGGCATATAGGTTACTGTGTTATGAAAAGCTTTTGAATCTATAATCGGATTATTTTTTTCTTTCTTCTTTCTTTTTTTTTCATCACAAAAGGGTAGGGACCTTTCATGCTGAAACTTTTCCTAGCCTTATTATGGCTATAATAAGTCTATATATTTAGAATTATTTTCACAACTATTGAGGTAGCACCTTCTTAATGCTAATCAATAAAGTAATGTCAGTAATAGTCCCACGTAAAGACTAACAACAGCTTGCCGCCTCAGTTCGTATGAAAATCCTTGTCTCTTTTATGGACTTCCTGTCTCTCTCTCTGGATGCATTTGATTGGCTATGTTCAAGGACACGTGATATACTGATATCTTTAACTTTTAATGGGACAACTTTTGCAAGGCACAACCATATGTGTTTAGCAGAATCAATTAGCCTAGCTTCAGTGACATTTAGTGGCTACATATCTAAGAGAGACTAAGAGTACACAATGCAGATGCAAATCGATATATCACCCTGCTTGACCTTATTAGCGTACGCTAGTAGTGCTGTATCTGTATGGATTGAACTTGTTTTTTCATTTGTTGATCAGTTGGTTGAATAGCCCTTGTTGTTGTTGTTGTTGTTGTTGTTTTTTTTTTTTTTTTTGTGTGTTAAATTGCAGTAATGTACATATTCGGAAAGCAAGGAAAGAGACACATCATTCCTCTCATCTTTCAATCCAATTCTCTCTACCACACACGTTATATCCAAGTCAGAAATTACATCTCTATAAAAATCTGTTACCAAATGGTTAATTTTACTCGCAAAATAAGTTTGATATTTGAACTCATTAAAGCTCAACCTAGCAACCTTTGTCCTTGGTAGTGTACTTAAAGATTGGTGGTTATATTTGCTAAAAGTACTACTGCTATCCACACTAGGTGTGGTTTTGTGCCTTTCTCCCTTCAATTATTAGTACCATCTGCAAACTCCTTCATCTCTGAAAATAACTTGATGATGAAACACCATGCAAGGTTTGTAATTTTGTGATTCTAAGGGAATCCCTTTCATTCTGTAACTTATTGTACAATTCCATGTAGAACAATTAATGAAGTCCATGCTATGGATTGTAACTTGTTAGGTGACCCTTATTAAATCAGAGTCAACTTGATGAAGTAGATGATGGGGTCCTTTCTGACAGAGATTCTTATAAAGATTAATTGTCAAGCTTACATGAAATCAGGTCCAACTATCAGAAAGCCAGAGAAATAGAACGACCTTGCATTCTATTATAATCTATTCAGAATTGGAATTTACATTCCATAGAATACCATTCTGTCTGTTATGTCACATTCTTTCTGATAATAAAGGTACATATTGTGAAACCACATGCAAAATAAAATTGCAAGTCATTTTCAGTTGCACAACAAAGAAGCTGCCATATGTACGATGTACAACTGGGTACACACATTGATTAGAGCTCAGAGTCACTTATTAATTTCCACCTACTGAAACTGAAAGAATTAAGTGGATACTTTGATTTAAATGTAACATACCTAACAGATCAACTTGTTGTTTATCAAAAACCGAAAGGTCAAATTGTTGAGATTGTGGCCTGTTAGTTGGGTCCAATGATTTTACAGATCTTATTCAAGTTTTAGAATGTAATTTCAATTTTTGAATTTCATATTTAATGTAATTGGATGTGTCTCTTGATTTATTCTTTCCTTACTTGGTTAGAAAGTTATTTTCTTTTTTATGCTTGGTTTTGAAGTTATTTCATTTCTTTTTTGTTAAGTAAAATGTGGATAAAAAAATGAGAAATTATTCACTCCTACAAGAAGAGTCCTCCCTCCCCTCTGTAAAAGTGAATAATCTACCACTAGATTATTAGTTGAATTCCAATTATTCCATTTCGATGTAATTTGAAAATCCCAAAGTTCAGCATTTGTACATTTTGAATGAGTAATAGAATTGTTGTAATGGTTTCATGCTAATTTCAGGTATTCTTGGGCGCTAACTCTTAGGTTTTATCTTTTTCTTCTTCTTCTTCTCCTTCTTCATTTTTATTTTATTTTATTTAGTGGGTTACAATCTACACCACATATCATCTACTTCATAAATGGAGTCTACATCGATAGTCTCACTCTCAACCACTTCAAAATCAAAGCAACGTATTTTCAACAAGTCATTTTCACCCTCACTTTACTTTTCAACCTCTCTTTCAATCATTTTGCTTGCAAATTCCATAAAAGCACTCCGGTAATGCTAAATAAAATCAACAACAAAAAATGCAATCATATGAGGGGAAAAAAGTAAAACAACCACAACAATCAAAAAAAAAAAAAATCCGAGGAAAAAAGACATGACTAATTCATAAATACCAAATTCATATTCCAAACTGCCACCACCAGTTCCGTAGAACATCTGCATCTTTTTTCTTTATTATTATTATTATTTTTGGGTCTTTTCGCGAAGTCATTGAAGGTAAAAAAAGGGGCCGGGAAGGAGAGAGAATAAATATAACATAATTTGATATTTGCAATCCAAGTGGGGGGGGGGGGGGGGGGAGAGAGAGAGAGAGAGAGAGAGAGAGAGAGAATCTCATGTAGCAAACAAAAGAGAATAAGAGATGAGAATCATGAGATTATGAGAAAGAAGAGGAAGGAGTGACAATGTAAATATTAAAAAAAAAAGACGAGTGTTTTGGGAATGATATAGGATATGTATAAAAACTATTAGATTATACATATTAAAATGCAAAATTTGCATTTTTATTAAACGTAAATTTTTTTACCCTCTTTCTAGCTACAATGCTATTTATTTTTAGTTTTTATGGGTTTTAAAGTATTTTTTAATTTTCATGCTTTAGGTATCATTTACATTTTTTTTCCCGTGTGCTCTTAAAGTGATTTTTTTTTTTTCTAATATAAGTGAAATTATTAAAAGAAAGAAAGAAAGAAAGAAATCTAACTGGTTAAAAGGGAAGGAAAATATTTCTTAATTTAGAAATAAAAATTTTATGTACTATTTTTAGAGCACCTCTAAAAATTATTTTCAATTTTTTTGTTTTTTGTTTTGTTTTGTTTTTTCTTTTTTGCAAATATGTTCGCTTTGAGAATTTTGTGTTGCATTAGACTGTAATAACCAAAGATCGAGCCTTTGTACGATAGTAAGTGTTTTCCGCAAAAAGCGATAAGTCGTAAATTTGAGTTTGAAAATAAGCCTAAAAATAAATTGGAGGTAAAACGGCTTACCATGACCTCTTTTAAACTTCATAAAAGTGGATGTTTTGTGCATTGTATAGTGTATACAACTCTTTTATCAGATTGCAAAGACCAAATCTGCCACTCAACCAATTGACAAGGCATACACGCAAGATTACTTCATATTTCAATAATGCATTCCACTTCATTGATGACAAACCCCATTGAAGCAAAGGACACAACTTATTGATAGCGCATTTAATTTTCAAAATTTATGGCACATGGTAATGACAGCTTTGAAATACAACGCAGTAAATTTTTTTTCAATGAGACTTCTACCAACAGAGGATGGTAAGTCAATGTCAGCTTTGAAATGCAATGCGATAATATTTTTGTTTAATGAGACAATAATACTGAACTACTAACAAAGCATTATAAGTCAATTTCTGGTATCGTTAGAAAAAAATTTCCCACACGGGGCACTTTTCACCAACTAAAAAGTCTAGGAAAGATGAATGCATGGTTAAGGTCCGACAACCTTAAGAATACAAAAGAAAAATAAATGTCAACAGTTAGCATCAACACCTTTTAGCTATGCATCATAATGTATTGAATGTCAATCGGTAGGTAATTACAGCTTGTATACGAAACACACCTTAGGCAGTAAAAGTGTTGCTTCAACTTGAATGATTATATGAATCTAAACTTTGAGTTCCAATCTTCATCTCCTAAATTCTAATCATAATCTTCAATTTACAGGCAAATCGTGTTTCCTTGCCTCTGTGGAAGTAATAATCCCAGTTTCTGCAAAATTAGCTCTCTTAAAATCAATGACAGGAGAGATCTTGATTTTTTTTTTTAATTTAAATTTTGTTCCTAATTTTGTATTACTCTTTCCTTTTTAGGGGTGGTCCGAATGATAATAGCTACTAGCAGAGCAAGGAGAAATAAAAAAAAAAAATAGTAAAAACGAATGTAATTCATAAATAGATAAATAAGTTAACGGATGTCCTAAGGGTATTAGTTTTCGAAATATTTTTAAAAATGTTTTATGAGGAAAAAAAAAAAGTAACTGATTAACCCATGCCATGGAACAAGCATAATCATCTACCAGTTTCCCATCAAAACCAATATTCTGCAATGTCCAAGTAGCAATAGTTGAGGTTATGGTCATATAGATAGAACAGCTATGCAATTCAATATATATGCAGAGGATTAAATTAGTCAAAGGTAGCCCCATGGGAGCCCCTTTCCCTCTACGTGTGTGCTAAGGAAATGTGTAAAAGCTCTTAGAGCACCAAACTATAATGCTCAGACATGTGTAGTGCTCCCATCTCTCACACACACAAAGAAGGCAGTTGCCAACATAAATCCCTAGGGGTAGTCCCAAAAAATAGGCTATATTATAATGGGGAGAGTCAGAACTCATTACCCAATAGTGAGACTTATTGAGCTAGACATAAAAGCATCTCAGTGGATAGAAAGATCACTTTAATTCAAAATAGTTTTACTAAAACAATCTACACCAATAACAAGTATTTCAACCTCTTGCTTATTAGAAAAAATAGCACAATCTTCACAGTACTCTTGTTGATGCCTTTCTCCCCCATAATTGGCTTTTCTTTTTTACATAGAGAACTTTTCTAAAGAAGAGTTCCTTGAGCTCGCCTCTAACAAGTGAAACCTATAAGCAACTAACCCCACCCGCCAAAACCAGTTATTAAGTAATCTAGATCTCTCCTACAAATGATGCTTATGGATTCCACTTTTCTTTAATCACCTTTAAAACTGAAGTCCTTATTCCAATTTGAACTTGTATTAGGGTTATGCATCTACAACAAAAGACTAAATATAGGGTCTTTAATGAAGAATACCATACCCACCAAAACAGCAAGCTATCATATTCACAGCTCCACCTCTCAAACAACTTTCTTTTATTATTATTATTATTTCTTTTTGGAGGTGGCAGGAGGACGCATACATCAGACAGAGTATATTAAAGTGAAAGAAAAAAAGACATTGATGGTTAATATTATTTACAACATTTGCGTTTAAGTACACACAACATGCAGCTACTTTAAGATATGAAATTGACATGTTTTTGACACACCAATTGTCAGCAACAAGAAATGCCCTCCAAATCACAGACATAAAGAACAGGGCGGGAAGGGACCAGGGGTATTAGTGAAAAAAAAAATGCTGTCTCCACCTTGCTATGGTGACTTGCACACTCTTTGCAATTGTGACTGCTTTAGGAAATTTTTTTTAGGAGGGTCACTGGAAAACTTAGATTATATAAAATCTAATGAAAAGATAACTTACATAAAACCTTTATTAACAGAACTCATAGACTGAGAGGAAGCTGCCATTGTTTTTTTCCTATGAAGAGATTACTATGTCCAGGGCAAGTTTTATTGCTTCCACGGTTTCTAGGCTTTTTATAGTTATTTTTCTCTATTCTTAAGCTAGTTTGTTTTGCAGTAAAATATTTTACTTTATAGTATTTGTTTCATTATAAAATTTGGTCACACCTAAAAATATTTTTCCTCCTGTAAATAATTAATTTAACAATTGATTAAAATATAAAGACAGGTATTGAATTTATAAAATAAAATAAACAAATTTAAGTAAAAAAAAAAAAAAATCAATGAGTTTAAATAATTTTCAAATGAATTTTCACAATTTTTATAAGGTTATAAAAAAAATAAATCATCAATATTATGATTCTTAATAATCATTAAGTAGAATGCATTTAGCAAAGAAAACAAATTCAATGCTATTAGCACATTGATAGGTAGATGATATAATAAAACAGAAAGCTATTATTAATCCTTTAAAAGTAAAATGAATATAATAGTTGCCAACTAAATACAAAATGGAATTATCTAGCCTAATGGTTTATGTGCATGACAAAGAGAGAGGTATATCAATTTGAATGGAAGATATGACTTTCCATTTTAGTCCAAGGTAAAGGTAAAGAGGGGTAAACTGAAAGTCATCCCATTCACGTAGATGAATTTTCAATTTTGTATTTCTCTCTTCTTCTTCTTCTTCCTTTATTTTTTTATTATTATTTTTTTTTCTTCATATGCATCTTTTTCGCATATGCTCTAAAGTAATCATTTCTATAATATAAGTAGAATTATTTAAATATATATATATATATATATATATAAAATTAATTAAAAAAGGAAAGAAAAATATTACATAATTTAGATTTTTTTTTTGGGTATTTTCGTGAGTTTATAAGAGAATATTTTGTTTTTTTCGTAACTTTTAAAAGAAAAAACTTCTAAAAAGTTTATATGCTGACATTTAAGTTGTATTTATTTATTATATATAAATATATATATATATTTTTTTTTTTTAATTTTTACCTTCAGCGCACAAGTTCGCTTTAAGAATTTTGCACTGCATCATGATTGCAATGACCAAATTTGCCACATAACAAATTGACAGGGCATATCCACAAGCATGATTATTTCACATTTCAATAATACATTCCACTTCATTGATGACAATCCCCATAGAAGTATAAGGACACAACTTAAATAAAGTATTTACTTTTCAAAATTTATGGCACATTGTAAATGAAAGCTTTAAAATGCAATGAGGTTTTTGTTTTTAACGAGACAATAATACTGATAAGTCAATTTGCTATCATTAGACAAATTTTTCTCACATGAAGCACATTTATTTTATTTTATTTTATTTTTTGAGAATCCACATGAAGCACATTTAGACAAACTATAAGTCCAGGAGAGATGGATGGTTAAGGGCAGACAGCCTTGACATTCCAAAAGTAAAATAAATGTGAACATTTCGCATTAACCTTTTAGCTATATACATCAGTATGTATTGAATATCAATCAACCAGGTAATTACAGCTTGTAAGCAAAGCAACTCAATAAAAGTGTGGCTTCAACTCAAATGATTATGAATCTAAACTTTCAGTTCCAATCTTCAATCCCCTAATCACAATCTTCAAATTTACCATCAAATCGTGTTTCCTTGCGTGTATGGAAGTAATAATCCGAGTTTCTGCAAAATATGATGCTGCTTAAATCACTTATAGGATAGATCTTGATTTTTTTATAAATTTTTTTGGTTCTTAGTTTGGCATTTCTTTCCCTTTTTTTTGGGTTTTTTTTTTTTTTTTTTTTTTTTGGGGGGGGTTGGGGTGGTGGGGGGGAGGGGGTGGTTGATGTTCTGAATGATACCAAGGAGAAATTTGAAAGATTAAAAATGAAATGCATATCATAAATATACTTACAAAATGAATTTACACAAGCAGACGCTTCACCAAAATCCAAGAGTTAGCCCCATGCCATGGAACAAGCATAATTAACCACCAGTTTACCATCAAAACCAAAATTCTGCAATGTCCAAGTAGAAATAGTTGAAGTTATGGTCATAGATAGAGCAGCTATGAAATTTAATACATAAGCAGAGAATTAAGTTTTTTACACTGTTTTTGCTGACCACATGGGAACCCCTCTTCCTAGTGCGCACGCGTGTGTGTGTGTGCACGTGCACTAAGGAGATGTGTAAAGCTCTTCAAGCACCAAACTAATCCTCAAACATGTGCAGTCCCCCATCCCACACACAAAGGAAGTTTGAAGAATCAGAACTCATTACCCAATGGTGAGACATCATGAGCTTAACATAAAACAATATACAGAAATAACTAATCTTTTTCAACTCCTTGCTTATTAGAAAAACTAACACAATATTCACAGTACTCTTATTGATGCCTTTCTCCCCCAAAATGATTTTTATGTATTCCACTTTTCTCTAATTGCCTTTAAAACTGAACTCCTTATTCCACTTTGAATTTGTATTAGGGTTATGCATCTACATCGAAAGACAGGAATTTTTTTATAGGGTTTTTAATGAAGAATACCATATACAACAAAACAGCAAGCTATAACATTCATGGCTCCCCTTTTTGTGCACATAAAACAGAATAAGTATATTAAAGTAAACGAAAGAAGACATTCATGGTTGATATTATTTTACAATGTTAGAAGGGATCAAATGCAATATAACATTTGCTTTTAAGTACACACAACACGCATGATGTCCACAACAACAGCAAAACAATGAACATTTGGTTCGAATTTCAAACCATTGCATGCAGCATTGCAGCTCCCCTGTCCTCAGCCTAAATTTCATATATCTTAATGGTGTTATAATCTTTCATAAATAATTATCCCCAATGGCCAACAGTCAGGAAAAATCGTGAATTACAAAAATAGAATAAGGCATATTTGGAAAGCTTAATTAGTGGAATGTCCGCTCAAAGCCATTTCTTTGTCTTCCACTATACCTTTTACTATCAAACAAAAATTAGACAATGTTGATACCCTCACAATAAATTTGGGCCAATTCATCATCATCTTCTTATATATATATATATATATATACATATATTGGATATTTAGTTTAACAAGAATATGAATGAAAAATAACTAATTAAATTACCCCAATATAGCAAGAATTTATCCATGGCCATAATAAAGAAGACAATATAGTAAGAAAAATTAATGAAGATACAGCAACTTACATTATACAGATCAATCACCAATTCATCTGGGTTTGGAGAGAATGCACTGTTGACATAGACAAACTAAAAAAAAAAAGGACAAGAGATTAATATTATGAAGCCCAGAGGTTACAACAAATACAAAAAAAACACACCAGAGATCATCTTACCAATGTTTCCCGATGAAGTTGTCGGCGTAGAAAGTCAATTACTTTAGCAAACTTGTCAGTTCCAGGTATCTGCCACATTAAGAGTATTCAACACATGAATACAAGATGTTTTGTAAGGAAATTTTTATTGAAAAGAAGGAACACCAACAAAACACACAAAATATTTTATGAGACGGTCTTACGAGACTTCCCTCTCACAACATGTGGTACCCGCAGCTATGGGTTTCACATGCTGTGAAAGGGTCATGATATACCATCTCCCAATGCACAAGGTGCATTCTTAGATGGTAAAATTAAGGAAAGTTACAACAGATTAGAACATGAATGACATGGTATATAGCCATTCATACAAAGATTGTAAAAAGATCTTCTTAAGATCCACTGTAGAACGTAGGTTCGATCCATTGTAGAACATAGGTTCCCGCAAAAGCTCTATTATTACAGTATCTCCAAATGGCCTACATAAGACACAAAGGAGCAACCTTCCAACTATCACCGCTTAGATATTTTGCAAACCTCTCCGTCCAACATGCCAAGAAATTAACAACTGGATGAGGCATCCCTCCAACTCTCTAGTAGTTAGTAGGTCTCCAACAAATTAGGTTTTCTACAATCCTCTTAATTTTGTTTAATAAATGAGATCCATAAAGTCTGCCAACCTCCCCATTTCCCATTTGTGAAAATCTCACACGAACAAAACATCCCAATGCAGAGATCCTGTGTTCCAGCATAAATAATCTGTCACAGCTGCCTCCTTATTCTATACTGTATAACCCTGGGTATACATCCTTCAAAGCCTGATCACCCCATCACGAATCACTCCAAAATCGAACCCTAGATCCTCTACCAAGTTCAAAGTTGATATACCTGGAAAACAACTTCCAGCCCGTTTTAATAAACTTCCAAAGACCAACACCATCCCCTCCCCTCCTCTCCTTTGAATACCAAACACCCCATTCACTCCCATACTTACCATTACTTTTTCTTCAAAGAGCATTTTCCTCCTCTATGGCAAAAGTAAATCCTTCTGCACCTTCTCAATACCCCTAGCCGTGGTAGTAGGGACTAGAAAGAGGGGAAGGAAGTAAGTAGGCAAGCAAATTTTCAAAAAGAAAATTTTGCATTTCCCTAATAACATGTAGTCACACCAAATTTTGTGTTAGTCAAATATTATTTATTATCCTATCCATAAACTCGTGTTTTGTGTATAAGTTGAAGTACAAAGAAACTTGAAATTGAAAGATGAAATGGTTATTGATATTTGCTCATTTTTTATATTTTCAAGCATGATAGAACATAATCCAACATTGGATTTGTTCGGTAAAAAAGAGTGAATTGATCCAAGTTTAGGGCTTGCCAATTAAGGAAGTAATAAAAAGGACATGCAATGGAGGATTAATATTAATAGAAGTAATAAAAAAAAGGCCTTGTCAATTAAGGAAGAAACGGAGTGTACAAATTCAGATAGAATATAATGGAGGAAAAAGAGATGTGGCCAACCATAGCCAATCCAATCCGTTAAGGATCCAAAGCCGACCCCAAAAATTTAGGATTAAGGCTTGTTGTTGTTGTTGTTGTTAACTTTTTTTGTACAATTAGTATTACGACTCCTAGTGTTTTCCACCAAAAGCGACAAGTCGTAGGTTTGAGTTTGACAGTTAGCCTCCTCAAAAAAATTTGGATTAAGATTGCCTACCAATTACCTCTCCCAAACACTGCAAAAGTGGGAACTTTGTGCATTAGGTATGACCTTTCCGGTATTAAGAATCCTAGTTTAACTTGTAAATTAAAAAACCTAATAATGTAATAACTAAAAAAAGAGTAAAAATACTAACTTATACTAAAAGAAAACCAAATCTAAAATACTTAGGATGTTCTAGAAAATTCTAGACTCAGCTAAATTACTAAAATACCCTAAATTCACAGGATGAATGAAATGACAATTTTGCCCTTAAATACAAAACCGACACAACCAATAAAATAAAAACCCAAATTAAAATTATTTTAACCCTATTGCATTTGCACAACTTTTACATCAATTGGCCTTCACACGAGATCTCATAAAATAAATCTTGAATGGGCAAATTTATGAAGTAGTAACAATTTAATCTTCCATGGCTAAGACTACATGAAACAAGAAAATCTTGGACCTCAAATCAAGCTATTTTGTCATTCATAATTTAAATTGCTATCAAGAAACGTTTCATCAGTGAAGCACAAAAATCATCTTCCATTACTTATATATTTTAAGTCTAGTAAAGACAAGAACACTCAACTATCATTGTCAAATTCTCTTAAAGCTTATTACATTTTTTTTTTAATTGTAAGTTACACAAACAGAGAGGGTTTTGAACACAAGATCTCACCCTCCCTATTTATATAGGCGAAGGAAGTATCATTTGTGCTAGGGCTCATTGGCTTAAATCTAGGATTTGTGGGCATTAACAAACAGGATTTCCGTACAGAAATGTGATAGCAAAGCCAAATGCAGACAGGCTATATATGCAAGTAACACTATACCATATATTTTGTAAAAAAAAAAAAAAAAAAGGCATGCATCAATTTTGATTCTATAATACAGTTCCTACACAACTAAAGTTGGATAATTGCACAAATTTCTGATATGTTGGAAACATATGTCATTGACAAGTTTTTGACACAACACTTGTCAACAGGAAGAAGTGCCCTCCAAATCAGAGTCATAAAGAACAGGGGAAAGAAGTTATAGTAAAACTAATGCCGTCTCCACCTTGCTATGTAAATTACATGCTGTCTCCACCATACCCATAAGTCAAGGTCAGTACTTAGGTTGAAACCATTAAACTTGCACAATAATCTTAGCGATATTATGTCGATAAGTTTTTCATGTACATATGGAACCACAAATCTTAGTATGCGAACATAATTACACAAAAAGTACACCCAAAATACTTACATATATATATATATATATATATATATATATATATATATATATATTTTGGTGCTTTATTGAACCAAATTCTATCTTAAACTTGCAATGAAGACACAAACATTGGCATTTCTCCCAAATCAGACTCAACACTTCATGAATAATTTTTTCCAACAAAATCCATCATCCATAAGATACTGGCAATTCACATCAACTTAAAAAAAAAAAAAAAAAAAAAAAATGTCTTTTATGCAACGTCTTAAAGAATATGAACTCAAGCTGACCCTTAACACACCATAATTCACTCTTATATGAAATACCCATATGCAGAAGCTCCCATAAAATCTAAAAACAAATACAAAGTCCACCCAGGGTTTCAAATTCAATTATGGTTATTGTAATAAACACTAAACAATTTGAACAAAATACATAAAAACACATAAAACCCATTTAATGAATACCTTGAATTTCGCTTGCTTGAGAATAGGAGCATCACCAGTGGCTCTCAGATGAACAACCACTACATCATATTGAAAACAACACCAAAAAAAAAAAATAATAATAATAATAATAATAAAATCAATAACTGAGAGTAAATATTCAAAACTATTAATTAAACATTTATTATTAATGGGTTTTTCTTGAAGGGTTTGGTTGTTCACCTTTTTTAACAGAACTCGGAGACTGAGACTCAGCTGCCATTGTTATTTTCCTCTGAAAACAAACAAAGAACGAGTCTCGGGTCAGACTTAGATGTGGGGAAATTGCTATTTCCACGGCAAGTTTTATTGGTTCCAAGGTTTATGGGCTTAGTGTTTGGGCCCAATTGGGCTTCCCGTTTGTTATTTTTCAAACCTCAATTTCCTTCTCCTTCTCAATCTTGGTCTACTCTAGTAACTCTACTTCCACCTCTTCCTCTCTCAATTTTCGGGCTAGGCTGGGATTTTGGGGATTTTGATTTTTCGGGAAGGTTGGGTGGGTCTACCTTTACCTGAATAGTTTTTCTTTTTAATTTCTGGAATTATTTTTAATTAATGATTTTTAGGAAATAAATAATCAAATTAAAATTAAAATTTTTAATTATGGCAAAAAATGTCGTAGTTTTGACAAGATAATAGCACTTGGATGACAAGACGATGGAAGTCTATATTAGGGTGTTTTGAAACTTAAAAAGACAAAAAAAACTTAGATGATGAGTTTTGAAATTTAACAAAGAAAAAAAAAAAAAAAACCCAACGGTGTCATTTTCTTTGCAGAAACGACTTTTTGTTTTAGCTTGAGGAAATAACATTTTTTTAACATAAACTATTTTTAACTGATTAAACCGGTTTGGTTCTTGGTTTTCCTTGATTTTTAATAGAATTCTTGTTTTTCTGTAGAATCGAGATGAATTGGTGGTCGGTTCATGGTTTGAACCAACTAGTTTAACCATGATTCGACCTACTTTTTAAGAGATTCAAATGGGCTACATTTAAAAAATAAATAATTGTCAAGAGCCTAATAGCGCAACTAAATACTTCTTAGTGTTTCCAATGAAAGCATTTAGGTTTCAAATCTTCCATCCCCACTATTAAAATAATTTTTAAAAAATAAAAAGAAATTTTATTCAATTAACTTACTTTTTGACATATAATGAATGTGTATGAATCCTGAATAACTTCTACCTTCACTAATCCACTTTATCTTCCCTAAAACCAAATTACTCAATTTGAACTTAATATCTTTTTGTAGGTTTCAGTTAATTTAATTTGTAAAATCTCTTATTGCTAAATAAGGTATTTCAATCTTGGATTTCTTCATTCAAAGCACCAGGAGGTTAGTTTAATTGGTAAAATATCTTATCATTGAATTGGATTTGAATTATAAAAGTCTCCATTAAAAATACCAAAAGTTACTACTTAAGGCTCTTGGCTACTCATATTAGCTTTTACTAACCCATTTTTCTAAGCCATGCTTGATTAACTTCTAAGTTTTCAATAAGCATTCTCAAAAGCCTTGTAACTCAATTAGTTGACATCTCTTGATGTTTCCAACAAAGACATCTTAGGGTTTAAATCCCTCATTCTCAATTGTAACTAACAAACTATCAAAAAAAGGTTCTTTATAAGCATTATTTATCGTATAAACAAAGAAGAACATGGTTATCATACTAGGTAGTTGTTATGGATAAAATTTGTGGTTGGTTGTTTTGACAGAACTACGGCCTCTTCCTAATGTGATAAATGGGTTACTTCAAAGGAGTCTAGATCTCCACGTTATAATTTTTAACAAAGAAAATCATGACTGCACTTTATTCATTGTTAATATCTGAATTTATAAAAGACAGAATTCCAAATAGATAAAAAAATAAACACTAATTTCCTATAATCTATCAATAAAACTAACAATAATCCAAAATAATATAACTAATCCAAACTGTAAAATGTATCCCTGTCAATATTTATCCAATATTAATCAAATAAATTAGGCACATAACACTCCTCACCTTTAGAAAACACCATCTTCCTCAAGGGTCTTATTCTTCTTCTTCTTTTCTCTTCCTCCACTTCCACAAAGTGTTTCTCATTTTCTTAAATGTTTAGCCTTGTTCGGTTTGATTTTCTTTCCTTTCTCGTATTCTTCAAGCTTTTTATTTTGAAATGACATGGAATGAGCTTTCTGAGGTGGACTACGTAGAAATATAAAGGCTAGAACTTTTTTATTGTTTTGTGATTGTACTCATCTACCCTTTGAGATATTGTTATTGAAGTTCAATCAATCGAAAATCACAAATCATGTATCAATTTGTAGATTTTAAAAGCCCAACCCATCATCCAATTTACTAGGGTTTCGTGACACTTATTCTACATTATAAAAGAGACTCTGGAAAAACAGAGAATGAGAATTGCTTATTGTGCCCCCTATACTGTATCTAGGATTTTTGTGTCCAAAACTCTCTCAAATCTTCTACCAATGTTATTTGTTTGAAGAAACTCAAGATCAGGTGTTGTAGAAGTTGTTGTCACCAGACTAGTCATTAAAGGTGCTAGAGATCTAAAGCTTCAATGGGATTTTGAAGTGCATAGATTGAAGGTTTGAAGAAATCAAGATCTGCTGTTGCAGAAGTTGATGCCATCAAAGATGCTAGAGATCTAATGCTTCAATGGGATTTTGAAGTGCATGGATTGGAGGTTCACATTGTGGTAGTTCACTATAAAACAAGTTTGTGGGATTTAGAGCTCAATACAGTAATTGAAGTTAGATTTACTACAAATTGTTATTCTTGATTATAAATCTCCAACTTATAGTGAAATTGTTACCTCGGGATCAATTAAATCAAGTTCCCCCAATTTTTTCTTTTGGAACAAGTTTTTTCATAAGATTTCCTGAATTATTGTATCTTGTGTTATATTTACTTTCCTGCTATGCATGATATGTATGCTTGATTGTTTAACCTAAGGTTTCATAATTGATCTAATTAATAACTTGGCCTTAAAATTGGTTAAACCTTGTTTGTCTTAGAGGTCTAAAACCTAACAAACTCTTTTCTCTGAATTCGCCTGTCCCTACCTTATTTATATTTATTAATTAAAAACAAATACTTTTTCTAATATCTTTAATAAATTTTTTTAAAGGCATATATATGTTCTTTAACGTTCAAAATTAAATGTGAGATATCTTTTGTTGTTGTATTGTCAAAATTAATCTTTTTTTAATTCAAAATTTAATAAAGTAAAAAAAATAAAAGATTGAGTAGGACAGAGGTGGGGTAGGAACCTGTGAGTACCTCCAACCTCAAAGATGTGGGCTGGAACAAAACACTGCCTTGAATTGAGGGTGAAGTGGGATGGAGAATAGGAAACTCATCCCATTGCCATTCCTACACACAAAAGACAGGGTTTTCCCTTCACCCCTCTATGGGAAGTCTTATAAATGAGCTGGGAGTATTTGAAAATCCAGGAGGCCATGTTACGTGAGCTATGTAGAAAGCTAGATGCATGGCAATAAAGACATGTATAGTTGTATACTTGCTTAATAGAAACTCATGCACGTGATCTCAAATTTTCAAATAATATAAGCTTCATCAAATTTTCAAATAACAAACAAACCAAATCATGCATAACTAGTACCCAAAAAAAAAAAAAAAAAAACACTTCTCTATAAAAAACTTAAATTAAAAAAAAAAAAAAAACTAGTAGTCTATCATATATACCAGTTAAAAAAATAGAATATACAAAATAATACTATCAATACACAAATAGTTAAAATAGTCTAGTAGTCTTATTTTCTTATTGGGAATAAACTAATAGTCTATTATATATATATTTTTTAAAATGCACTCATAAAAACTCATTATCGGCAAAAGGCAAAAGGTAACAGGGGTTGAAATTAAGAATTAACAAAACAAAAAATAACAAAAAGGAATTGATGAAAGATAAATCTTAAGATTGTCGATACTGTATTTTGTCTAGTTCCAATTTATGCGTCAATATAAAGACAAAAATAAATAAATAAATAAATAAAAGGTGTAAAATCATGAATTTCAAAGCCAAAAAGAGTAAAAATAAGTACAACATATTTGAACGGTGAATCAAAAAGTCGTAATGATTGAAAAATCCATTTTACAGCAATTAAGACTAAAACCTTAAGCAGGTATGGTCAAAATGTTGACTCTTTTATCCGACCATTGGATCGTGTTGAATTTTAGACTGTTTCATAGGGCATGTTTTTCCCTTCAAAATAATAGTTTACAGGCCAATATCGGAATTGAAATAGATGAGATATTACCAAAATACTGAAAATCCTAATAAAATCATCACTGTTTTTTCAAGAAAACTAATAATTTTTTACCCAGTTTCGTGTAATAAACGATACCAATTGGGAAAGAACTGGAATGGGCTGGACCATTTTGAAGAACAAGGTCTTAGCTAATTTTCATCAAAAAGGCTCAACAATATTTGCTTTGGATTCAAAGATAAGAATTTTTTAAGAAACCAGAATTTTTTAGCTTTGCATCACCTTTCTTCCGAGCGTGACATCTCAAAGGCCATAGCAGTAAATTGAGCAAGGCTAAAACCATTGGGAACTAGACATCTTGAGATTTCTGTGCATGTAAAATTCGAAGGAAATAGAGCTCAAAAAGGCGTCCAAATAGCAACACGAAAACCAGGATAGAAATCAGAAAAAGACGAAAAAGGGCTGATAAGGTGGCAAAAGTAGGAGGCTAGCATTAGTGTATCAGGATACACCAATGCTAGCTGCCACTTGCTACAGGTGGCTAGCACTAGTGTATCTTGATACAATAATGCTAGCCTCCCATTTTCCTCTTTCACCTATAAATACCCCCCCCCCCCCCCAAAAAAAAAAAATTGTTGAGAAAATATATAGAGTTTTACGGAGAAAAAGTGTGGAAAAAGTGGAGAAATAGAGAGAAAAAGTGAGGAAAAGTAAAAAAAAAAAAAAAAGTAAGGAAATTCTGAAAAAAGAGCCATCCCACCCCTTTGGGGATGGGTTAGTTCCTTAATAATTAAACCCATCCCACCCCTTTATTATCTTGTAAACATCATTTCCATATATATAAAAATCATTTCTTTCACTTTTCTTGTTGTTCATAGTTGCCTTATTTTTACTATGCCCTTGTCGATATTGTATATACATCCATTTCTTTATTCCAATGTTCATATTATTGTTGTTGGATTATATTATTATCTTTATATCCCTGAATGGGTATTGGACCATCTCCTAGGCTATGTATGGGAAGTACCCTTAGGTGGAAGAAATCTCATCCCACCTAGGCATCTAGGGATTTTATTATTATTGCCTTTTAATTTATGTCATCTCATTTACTTTCAAGCAATCTCCATCCCCTTTTATTTTATGTCATCCTATTTACTTTCAAGCAACCCCCATCCCCTTTTATTTTATATCTTCCCATTTACTTTCAAGTAATCCCCATTAGGCATGGCAATTTGGGCTTGACCTGCTGGTACCTGGCCCGGCCCGACCCTAATGGGCTGGGTTTTACTTGGCCCAACAAAAAATAGGGTTAGGTATGAGTTTAAAAAAAAGACCCAGAGTAGGTCCGGGTTAGGTCTGGGTTTTATCAAAAACCCGACTCGAACCCAGACCTGGTTACCCTAAAATGACTAAAAACCCCATATACATATATATATATATATATATATATATATATATATATATAGATGTGCGTCCCTTCTCCCATTATGGTATTTGAGCTTGATTAGACTGCCGATCCTCTCACTTTGTAATAGATACATGGTAAAGAGAGTCTCTCTAGCGGTAGCTGCGGGTACCGAAAAGTGCTAGGCTCGTATGCTCCGGTAGGTAAGCGATGTCGCCGAAGTCGGGACCACAGGAATTGCATGTGTCCTGCCCGATGCCTTGCCATTGGAAGCAGGATCAAGCACCGTGGGGTTTAGGGCGTTTTCCAAGCATAAGCAATATATATATATATATATATATATATAATTATAAACCCTAACCCACCCACATCTCATTTCAGCTCATGCCTCAAGAGCATGCTCACGCCTCACACAAGCACACTCACAGCACTGCCACAACCGCCTTACTCTGCCACTCACTCTCAATCTCACAGCTCACACAGTCACACGGCCTCCGACTCATTCACTCTTAAGCACCGCCGCCTAAGCTCTTTGCCTCTCACCGCCGGGTCCAAGGTCTCACTGACATCCCCAACTGTCACCGTCGGTCTGTTCTCTACTTCTCTTCAATTTTTTTTTTCTTAAGTATTTCATAATCACATTCCCTTGTAAATCCAAAAACCAATGAAAACCCATAGTTTTCTTAAGTATTTCATAAAATGTATTTTTTTTTTCTTTTTTGGATGAGCTCAAATAAGGTTACTATCTAAAATTGCAAATGTAGTTTGGTTTCTTGATGATTTTGTTACAACTGTGACAAGGTAGCAACCATATTTAGAGAGTAAATTGTTTTTGTTACATACTTGAATTTGTTGAGTGTTTGGTTGGATTTTGTTCTTCTGTGGATTTGAGTTTTTGTGTGTGTGTGTGTGTGTGTGTGTGTGAGGACTATTTTGGTACTATCTTTATGTTTTGTTAAATAATGGTTCCACGAGTGAAACCATATGCAGGGTATTTCTTTTTTAAAAAGGGGTGTGGAGGTTAATTGTAAGAATAATGTTGAGACATGTATTTTCAGTTTTTGTTCGTTGTAACTTAATTTTTTAGAAATAGTTGTTCTCTTCTTCTCTCTAATGGAATGTAAACCAATTAAAATTAATTTGTTATGTCTATTTTTGTTAAGGTTTTTGGAACAATTGACCACTTTTCTCATTTCCTAAAATTTCAACTTGTTACTTCTCTCAAAATAATAACAATTAAAAAAACAAATTAAACTTTTCTCTTTATCATGCTTGGACCCATCCATAAAGTGAAAATGGAGGAGCAACCCGTGGGAGGAAGTTTTTGTTTTCAATGGTTTATGAATAGATATGATAAGAGTAATAAGTTTCTATGTGTATTGGACTGGCTCTTCTTGATTACATATTTCAAATTACTATCCTATCTTGAGTCCTCTTACCAAGAAATGTGTGTGCTTAGATCCTTATTGCTGCATTGATTTAACCAAGATATTTCATTAAATTGAAAAACTAAAAATTCAACCATTTTGTGCTAATGGAAGAATTTTTTTTTTTTGTTTTTTGTGTTTGTTGGGAATGCAAAGCCTAAAACGGAGATGGGAGACATAAACAAATCTAGTTCTCCCTCGCCAAGAGGTTCTCCCTTGAGAACTGAATGTTGTCCCTTACTAGCTATGTGGTCCCCTTCGCCATTTTCACGATCACCCTCGTCATTGTCGCCTAGCAACTCACCCTCAGGATCACCATCACCTTTATGCCCATTAAACAACGAGTAAGTGTTTGAATTTGTAGTTAATCATGTTTAATTATGATTGGGTTGATAGAATTTGTAAATCCGTGTAATTATGAATTTGTGCTGATTAATCAATGAGTGTGTGTAATAAAGAATTTGTGAGTAATTGTTTTGATTCTAACTCCCAAACTTCTAAACCAGTTAAGAGTCTGAAATCGCCGACAGTGGACTTAGTTGGAGAAGACTTAGAGGTAAAGGAACAAGGAGGGACAGAGGAAGAGGGAGAGCAAGATCCTACAAATAAGGACTTGGATACAGGTAGAAAAAGAAAGACTGCCACAGATGTTTGGGAGCATTTTACAAGAAAGAAAGTTGATGGAAAATTTAAAGTCCAATGTCATCATTGTGACAAGCTTTACTTGGGTGATTTTAGTCAAGGTACAACCCATTTGCGTAATCGTTTAGCAGAATGTCCACGGTTGAAGTTTAAAGATATAAGGGATATACGACAACAAGTCTTAATTAAAAAACAAAATAAGGTTGATGGAACGATGATTTAAATACTTACCAATTTGATCAAGTTAAAGTGAGGAATAATCTTGCTCGTATGATCATCCTACATGAATACTCCCTTTCAATGGTTGACCATATTAGGTTTAGAGAATTTATGGGTTCTCTTCAATCTTTGTTTAAACTTGTCTCAAGAAACACTTTAAAGAGTGACATTCTTAAAATTTAGGATAATGAGAGGGAGAAAGCTTTGAAGACGACGGACAAGAATGGAAATAGGATGGCAATTACAATTGATATGTGGATTTCGAGTAACAAAAAGAGAGGGTTTATAGTCATTACTGCTTATTTTATCGATTATACTTGGACATTGCAAAGCCGGGTTTTAAGGTAATTTTTTTATCTTTAAATGTTAAATTTATTAAACCATATGAATTGAGTTTATGATATTAGGTTAAATTGAATGTTAAAGACTTTATGTTTAGAATGTTTATTGAGTTATGGTAAATTGAATGTTTATTAAGTTATGTTATAATTATTCCTATTATTTTTCTAGGTTTGTTTATTTTCCTTCTCCACACACGAAAGATGTCCTTGTTGAAGTCTATGTTGATTGTTTTTTAGAATGAAACATTGATAGGAAGTTGTCCATAATAACTATTGATAATTATAGTACTAATGATGCCATAATAAGACTTCTCTTAAACAAGCTTGATACTAGTTCTCTTATGTTGGGTGGGTCTATGTTGCATATGAGGTGTGCTGCACATATTTTAAATTTGATTGTTCAAGATGGATTGTCTCTTATTGGTGATGGTATTGAAATGATTTGTGATAGTATGATTTATTGGACTGGATTACCAAAAAGGTGGCAGAAATTTGAAGAAAATGCTCATCAATTACGTGTTCAATGCTCCAAAAAGTTGGTCTTAGATTGTAAAACACGTTGGAATTCAACTTACTTAATACTTTCTATTGCATTGATTTATAAAGATGTTTTCTCTCGTTTGGCTAAATGTGAAGCATGTTATACTTGTTTTCCACAAAGCTTTGTCCTGGCATTCCATAGCATCTTGAATCATCTCAATCGAAGCTCAGATGAGAGAGTTATGCCCAGATTACGAAGCAATGTCAAAGCTATCTAAAATCACCAAATTAGCTACGTTTTGCGCTTAATGCCTCCATTTGCAACCTAAATAAAAATATAAGAATAATGAGTACATTTAGGCACCAAATAAATATAAAAGACTAAACATTAAAGGAGAAAATATATGATATTTTGCATTCTCATCAGAGGTAGCTAAAGATATTTGTGGGAGGTTGGAGTTGTTTCATAGTATGATTGAGTTTTTCTCTAGTTGTAAATACCCCACAATTAATATGTATTTTACTTTGGTGTGTGAGTTGAAAATTGCATTGAATAAATGAAGTTTGTCTTCAAATGAGATGATAAGTACAATGGCAGAAAGCATGCTTACTAAATTTAATTCTTATTGGGCTAATGTTAATGTTGTTATGGTTGTTGCTGCTATCTTAAATCTAAGATATATGATGAAGTTATTGGAGTTTTATTATCTTAACATTTATGGTGATAATTTTGATTTGGAGATTGAAAAAATTAAGAATCTTTGTTATGATTTGCTTGATGAGTATGGAGATGTAGATGAGTTCTCTATAAATAATGAAGGAAGTTCTCATATTCCTGCAAGTACTTCAAATTATGTGGCACAAATGAAGTTTAGGTTGAGTGGGGCAATGTCATTTTTTGATTTGTTTGTGAACAATATTCAAATAGTTCAAAGAAACATAGGAGTGCTAGAATGAAATTTGATCATTTCATTGATGGGGGATTGTTGAAGAGGAATGAAAATTTTGAAATTTTGGAACGGTAGAAAGTAATGGTCTCAAGTATCCTACTTTACAAATGATTGCAAGAGATATTTTAGTCATTCCTATCACAACAGTTGCTTCATAATCTGCCTTTAGCATTAGTGGGAGATTGTTAAGTCCACACTGTAGTAGGCTGCATCCCAACTGTTACATCAACGGTTAGCAATTGACTAATTTGTATTTATAAAATCAAATTTTATTTTTATATTTGCTAGTTATAATTTGATGAAGTTTATTCTATTTTTTAATTCATTTTTTTTTTTGTAGGTTCTTCAACTATGTTCGGAGATTGTGCACTTCAATCAATTCTTGATGATGGGGAGCCTAATGAAAAGGATGGGAGTTGTGTCACAGTTGTGGAGGGTTAGTCTTTTTGTATTAATTTAGTAGCCTTTTTAATTTCTTAGACTTGTTGGATTAATTTGTTGGTTTATAATTATTCTAAACTTATGAGATTTATCTTGTAGCCTTTTAATTTCTTGGACTTGTTGGATTTATTTTATTTTTATGTTTAGCAGGTGATTTTAGCTATGATTTTGTTGATTTATGATTAAATGGTTATCTTAGCTAGATGATTTATTGATTTATAATCTTAGTTATAATTTATTGATTTATAGATATATAATTAACAGGTGATTTATTAATTTATGATATTAGCTATGATTTATTGATTTATAATTAATAGGTAATTTATTGATTTATGATTAACCTATGATTTGATTTGGACTGATTTGGCTGCCATATAACATGGCCCAAATGCCAATTATTGGGCATTTGAATCTAGGCAAAAAATCTTAATGGGCTTCAATTCTTTTTTTCTTTTTTCTTTTTTTTTTTTTGTTGGGCCACAATTTGGGCCGTCACTTGGGCCAAATCTGGTTAGGCTAAACGGGGCCCGGCGGGGCAGGTCTGGGCCCGCAAAAAAAAATTTACTTAATAATCAAGCCAGTCTGGATCGTAGGTCCGGGCCCACAGGTCGGGTTCGAGCATGGAAAAACCCAGCCCGTTGCCATTCCTAATCCCTAACCGCTTTTATTTTATGTCATCCTATTAACTTTCAAGCAACCCCCATCCCCTTTTATTTTATGTCATCCCATTTAATTTCCTGCACATCCCCTCGCCCCTTTTATTTTATTGCACTTACATATATATGCATACCATACTATATTATACTATACTATACCTAGACACCTAAAAAAAAAAATTTCTACTATCTCTCTTAAATGGGTTTAAACCTCCTTTAGAGTATAATATGGGTATGTCCCATAAGAATGGTGATGGTTTAGAACTCACATTTCCTTATGTTGAAGAATCCATAAAATAATGTCTCTTTACATTTCTCATTATTAATGTGCCATAAAATAAATATGCTTGGGTAAAACATTTCCCCTACACACTATTCTAAGAAAATGTGTTTTGCTTTCTTTCCCACCTCTTTCTTTCTAAAAAGAAAGTTTTCAAATTAAAAAAAAAAAAAAAAAAAATCTGATTTGTAAAAGGGGAAAGTTGAAACTTAAAAAAAATAAAAAATAAAAAATGTTTTTAAAAACTTTTTTTAAAAAAAATGTAAAACTGTTTTTCCATATAAAACTGTTTTCTTTTTCAAAAAAAAAAAAAAATCTGTTTTTATAAAACTCTTTGCATAATACAAAAAACTGTTTTCAAAACTAGTTTCTTAGTGAAAAAAATTGTTTTCAAAAACTGTTTTCAAAATGATACAAAACTGTTTTCTAAAAACTGTTTTCAAATTTAAAAAATCTGCTCTAATATAAAACTGTTTTAAGAATAAAAATCTGTTTTCTAAATCTGTTTTTTTTTTAAATAAAAAAAAATCTGTTTTCAAAAACTGTTTTCCAAGTAAAAAAAAACTGTTTTTCAATTTTTTTTTTTCAAATCTGTTTTCTAAAAACTATTTCCAAAATAAAAATCTGTTTTCAAATAAAAAAGAAAATCAGTTTTAAAAAGGGGGGGGGGGGGGGGGGGGGGGACCAGAAAGCTTAAAAAAAAAAGGTAATAACACAAATGCTTTCAAAAATGCTATTTTTTAAAATATTTTTTCAAATGTGCTTTTTATGTCAAAAATGTTTTTCAAAAACGTTTAAAAAAAGAAAAAGAAAAAAGGAATGATCTTCAATGATACATGTTTTCAAAAAAAACACTTTTGCTACTTTAAAGAAAATTGTTTTCAGATGGTTGTTTTCAAAAAAAAAAAAAAAAAAAAAAGTTTTCCTTGTTATTTCTAAGAGAGCCGAATTTTTGAAAAAAAGAAAAAAAAATGTTTTCCAAGATAAATGTGATTTACCATGTTGGAGTTTTCTTTAAAAGAAAATGTTTTTCTCAAAATCTCACAATAAAATCTTCACTAAGAAAAAAGTGCTTTTCCAAAATAATAAAGTAAATGTTGTAACTTTCTTAGAATAGTTGTAGTTTGTGGATTTGTGTTCAAGGTTCATTCTCTTGAGTCTTTAAACACCCTATAAGCTTACATTGTCCCTAATATTTCTTAGCATTAATGAGTTGCTTTTTGTCATCTTTTTGCATGAATAAAATGAGAAAATGGTGGATGAAAACAAGATGTTACTCTTCCGACCCTCTCTTTTCTTTATGTTGTGTTTCTTTTTGTATAGCATTTAGTATTCACATGCTAGCTATATACTAAATAAATACTTACATGCTATTGTATTATATACTTGTATACTTGTGTATATATCTCACATGTTTTGATTGTATACATTTTGTTGAAGTTAATATTTGCATGATAGCTATATGTAAATATTTACTCACAGGTATGAATATATATGTGTGTGTGTGTGTGTGTGTGTACATTGTTTACAAAAACCATTTAAAAAAAAAAAATCAAAATTTCAAGTTTTTTTTTAATAAAAAGTTAACGTTTGGAATAAATTAAAATAAGGTACTATATTCGGATAAGCGTTGTGGGGTGCCTAACAGCTTTCCCACATGTAACCAAAATTTCAAGTTCAAGATCTTTGGTTTAGTTAATTAGGTAACTTAAAATAAATTAAACATCTAGGTGACGAATCACACCTAATACAAAAACAATGGTTGGTGGCGATTCCTAAAATAAAAATAAGAAAAAGGGACTCACACACACACACACACACACACCCCACTCTAGATACAAAATCACACTAGAGTCATGTTACCAAGAAACCAATGTGTGACAAAACCTGAAAAATTTTTGGGGGGCGTCCAGAGAGAGAGAGAGAGAGAGAGAGAGAGAGAGAGAGAGAGAGAGAGAGAGAGAGAGAGAGAGAGAGAGAGAGAGAGAGAGAGAGAGAGAGAGAGAGAGAAGCGGAAAACAATGAATGATACATACTACGATTGCAAGCTAAGCTGCCGAGGAGAGTAGAGTTGTTGCGTCTACAAAGCTGAGGAGAATTGAGTTGTTAGCGCCACTAAGGAGAACACTCGGCCATAGTATCTCTCTTGTTACTGTTTTCTTATGAAAAATAAATTAGAGATTATTTTTATGGAATTGGTTAAATGATTTACTAATATGAATGATTAAGGGTTTTTTGTTTTGTTTTTGTTTTTTTTTTTATTTTTGGTTTTTAAATAGATTTTATTGTTGTGATTAGGATCTTATTTTTTATTTTTTGTTTGAATTAAAAATTATATTGGGAATCCAAAATTATTTTTATTGAACCTAAATTCTTGGGATTCTTAAGTCAAGGTGTTGAATATTTTTTTTCAGATTAAACAAAACAAGTTAAGTTTTAATGTGTATATATATATATTGCAAGTCAAGGTGTTCATATGAGCACCTAAGTAATACCCAAAGCCACCCTATATCCACTAATTTCAAATACAAATGCCCTAATTCTTACTTTAGTAGGTCCATAATTAATTATTTCCTTCATTTATGCAACATTAACCGAACATCATCCTTCTCCCTCCTCACCTAATTGAATAATATTAGAGACACCAATTATTTTACAAAAATTTTTACAAAGTGCTATGTGGTGAGTGATTATTGGAAAATAAAAATGTAATATTAATGGTGGGTTTAAATGAATTCCTACCTTCTCTCATTTATTTATTAATTTATTATTTATTAAGTTGAATTATTAATTATAGTCTGTTTGCTCTCACCTCCTACATTTATCATACTAATATGTTAATAGAATACACTTGTATCTATTGCAAATCACACTTGTAGATGTGAATTTTGTTGTATATTTGTTAAATATACATAAGTTGTAATATTAAAAATTGGATTGAACAAGAGTCTATTTATGAAAGTGAGGAAAGACTATTCTGCATTAATTTCTTTGTTCGAGTGAGTGTTAAGCGAAGGGCCTGGCTTATCTCTAGTAAAAATTTAACAGGATATCTCCTTTTGTTTTAAACATAAGCTACCGCATCACTCACTACTAAACCAACGGAGGAGATTAAAACCCAATGCCACCTCATTAAATTTCAAGCAAAAACTAACAGAGCCCACCCACAAGACTAACGCTGCTTCTAACGTTTGCTACTACTGTGAACGTTAACGTTTAAAATTTAACCAACACATCGTCCTCTTCACAGCACAACGACATCATCCTCTTTGCAGCACATCAGTGAAACGAAGAATGCTATTGGCGTGGGTTTCTGAATCTTCAACCACATTATCTTTGCAGCACACTTTATTTTGTTCAAACTTTTACGCTAATCTCCACCAATAGATGAAGAAACCAGAACATGGGATGTACTTACAATTTGATACCTTCTGAAATATCAAATTAACGACATTGTGATGTACTGGCAACTGAGAACCAAAACATGGGATAGTCTTGTAATTTTGTAGTTTTTCATGATGACTACCTTAATTGTTTGTAATGAGGAGGCGTGCTCTTTGAATGGATAGTTTTTATTTTGGGTTTAAAAAGAAGGCATACCAAGTGCTTGAGAAAAGTTCCCAAAGAATTTCAAATATGGCTAGGGCCAACTAGCATAAACTGTGAAGGAAGTATTGTATTTGAAGGAAGCATGCCAGAGCCAACTAGCAAACTGAAGCAACAGATTGTTGAGTTTTCTAGTTTTCTAGTTTTTGTTTTTATGTTTCTTTGGAGAAGAAAAAAAGACAAATGTATCTTATGAAAATGCTTTGTTAGCAACTACAGTGGATTCACTTTTGTCAAAACTTCAGTAAGATATATTTACCTCTTTGTCAATATACTTTTTAGATCAGTAAAAAAATTTCATTAATGTTGGAAGTCTCTTCATGGATAACATAGTTCAAGGATATAGAGGATGCAAATTACAAAATTGTTGGATTAATCCAGCTATGGTGTACAAGCATATTTGAGGTTAATAAAGCTTTAACAAAAACATTTGATAGTATAGTTCTTGGAACAGTCTTAATGGTTAGCTGTAGCTATAGCACTGCAGCAGCTACAAAATTTGCACCAGTTATGCAACAGCTAAGTAGCAGTAAAGATAAAAAGAACTTTGACCATTACAAACTTTGGGCTCCAGCAAAATAGCATAAAATGTGAGTTCCACAATTACAATCTTCAAGATCCAACAAAAAAAAAAAAAAAAACATAAACTAGCTCTAACAATTACAAACATTGAGCTCCAAAAAGTAGCATAAATTGTTAGGTCCAACAATTAAAAGCAGTGGTTATTTACAATCATTCAAAACTAAGAATTCACTACTCCATTCAAAGATAGGTAGAAAAAGCTTCAATTCTACCAGTTGTAGACTTTGTAATCAATGAACTGATATCATCCCCTTCAAGATCACTAGGATTCTTAGAACATGGAGAAGGAATATAAGGATTTGTCATTCCTGCTTGACACATGACAACTATTAGCCAAATATTAACTATTAGAAAATCCACATAAGTCTCTTGAAAATTCTCCATTTCTTTTTTTTACCTAAATTTATTAACAATGACAAAAAAAAAACCCACAGATTTAATAATATTTAGCCTAAATTTAATCTTTTAATTATTTTGACATCTCATACACATAGGATTGAATTAGAAATCAAAAGTAAAGATGGAAATACCTTCTCTGATACTCTGATGGTTTGGAAAGAAATTTCTTCTTCTTCTTCTTCTTCACTTTTTTTTCTATAGATTATACCAAATAGTTTTAAAATCTAATTTGGCAGGCTGGAAAAAAGAAAAAAAAATAAAAATAGAGGGAGAACTTGGGCGGCAAAACATATTTTCCTTATTCCTAGTTATCTATTTTGCGCTGAGTTTTAAATTTTAAGAGTCAATGAGCATTCTTCTTTTCACTGGTGTGCTATGAAGAGGATGATGTTGCTGTGCTGTGAAGAGAACGATGTGTTGGTTAAAATTTAAACGTTAATGTTCACAGTGGCAGCAAACGTTAGAAGCAGCGTTAGCCTCGTGGGTAGGCTCTGTTACTTTTTGCTTGAAATTTAATGAGGTGGCATTGAGTTTTGGTTTCCATCGTTGGTTTAATAGTGAGTGATGTGACAGCTTTTGTTTAAAATAAAAAGAGATTTCATGTTAAATTTTTACTAAAAATAAGCCAGGCTTTTTATAAAAAAATTATTAAAAAGTGAAGAATGTGGATCCTATAAATAGTATACAGAACTCACAAGTGTGTTGAACAGTGGCTGACAATTTGTCCCCCTCTGAAATCCCTGAAATGCGTGCTGCAGCCAAAAAATAAATATAAAAAATAAAAGAGAAAAATGCAAAAGGCAACAAACGCCAGATCCAAACAGTCACTTTAATGTGCCTAACACCTACAAGTTTCCTTTAATGGCGCCTACTTATTTAAATCCTCATTATATCGGGCAACAAGTTAGGTTATTTATTGTGCATAACTGTTATTTTTCCACCGTACACGCTTTCCATAAAAGTTCTTGAGTATTTACTCAAGCCTTGCTGTATTTAAAGATTATTTGCTTGAAACCCTTAATAAACTTTTTAGAGTAGGGGTAAATCTAGTATTAAAGACAATGACTGCATGCCTAAAAACCTTCAATATTGCTCTTCCCTATCCTACTATTCTCAACAAATTATTTGGCTTGACTTTGGTACTTGTCTTAGATTTATAGTTTATTTGGATTGAGAGAGAGAAAGGGGGAGCAAGGAGTAAAGGGAAGTAGAGAGAGGGAAAGTAAAGTAGAGTTGACCCAAAATTAGGTTATTTTCAGTTAACTTTACTCTACTCCTCTCCATTACCTCTCCCTCCCTCTCAATCTAAATGAGCCCTTATGCAACAAAAAAGAGAGTGATGGTTTATTACATATCAACTATGCCCAAAAAAGAAGTTTATTATGTATCTTTGTCAACATGTGCGAGTGCTATTAGGATAATGTGTTATAGAGGAGTTTGAGTAGTGTTGTTTGTAGTTTTTTAAAACACGTAAAAAAGTGAATGAAAATACATGTAATATTGTTTAAAAACTGAAAATTGGTATTTGAAATGTCTTACCAAATGAGCCCAACTTACATATGAGAAAAACTTTTTTTCTCCCGTTATATTTATATTTCTCTCCCTCAATATATTATTTTGTTGTCGAAAGGGGAACGATGATGGTAATAACCTACGAATGAATCATTGACGTGAGCCTGATGTCAAGGGTGGCTGCTAGCCTTAGGTTATTTAGAATAGGTATTTTTCATTAGCTTGTTTTGCTTAAAAAATAAGGCAAATACAGAGATTTCAAGTTTGAAAATCAAAGAACCAAGAATGCTTCACAAGTGTTGATTTTGTATTAATAAATATATAATTGAGTACAATATATGTGCATATATTTTATTGTAAATATCACGCCCTTACCCATCACTGGCATGATACTGTCCGCTTTGACTACAAACCTACAACTTTGAAGTTATTTGAGGCTTTAAAGTATTATTCTAAAAAATCTTCAAGGCTTGAGAAAATCTCTCATATAAGCCTAGGGAGTGCCTCTATTTTAAAGAGGTTTGATGACACATAACTAACTTATATTGGCGGTATCATAACGGTTTTGAATTAAAACAAAGTTTCCCATTTTACAAATAACTGAGTAAAACTATAATTGTATCTTGAAAGAAAAAAAAAAAGGTTTTAAGAAGCAGTAAAATTTATAAATTTACAGTGAAATTAAGCTAATTCAAAGACATACACCTGAACCTTCCCTAAGAGCCTATAGTTCACCTATAAACTAGCGTTTGTTAAGACTAACAACTTGCTAGGCATGCTGATCTTTCAACTTAATTTTAGTAAATCAGTAACAATAAAATTTAGTTAAAATTGCTTGTTTTACCTTAGATTTCCCTATCATATATATATATATATATATATATAATTAAAAAACTAAAACCGAGAGAAAATTAAATTAGATTCTAAATTGAGGTCTAATTTTGTGCCACATGTCCAATTTAAGATTTTTAATTTTTGTGCCAGGTTAATTATTCATTAAAAAAGAAGAACATTCCAATATTAAATGAATTCTAAAAAAAAAAAGCAATCATACACCTAATCTAATCAATTTTTTTTTTTTTTTTTTGGGTATAAAACTTAGGAAAAAGTTAACGGATGCCCTTAGAGCATTAATCTATGAACTATTTTAAGAAAATTTTTACTGGAAAAAATTTGATTTTTTGCACAGTTTTACCTTAGATTTCCCTATCATATATATATATATATATATATATATATATTATTATTAAAAAACTAAAACCGAGAGAAAATTAAATTAGATTCTAAATTGAGGTCCAATTTTGCGCCACATATCCAATTTAAGATTTTTAATTTTTGTGCCAAGTTAATTATTCATTAAAAAAGAAGAACATTCCAATATTAAATGAATTCTAAAAAAAAAAAAAAAGCAATCATACACCTAATCTAATCATTTTTTTCTTTTTTTTTTTTTTTTTTTTTGGGTATAAAACCTAGGAAAAAGTTAACGGATGCCCTTAGAGCATCGATCTATGAACTATTTTAAGAAAATTTTTACGGGAAAAAAATTGATATTTTGCACAGTTTTTTTTATATTTCTTATGAAAGTGATATTAAGACTTTCCTAAAATGATCAATTAAAAAATATCCCTAAGGACACTCATTAACCGAACCCAAATACCTATGATCTAAACTACCTTAAGGTGGATCTTGGGATAATATGTGTAGGGCTATAAACAAGCCAAGCCGAATTTTATTGCATACACAAGTTAAGCTTGAGCTCATCACCAAATAAGATTACATATTCAGGCTTGGTTTATTTACTTGTCGATCAAGCTCAAGCTTGTTCACAAACTACTTGATTAACTTATTCTTTTCTTAGATATGGTAAAATCATGACTAAAATGTTTTACCCATTCGCAAACCTATGAATTCTTACCACAAATGAATTGTTTATGTTATGAATAAAAACTACAAATAATAAGTTTATATCATATGAACCAAGTTACAAAGTTATATAACCCAATTTCAAGTCTATATAAATATATTTTTAGACAAGTATACATATAATTATATAGTATTATATATAGTTAATTTAAGCCTTCATGTTCACGAGCTTATTCACCAACACATTATTATGTTTGAGCTTGATTACTCTTGTTTAATAATTAAGCCTAAAGTTGGGTTTGAGCTTGACTTGTTTACCAAACAAATGAATATAAACAAAATTTTTTTCTCAAGTTGAGATCAAGCTATTCTTAAACAACATTGTTCATTTACAATACTAAATATGTGGCATATTATGGACTAAGTAATATGCTAGAAGCACTATGTGGGAAATTGATAAATTTCTTTTTAGCACCCAAGAAATGATAAATATTTGCTATTGATTGACCAAATTGTAAGTATATACAAGTTAATTAGGATCAAAATACCTCATTGAAATTGTATGATCAAATATTTAAAATAAGTGTTAACAAAAAATTACATGAACCTATCATGGTTTAGGTTAAATGAAAGTTCAATATGTGTATAAAACACCCTTGAACGTTTAGACCCCAAATTACAAATGATCAATTCAAGCTTATAATCAAACAATTAATGTGCGAAACATGAATATAAGCCAAACACAGAATTGATAAATAATCCAAGCCAAATATAATCACATCCACAACATGAAATAAATGGCAAAGATAAAGAAAGAAAGATGCAAACACAAGGACAACACTCGATGTATTATCGAAGAACAAACCGAAACCCTCGACGTAAAACCTCTTCGCCGCCCCCCAAGCGGTAAATAATCCACTAAAGAATGTAGTTGGGATATATGAACAGCAGAAGACTCTCTAAGCATAATCTACCCAGTGTACCTAAGCCCTCTAAGCTTCTTGCTTCAACGAGGTTGCGCCGAACCTATTTCTTCTTTAGCTTACCGGATTCCGCTATACACCATAGCATCAACCAATAGTTATTGGTCCCTTCCAAACTGCTTCCCTTAGCACCAAATGAACCTTCTCACAGACGTGGGTGTGATGAGAAAAAGATTTGGTCAAGAACCTCTCAAAGATGTATCAATGGAGAGGAAGAGAGTAGAGAAATTTGAAGAGTCTCTTAGTGAAGATTGGGGATGAGGCAATCTTGTTTTTCTCTAGGGTTTCTCTCACAAAATTCTCACTAGAAGCTCACTTAATTTCGTGGGTATAAGGGTCTATATATCATGGTGTGTGTTTGGAATATGAAGAGTCAGTTTTTACCAAACAGGGTAACTTGGCGGCTTGACCTCGCGGCTTGTCTAAGTTGCAAGTTCAATTCGTGAGGTAACGGCCTGGCCAGCCTGGGACTTTTGTCCTGTGGTGCGACAGCTGGCGCGACCCTTCAACTCCCATGTGTGCTTCTCACATGCCTGCAGTTGGCGGCTTGCTAGTCAAGAGTTAGTTGCGAGTCCTAGCCGCGAAATTCTGCTTTTTTGCACAAACTTGAGCTTTTCTTCACACTCTCTTCACACACTACCCTTACATGAATCCCACCTAAATACAGGGTTACTAAGTGCTAAATTACAAGCAAATTGGCACGGAATAAAGCAAACAAGATGGTTGATAAATTTCAACCTTACAATCTCCCCCTTTGGCTATTCTGTGACAAAACTCTAAAACAAACTTTAGACTTAACACGTGAGTTGAGAACAGTTGGAAAACTCACTCACACCTAACTCTAGAATCTGTGAAGCTTTTGAACCATAAGAACAAGAACTCCTGAAACACAATAACACAATAAGTTCATTGTATGCAAAAAACTTGTAATGCATATGGAGCAAGCACAATGCGATCAAGCACAATGGAATAAAGCAATAAATCATGACAAGACCAAAACAAGCAATCACTATAACCAAGTGATCACAATGCTCATTCACACTTGGAATGAGCATTTGGACATTCAAGTTGACAAACACAAGACAAATCACTTGAATGACCAATACTCAACCAATGCACAGTATAAGAAGTATGTGCATCTAGGAAAAATCCTACAAGGATAGAATAGTGACAGTACTTAGAAGAAAATGCATAACATTTAGTCAAGTACTGATTTAACAAAGCACACAGGCTGCATACAGCATAGTACAAACCACAAAGGCCTACAAGTCTGCATAAACAACCCTAAAAGCTTACAAAAGCAACATGGGTACAAAACAAAAACATAAACCTTAAAACCTACAAAGGTAGCAGGTACAAACTATAAAGTACTTCCCTTGTCATATCACTTTCCCTATTATGAATCATAGGAGTTGTAATGAACTTGGAACATATATACCTATAACCTGAAACACTTGCACAAAATACATTAGAGCCTCAAGGTAAAGCAAGTAATAAACGGACAAGAATAATGTAATAAGTAAATTGCGATCAAGTAAACATGTTGTGAAATATAAGAGCAACTTGATCATACATCAAAATAGTCATAAAAAAATGACTACAATGATCACATAACAAAGCAATTGATCATCCGAAGATGCATTCAACGAAGCATAATAGCATAAGGATGTATGTATGTTCAACACACAAGCACGATGCGATGAGAGCAATAAAGTATATCAAAGCACCATAAAGTAATAAGAAAAACAAGCATAAAGTAAATCAAGGTTTTCTAAAAAATGAATGTCTTCTCCCCCTTGGTATATGCATCTCCCCTATGGCTTTCTCCCCCTACAAATGCGCACAAGGTAGAATTTTTCCTCTTAAGAGTGTGCACATGAGTATATAGAAATGACGATACTCTCCCCCTTTTTGTCACGAATAGACAAATAAATCAAGAGGAAGGAGGGAAAGAAAGAAAAAAGATATGAACAAGGATAAAATATGATGCATGTGGGGTGCAAGATGAATAAGAAAATGGAGCTCAAAAGAAAGATAAACACATCTTTAAAAAAAGCTACAAAGCATAAAGTAAACATGACATGCTAGGATGAAGAAACAAGGTATAAACCAACGCATGACAAGGGTAGCAAGGTGTGTGCAAGATGTGGCAATGTGCAATGCATGACCAATGCATGACTAATGCATGGAAAATGCACATGTGGGGCAAGGTGTGATAAAGACACAACCAATAAACCAAACATGTTCCTAATGAGGAAACATGAAAAACCCCAAAGTTTGATACTCATCGGAGTCCAAACAAGTGAGAAAATGCTTAAAAATGCATTTTATCAAACACCTAGCATGCACACTATGAACAACAATGTGAAACAATGCATGAACATCATGAAAACCACCCTTAATACATGATCTTTTTGCCACAAGGGGCCAACATCCAAAGAAAATCATCAAAAGAAACCAATCCCATTCAAAAATTTAACAAAAATAAAGTTTTCTCAACTCCTATGATGAAAATCTCAATCAAGAGCACAAAACTCTCCAAAACATAGTCTAAGAATCAAAAAAAATGAAAGAGTTTATAATTACCTTAGAGATGTTAATGGAATGAAAAACCATTCAAATTGATTAGTTTTGATGTAAAAATAGTGAAAGAGGTGTTTAACAAAGGATGAGAGAGGTTTAAAACAAGTTTCCCACGAAAAGCCCTTTAAAAATCTGTTTTTAAGCATTTCGCGATTGGGCGAGTCACGAAATTCAGTCGTGAAAATTTCGCAAGTTGCGAGTGAGTCGCAAATGAGTCGCCAAAGCTTCTGGATGAAACTCGCAACTGGGGTTGGCGACTAGCGAGTCACGAGTAAGTCGCGAGTGAGTCGCGAAAAATTCTGACACCTGTTTTTCAACACAAAACATGTTTAAACACTGAAAACAATATAAGCACTAAACATGAACACAAAGAGTGATAAAAATCACTTCCAAAAACATATAAAATGATCAAAAATCTTTTTGAATTGATCCATATATAGTTGAGCACACACACATCACATTTAAACAAGTACAATCGAACAAATGAATAAGGCATTCATTGAATATTAGGCATGTGTGTTGTGTGTGTATCAAGTGTGGAATAGTCCTTAGTCTAGAATGAAGCTTAAATGATCAATTCAATCAAGTCATATACAACTAGTACTAAGTCAAGTAGTCTATCTCAATTATAGAAATGAACATATATAACCTCCATGATTACATATCTTTGAAGCTTTTCATTTGGCTTTTTTACAAATCATAACATTTGATCATTTTGAATCAATACATTTCATTTTGAGATCGATGCCTAAAATTTTTGATATTTCAATTTGATGAACAAGCCTTTGGCCTTTTTGGGCATCATACATTTTCATAAAAGTCGCTTTCCCTTTTTCCTAGTTAAATACTAGTATGTGCGATAGCTTTTGCAGCTTATTATCTCTTTTCATTTTGAGATTTACATTTGTTGAGCCCTTTAAGCAATAAAAATAAAAGAGTGGGAAGATATATAAGTACAAGTTTACGCATATATCAAAACCAACATGACTATTAACAAATCATTCATAACTAGCTTAAAGATTTATTTACAACAATTACACATAGATGTCAAGATTTTTCCCACAAAGATATAAGTGCATAAAGAACAAGTTAAGCTCGTAAATGCACAAAGCCAATTGTACAGAGATACAAGGCAAACCTCATATGTGATATGTGCTCAAACAAATACGATCAAACTTTTTAAAATTTTCACTTTTTATGTGATTTTAGATTTTTTACTCACACAAAATTGAAACATAAAAGTAAGATAAAAAACAAAACAATGCATACAAATAAATGCAAGATGCACAAATGCATGAAAATATGGCATCTTATGCATGAAGGGTTCTACAAAGATCGAAAGAATTAGATTAAGGACCAAAAGAGTAAAAGGTCAACCATAGGAACCCTTCCTCATCCAAACGGAACGATAGTTTGGAATGAGTGTCTCAAGAGAAGTGAGACGAATGTTGGAAGAATAAGAATCGGAGATGCACATAGTCAAGGAGTTAAGAGCATTAAACATTTTTTGAACAACATGTTATTTTCACTCAAAACCAGTTTACCCGTTTTAGCATAACTTCCAAGAAGCTCAAGTTTCTCTTTTCTTTTGATTCTTTTAAAAGCATGAAACTTAGAGCATTGAGATCTTAGATGAACAAAGGCACCACAATGGTGACAAACAATGCATTTAGGTCTACTAGGTTTTTTGGGAAGGGATCTAGCAATATGGCTTTGTTCTCTCTTCAACTTATGACATTGTGGTCTTATATGACCAATCACACCAAAGTGGTGGCAAGTTGGAACAAACTTAGATCCATCCAAGCCTTAGGTTAAGACCTAAACAGAGGCTTTGACTTCATAGCCTTTCTCTCCACCTTTTGGTTTTTTTTATGTGAAGGAATGTACACCAATTTGTCCTTAGAGATAGTAGACACATTAGGCACAAAATCGGGTACTACAACATGATTGCAACATATATTATTATCCCTTTTAGCAATAGGTTCAACAATTAGACACTTGGCATGCATTTTAAGAGATTCATTTTCACATTTTAGCTCATCAACAAATTTGTTAGACAAAACAAGTTTAGCATCCAAGTCCATATTCAAACATTCAAACTTTTTCAGATTTTGAAGAGAAATTTCAACAAGTTTCTAATATTTTTCAACCAATTTGTTGGATTCTTTGCGCTTAGCAATCAAATCACCCTTTTCACAAAATAACTTGCTCAAATTCTTTTGAAACTTCTTAGCATTTTTCTTCAAGGGTTTGATGTTAGAAATATCAACAACATCTAGATTCATGTAACATAACATTACAATCATGAGGATTATTACTCATAGAGGCATTTTCACAAACACGTGGCATGTTACATTCATCACCAACCAAATCATACAAAGAGGCATACAAAGCACAATCCATGGCAAATAAATACAATGGGTTAAGGATCACACTTAGGTATTTAAACCAAAACAAGTG
The DNA here is from genome assembly GCA_030445155.1 of Quercus variabilis. NCBI lineage: Eukaryota > Viridiplantae > Streptophyta > Magnoliopsida > Fagales > Fagaceae > Quercus > Quercus variabilis. Next base: position 7,444,206 of record CP129449.1, read on the forward strand.
TACCCGCTCTAATACCAATTAAAAGTTCAATATGTGTATAAAACACTGTTGAACGTTTAGACCCCAAATTACAAATTATCAATTCAAGCTTATAATCAAACAATTAATGTGCGGAACATGAACATAAGCCAAACACAGAATTGATAAACAATCCAAGCCAAATATAATCACATCCACAACATGAAATAAATCGCAAAGATAAAGGAAGAGAGATACAAACACAAGGACAACACTCGATGTGTTATCGAAGAGGAAACCGAAGCTCTCGGCGTAAAACCTCTCCGCCGCCCTCCAAGCGGTAAATAATCCACTAAAGAATTTAGTTGGGATACATGAACAGCAGAAGACCCTCCAAGCCTAATCTACCTAATGTACCTAAGCCCTCCAAGCTTCTTGCTCCAACGAGGTTGCACCGAACCTATTTCTTCTTTAGCTTACCGGATTCCGTTATACGCCATAGCATCAACCAATAGTTATTGGTCCCTTCCAAACTACTTCCCTTAGCACCAAGTGAACCTTCTCATAGACGTGAGTGTGATGAGAAAAGGATTTAGTCAAGAACCTCTGAAGGATGTATCAATGGAGAGGAAGAGAGTAGAGGAATTTGAAGAGTCTCTTAGTGAAGATTGGGGATAAGGCAATCTTGTTTTTCTCTAAGGTTTCTCTCACAAAATTCTCTCTAAAACCTCTCTTGATTTCGTGGGTATAAGGGTCTATATATAGTGGTGTGTGTTTGGAATACGAAGACTCAGTTTTTGCCAAACAGGGTAACTTGGTGGCTTGACCTCGCGACTTGTCTAAGTCGCGAGTTCAAGTCGCGAGGTAACGACCTAGCTAGCCTGGGACTTTTTCCTGTAGTGCGACAGCTGGTGCGACCCGACAGCTGGTGCGACCCTTCAGCTCCCTTGTGTGCTTCTCACATGCCTGCAGTTGGCGACTTGCCAGTCGCGAGTTAGCCGCGAGTCCTAGTCGCGAAACTCTGCTTCTTTGCACAAACTTGAGATTTTCTTCACACTCTCTTCACACACTACCCTTACATGAATCCTACCTAAATACAGGGTTACTAAGTGCTAAATTACAAGCAAATTAACACGGAATAAAGCCAACAAGATAGTTGATAAATTTCAACCTTATATTAAACATAAGCTATAGTAGAAAGAGACGTAAAATAAAAAATACAACCTAAAAAAATTAAAATACTATATTAAACATATGATCTACAATTTTTTTAGGTAAAGAATTTACAAATCTTAGCTTATGTTAAATTGTAGCTGCATAGAGTAGAGGTTACTTGCTAGTGAAATTTAAGCACATGGTTATATTGATCAATGTAGTATAAATAATATTATCTTTTTCAATGGCAATAAAATTCAATGTAATTACATGTATTTAAATTTTATTGAAAAACCTAAGGTATAACACATAAAAATAAAAATAAAAAACTGTACCCTAAGTTTTACTCAATTAGTAAACTATGATATGGTTAAGACTCAAACCTTTGACTCTAAATAGAAGACTCATTCCAATATATTTTTCTTGCACATGTCTAGGAATTTTTTATTTTATATCAAGTTGGTGGAGAGGGTAAAGCCTGTTGTCCCTGTTGAGACACCCGGGCGGTAGTGCCGACAAACCCATGGCCCAATGGCTCATTGGCCCTCAAATCTAGAAAAATGAAATTACATATAGACCTCCATTTTAATAAGCAATAGAAATTATCATAATAAGCGTGGTGATGCCAACTAATCCATGTATTACTGGCCCCCAAAATCTAGAAAATTGGAGTCACATAGACCTCTAGTTTATTACTAAGCAATAGATAAATATAATAACAAATCTAGGAAAATGAAATTACATATAGACCTCCATTTTAATAAGCAATAGAAATTATCATAATAAGCCTGGTGATGCCAACTAATCCATGTATTACTGGCCCCCCAAAATCTATAAAATTGGAGTCATATAGGCCTCTAGTTTATTACTAAGCAATAGATAAATATAATAACAATTCCATCGCATTTGGGACGACTAGTTGTGCCAACTAACCTATAGGATATTGCCGTAAGTATGTAATATTTTCAATTACATTGATAGACCTCCATTTTAATAAGCAGTAGAAATAAAATAACAGCAAAGCTATCATGTGCCATGATTCTTTAAACATTAGTACTATAAGTTATAACATCTAGGACATCACAACAAACATTATTACTTGGTGCTTTTGTATCCATCTTGTTCTTATGTCACTTTGGAATTGGACCCCAAAAAAATAAAATAAAAATAGAAATAATATCACGTCACTCACACACAACTTAAACAAAGTTATCAAAAAAGTATCTTTTTTTTCTTAACCTAATTTGTATTAAAAAACTATATTTTCATTCTTTTGTAGTTAATGTTTAAGATCAGCCTCACATGGAGATCTTTGAAATCAACAACAAATGCATTTATCTAAATGTCAGAGCCCATTTTTTTTAGGCTCTTGAATTCAACTCAAAAATTAAATTTACAAGGGCTAGCTATTTTCACCTTCTTAATAACCGTGAACATAGCATTCAATTAACAACTACCACCAAATGTCACAAAGGAAAAAAAAAAAAAAAAAAAAAAAAAAAGAACATATAGACAAATAAATGAATAATAATAACTTATGTGATTCACCACGTGAATAAAGGTCTAACAATAATTCTAATTTTAATTAAGTGAGACAGCCAGACAGGGCACAATGTTCCGCCTATAAGGTTAAACAAATTTTTGCTCAAAAGAAGGAAAAACAATCACACAACATGAAAGATATATAATGGATGATCTTGGATTATTTGACTTGTTTCTTTTCATCTTTGTATAAAACAACAAGAAAAGTTAACAGATGCCATAAAATGATTAATTTAAAAAATATTTTTAAAAATTTTTTATGAAAAAATAAAAAAATTAATTTAAAATTTTTTTTTTTTTAATATTTTTCATGAAGAATCATGCTAATGAGTGCATACTCATTTATCATGAAAATGAAAATGTTCACTTTTGCCACCTGTTTGCACTATTTTGCTTTTGTAACCTACCAAAGGGAAAAGTCTGAGGAGGACTTACATTATAGATATTGCTAAGGTTACAAAAGCAAAATAGTGCCTAACAGGTGGCAAAAGTGAACATTTACATTTCCATGATGGTCGAGCTTGGCAATAAAGTACTTAAGCTTTACTTGTTAGGGACCCAGGTTACTTTATGCATTGTCTCCCTAGTTTGGGAGTAATACAATTAATCAGACTGGTATGATATTACATTTTTCTGCATATGCACATATAAAATATGTATACATATTCTGTCTAAATTAAATGTATTCAAAGTTTGGTAGAAAATTAATTTTTTTTTAAAAAAATGTAAAATAGAAATATGAACGAATATAGTATAAATTTAAATTAAACCAACTAATATCATAACTAAGTATAATACCCCCAAAAAAAAATCATATATTATATTTTTAAATATAAAAATATGTTCTTTGCATAGCATCTTAATTTTTTTTTTTTTAAAGAATACCCATGTATGTTTATTATATTATATCTGTAACGTTTTATTCATTAATAAATTAAGCACACTCTTGTGGATTTTAAATCTATGATTTTATTCTTTATCTTATCGTAAGAGTAAAGGAAGTGATATTTAAATTATACATCATTAAGGGAGGTGGTAACATTTGAGGTCTACCTCAACCTCGTTAGCTGCCCCTAAATTTGAGTTGCTGTTGAAGACTAGATTATATAATTTATCTAGTGAACATATTATAGTTTATTGTCTAAACTCTGACCTCAAAGTTTTGAAAATTTTATCGGATATCCCGAAGAACAAGTTTTGAATTTTTTTTTTTTAAAAATAAACGACAATTTTTTGAAATTGCATCAATACAAAGTGCCCAAAGACATATATATTCTCTTTTATTTGACGTAGATTTAAGTGCAATTCAATTATGCAAGTTAAGATTGACTATAATACGTACAAGACCTAATTTCAAGAAAAAAAAATTACAAAAACAAAAGGAAAAAGGAAATGAATTCATCAAACCAACCCGTGTTTATTTTCATTAATTTGATAGAATGGTGAGTATAATTTTTTTGTTTTTGTTTTTGTTTTTTTTTTAAATAGTATTTTTTTAATAAGTTTTAAAATAGTATTACGTCCACAATAATTTCATAATAAATTATAGATGATAAGTTATTAATTATTCTAATCTGAGTCTACCATTGACTTCAGTTTTTAAGTCACTAATAACAGCTTCTCTCATCTATAATTTATTGTAAAATATTATGGAGGTAACATCACCATTTTTTAATATTTAATTCAATAATTAGTAGTGGGTTTTAATTAGCTCAACCGATAAAGTTTTTGATGGTTGTATAAGAAATTTAAGATTCAATCTCTGCATACACAAAAAACTGATTGGTGTTTTAGTCTGATGATAAAGAGTTTCCATTAGAAAGTGACGCTATAGGTTGAAACTCTCTAAAAAAAAAAAGTCAATAATTAGAATAATAAAAATTGAGGAATTTGAACCATAATTCTCCATATAAGAAAAAATAAGAATACCTCTAAAGTACGGGGCTTTTCACCTATTGTTTGCTAAAAATTATAAGTAAAATTGAATTACCAAAGGTTTTTGAATTCTCAGTAACACTTTGGACTTTGTCAAGCCCATTCTTCAGAAGACCTTGTTCAGAAAATTCTTTATATCTTTATTTATTTTTATTTTTAGTACTGAATAGTACTCCTAGCTAGGGTTGTAGCTTCAGAATCATTTTCCATAAGATTCGAGAATAATGAAATGATTAAAAATGTATCTTGTAAAATAATGATCCTTCGTTTTTAAAAATAAAAATGGAAGTGCTAATGATCAACATCTCACGCAGAAAGAATGCTGATGGAATTGGTCCAGGCCTTTTAACATCAACTTTTTCAACTTGTCATCATGATCCACCCATGGAATATCTTATATTAAATAAATATATGAAGACCCACCTGGCCATCTTAATTTATATTTCACATGCTATTCTACCAAAGGACCAAGCCAAAAGTGAATAATTATTTTATTCCCTGTAGAATTCCCGAACAGTTGGGTATCAAACACCAGAGAATTTTTTCAGACAAAAGAACTCACACGGCAACCATATTCACGTAATCTACACAACTAATTATAGGAATTATTTTGTAGGCTTATTAGGTAGCAAGGGTTATGTGCATGGTACTACTATAGCTAGCTAAGATCTAGACCAAGGACATTAATCTTTCCTAATTTTGAGTGAAAGGTTATTCAAGTACAGTTTTCTTAATCACAAAGCCAATCCAATTCAGACTCAATTAAAGAACCCACTGATTGAAAATTTGAGCCATGCAGCGTATCACCAGAAACCAAGTGTGTGTGATCAGAAATTGGAGATGAGTGGCCTTTGTCACATGTATTAGAGCTACTATCACCCCCATTTTCAAAACAAGGTAACTGTGAGAAATCCAGGTTGAGAAGATCCGATATGAAATTTTCTTCCATCTCAAAATCCATCATGAAGTTGGATGGATTGTTTTCTCCCAACATGAATTGTGAAAAGTCAACCGGGTCATGATGATGAACCATGGAGGATTGAACTTCAACTTCAACTTCAACCACTGGCTTAGTCTCAATAATTTGGTTATGTTGGTCAAGTTTTATTGGCTGCTCGGATGTAATGATATTGACAGCCTTTGTACACTTTGTTGCCTTGGTTCGGACCACACATGAGGAGCCTATTTTTGCTTCAGCTGGACCCCTAGCTAACCTTTCCACACTGTGGTTTTGCTTTTCTTGTGTGGGTACTTGATTTGATCTTTTAGAAGTGTGGCTTAAGTGATCTTGAACTTTCTTTCCAATGTTGGTGTTCCAATAGTTCTTGATTTCATTGTCTGTTCGGCCAGGAAGCCGACCAGCTATCAAAGACCATCTGCAATCAATCGCACACATTCCTAGTCATCAATATGCAGCTGAGTGTAAAACACTGTGTTTCACTCTTTCTTTTTTCCATTAATCAGATTGATGTAAAACTGTTATTGCTTTGGTTTTGCCAAATTAGCATTGACATGTACCTAGTACAGGTTATAAATATGTATGGTTTTTGATTGGCAAAAAATATATACCTGTTCCCTAAAACACAGTGTTTCACTCTTTCCTTTTTTCCATTAATCAGATTGATGTAAAACTGTTATTGCTTTGGTTTTGCCAAATTAGGATTGACATGTACCTAATACAGGTTATAAATATGTACGGTTTTTGATTGGCAAAAAATATATACCTGTTCCCCAAGAGTTTGTGCAGCCTAATAATGAGCTCTTCTTCATCACGGGTTATGTTACCTCTCTTAATATCAGGTCTAAGATAATTTAACCATCTTAGCCTGCAACTTTTCCCACATCTCTTAAGCCCTGCATAAAGAATCAAAATCTCGTTTTTTCATTTACTTGAACAATTACAGCCATTATATTAAAGAAATAATACATGAATGGGAAAAAAAAAAAAAGAGGATCGCTTATCTATTTTCTCAGTTATTCAGCTATGTATCTGTATCTAACCTGCTCTCTTGGGAAGGTTTCTCCATTTTCCTTCACCATGAAGTTTGACATATTCTGTGAGTATTTTGTCTTCCATAACTGTCCATGCTCCCCTATTCAAGCCCTCCTTTGAACAGCAAGGACTCCTTCCCATCTAATAATTGAGTCACTCTCCAAGAATTTCCACCTCTCTGTCTCTCTCCAGTGCTTTACTCTTGGAGGCAGAGAGAGGGAGGGACTCTCTACGCTTGGAGTTGGGGGTATTGTAGTTATTCCTATTTATATTGTGAGTAGAACATCGAGTGTTATCATTACAATGTCCCATCTTTATAGTTTTTACAGAGAGTAAATTTTATTTTTCACCCCTAAGTTGTGGGGTGATTTTAAATTTCCTCTTATACACTTACTAGATGATAAATTATATTTTTGTAAATAGCGACACTTTTTATATAATAAATTTAATAGTATCCCTTGTATTACTTTTATAAATATTACCATTACATTTTGACTTATGAATTTGGTTTTTGGACTTTTAAATTTGAGCAATTAATCACTGACAATATCTCTGTGACAAATCAAGTATATTGTTGGAATTTAAGAGTGTGGTTGTTTGAAGGTGAAATAGGGTGGATAGAAACTTTGGAGAGAAAATTGGAAAGAAATTTTTTTTTGAAGTATGTTTGGTTGGATAGAGAGAAAAGAAAATAAATGGTAAAACCTAAATGTTTTTTTCCTGGACCTACCAAAAAAATTTCTCTCCAAAATGGAAAAAAAATTGAGAGAAAAAAGCTCATAAAATGAACTTCCAAAAATACCCTCACATTAGACTTCACCTCCAACGGGTTGGCCTTTTTTTTTTTTTTTTTTTTTTTTTTTTTTTTTTTTTTTTTTTTTCTGTATACTAACATGCTTGGCTTTTTTTCTCTCTCTCTTTTTTTTTTTTTTTTTCTTTCCCTGTTTACTAACTTGCTTTTTATTTTTTTTATTTTTTTATTTTTTCCTTTGATTTACTAACGTGCTTGGCTTCGTTTTTGTTTTTTCTTTCTTCTCTCTTTGATTTTGTCTGGACATGTTAGCTTTCTTCATCTTCTTCTTCTTCTTTTTCTTTTTTGGTGCTCATATGTTTATTTTCTCATTAATTTTGGTTGGTTTTTGTTTTTGTTCCATTTTTTTTTTAGAAAACAGTTTTGAGTTATTTTTTATGCTTTTTTTTTTCTTTAATGAAGTGTCCAACTATACACAATTTTTTTTTTTTTTTAAAGTATACTGTGTTACTTTTTGTTTTATTTAATAAGGACATAATAGTAAATTTATACAAACTTTATTTTCAATCAAACAAAAGAGTTTTCCATTCCTCCACTTTTCTACCCTTCTAACCAAACACAAATGAGGAAAACTAAAATCTTCTCTATCCCACCACTTTTCCATCCTCTCTCTATTTTTTATCCTCCCGTTTTTTTATCTTCCCAACCAAACAAATTCTAATGAATTAAACAAGTAATGTGCAAATGGTTTCTATCACATTATAAATATTTTTGAAACGTCATCATTACCAAAATAACTTATTTATCCATGAGGCTAATTATTCAAATTGTCTTTATCTTTCTTTCACAAACTTTAAATCTCAAGAAAACACCTTAAAAAAGAGTAATAAACTCCAAATGTATCATTGTAAATACAAATAAATTGTTAATATTTGTTACAAACAGTTAGTTGCATATGTCTATACACACAGTTTTGAAAATTGTGTTTTGAAAACACAATTTTAGTTATAATTTTGAAATCACAAACAATTTATCTGACATGTTGTGGCACACACACTTTGTACACACTAACATGCAGTAGTTTGCTCTTCAAATAAATAGACCCTAACATGCAACTCTAAATGTATCGTTGTAAATACAAATAAATCGTTAATATTTGTTACAAACAGTTAGATGCATATATCTATACACACAGTTTTGAAAATTGTGTTTTAAATACATAATTTTAGTTATAATTTTGAAATCACAAACAATTTAACTGACATGTCACGACACACACACTTCGCACGCACTAACATGCAATAGTCTGCTCTTCAAATAAGTAGACCCTTACCATTAAGCATGGAGGTTGAATTCAACATTGTGGAACATGATTGTCAAGAATAGTACAGATGCTAGTTGCCGCTTGTTCGCTTGCATTTATTGCATTTAAATCATTTGATAGGTTAGGTTAAAAAACAGTAATTCTCTTTTCTTTTTTTCTAATTTAATAGTTAGGAGATGTTTGAATATTTTAAAGATTGGCTCTTGGATAATTCATCATTTTAACATCTAAAAAGTTTATGAAAATTAAAGAGAGGAAGAGGATTTCAACGTTTTGTGTGTGTAATTTGATAGTTAAAATCATAATTTGAACTATGATAGAAAAAAAATTATGTTACTAAACTACAATTATCTTCTTGAATTTAAAGAATTTTGGTTGCATGTGAATTAGGGGGACCATCCTTGTGCCTAGAAGTTTCGAGCATAAACAGTACAAACATTAAAAAAAAGGAAAAAAAAAAAAAAAAAGAGCAATGTGTAAATGAATAAAGAAACATAGTGTCAACATATGTATCTACAGTGGTGATGATGATAGCTCGATGGAACTTTGACCTTTATATCTCTGGGTGATAAAAAATCCACCACAAATACGTGCACCAGCTGCCCTTCTACTCTGGTAGGATTCTCGTGGCTGCTGCTTTCTTTGAAGCTAACTTTCTCACACCCTCTTGAAAGTTGGTTGAAATCTACGGACGTAAGCTATGCTCCAAAACGGGCGCGTACGGGAACATTTTCCTTGATCCATATTGTTTCCTGTTACAACAATCAATTTTACACCCATTTCTTCTCCAAAAAAAAAAAAAAAATCTGCACCCATTTTTACAATTATCTTATATGGCAGACAGGTGGCCGATAACTTATTACGTCCATATGAACATTTCACTTTTTTTTTTTTCAACATTCACAACTAACTACATTAGATAATTGTGAAAATAGATATGAAATTGATCATGGTTCTAGGATTTTTATGTTATTTGACTAAAGATACAAGACTGCCCCTAAAGAGATGAATGTACCTTCTTCATAATTTTATGTCACATGGTGATGCCAGTGAACAGTGGGGGCATTTTTTTAACTCATTTGAAAATATTCTAGAAGATCCTCCAAATTATTTGGCTCACTCCTAACATCATAATCTTGATAATTAATTTTGGAAGGCCGCATCAAATTATGGACAACTTCGCTTGTAAATTTTATCTTTTTTAAACTCATAAATAATTGCCATTTGTGTTTGTGTCAATGCGTGATTTTTAAAATTTATTTGCACAAAATTTTTCATCACTATTGATATGACTTCTTGTTGATCCTTTTGGATAGTACCTTTGTGTTGCAAGAATAATTATTACTGATTATGATAAAATAAAAGGTAACTTCTTGTTATTGCTGGTTCAATGTAAAATAATTTTTGTTTCAATCACAACTTGTTACTTTAGTAGCAATAACAACAATCAAATCTTGATCTCGAAATTTTAAGTTAGTCATAGACCATCAACAAATACAACTTATCACTTCAACCCATTATGAAAAAGATTGTGAAAAGCTTCCTACCTCAAATTGCTCTTTAAAAATATATATATATATATATATATATATATAGATAAAGGGCCTTGCTCTGTGTATGGAACTCTCATAAACAAAATTTCTAGAAGCACTTGCTCTATATTATTGATGAGACCAAGATGGGGTCCTCTTCGTCTCATACATAAATTTGATCACCCAACTACTTACAACCAAAAAAGAAAAAAGAAAAAGAAAAACAAGAATGCCAACCCCCTTCTTGTTATGTGAGGCGGCTGCTACCAGTCAGCTATAAAAGACAAACCAAGGCTCTATAAATGCATACTTTTGTATACAAAGTCACTCTTTTGAACTTAATATGAAATGATGCCTTTGTGGGCCTAATTGATTGACACTACATGTCTTTTTTTGAAGTCTAATTATAGCAGTCTATTCTCATTTACAACAATTTTTTCTTTGTTTGTTTGTTTTTTTTTTTTTTGATGAACTTTGTTTGTTTGTTTTAAATATGGACTTATTATTCAAATTTAGGAGGATACAAACACCACGAGATGGAAATTGATCCCCAAAATTACAGGAGGCTGAGCAAAGCTGCAACATTCTATGTAAAAATATTTAAATAGTCATGGAGAAAAGGAAAAGTGCAAGTAGGCTAAGAGGGCTTCTGGTATCTTTTATGATAGTTGCAAATTCATTCCAACCAAGTTGGCATTCATTGTACTTAAGAAGTTGCAAAATTCATTCCAACCAAGTTGGCATTCACTGTACTTAGATAGTTGCAAAATCCCAACCAAATTGGCATTCGTTGTGCTATGATTTCATATAATTAAAATTTTCATAATTTGACATAGTGGTAAGTTGATTCATGAATAACCATTCTTAACAAGGTTGTTTTATTGTGATTCATTTATTGTGTTATATACCTATCATAATTTACTTGTACAAGTTGTACGAGCTTTGAAGAAGTGTGTATTTATTGTACACTCAGTAGAATTTGAGTCCCATTCCCACATTAAGTGTTCATCTCTCTTACCAATTGGAAAGTAATCAACTATAATGTATATGAAAAAGTGTGTATACCACCACACACTTTTGATGCGATGGTCACTCTACAAGTATAAGTATTTATAAGATGTGAGGGGTAAGGGCCGGGGTTTAAGTCTCCAAGAGGAAGCTTCATACATATATACACTTAAATTAAGTTAAAGTAAAATTTATATCTTGTATTTAAAAAAAAAAAAAAATGTGTATTTATAGTGTTATACTGCTCATTTGGGATAACTTACTTTCATGGGTCTATCTAAAGTTCTAAAAAAGGTTTATATGAACGAAATAAGCTAAATTATAAACTGCATATGTTGAATGCTAAACATGCAAAGAAAAAACAAAAATAATAGTAATATAAACATAAGATATATAATAGACTACATAACCAGAAGGGTCTCCTCACCATTTTTGTGTCAATGGTTGCTAAAGTCTAAATCCATTCTTGCAAGGTTTGAAAAAGCACTCAACCGAGAGGGACCTTGAAAAAAGACCTTAGAAAGACTCTAGGACTCTTTGTCATACTTCATATTATATATATATATATATATATATATAACAAAGTTGGCATTTGAATATTTGATTGGAAGCTAGTAAATATGTCAATAAAAGTCACCATTTACCTTCAACTAAATTGGTTGCATAACGACTGATTCAAGTATAATTAACTAGTATCTTAATGTCCAAATTGGAGGAAAATTCTATGAGTATCTGTGGGAGGACGAGGATCTGAGAATACAAGTAGATGGATTAAGGACAATACCAAGGGTATGAACCTAGGGAAGCACTGACAGAATGTCTTATACAAGTGACCTTATGCGAGCATAGAAAGACTACAGCGCTTGAGGACTCTGAGGGTCCCAACATGCCCTCGAAAAATCGAGAATCAAGGCTAAAGGCTGTCAAGAGCAAACCGAGAGTGAAGAGAAAGATTTGTTGCCAAGCTGGGAAGAAAGGACAGAAGATGGATAAAGTATCCATCACTTTCGCATTCAATGCTCTGCAACTACTTAGCTAGCCACATTAATGAGGAAATGATCCATGAACAATGTCAACCCAGTTCATACCCCAATGTGGAAGTCTTCTAGTAAGGTTTTAATGGGACAAGTATCAAAAGAATCTAACCTTGACCTGCCAAATGTAGGGCTCAAATACATCTTAGCTAACTATATAAAGCTGAGAAGCCCCTGGATGAAGGGATGGACATTTTGAGACTTGAAAACCATTTGTAATCACTGTCTTGAACTAAACTCGAGGACCTCAATATAAATTTTTCAAGGCTGCTTCTTACCTGTGATCGTTAACTTACACTTCAAATCAATTCAAACACACCTGTGCGCACCAAAAACTGAAACCCGTTGGGCTGGGCCTCACTTGGGCTCACAACTTACTTGTATAGTGGGTTTGGGTTTCCCACACTGGGTCGTTCTAAACACCAAGGCTCAACCGAAGTGCTTTCCTCTCCTCAGGGACCTGATTCACTTCCTTACTCTGCTCTCCGTGTTTACACTCTTCCTTCCCTCAATTCTCCAACCCCTCTCTTCTCGAAACTTCCTGTATTTATAGCTCACGAAGTAGAGGGGAAGTCACAAATACTCGCCAGTAAGTGCAACCGGCGGTCCAGTGTTATCGATCGTAAGTGGGTGGTTAGGTGGGCATGGGAAGCGGTGATGGTGGCGTTGGAACTTGGTTCCTGCCTCCACGACAGTTCCCGGCAGCGGTGCCTCCCCGAGGCACGGCCGAGCAGGTACAGGCCGGGGTGTTCCGCGAGCCGTGTTCATCACTGCTCGAGAACGGGTTTGCCGTGAAACGATGTAAAATCGGATCTTGGGCCTGAAGCCCGCGGGGCTCGGGGTAGGCCGCTGGGTAGAGGGAGACTGGCCTCATGGGCCTCGTACCCAAGCCAGGGCCCAAGATCCACTACGGGTTATGGCGCGGGGGGACCGTACAATAGCCCCCCCTTGATTCGCTCCCCATTCCCGGGGGTGAATCAAGGATCACGAGGGGCAAATGCCCTTTTGGGGGAAGTCGAAGGGTCAGTGCCCGACCACTGATGGGCGCATTAATGTGCGTCTCAAAAGTCGCGTTTGAAATTGACTGACGGCCTACCCGCCATCATTGCCTGACGGTTCGTGAACCGAGGCGTCGCGCGTGTGGCTGTTACAGCGGCGGTCCGCGTGGTTTCCTTCCAGCAGAACATTAATTGCCTCTCATTTCACTCCTTATGCCTATAAATAGTTCCTCCAGTCACTGAATCTCATTTTTGCATTCCTTTCCTTTCAGTTTCATACTCTGCCGAGCATCCCTCCCGTGGTTCATCTTCTGGCCCAGAACACACCTACTCCTTAGAGCCCACAGTAAGTTTCTTTCCCTCTTCTTACTTTTTAGTTCAGCCATTTCAGTCTATTCTTTGATACTCGTAGCACTTCTTTTCCCTTTTATTTAGAAACTGTTTTTGAAAGAGAAAACATGAGTTACTCCTACCTCCTTACCTCCGAGCATGCTTTGGCTAGATTTAGGGAAGCATATAATGTTCCTAGTGACGTAGATATCGCCTACTGCAATATGGGCGATATCGACATTCAGAGGCGCCGTGGGGAGAATACGGTGTTCTTTCCCTTGATGGCCATTTTAGAGGGCGGGCTTAGGTTCCCGGTTGACCCCCTAATCCTCAGTACCCTTAGATTTTATGGCCTTTGTCCCGACCAACTTCCACCCAACTTTTACCGGGTAGTGAGTTGTGTGAGTACGCTGAACCGGTTGTACGGGTTGGAACTTAACCACCACGACATTAACCACATGTATAGTTTGTGCGGCAAGATTGAGTCCGACTATTACCTAAAGACTAGGGACGCGAGGGTACGGCTTATTTCATGCCTGCCGGACTCGAATCGTAACTCGGCTAAAGATTTTGTTCGGGTGAGCGGCAATTGGTTTGCCGAGGGGCTCCCCTGTGCGTTCTCGCCGCGAGACGTCGGTTGGTGACTAGCCTCTTATTTACTTTGGTGCCTTTCTATTTCGGCTCGGTTATGTGGTCTCTAACCCTTATTTCCTTTGTGCAGAGAGCAAAAGATTCAAGCCGGACGTCCGAGTGGTACACGTTCGGGACCTGAACTTCGTACTCAGGTCGGAAATCTTCGTGCACACGGACGGACAACTACGAGCGTCCCACCTCATCCTCGATGTCAGTCCCGTCTACTCAACTTGGCAGCCGTTCGGCCAAGCTTTGTTAGTCGACAGTCCTCTCATCTCATACATTGATGTCCGGCACACAAACTTCCTTCCCCCGAGGCTGACAGTTGGCGAGGCTCGTGAGCACGGCCCCCGGTACACTTGTTCAGACGAGAGACCGCCCGTCCGTGACGAATCAGCCGAGCGCGTGTCTGCCGAGCGTAGGAGACGAGCTCACGAGCAAATCCAGCAAGCTCCTGCTCAGCCCGAGATAACCGTAGAAACCGGGGTACCTGTTTGGGAAGGAGAGGGTGTAGCCGCAGAACCGACAGACTCTTCGGAAACAGGATCCGATCAGGGTGACGCAATGGTGGCCAGGAGGAAAATGACATTAGATCGCTTTGTCCCGAGTGCCCGGCCAACCGGGCAACAACAACAAACACCCACCCGAGAATCTTCCCCTCCCGCTGCCCCACCGACCCGAGTTCGAAAAAGGCCGCGCACCACCGATCATACTCAAACGGGTTTGGGCAATGTGCCCCCCCGGCCCTCGGTCGGTATCGTCATTCGGGAACCGGTAGCGCAAACCGGGGTAGATCTGGCGTCCACTTCCCGAGCTCCGGCGGCATGGCGACCCTCCTTCCAACTCGGCGGCGAGCCTCTCCCGTCGACGGCCAGCGCCCGAGTGTGGGATAAGGGGCATGGAGGCCGCGTGGCGCGGAGTCTGGCGCGTGGCATCCTCTTGCCCGAGGACCTGCACGCCTTCACGGACTCTACGGATGAGTCCTTGGGGAGACGTTTGCAATGGCACACCATAGCGGTAACTGTTTCACTTTTCTCTATGATTCTCGGTTTTTCTTTTGCTTGTGTATGTGTTCTTCCCATTTTTCCTTACAAAGCGGGTATTGTGTGGTCAGGCTGCGCAAATGTCGTACATGGTGGACGGGAGGATGAAGGAGCTGACCGAGGACGTTGAGCGGGAAAAGGCTCTGAAGGAAGTTGCCGAGGCCACGGCAAAGGAGCAGTCGAAAATTGCCGAGGAGGCAAAGGACAAGATTGCCACAGCCGTGAAGGCCCAGGCGCTTGCCGAGACGAAGTGTGAGGAACTGGAACTCCAGTTGGGGGGCACCGAGCTTAAGTTGGCGGAGGCTCAGAGCTTGAATACCATGCTGGAAGGGCAGCTGACTGACTCGAAGGCGGCGCTGGAGGCTTGTGAAAACAAGTGGTACAACGAGGGGTTCGCGGATGCCGAGAATTCAGCGGAGCCGATCATTCGCCAGGCCCACAGGCTCGAATATGAGGAGGGTTGGTTCGCCGCTCTTCAAGCCTTGGGGATTCCCGAGGATTCTCCGTTGAGGGACCGCAGCAAGATCCCCTTCCCGAGCATCCCCAACACCGAGAATCCTGCGCCCCTTGTCATTGACGAGGAAGAGACCTCCAGCATGAGGGATTTGGTGAACGCCATTGACTCTCATGCAGTGCCGACCGACATGGAGGGGACGAGCCAACCCCATGACGGGGACCGAGCCGGGGAGGACATCCAGCCGCCAACCCCCCACGTCGACCAACACTCCCAAGAGGAAGCATCCTCCGCCCATGCGGCGGACATCTAAGGTTGAAAACCAACCCTTCTTTATTTTTCCTTTGTTTGAGAGCGCTAGATAAGCGGAATTGCCTATGTCACCGGGATGTGGTGACGGGACAACTTTATGTTGTGTTTTCTTTGTTCCGGGTTGCCGGGTTTTGGCAACATAACGCTAATTTAAGTTTCACGTTTTAATATGAATGCTTTACTGTGTTGTTTGTACGTATTTACCGAGCAATGAATTCTTCTTGGCTGTCTTTTTATTGTGATGTGTCCGACCATGGTGAGGCCTCCAAACGCTAATTTAAGTTTCACGTGCTCAGCGATAAGATCGAACCGAGGGTCGGGCTCCCGTCCTTAAGAGTTAATCGTCTGGTTTCCACATGCTCGGTTATAGGGGTCTAGCCGAGAGTCAGGTTTCTGTCCTTAGAATTAATCGTTCAGGTGTCCACCTGCTCGGAGATAGGGTCGGACCGGGGGTCGTTCAGGTTTCCGCCTGCTCGGTGATAGGATCGAACCGAGGGTCAGGCTTCTGTCCTTGAAACGAAAAGGCTAAGGTTTCCACCTGCTCGGTGATAGGGATCGAACCGAGAGTCAGGCTTCTGTCCCTATAGTGAGTCGTTTAGGTTTCCGCCTGCTCGGTGATAGGGATCGAACCGAGGATCAGGCTTCTGTCCTTGAAACGAAAAAGGTTAAGGTTTCCACCTGCTCGGTGATAGGGATCGAACCGAGAGTCAGGCTTCTGTCCTTATAATGAGTCGTTCTGGTTTCCGCCTGCTTGGTGATAGGGATCGAACCGAGGATCAGGCTTCTGTCCTTGAAACGAAAAAGGTTAAGGTTTCCACCTGCTCGGTGATAGGGATCGAACCGAGAGTCAGGCTTCTGTCCTTATAATGAGTCGTTCAGGTTTCCGCCTGCTCGGTGATAGGGATCGTACCGAGGATCAGGCTTCTGTCCTTGAGACGAGAAGGCTCAGGTTTCCACCTGCTCGGTGATAGGGATCGAACCGAGAGTTAGGTTTCCGTCCTTAGAACGAACAGGCTAAGGTTTCCACCTGCTCGGTGATAGGGATCGAACCGTGAGTCAGGTTTCTGTCCTTATAATGGGCGGATAAGGTTTCTGCGTGCTCGGCAATAAATCGAACCGAGGATCAGGCCTCTGTTTTTAGAACGCACCGGCCAGGAATGAACATCACTCGGTGGATGGGATCGAACCGAGAATTTTGGTTGGAACTGTGCGATTCTGCATGAGAGACATCATTAGTACAACTGGCAAAACATACACAGCATTACTAGCAAAACATATATAACACGTTGCGGTTAACTCTATGCTCGAAGAGCCGCCCATCAATGATAGTACTTCTTCAGGTTTTGTACGTTCCACGGTCGGGGAAGTTGTCTCTCGTCCAGGTCCTCCAAGAAATAAGCCCCAGTGCCGGCCACAGCCGTTACCCTATAAGGTCCCTCCCACGTCTGTGCCAATTTCCCGGCACCAGTGTCTCGCATGTTGCCTACGGCTCTTCTGAGGACTAAATCCCCGGAGACAAACTCCCTCGTTCTCACGCCTCGGTTGTATCTCCGGGCGAGCTTCTGCTGATACTCCGCGAGCCGTATTGTCACCAATTCGCGGTACTCTTCCACCTTGTCCAGATATCCTACCATCATTTCGTCGTTTTGGGCCTGATCAAATCTTGCTACTCTTGCACTGCACAGATTCACCTCGGTGGGGATCACGGCTTCCGCTCCATACGTGAGAGAGAATGGGGTCTCCCTGGTGGACTGTCTAGGAGTGGTGCGGTAGGCCCACAAGACTTTTGGAAGTTCCTCGGCCCAGTTTCCCTTCGCTCCCTCCAACCTTTTTTTTAGCCCACTCACAATCACCTTATTCACGGCCTCGGCTTGACCGTTGCCCTGTGGGTAAGCAGGAGTTGAGTATCTGTTTTTGATGCCGAGACCACTGCAAAATTCTCGGAAGGCCCGGCTGTCAAACTGTAGTCCGTTGTCAGATATGATAGTGTTCGGCACCCCGAACCTGGTGATGACATTTCTCCATATGAACTTCTTCACTTCCACATCCTGTATGTTGGCCAACGCTTCTGCCTCCGCCCACTTGGTAAAATAGTCGACGGCCACCAAAACGAACTTTCGGCCGCCAGTTGCCCTCGGGAACGGGCCGATGATGTCCAGCCCCCACTGCGCAAAAGGCCAAGGACTGATGACTGGGTTCAGGTGGCCCGCGGGCTGATGGATCAGAGGGGCATGCTTTTGACACTGCTCACACTTAAGCACATACTCGGCGGCGTCCTTCTGCATCTGAGGCCACCAGAACCCCTGAGTCATGGCTCGGTGCGCCAACGAACGTCCCCCGACATGGCCGCCGCACACCCCTGAGTGGAGCTCCGCCAAGAGCTCGCCCACCTTCTCCGGGCGCAAGCACAAGAGGTACGGCCCCCCGAAGGACCTTCAATACAAAGTCCGGTCTTCTGCCAACCAATACCGAGGAGCCATCCTACGGATCCTGATGCCCTCCTTCTCGTCACTCGGCAATCAGTCGTTGGCCAGAAAGTCGACAACGGGGTCGATCCAGCACGTGGCAGGGGCCGCGATTGCCGTGACGTTGATCCCTGTAGTTCCCGAGTTGCTCATTACACTGACGCTTGGCTCCGAAATAAGCTCGACTGTGATCTGCCGTGGTATCTCCTCGGCAACCGATGATGCCAGCGTGGCCAGGGAGTCAGCGTGTCTGTTCTGTGTTCGGGCTACGTGGAAAACTTTTACCATGTTGAAGCTGGTCAT
Organism: Quercus variabilis; assembly: GCA_030445155.1. Classification (NCBI taxonomy): domain Eukaryota; kingdom Viridiplantae; phylum Streptophyta; class Magnoliopsida; order Fagales; family Fagaceae; genus Quercus; species Quercus variabilis. The sequence goes on from CP129449.1 coordinate 7,462,976, forward strand.
AACTAGCCTTGCTTGTTCCAGGTACGCCTTCATCCGGGAATCTCGGGCCTCGAAACTGCCCTGCACCTGATTAACCACCAGACGCGAATCCGAGTATAGCTCAATATCCCGAGCCCCCAGGTTCGAAGCTACCCTCAGTCCGGCCAGGAAAGCCTCGTATTCCGCCTCGTTGTTGGATGCCTTGAAACTCAACCTAAACGAGTGTTCCAGCCGTATTCCTTCGGGGGTAATCATGACAACTCCTGAACCGGCCCCCGTGGAGCTCGAAGCGCCGTCCACAAATATCTTCCACGGTCGCGCCTCCAACCGGCAAACCATCTCTCCCTTCTCTCTGGGCGAAAATTCAGCGATAAAGTCCGCAAGGACCTGTCCTTTCACCGAGCTTCGAGGCCTGTACCGTATGTCGAAGGAGCCGAGTCGAGTTCCCCATTTGGCTATACGGCCCGTGAAATCAGACCTCTTCAATAACGACTGTAATGGGTACTCGGTCAAGACGTGTACGGTGTGAGTTTGGAAATAGTGCGGCAACTTCCTTGTGGCGTGTATCAAGGCCAGTACGAGCTTCTCCAAGGGCAAGTACCTCGTCTCGGCGTCGACGAGAGTTTTGCTGATGTAGTATACGGGTTGCTGGATCCCCTTGTCCCTCAGCAGCACAGCACTCACGGCGTGCTCGGATACCGCCAAATACATGAATAAATCCTCGCCTGCCTCCGGCGCCGCGAGCATGGGCGCTCGCGCTAAATAATTCTTCAGGTCCCCAAAGGCCCGTTCGCACTCCTCGGTCCACCGAAATCCCGTCCATTTCTTCAGCAGTTGGTAGAACGGTCGGCATCGGTCTGCGAATTTTGAGATGAACCGGTTAAGGGCGGCCAGCATCCCGGTTAGTATTTGCACTTCCTTTGGGTTGCTCGGTGGCTTCAGTCTTCTCACAGCCTCTATCTGGTCCGGGTTGACTTCAATCCCCCGTGTACTGATCAGGTACCCCAAGAACTTCCCGGCTCCTACGCCAAACGCGCACTTCTCCGCATTAAGGCGCAACTGGTGCCATCGGAGAACCTCGAAAACCTCCCGGAGGTCCCCCATATGCAGGGCTTCCCGTTTGCTTTTAACCACCATGTCGTCGATGTATACCTCGACCGTGCGCCCTATCTTGTCTCGGAACATTCTTGTCATCATTCGTTGGTAAGTGGCCCCGGCGTTCTTCAGTCCGAAGGGCATCCTTGTGTAGTGGTAATTTGCCTCCGGGGAAATGAACGCCGTTTTCTCTTGATCCTCGGGTGCTAGGGCAATCTGGTGATACCCTTGGAAAGCGTCCAGAAAGCTCATCCTCGGGTGCCCACACGTGGCGTCCACCAGCTGATCAATCTTCGGCACTGGAAAAGGGTCTTTCGGGCAGGCCCTGTTCAGATCGGTGAAATCGACGCAGACCCTCCACTTGCCGTTCTTCTTCTTCACTACCACGGTGTTCGCCAACCAATCCGGGAAGATGATCTCCCGAATCACCCCTGCCTCCTTCAATCTCTGAACTTCCAATTTTACTGCCTCGGAGTGCTCCCAGGTTGATCTCCTCGGCCTCTGCTTTTTAGGGGCGAATGAGGGGTCTACCCCAAGTCTATGCATGATGAATTCGGGATCCACCCCGGGCACCTCGTACGGACTCCAAGCGAATACGTCCACATTCTGTACTAGGAGCAGCAACATTTCTACTTTTTCCCGGTCCTCCATGCTCTCCCCTATTTGGAAGTACTTGTCCATATCCGGCAACACCTTTACCCTCAGCATGTTCTCGGCACGCGCGGCCTCCCTCTCTGGCGGGCCCTGTAATTGCTATAAAGGCGTCTCTGACGACGAACATTTGGGATCCGCCTGACCCTCCCGGTCGGTTTGCTCCTTCCAATCGACCATGGCGATCAAACATTGCCTGGCCACCTGTTGACTTCCTTGTATCACCGTGACACCATAATCAGTATGAAACTTAACCCTCATGTGCAGAGTGGACGGGACAGCCCCCATTGCATGTATCCATGGCCTCCCCAGAATCGCCGTGTAGGGGGAGTATGAGGTAACTGCGAAGAAGCTTACCATCACCTCCTTGCCCCCCATGTTCACGGGCAGAGAAATTTGCCCCTCGGGCGCCACCATCTTCCCATCGAACCCAACTAGGGGAGTGTTGTACTTAGATAGGTCCTCATTCCTCAACCCGAGCCCCCTGAATAGGTCCGGGTACATAACATCCGCTCTGCTTCCCTGGTCTATCATTTTCCTCTTCACAACGAAGCCGCCAACCCTTGCCGTTACTATCAACGCGTCGTCGTGCGGCTGAATGGTTCCTTCTAGATCACGGTCGTCGAAAGAGATCGGCTCCCGGGTAGGTCTGATCCTCTTCGCGGCAGGCGGCACGCCCGTACTACCCTCTACTGGAATCATCGTTAGCACCTCCTTCCCCTTTGCCGTTGAAATGCCCCTCGGGGCGACGTGGATAACATCAATTATCCCAAGAGGGGGCGGAAGGGGATTCCCTCTGTATGGGGCGCCATGCCCGGTTCCTCTATCCCCGGCGTCCGTCACAAAATCCTTGAGGTGTCCCGCTTTAGCCAACTGCCCGAGATGGTCTTTTAGCACTCGGCACTGCTCGGTAGTATGCCCCCGGTCTTTGTGGTAGGTGCAGTACAGGCTCTGATTTCTCCTAGAGGGGTCGCCGGCCATCCGGTTCGGCCATCTGAAGTACGGCTCGTGCTTGATCTTATCCACGATTTTATGCACGGGCTCCTTGAATGTCACGTTCACCTCCCCTGCTGGTGCTACTGGCTCTTGAATCCTTAAATTTCCCCGTGCCCTCTGTTGAAAACCGCTTAGTCGAGGACGATCAGCCACCTGTGCTTTTCCTTTGCTCTGTATCTTATCATCTTCCAACCGCTTGTACTCCTCGATGCGCCTCATCAGCTGCCTCATGTCCTCGGGAGGCTTCTTAGTTAACGATTCTCTCAACCCCGAGTCGTCAGGCAATCCCAGTCTGAAGGTGCTCGCCGCAATCTTCTCGTTCCCTCCGCCAATCTCGTTGTAGAGCTCCCAGTATCGGTTAGCGTAATCCCGGAGGGTTTCCCCTGCCCTCATCTTCATAGACAGCAGCGCGTCCACCGGTTGCTGCTCCCGGCTGCACGTCACGAAACGGGAACCGAACTCCTGTATTAGCTCGTCGAAACTGTGAATGGAGCCCTTGCGCAACCCGTTGAACCACCTTAAGGCCGTGGGACCAAGGCTGGAGGGAAAAACCTTGCACATCAGAGCGTCATTGCGGGTATGCAAAGACATCATCTGGATATAGTGGCTGACATGCTCCACGGGGTCTGTTTTCCCACCATACGAATTGAACGGCGGGCGCGTAAACCTGTCCGGCATCGGTGCACGCTCAATATCTACTGAGAATGGTGACCGAGCCGCCCTGCGCAGTGCACGGCTCATAGCATCCATAGCCGCATTCCTCGGCCGTCTCTCTGAAGACTCCGAGCCCCGATTCCTGTATTCCCGCGACCGAGAGCGATTTTGCCGCCGTTGAGACTCTGCTGAATGGGAGCGGTCTCTGCGGCGACGGGACTCCCTCGAGTGCGAGCGCTCCCTGTGGTGGCGGGATCCTGATTGATTCGATCCCACCCCGCGTCTTTCTCCCTCGGGGCCTGGCCCTCTCTCTCAGTCGTCTTGCCCGGCTCGGCGGCGCTCGTTTCGGGCTTCCAACTCCAGGTCTTGTACTAACCTCCGCAGCCGCTCAAGCTCTTCATCCCTGATGTCGGGCTGCCTATGCCGGGAAGCATGGGATGCCGTTCTCCCCGTTTGATACGACCCTTCTCCAAGGCCGGACCGCTCTTCCAGTTGCCCGTGGAACGGATCCTCGCGTCTCTTCTGCCTCTGTTCCCGCCAGGTGGAGCCCCTGGAAGACCCTGCCGAGCCACTCTCGGCGTTACCTCCGGACATCTTTCCTGTTAAACGAGCCTTGGCAGAACCACTGCTTAGTAGGATTTTCCCACAGACGGCGCCAATTGTGCGCACCAAAAACTGAAACCCGTTGGGCTGGGCCTCACTTGGGCTCACAACTTACTTGTATAGTGGGTTTGGGTTTCCCACACTGGGTCGTTCTAAACACCAAGGCTCAACCGAAGTGCTTTCCTCTCCTCAGGGACCTGATCCACTTCCTTACTCTGCTCTCCGTGTTTACACTCTTCCTTCCCTCAATTCTCCAACCCCTCTCTTCTCGAAACTTCCTGTATTTATAGCTCACGAAGTAGAGGGGAAGTCACAAATACTCGCCAGTAAGTGCAACCGGCGGTCCAGTGTTATCGATCGTAAGTGGGTGGTTAGGTGGGCATGGGAAGCGGTGATGGTGGCGTTGGAACTTGGTTCCTGCCTCCACGACAGTTCCCGGCAGCGGTGCCTCCCCGAGGCACGGCCGAGCAGGTACAGGCTGGGGTGTTCCGCGAGCCGTGTTCATCACTGCTCGAGAACGGGTTTGCCGTGAAACGATGTAAAAGCGGATCTTGGGCCTGAAGCCCGCGGGGCTCGGGGTAGGCCGCTGGGTAGAGGGAGACCGGCCTCATGGGCCTCGTACCCATGCCAGGGCCCAAGATCCACTACGGGTTATGGCGCGGGGGGACCGTACAACACCCATTAAAATCTTACCATCTTGTTAAGGGTATTTAAGGTTGATTGAGCATCATACCTCTTAAATATTAATTGTGTGAGTATAAATAGTAAATCTGTGTCTAACATAAGCTCACTTACTTTTTGCCCACCATAGTATCATATTGTATCTCTATTGCAAAGGCTATAACTTATTAGGAACATTTTTTATTGCTTAGAGGTACTATACTATTTCTTTTGAGAGCTACTATTTCATAAATAAATAAAAAAGTCTCAACCTAAACTAAATAAACCTTAACCTATGATCAAGTCACTGTATCTGAAGAAGGTGGCGAAAGGAATCTGCTTAGCAGTGACTTGCACTATTCAAGTCACTTCCTCATCAATGCAGCTGATTAAACTGTTACCCACCATTTAATGCGGAGGCAACAACCTACACCAAACTAGAAACTTCCCCTATGATCACAAATTCTCTCTCTTCATATCCTTCCTTCAAACCGGAACGACTCAGAGTCCTATGACTCATCCCTTCATTTCCTCGAGTGACCTTCGTCCTCGGGCTTGTGGCCTGTGGCATCCCCACACCAATACTACAACTCTCAACTTCATCCTCAATCCTCGGACACCCACAAAAAGCAACAATTTTGTGGTCACGAGAAGAACACCTAAATTGATTTTTGTGGCAAAGAAAAAGAACCTCACTTAGGAGTGTTCAACCAAAAACAATACCATTCAATTATTCAAGAGATCAGTAGATGACAAAATGCATTTTTGATAAGTGTGAAGGGTGGAGCTCATGTCTTGACTAATTTAGAAAATTTCGAAGTAAAACTGTTTTTTATTTATTTATTTATTAAAAAGAGATAAATTTACACCGACTTCTTTTAGGGTTCTACAATATGACAATCCTTTCCAAACTCTTCACAAAATGACATTCTCCCTTTTAGATTTGTAAGAATATAACAGTTGAGTAGTTACCTAGCTAGTAGAATATTCCACTATTAAAAATATTCCACTATTAAAAATAACACTATGTTATACACAAAAGTGTTATGCATCCACAAATCTCAAGGGATGAGAGGACACGAACATTGTTGCATTTATACAATCCTTAAAATATAGTGTTATTTATACAAACATTTGGATAGAGTATCACTAGAAAAACTTTGACAGACAAATGTGTAATTTACCCTAAAAAATACTATCATTTTATCACCTTGCAACTAGTAGAACTAAAATAGAACATTCTAATAATCAAGGGGGAAAAAATTTCAAGACATCTAAATAAAATGTATTGGTCATAACTATATACCTCTTTTATATGTCACATTTTATTAGGAAGCAAAACATGCAAAAGTAATAGAAAGCCTAACCTCATTTTTTTTAAGGGAAAAAAAAATTATTTAAGAGAGCAAACAAACACAATTTTACTGCCAAAATAAAATAATTACACAAAAAACTACAAAGAGTAAAGTTTGGGAGAGGCCAAACTCTCAAAGAAAAAATACATTCAAAACCAAGAGGAGTAATTGATGTCACGAAAGCCTGAAGAAAGCACATACGATACTTTCTTAATAGAACAGAAACTAAACTATTAGCTTCTAATAGTAAATCTCAAATCCACGAAAGGTTCCTCGAATTCACGAGGAGTTCCTTGAATCCACAAGAGTCCTTGAATCCATAAAAAGAAAGGGTCTGGAATCCACCAGAAAATAAAAAGACAATAGTCTGAATTTTATTTATTGAATAATTGTTAAGAAAACGTGTACAAACTTAGAGGCCTATTTAAGGGACCCGTAAAACTTGATAGACAAGAAAATATATTCTAAAATAACTCCTAATTAATACTTAACCATAACAGGAATCAAATTTGACCTAAAAAACATTAAAAATGCTTTAAAACAAGGAAACAAATGTCCTAAACCTAAAATAACAAAAATTACATAAAAAATACCAAAAAAATAAATTATATAAATTAATTTGAAGATTCTATCCTACATTAATAATAACATTACAAATTATAAACAAATCCTATAATCTCCACAAAAAAAAAAAAAAAAATACCATTACTCCCACTTGAAAGATACCAAGATCACTCAGAATCTAGGAAAGCGAAGATCAAGCCTCTATGAAGACACAAAAGCTTGATAGCTAAGAGGAGGAGACCACCTGCTACTTAAGATCCATCATTTTTGTATCAAAAGAGCTTAGTTTTGAACTGATCCAAGTGAAATCTAAGCAAGAAATTTAAACTCTCTCCATGAGCCTTAGAGGGCAGCCTAACCACCATTAGTGAAGGACTTGCAACCAATCTAGGCCAGCACGAGACCCATGACGCGTGAAAGTTCAATATGGGTATGAAACACCCTTGAACGTTTAGACCCCCAGAAACAAAATACCAATTCAAGCTTTATATCAAACAATTAATGTGCGGAATATGATAACAAGCTTATAACAGAATTGATAGAACAATCTAAGCCAAATATAAACACATTCACAGCAGTAAATATAAGGCAAAGGCAAAGGGAAAGAAGATGCAAACACACGGACAACACACGATGTGTTATGGAAGAGGAAACTGAAGTCCTCGGCGTAAAACCTCTCTGCCGCCCTCCAAACGGTCAAATAATCCACTAAAGAATGTAGTTGGGATACATGAACAGCAGAAGACCCCCCAAGCCTAATCTACCCAAGTACTTAAGCCCTCAAAGCTTCTTGCTCCAACGAGGTTATACCGAACCTATTTCTTCTCTAGCTTCCCGAATTCTGCTACTTGACCATAGCATCAACCAAAGTATATTGGTTCCTTTCCAAACTGCTTCCCAAAGCACCAAATGGACCTTCTCACAGACGTAGGTGTGGTGAGACAAAAGTTTGGTAAATGACCTCTCAAGGGTATGACAATGGAGAGGAAGAGAGTAGAGGAATTTATAGAGTCTCTTTAGATGAAGATTGGGGATGAATCAATCTTATATTTCTCTAGGGTTTTCTCTCACAAAATTCTCTCTGGAAGCTCACTCAATATGATGGGTATAAGGGTGTATATATAGTCGGGTGAGAAGGGAATGCAAAACATCAGTTTTTGCCAAACAGGGCAAGTTGGCGACTTGATCTCGCGACTTGGCCAAGTCGCGAAATCAAGTCGCGACGTAACGGCTTGGCCAGACTGAAACTTTTGTCCTGTAGCGTGACAGCTGGCGCGACCCTTCAGCTTCCCAGTGTGCCTCTCACGTGCCTGCCTTTCGCGGCTTGCCAGTCGCGAACCACCCGCGAGTCCTAGTCGCGAGACTCTGTTTTTCTTGCACACTCTTGAGCTTTTCTTCACATCTTCTCACACACTACCCTTACAATTTTCCCACCTAAATACAGGGTTACTAAGTGCTAAATTACAAGCAAATCGGTCACGAAATAAAGCCAATTAGATGGTTGATTAAATTCAACCTTACAATCTCCCCCTTTGGCTATTCCGTGACAAAACCCTACAACAGACTCTAAACTTAAACGTGAGTTGGGAACAGTTGGAAAACTCACTCACACCTAAATCTAGATTCTGAAAAGCTCTTGAACATATGAATAAGTAACTCCTGAAACACAACAACATAGCAATATCATTGTACGCAGAAAAACTTAATATGCATATGGAGCAAAATAAGCATGATCAAGCAAAAATGAACATAGGCATAAAAGCAATAATTCATGGCAAGATCAACACCAATAGTCACTTAAGCAAAAGTGATTACTATGTTCATTCACACAAGGAATGAACATCCGGACATGCAAAAATGATAAACTCAATTGAAGAGAATCATTTGCAAGTCCAACACTCAACCAATGCATACAAACATATATGCATCTAGGAACAATCCTACAAGGGCACAAGAGTGTTGTACTTAGGGTAATGCAAAGCATTAACAAGTACCAAAACACAAAGCACAAAGGCTTCATATGCAAAGTTTTTGCAAATACATGGCACAAACCATACAAGCCTACAATCATGCAAAAGTGCTAGAAACAACCCTCAAAACTTACAAAAGTAACAATGGGTACAAACCACAAACAAACAAAGCTTAAAGCTGAATAACATCATACTATATAAGTAAACCCCAAAGATTCACAAGTGTATCAAGGTTTTATATACAAAAAAATGATGAAGAAATCTCCCCCTCAAGAGCAGCCCCCAAAGATTCTCCCCCTTTTTGACCGGAATAGCCAAAGGGTCACTGTTTCAGTTTTGTGAAGATACCATCAACTTGAGCTGCTACCACATCAATCTGGTCCTGCATGGCAGCCAATCTCTCCGAATGCTCTTTCTGCCCATCTCTGAGAGTCTTTTCCATTTCCGTAAGACGATTGTGGAGACTATCAAAAAGTATTTGCACTTTGTCATGCTGAGGGGCAGGTTGTGGTTGAGTAGTGCCCGGTTGCTCAGAAGTAGAAGAGGTAGTAGAAAATGGATGAGCACTCTTTGGAGCTTTAGATGAGTGGCTCTTGCTGGCCTGTAAAGTGAACATGGAGATTGGTCGAGGACGAGCAATCACATTCCCAACCGAGGGGGGGAGTAACACCTTCACGTAAAATGAAGTTCATTATAAGACTACAGAATGGAAGGCACCCTCGTGCTACTGTTCTGGTTGTTGTCTTTCTTATGATGTGATAAATATGGGCACAGATGTCAATGGTGGTGCCAGTGATGAGATCAAAAAGAAACTGAGCCCTTCCAAGATTTATATACACCGTATTGGTCAACGGGTAGAGATTTGAAAACATAATTAGCTTCAATGTAGTCACCTCAGGTGAAAACTTGGAAGTACTAATTAATGTCCCTGTGCTGGAGATATCATGGTTAGGACCAAGAATTTGAAGAATGTCCTGAATCTCTGGAGTACGATCATCATACGGCGTAAGGTCAGCATTCGCAGGACGTGTGATTTTGAGAAGTTCAGCTATAGTGTCTGGATTAATGATGAACTCCGTTCCTCTAACCAGATAGTGTAGTTCAGTCTCAAGATCAACTGTGTTGGCGAGACATTCCTTCACAAGTTCAATCATCGGATCAACAAAATTTTCGAATAGAGCTGCCCAATCTTTGGTCTCAAAGATCCGAGGGACAAAAGTTGTGTCTAAGGTGTCAAATCTGACCTCCTGTTCCACTATAGGAGTTCCCCGGTCAAAGATGTTGAAGTGGGCATCTTGGTGCTGAGGAGACCTGAATAGTTCATTATTGAGTTCAGTGGATGGCTGTGCGGAGGACCGTGTTCTTTTTACAACAGGCACAGCTTCTTCTTCTGTCATCACCTCTTTTCCTTTCAAGGATTGTCGAGACATCTGTAAGATAGTGAACACACATATAAGTACCAAATGCAATACCACAGGGAATCAACAATAGCTTGATTAGATTCAGTTAAGAAGGGGCCAGATTTTTCACAAAAAACACAAAAACAAAATATTAACTAAACTAACCACAACACGGAACACCAAATATAATGAGTAGCAAAACATTTCAGAACAGGTACTCACAATATTACACATGACAAAATGACAAAAAAAATAATATGAAGGATGCAACACAGTCTAGAACCACATCATATAACACCATCTCTCAATAGACAAAAACATGAACTCAAAGGATCATAGAGAACCACAGTATGGGCAGGATAAAACCATCAAAACACACAACATACAGACCCATAGACACATGTTCAAACCCATTACAACTTAACAAAACAGGGACACTATTCACACCAAAAAGATACTTGAACCAAGTACAATGAAGAAAGATAGAAAGAATCCATACCTTTCTCTTGCTATTTGATGAAGACATGATGTAAAAAATGGATACTTTTTCAGTGAGATATGGAGTGTTTGAAAGAAAAATGAGGAAGACAGTGAACAGTCATAAAACTTCGAGGGAAAACTGAAAATCAATTTTAAAAACTGTCTTCAAAAACTCAAAACACGCATTTTTCGCGACTTATCCAAGTCGCCAGTAAGTCGCCAGATCAAGCCGCGAAACACTGTGAAGGTAAGATTCTAGAAAAATCTTCTAAGTGTTTTTCGCGACTGGAAGGTTTAGCCGTGAAGGAGTCGCGAGCTGAGCTGTGAAAATCTCTGAGTAAACCTCGCGATTGAACCTTCCACTCGCGAACAAGCCGCCAAAATGAGCCGCGAAAAGAGCAAAACACAAATTTTTCAAAAATTTTCTAAGTATTTTTCGCGACTAGAGTGCTGACTCGCCAGTAAGTTGCGAAAATCTCTAATTGAGCTCGCGACTAGGGCTTGCGACTGTGCTGACCCGCGACTTAGTTGCCAAAACAGGGCAACACTGTTTTTGAGAAAATTTCACAATTTTGTAAAAGCAAAGTACTTTCCAAAAACAAACCAAAACACTCAAAAATCTTTTTGTGTTTGTCCCACAAAGATTGAGCATGTGAAAGCACATTTAAACAAGTACAATCACATAAATGAATATGGCATTCGTTGAACATAGACTTGTGTGATGTGTGTGGATATCAAAAATGAGATAGTTCTTAGTCCAATGTGAAGCTTCAATGATCAATTCAATCAAGACATACATAATTAGCACTAGATAATGTGATCTATCTCAATTATAAAAACATGCATATATGACCTCCCACAAGTACTTGATAACAAATCTTTGAAGCTTTTCATTTGGCTCCACATTCAACATATCGTTTGCAACATTTGAGCAAAGAGAATCTCATTGTGAGATAGATGCCTAAAATTTTAGATATTTCAATTGATGAATTAGCCTTTGGCTTTTTGAGCATCACACATTTTATTTTGGTCGCTTTCCCTTTTTCCTAGTCAAATACTAGTGTGTGCGACAGGCTTTTGCAACTCTATATCTCTTTTCATTTTGAGATTTACATTTAGAGAGCTCTTTTAAAGCATAAAAATAAAAGGTGGGAAGATATATAGGCATGAGTCTATGCATGTCTCAAGATCAATAAAACCATTCACTAATCATTCATGACAAGGTTGAAGATCTATTTACAACAATCACATAGATTTCAGAATTTCTTCCACAAAGATATGAGTGCATGAGAGATAAGCTAAACTCGTTAAATGTACAAAGTCATAAGTACAAAGGTACAGGGCAAAACATGCTTGGAGACAAAACTCAACAAAGGGATCAAACTTTTTGGATTTTCAACTTTTTATGTGTTTTTGGATTTTTGACACAAAAACAGTAGAAGAAAGATCAAAAACAAAAAGAATAAAAGCAATTTAAACACACACAAACCACAAGTTAAACAAATGCTCAAAAACACAAGGCAACTAACCAATCTTATCCACAAATCATAGGAACAATTGATGCATGGACATATTATAATGCTTATGCATGAGTACCCTTTTTCACCCACACGTCACGTGCGTTTGGGGTGATATCCTTGATGGATCGGGTATGAGAGTTAGGACTTTCAAACCTCCTGTTGAAGCTCTCCAAGCAGGTGGTGAAGGCGCCAATCATTTTCATCACGTTCGTCATTCCGGGATCATGGTTTTGGCTCCTTGATCGCTCACCATCCCAAGACCTCAAGTCATTTCTTCTTCCTCGTGACCGAGGTACACTTGCATTGTTGTTTGCTCTTAGCTTTTGATAATTGGGTCTAGTGTGTCCTTGCAGTCCGCAATAGTGACAAATATAGTTTATTCTAGGACCCTACTGCCGTCTTGGAAGAGATCTTCCTCTAGCTCCAAATCTAACTTCAGATTGATTTCGGGACTTGTTAAGTTCCCGTTGATTTGCCACATTCTGTTTCTTTTCGGCCTCAACTATCTCTGGAGTAGGCTTATCAACAGCCGTCTCTTTGGTTTTTACAAACTTTACTTCCTTGGTGACTTTGGCTGATGAGCTGCTCCCTCCGGTATATCCCAACCCGGACTTGTCTGAGGCATGTTTTTGGGATGAAATAACATCATCTAGCTTCCTGGAGGAGATCCTATCTACCTTGGCATGAGCTTGTACTACCTCTTGCTCAAGGAATCTCACTTTAGTGTAAGCTTCTGATAGCTCACCATTAAGTGTTTCAATTTCACATTTAGCCTCCTTATATCGTGCCAGGAGACTTTTGTAATCTTCCTCAGCTCTCTTCATCTTCTTGATGGCTGAATTAACCACTTTAGCATACTCACCGGTCTTCTCAAGGAGCGAGTTGTAAGTCTCTTGCAATCCCAATGTATCTCCAACTTCCTCATCTTCAGACTCTTCGACTATTTCCATAGACTCCAAATCAGAATGTTCCCCAAGCTCCTTCACAAGTGTACCCAACTCATCCAAGGTCTCCACATGTGCAATGGTCATGAAAGCGGAGTAATTTCCTTCTCCGTCACAGCTATCTTCAGAGTCAGAATTTGATGAATCAACATCACTCAAAGTTGTGGCATAGACCTTTCCTTTTGTCTTCAAATAATTGGGACATTCCTTTTTGAAGTGTCCATGTCCATTACACTTGAAACACACAATGTCTGAGGAAGATTGAGACTCCTTCCCTTCTTTCCTCGTAAACTATTTCCTATCACCTCTTGAAGATGAAAATTTCCTATCATTGAATGGTTTTCTGCTGTTCTTCATCTTCAGGAATTTTTGGAAGTTTTTCGCCAGATATGCTACTTCCTTCTCCACTCCATCTTCTTCTAAAAGATCATAAGATGCTACTCTCTCATGAATTGTTTTAAGAGCAAGTGATTTGCTCTTCTTCTGAGAGGGCAGGGACAATTCATATGTCTGTAGAGAACCAACCAGCTCTTGAACCTTGATGTCGTCAAGATCCTTGCTCTCTTCAATGGCTGTAACTTTGGGCCGGAAAGTTTCTGGTAGCAACAGGAGGATCTTCCTTACAATCTTTGAGTCCTCCGTCTTTTCTCCCAAGTTAAATTTACCAACAACCACTTCATTCAGTTTGTTATAAAATGAATCAAACGACTCTTCCTCACTCATTTTTAACTCCTCAAAGCGAGTGGTCAGCATTTGAAGTTTTATGTCCTTCACTTTCTTAGTTCCCTCATAGGTTGTCTCCAGAATTTCCCATGCTTCCTTAGCAATGGAGATGTGAGAAATTCGGTGGAATTCTTTTGGAGAAACACCATAGAAGATAGCATTCAATGCCTTGCTATTTGCATTTGCCGCTACAAGAGCATCCTTATCCCAATTTGCCTTAGGAGCCTCCGATTTAGTCCAACCTATATCAACTGCATCCCACACAGTCTCATCCATAGAACACAAAAACACCCTCATTCAGACTTTCCAAAATGCATAATTATTACCATCAAAAAATGGTGGAACATTGAGAGATTGAGACCTATCCATATCACAAAGGGGTCAAGGATCACACTCAGGTATTAAAACCACAACAAGTGCACCCGTTCTGATACCAATTGAAAGTTCAATATGGGTATGAAACACCCTTGAACGTTTAGACCCCCAGAAACAAAATACCAATTCAAGCTTTATATCAAACAATTAATGTGCGGAATATGATAACAAGCTTATAACAGAATTGATAGAACAATCTAAGTCAAATATAAACACATCCTCAACAGTAAATATAAGGCAAAGGCAAAGGGAAAGAAGATGCAAACACATGGACAACACATGATGTGTTATTGAAGAGGAAACCGAAGTCCTCGGCGTAAAACCTCTCTGCTGCCCTCCAAGCGGTCAAATAATCCACTAAAGAATGTAGTTGGGATACATGAACAGTAGAAGACCCCCCAAGCCTAATCTACCCAAGTACCTAAGCCCTCCAAGCTTCTTGCTCCAACGAGATTACGCCGAACCTATTTCTTCTCTAGCTTCCCGGATTCCGCTACTTGACCATAGCATCAACCAATGTATATTGGTTCCTTTCCAAACTGCTTTCCAAAGCACCAAATGGACCTTCTCACAGACATAGGTGTGGTGAGACAAAGGTTTGGTAAATGACCTCTCAAGGGTATGACAATGGAGAGGAAGAGAGTAGAGGAATTTGTAGAGTCTCTTTAGATGAAGATTGGGGATGAATCAATCTTGTAGATCTCTAGGGTTTTCTCTCACAAAATTCTCTCTGGAAGCTCACTCAATATGATGGGTATAAGGGTGTATATATAGTAGGGTGAGAAGGGAATGCAAAACGTCAATTTTTGCCAAACAGGGCAAGTTGGCAACTTGATCTCGCGGCTTGGCCAAGTCGCGACGTAACGGCCTGGCCAGACTGGAACTTTTGTCCTGTAGCGTGACAACTGGCGCGACCCTTCAGCTTCCCAATGTGCCTCTCACGTGCCTGCCTTTCGCGGCTTACCAGTCGCAAACCACCCGTGAGTCCTAGTCGCGAGAGTCTGTTTTTCTTGCACACTCTTGAGCTTTTCTTCACATCTTCTCACACACTACCTTTACAATTTTCCCACCTAAATACAGGGTTACTAAGTGCTAAATTACAAGCAAATTGGTCACGGAATAAAACCAATTAAATGGTTGATTAAATTCAACCTTACAACGCGGATAGAGAAAACCAGCAATAAGGGTGGTAAGAGACCCATAAAGAGGACTTGAAAGCCCTATAAAAGGGTAGAGAGAGGCTCAAGTTGAAAGCATTGCTCATAGTGAAGCCAAGAAAGACTTGGATGCACATTAGTATAGAGGTGCTAACATGGGCCAAGAGCCAACCTAACCACATGTTAAGGTGGGTTACATTAATCTAATGTGGCAAACTAAAGCATCCTTAAAGTATTCACATTCGGGTTTTTAGTTTCTCAAAAAATAAAATCCTTTTTTTTAGAAGCCAAAAAAAAAAAAATCCTAGTTTCAAAAAAAAAAAAAAAAAACCCCTATTTTACACTCTCAAAAGTTACTTTATCTATTTTACCAACTCATATAACAATACACCTAACATACCAATTCTTATTTGTATATACAACCAAATAAAATAATATTAACTACAAAAACAAATAATATATATAAAAAAATAAAATAAAAAATAAAAAATAAAAACTACTATCTCTTTCCTCTCTTCCTCTTTGTCCCTCTCCACAACAACCAACTCACACTAAAACACCAACCACCAACAAATCAACCAGTAACCACTAAGACACCAAACCAAACCAAATCAGCAAATCCCAAATTCAAACCCATCTAAATTCAAATCAATTGAACAAATCACAACCAAATACCCACCACATGCAACCAATCTCAAATAACCACCGCCACCATAGCCTCACCTGTAACCAAATACCCATTGCCACCACTACCTTGCTTGCAGCCAATTCAAACCAATCAAAAATATCTGTTAGGTTTAGACCCCTAGAAAACATAATTTGTTTAATCTAATTTATTAGTCAAGTTGTTACTTAGGTTAATTATTCATATCTAGGTTAAACATTCATCACATGCAATAAACACAGTGGAAAAGTAAAAGACATGAGATGTGATGACATAGGAAAACCAATAAAATAACTCATTTCAAGGTAAAACAAACTAAGGGGAAACTATCCCAAGAGAACTATCCACTATATCAAGTTGAGATTTACAATCAAGAATACCAATTCATAGTAAATCTAACACAATTACCAAACTGGGCCTTGAGCTCCACAGACTTCCTTGATCTGGATCTATTTTCACATTGATAGAAATTTAGACCTCTTAACCCAACCAGATTAACCTAGTTAATTAGCCAAGTGATTAACTTAATCAAATTATGCCAATCTAGGTTATCACAATCAAACAATCATATCCAGAATATATAGCAACGGAAATATAAATAACACAATGATATGATGACCCAAGAAACCACACGGTAAAAACCTGGGGAGGATTTGACTTAACTATTCTCAAGGTAAACTTGAATCCACTATCTTGAAAGAATCGAAGTTCATACAAAATGATTTACAAGCTTCCCGCTTGACTTACTAATGCTACCCACCAGTAGAACTTACTGACACGACCACATGCAAACTCTGAATCTACGAACTCCTTCTTTCTTGGACTCTTCAATCAAGTACAAGCACCCATGCTTGTTATTCTGTAAGCTCCAATGGTAGCAACTAAGTTATCATCAAGATGTTGATATAATCTCTACCTTGAAAACCCTAAGTTTATGTGAAGGAAAGCTCCTCAAAGATCTCACAAGAGATTCACACAAACCGCAAATATGAACAACAAAGACTTAGAGAGGTTTGGGTACAAAACCCTAGATACAAAAAAGGCACACTCTTCTCTCTCTCTCAAAAGCTCTCAAAAACATAGCTTAGGGTTTCCTTTATATGGTGGGAGAAGTAGATTTGAAACCCTAATCCTTAATGGGCTTAAGCTGTTGTTTGGACTGACTTAAAATTCTGCAGATACGATTTTCGATTGATCAAGCCTGTTCTTCGATCGATCAAACCAGGCAGAATATGAAGTCTTCTTCCTGCAGCTTGTATGTTCTTAAATCTTGACTTGAATCACCTTAAACATTGTCTAATAAAACATATAGACTCTAAGATCTATATCTAGACAAGTTTGTGTTCACGATTTGCCAATTGTTCTAAACATTTAGAACCTAACACACATGAACCACATGTTCATGCCTTGATCTTCAATACGCTTGATAGCCAAAGGCTTGGTAACAAATTTACTCCATCGGTACTAGAAATATGGATTTGATCTCCGGTAGGTGCTTGTAGAGTTAGAAGGTGCAAAACCTCACAGATCTCACAGAAGTAACTCTCAAGACTTGAAAAATGTGTATTAGGGTTTTCCTTTTATACCTAATAGTTTTAGACTCAAACCCTAAACATTTTGCGGGTTGTTAGGCCTGATTTAAAATTTTGCATAATCATAATTCAATTGGTTGAAGATCTTTCTCGATCGGTTGAGCTCTTCAGTTTCTGAATTCCTTTTTCAGCAACTAGTACATTCTTAAATCTTAACTTATATCTTCTTGAGCAATGTCTAAAACACTTCAAAGATGCTAAGATCTTGTACTAGACAAATTTTTGTATTCAATTTTCCAGCGTACAACAAATTTAGAACCTAAATATTTAAGACTAAATATTTAGAACCTAACAATATCCACCACTAAAACACCCACCAACCTAAAAATCACATAACGAGGCCAGTGATATAAAATCCTAAGCCAAAAAGGATATAAATTACATGACGAGGCCAGTGATATAAATCCTTAACTAAAAAGGACATAAATCACATGACAAAGCAAGTGATATAAATCCTTTGCCAAAAAGGACATAAATCACATGACGAGGCTTGTGATATAAATCCTTAACCAAAAATGACATAAATCACATGACGAGGCTAGTGATATAAATCCTTAACCAAAAAGGACATAAATCACATGAAAAGGCTAGCAATCAAACTCCTAAAGGATATAAATAGCTCGGCAAAGACAACAGTAAGATCTCCATCAGGAAAAGATAAAAGCTATACAAGCAAGTCAATAATTCCCCTTAAGGAGCACACTAGCCTTTAGACAAGCCCAGAGGTAAACTCACAAATCCTCAAATAATATTGTGTTCATGCAATCACATATATGGCGATCAAGTAAAGTAAGAAACAAGGAAGTGCTTTAGCATATAAAGGTATATGGTGTCATTCAAAGCAAATACCCAAATAAGATGTCTAAAAATAAAAGCCCAAAACCAAGGCAAAAAAGGTGTCCAAAAAATAAAAGCCCAAAAACAAGTAAGTCATCCACGGAAAGACAAAATAAAATAGCAGAAATTAGCTTATGATGCAGGGGCGTCATCTCCAACTACAGGATTAGGAGCACCACCTACAACATCAGGAACGTTGCCTATAGCACTTACAGCTTCAGCAGATTCATCAGCCTCCATCTCTTTATCCACCTCCTCGAAGTCCAAGCCTTCCAAATCAATTCCAAGGTTGTGCTTGGCCAAATACCTTCTCAAGAGTTTAAAGCCCTTGAAGCACCAACTGAATAAAGCACCATTGTACTCATCGATAAGCTAGTACGCCTGCATGGCCTTAGCTCTTGCCAACCCAACCTCCTGTTTGGTAGCTTGAATTTGCTCATCCTTTTGCACTATCAACAGCTTCTCTACATGAAGCTTATCTGTCAAAGCCTTAACCTGCTTCTTTAGTTTGTTCTCATCATCCATAGCCACAATGAGATCCTTCCTTAACCGAGAACCCTAAGCTTCAAGCACCTCGACCTTGGAATTGGCAATGACGACCTTCTTCTTGCTGGTCAAGTACTTAATAGTAATATGGATAGTCTCCCCCAATACCTAAAAAAAAAAAAAAAGAGGAAGCGAATTATAAGTATCTATGTATATAACTTGTGAGAAGAAACAAATATAAACAAAGAATACCTGGATGAGGAACTGCAGAAAGGCCCTTGAGCTCGTCAGTCGTAATGACGTTATGGGCTTTCCCCAAAGTAGTCACGACGTCATCCCAAACACTTGCGTCGACCTTACTCTTACCTTTATCACCATTGCAAGTCCTCTTTGTACGAGGAGTAATCTTTTCAAGAGAAACAGTGAGAGAAGTAGCCTTGGTTTTAGGAAGAACCAGTACTGACAAAGATGTTTCAACAACCTCCTTGCCACTTGCCCTCGGCCTCCTCTGGCTGAAACTGGATAAAGGCTTGTTCTTTTTGGCTTTCATCCGTGCATACATCTCTTGCTAAAATTTAGTTGTCATCTATGAAATAACATCAAAAATAAGGGTTAGCACGAGACAAACGGAAAGACAACACACAAGCATAAAAGACATACTTTTTTCTTCTTTTTGGATGGCCTGTAGGACAAAAAAGGAAGGCTCGAGACCTAGAAAATGGCAAAATAAGGTTTGAGGATCGATAAGATCGTTAAAATTCGCTATGGTCCTCGTGTAGTTCGAAGCTACCCTAACACGCTCCTTATGCCTGCTCTTCAACTTTGGACGAGTCTTGCCTGAAAAGGAAAATGAACATACAAAAAATTATTATAACCAATGTTGGACGATTGTGGACGCAAGGGGGTCGGTTTTAGGAGTCGCTACTTAGTTTTTGCAATAGCCTAGGAACCATATATATAGCGTCATTTTGAGGAAGGACCTTTTGATTTTATCCCAGTGATATGGGTTCAGAGTTAAGGTACGATCTTGGGAAGGTGTTAGGCACCTAAAACCGCCCAATCGTAAGGTTAGCTTCCCATCATTGTGTCTTATGTCTTAATCCTATTAAAGGTATACACAACACTTGTATCTAACTCACACAAACACTAACATACATCTAGTAATGAGCATGACATCAAAAATCTCTAACCATACATCTATCATGCTCACAAACAAAGCCTACCATACATCTAATCATGCATCATCTAGCATTCATCACATCACAAACCCTAATCATACATCTAAGCATGCTTCATCACAAATCATATTACATCCTAGCATACCCTAACATATATCTCATCATATCATCCAAGCATTCATCTAGCATGGTATCATATCATATTCAAGGTCGCAACATATAACATCAAACCAAGGTAGAAACACAAACATAAGAAAAGATACAAGCAAACATGTGATTAAGTACAACTCATCCAAACAAGCATATTCATTTCTATCATCAAAGTAAGATCAAACCAAAAATGCATGAACATTACAAATGCATGACTTACCTTTACTTACCTTGCAACAACTCAGTACCTATGGCATTATGCATGAGCATGTGAAAGCATGTTCATAGCATTGAAACAATAAAACCCTAATTCTAACATGTGAGACAAACCAAAAAATTAAACATGTGAAACATAGACTTTGAAAGCATGAAAGTACAGAAAAGATGCTATATAGAAACATACAAGTGAAAGCAAAAACAAAACAAATAAAATAAAATTAGGGTTTTTGGGCAACTTCATACGCACGCATGAACTTCCTTACATGCGCATAATTAAGCCTGCCTACATAAGCAAGATTATGCATACACAATTTCTTGCCCAGAAAAGCCCAAAAACACCACAACAGAGCAGAACATTTAAATACACATTCTAGCAAACTAACATGCTTTTAAAACATACAAAATCATAAACCTAAGCTAGATAAACATGTTATAGCATTTTATAACAAGAAAACAAGATAAACAACAAGATTAAAGAGCAGAAAATAAAAGAAAAGAAAAAGAATTGTTTTAAACTAATATCTCAAAGAAAAGCTCTTCAATCTTGATTTTTGACCGTTTCTCTCAGTCAAATCTATTTACAAACCAACAAGAAAGTGATTAGTAATATTAAACTCAAAGATCAAGGCCAGAAAAGGCCATAATCAAAAGATAATTGACTGGAGGATGTTTTGTAAAAAACTGCTTCTTTGATTTTCTATTTTTAGTGAATCTTAGTGTTTTCCCATGGGGTTCAAAACGACTCCCAGACGATGTGGGATTCATTCCAAACCTCAACATTAATGCAAAAAACTTACCTTGTATAGTTTCTGGAAATTGCTATGTGTGTGCAAGATTGGGCTTGCATACGTACGCAGAAAGCTACATGTGTAGGCTAATTCTTGTATGCACATAGCGAGGGTTTCCTTTGGCCTTATTTTTTAAAAAGTAGATTTATTTGCTCATTAAAAGTTATATTTTTTCCATTTCAACACTTCTCAAATCAATTTAACTTCTGATTAGGCCCTAAACCAACCTTAGGTCTTAAGATTCAGCATCATTGGGGAATAGCTACCCGAGCCATAAGAGATACAAAATGTGGTATCTACAATGACAACAAGGAAAATTACTGAGAAATTATGCACAAAAGGGGACGCACTGAGTTTTAGGGTCTCCCACCTATGCAAAAGCCTAGGAACATCACCTCAAAAGTCGTCAAAGAGAGTCTCCCAACCACTACCAAACACAAAGAAGTATCTAAACTTCTAATAACGGAATGACGAAGGGAGATCAACGACGACTCCTTCAAATGATACAGGTGAACGAATTTGTCCAGCCTATCATATCCCCCTCTATGATGATCATCCATATCTCCATGCAACTAATGACGATCGGCCACGAGTTCAGCATAAGTTTCGCAGGAGCTACATTCAGATGATGAAAGAGCTTATGCATGAATGGATGGACGAAAAATCTAAGGCCACTTAAGAATGCAGCCTCATAAAAGCACACCTCACTGTGGGCAAAGGCGCAGGCTTTCTTACCTAAACGAGGGAGACAAATCCCAGTTTCCTCGGGAAATTGGAACCTATCCCTAAATCTGGCAACGGTATCCTTGTCTAAAGTGCACTCTTCCTCGAGCGCATGAAAGGCTCTGGTACTTGTTTTCGAAGAAGAAGGTTTTGAGGATGAGGACACCAAAGCGGTAGTATTGTGCTCCAGTTCTACAGGGTTGTCACTGGATGATAACCCCGTTTCTAGCTCACTAAACCTTACCTCAGACCCTATCCTCATCTCTACCGATATCTCCCTAAGAGAGTGAAACCAATTCAAGGATTGACGCAACAAATGATATTGGTCAGTCAAAACTGACCTCAGAGCACTATCCCTAAAAGCGAAAAGCCCAACTTGCAGGCGGTGACCACTAGAAGACTCAAGAAGAGCCCCTAAATGAGTAAAAAAGAAGGAGATAAAGGGAGAAAGGCTCTTAATTTCAGAATAATCAACCATCAAAACATGCAAAAAGGAAAGAGTTCTTAAATAAAGGAGGAAAGGACCATATTTGAACACAGAGAGCTAAAATGACATGAGCTTGGAAGAAAGAAATCGCAGAAAAAATGAAGGAAATGGAAGAAAATAAGGAGGGAAGAAGAAAAGAGATTTTAAAAAGCACCCTCAAAAAATCGAAAACACGAGCAACCTAAGGGGTTTTGTCGAGAAGAATGCGACATCCAACCAGTCAAAACGCAACACGTGGCCACAATGCATGCAACGCCATCACATCACAATAAATGCGAAAGGAACGGAATCTCAAAAGCCACAACTAGCCCAGGAAGACCTTTCAAATTCCTAAGATCGTCGTTACAAGTAATGACAATCATGAAATGGGGGGTAAATGATGAGTCAAGAAATTCCCATTGTCCATAAGAACCCCTTTGGATGATCAAGACGTCATAAAAAGAGCATTTAATACACGAGCCGTTACACATAGACAGATACTGAGATATGACCATTGGAGGGACCTTCATAATCAAGCCTTTACGTCACCAGAAATGTTACAAAAGGACATTTAAGTCACCATTGAAAGCCCCTAATGGCTGGAAAGGCAAGGTTCTATATAAACTTAGCTTCATCACTAAGTAAACTTGATTTTCAACGTGTTCGTTACAACTCACATCTCGTTCTTACATGCCTAAGCTCACGTTAATGTGGCTTTCATAATTTAACATGACAAACCAAAGCATCCTTAATACACATATCGAGTGCATGTGTGACTAGCACTGTGGATAAACACACCTAAATTGACTTACATCTCCTGACGCAAGCATGTCAAGTCATATGATCACATTTCTATTATTTTGGAATTCTATGCCTCTCTTTTTTATTAATTACTTAGGAAAAAAAAAGGTGTATTTAAACGATATCAATTTATTCCATTCGTGTAACTACTATCAAGAGGGTTTCAGTTAGCTCAACTGGTAAAATCTCTAATGGTTGAGTAAGAAATCTGGAATTCAATTCTCGCCTACACTAAAAACTGATTGGTGTCTTAGTCTAGTGATAAAGATCTGTAAGGTTGAATTTATTCAATCATGTGTTGACTTTATTCCGTGCCAAATTTGCTTGTAATTTAGCAATTAGATACTCTATATTTAGGTGGAAATTATATAAAGGTAGTGTGTTAGAGAGTGTGAAGAAATCTCAAGAAGTGTGCAAATCAAGGGAGTCTTGCGGCTGGCTCGGGACTGGCAAGTCACCAGAATGGCACACATGTGAAGAATGCAGAGGGAGCTAAAGGGTCACAACAGCTGGAGTACTACAGGACAAAACTTTCAGTTTGGCCAGGCAATTAGCTCGCAACTCAAATTCGCAAGTCATTCCAATCGCGAGGTCAAGTTACTAGAATGCCCTATTTGATGAAAATTGACCTTTCGCATTCCTCATACACCCTATTATAAATACCTTTATACCCACAAAATGTAAAAAGCTTCCAAAGAGAATTTTAAGAGAGAAACCTTAGAGAAAAACAACATTGACTCATCCACAATCTTTATCCTTTGATTCTCCAAATTCCTCTACTCTCACCCTCTCCATTGACATATCTTTGAGAGGTACATTTAGCCATATCCTTATCTTACCATACCCATATCAGTAAGGAGGTATTTTGGTACTTGTGAAGTAGTTCAGAAGGGACCAATTCATTTTGGCTACTGCAATAGGCTATTGCAAGATCTAGTAAGCTAGAGAAGACAAAGTTTGGCGTAACCCTGTTGGAGCAAGATGCTTGGAAGACTTAGGTGCACTAGATAGATTAGGCTTGGAGGGTCTTCTGCTATTCATGTATCTCAACTTCATTCTTTAGTGAATTATTAACCACTTGGAGGGTGGCGTAAAGGCTTTTCGTCGAATACTTCGGTTTCCTCTTCGATAACACATCGACGTGTTATCTTTGTGTTTGCGTCTCTCTTCCCTTACTCTTTACCTTTTAATTACTATTGTGATTGTGATTAATTTCTGTTCAGAATGTTTTACCAATTTGGGTTTAGCTTATATTCATCTTTCCGCACATATATTGTTTGCGTATAAGCTTGTATTGGTAATTTTATATTTAGGGGTCTAAATGTTCATAGGTATTTTACACCCTATTTGAACTTTCAATTGGTATCAGAATAGGTACACTTGTAGTTTAAATACCTAAGTGCGATCCTTGACCCCTTGTACTTGTTGCCATGGATAGTGATTTATATGCTTCCTTGGTTGTTGACAATTGTAGCATGCCACATGTTTGTGAAAATGTCTATATGAGTGTTTATCCTCATGATTGTGATGACATGTTACTTGAATCATTAGGTGTTATTGATATTCCAAATGACAAACTCTTGAAGAAAAAGGCTAAGAAGTTCCAAAAAAATTTAAGCAAGTTATTTTGTGAAAATGATAATTTGATTACTAAGCTCAATGAATCCAACAAATTGGTTAAGAAATATAAGAAACTTGTTGAAAATTCTCTTGAAAAGCTAATAAAGTTTGAATATTTGAATATGGGCTTGGATGCTAAACTTGTTTTGTCTAACAAACTTGTTGATGAGCTAAAATGTGAAAATGAATCTTTTAAGATACATGCCAAGTGTTTGATTCATGAACCTACTGATAAAAAAGATAAAAATATTTGTTGCAATCATGTTGTGGTACCCGATTTTGTGCCTATTGTGTGTTCTACCTCAAAGGACAAATTGGTGTACATTCCTCCACAAAAAAGGAAACCAAAAGGTGGAGAGAAAGGCTATTAAGTCAATGCTTTTGTTTAGGTCTCAAACTAAGGTTTTGGAAGGATCTAAGTTTGTTTCAACTTGCCACCATTGTGGTGTGATTAGTCATATAAGATCTCAATGTCTTAAGTTGAAGAGAGAACAAAATCATATGGCTAGATCCCTTCCCAAAAAGTCTAGTAGACCTAAACACATTGTTTGTTAGCATTGTGGTGCTTTTGGTCATCTAAGACCTTGTTGCTCTAAGTTTCATGCTCTCAAAAGAATCAAAAGAAAAGAGAAACTTGAGCTTTTTGGAAGTTGTGCTAAAAAGGATAAATCGGTTTTGAGTGAAAATAGCATGTTGTTAAAAAAAGTGTTTAATACTCTTAACTCCTTGCCTATGTGCATCTCTGGTTTTCATTCTTCCAACCCTCATCTCTCTTCTCATGAGACACTCATTCCAAATAAATGTTCCATTTGGATGAGGAAGGGTTCTTATGGTTGAGCTTTTGCTCTTTTAGTTCTTGATCTAATTCTTTCGATTTTTGTAGTACCATTCATGCATTGAATGTCATATCTTCATGCATTTTGTGCATCTTGCATTTCTTTGTATGCATTACTTTTGTTTTGATTTTACTTTTATATTTTAGTTTTATGTGAGTAAAAATCCAAAACCATATAAAAAGTGAAAATTTTAAAAAATTTGATCGTATATGTTTGAGCACATATCACATGTAAGTTTTTCCTAGTACCCTTGTACTAATGGCCTAGTGCATTTATGAGTTTAGTTTGTTATGTATGCACATCTATCTTTGTGGGAAAAATCTTGACATCTATGTGTGATTGTTGTAAATTGATTTTCAAACATGTCATGAATGATTAGTCAATAATTTTGTTGATCTTGATACATGCATAAACTTGTGCTTATATCTCTTTCCACTCATTTATTTTTGCTTAAGCTCAACCAACATTAAATCTTGAAAAGAGATAATGAGCTGTAAAAGTCGTCGCACATACTAGTATTCAACTAGGAAAAAGGGAAAGTGACTTGTAATGAAAATGTATGGTACCCAAAAGCTAAAGGCTTGTTCATCAAATTGAAATATCAAAAATTTCAGGTATCGATCTCAAATGTTATGAATTGTAAAGAAGCCAAATGAAAAGTTTCAAAGATATGTAATCATTTTCTTGTGGGAGGTCATATATGTTAATTTCTATAATTGAAATAGTCCACTTGACTTAGTACTAATTATGTATGATTTGATTGAATTGATCATTGAAACTTCACTCTAGACTAAGGACTATTTCACATTTGATACACACACTACATACATGCCTAATATTCAATGAATGTCTTATTCATTTGTTCGATTATACTTGTTTAAATGTGATGTGTGTGTACTCAACTATATATGAATCAATCCAAAAAGATTTTTTATCGTTTTATATGTATTTGGAAGTAATTTTTATCACTTCATATTTAGTGCTTACTTTGTTTTCATTGTTTAATCATATTCTGTGTTGAAAAATAAGTGTCAGAATTTTTGGCTACTCGTTCTGGCTGCTCTCGTGAGTAGCAAGTTTTGGCTACTCATTTTGGTGACTCGCCCAGTCGCAAGTTTACACATAATGGTTTGCGACTCGCCAGTCGTAAAATGCCCAGAAACAGCTTTTTAAAGAGCTTTTCGTGGAAAACTTGTTTTAAACCTTTCCCATCTCTCTAAAACCCTTCTTTCAATAATTTTACATCAAAACCCAATCAATTTGAATGGTTTTTTATTCTATTAACATCTCTAAGGTAATTTTAAACTCTTTTCATTGTTTTAGATCCTTAGATTATGTTTTGGAGATTTTTGTGCTCTTGGTTGGGATTCACATCATAAGGGTTAGGAAAACTTATTTTTTGTCAAATTTTTATATGGGATTGGTTTCTTTTGATGATTTGCTTTGGATGTTAGCCCCTTGTGGTAAAAAGAACATGTATTAAGGGTAGATTTCATGATGTTCATGCATTGTTTCACATTGTTGTTCATAGTGTGCACGCTACGTGTTTGATAAAATGTCTTTTAGGCATTTTCTCACTTGTTTGGACTCTAATGAGTATCAAACTTTGGAGTTTCTCATGTTTCCTCATTAAGAACCTGTTTGGATCATTGGTTGTGTATTTAACATACCTTGCCCCGCATGTGCATTTTCCATACTTTGGTCATGCATTGCACATAGCCACCTCTTGCACACACCTTTGCTACCCTTGTCATGCATTGGTTTATACCTTGTTTCTTTATCCTAGCATGTCATGTTTACTTTATACTTTGTAGCATTCTGCTTTGTCTTTTGTTTGAGTTTCATTTTCTCATTCATCTCACACCCCTCATGCATCTTTACTCTTGTTCATTCCTTCATCTCTTGCCCTCATTTCTCCTTGACCCTTTGTTTATTCGTGTCAAAAAGGGTGAGAGTATACTTTAGAGTAGTATACCAGAGAGTTTTGTCATTTCTATATAACTTTTGTGCACATTCTTAGGGGAGAAATTCTATCTCATGCACATTTGCAGGGGGAAGATATGATAACGGGAGAAAGAGAGAAAGAGATTTGTGTTATATTAACTATGTTTTTGCTTTGCTCATAGGTCATGATTATGTTTAGCTATTTAAACTATACATTGCGTTTGTACCTTTGCTTTATAGCTCAGTACTTTTAGTTAATGTTATGCATTTTCTTTAGTACTTCACTCTTGTACCCTTGTTGGATTTTATATCATTGATGCATCTACCTTGTGTTTTTGTATCGATTAAGTGTTGGACGTGCAAATGATACTTTGCATTGAACTTATTAGGTTACATGTCCAGATGTTCATTCCTTGTGTGAATTATTATTGTGATCACTATTTATAGTGATTGTTCTTATTTGGTCAAGTCATGCTTTATTGCTTTAGTCTTTACTACTTGATCACATTATGCTTGCTCCATATGCATTTCAAGATTTCTACTTACAATGATTGTCTTGTGTTGTTGTTTTCAGGAAAAACTTGTTCGTATGGTTCAAGAGCTTCACAATTTCTAGAAATAAGTGTGAGTGAGTTTTGGTAACTGTTCCTAACTCACATGTTAAGTCTAGGGTCTGTTTTAGGGTTTTGTCACGAAATAGTCAAAGGGGAAGATTGTAAGGTTGAATTTATTCAATCATGTGTTAGCTTTATTTCGTGCCAAATTTGCTTATAATTTAGCAATTAGATACCATGTATTTAGGTGGGAATTATGTAAGGGTAGTGTGTGAGAGAGTGTGAAGAAATCTCAAGAAGTGTACAATTCGAGGGTGTCTCGCGACTAGATCTCGCAACTGGCTCACGATTGGCAAGTTGTTGGAATGGCACACGTGTGAAGCATGCATGGGGAGTTGAAGGGTCACGACAGTTGGAGCACTACAGGAAAAAACTTCCAGTCTAGCCAGGCAATTAGCTCACAACTCAAACTTGTGACTTGTTCCAATCGCGAGGTCGAGTCGCCAAAATGCCCTGTTTGATGAAAACTGGCCTTTTGCATTCCTTATACACCCTACTATAAATACTCTTATACTCACGAAATATAGAGAGCTTTCAGAGAGAATTTTGAGAGAGAAACCTTAGAGAAAAACAAGATTGACTCATCCATAATATTTATCCTTTGATTCTCCAAATTCTTCTACTCTTACCCTCTCCATTGACATATCCTTGAGAGGTACATTTAGCCAAATTCTTATCTCACCATACCCATATTAGTAAGGAGGTATTTTGGTGTATAAGAAGCAGTTCAGAATGGACCAATTCATTTTGGTTGATGCAATTGGCTATTGCAGGATCTGGTAAGTTAGAGAAGATAAGGTTCAGCGTAACCCTGTTGGAACAAGAAGCTTGGAGAGCTTAGGTGCACTAGGTAGATTAGGTTTGGAGAATCTTCTGCTATTCATGTATCCTAACTTCATTCTCTAGTGAATTATTGACCACTTGGAGGGCGGTGGAGAGGTTTTTCGCCGAGTAATTCGGTTTCCTCTTTGATAACACATCGTCATGTTATCTTTGTGTTTGCATCTCTCTTCCCTTACACTTTACCTTTTAATTACTATTGTTGTTGTGATTAATTTTGGTTTGGAGTGTTTTACCAATTTGGGTTTAGCTTATATTCATCTTTTCGCACATATATTGTTTGTGTATAAGTTTGTGTTGGTAATTTTATATTTGGGGGTTTAAATATTCATAGGTGTTTTACACCCTATTTGAACTTTCAAGAGCTATCATCAGGAGCGGACGCCATAAGTTAAAATTCTCTTAAAAAAAAAAAACTACAATCAAACTTTTTCTTATACGCCAAACCTCATGTTAATGTGGCTTACACTAATATTATGTGGCATACCAAAGCATCCTTAAAGCAAAGATATAACAAAAAAATTAAGGATAGGGGAAAAAAAAGAATAAAAGAGAAAAAGTTTTTATTAAATAGAAAAACAACTAAAAATTGGCACATCTCAAATTAAAATGTTTAGAGTTTAAAGTTCAAACTATTATAAAATATATATATATATATATATATTATAAAAATGACTGTATATATAATTAATAAAATGTACAAAATATATATGCATAATAATTAAGCTCCATAATTTGATATATACACAAAATATATGGTTTGAAATTGTTATAATTTAATCATATTATGAGTTCAACAAAAATTGATACAAGTTCTACTTGAGAGTTATCTAAGTACTAAAGATATTTTTATGAGAATTATAAGTGAAAATTTTTAACTATGAAAAAAATATCAATAAGGCTTATTCATATATAAACAAACCCTAACAAACAAACACAACATAATCATCTATTTTCCACACTATTACATGGCAATATTGTTTATGTGGCTTGATTAACCATGGGTTAATGGCTCTTCATTTTCCATAATAAAAATGGAGTACTAATTCGAGCCATTTACTCACCAATGGATATGATAATTATTCTAAATGGACTGTCAAGTAGGAGGATCCAAAAGGCTAATCCAATTCCATTTTTGATACCTCTAACCTTCACCTGCCCCTTGCGCATGTATCTAACCCAATATTTGAGTCAATTCATATTAGCCCATTAATCACCACAATTAAAAAGAATAAAATAGTCTCTCTCCTTTTCAATATGGAATTAAATAATTTCACTAACTCCTCATCTTCCATATTCACTCTCACATCTTTTCACTTATGTTGTAATATTTATTCATTTTAATTAAATAATATTAAAATGCTCCAACAATTGGTTGATTAACAACTTGGTAAAGTCTACTAATTTTTCAACGAGGTCTTAAGGATAACCCAACAAATAAGTTACAAGGCTCTTCACAAAGAAAAATTATTGTATACAATCGTTGTAAGGGTCATATTTTTATGTATTGTCATATCCGAGATCAAAACACACTTTATTTGTAATTGAGTCTTAATTTTAAGTGGTTTCAAGAAGTACAACAAGTGTTAACAAGTGGTATTATTAAAGACACAATGTTTTATTCTATCGAGCTATGGGATTTCTAATATAGCTTGCAATATTTTATTCTAAGTGGTGGGTTTGTGTAAACCTAATAGGAGAGCCCATTCAAAAGACCCATTAAGCTTTTATTTAAATAAGGTGGCAAAGACAAAAAACCTTAATGCTTTATAAGGTTTTCGCATTTGAAACCATAGCCTTCACCTATTGAACATGTGAGTTCAAAAAATAGAAGAAGAAGATATTGCTACTATTTTTGTGCGCCTTTGGGTTCTAGCACCAACAATTGTAGATCTTATTGGTGTTTTGTGTGAAGTTGATTCAAATTTGAAAGCTCGGATTTGTGCTAAAACACAAGAGCTTGTTTAGACCCCAATTAAAATAAAAAAAAAATTACAGCTAGATTGCTTTTACTCTAACTTATCTACGTGCAGAACAAGAGTAAATGAAGCGCAATAAACTGATAACTACTCTAGTACATAAACATGAACAACAAACAATAAAAGTAAAGTACAAGAGTAAAGGAAGAAAGATACAACCACAAGATAACACCAAGACGTGTTATCAAAGAGGAAACTGAAAAACTTGACAAAAAATCTTTCCGCGACCCTGCAAGTCGAAATCAATCCACTAGAGAATAAAGTTGGAGTACAAGAATAATAAAAGACCCTCCAAGCCTAGTCTACCCAATGTACTTGAGCCCTCCAAACTCTTGCTACCAACGGACTTCTCAGAGTCATGTATTCGCTAGCTTTCCGGATCCCACAATACACCCAATTGCATCCGTCAAGCATCACTGGCTTCTTTTGGCAAATCTCCAAAACTTTTCAAGCTCTAAATCACTATCTACACTCTTAAAAAGGTGTGAGTTGTGTTTGTATACAAATCTCCTCTCAAGGTATGACAATGAGAGAGGGAAGAAAAAAAAGCTACAATGATTTCTTACTAAAGATAAGTAGCTCTCTCTCTAAAAGATGAGTGTCTTGTGTTGTAGAAAACCTATCAAGGGTTTTTCTCTCTAAATGGCCTCCTATACTTTTGTGAGTAATGATGGTATATACAGTACGGGTGAAGAGTAAGAAAGTCACACTTAAAATCCTCCAAGTAGAAAGTTTCGTGAGTATCTCGCGGGTTGGCCCTTCTCACGAGACACTCGCGAAACTGATAGCCTAACATGATTCTTTAGCTTCTAGCATGTGCTTTTCATGTGGCTCTTTCGCGAGTAGACTTCTCG
Source organism: Quercus variabilis (assembly GCA_030445155.1). Lineage (NCBI taxonomy): Eukaryota > Viridiplantae > Streptophyta > Magnoliopsida > Fagales > Fagaceae > Quercus > Quercus variabilis. Next base: position 7,494,693 of record CP129449.1, read on the forward strand.
CGAAACACTCGCAAAATCTACTTGTTCATTCAATACTTGCTCGATTCTTCACAAACTTAATACTAAACCCAATACAATAAAATCTCACAAAATACAAAGAACAAAATTAAAACAATTACAACACTTTTTGTCATGGAATAAAGTCAACATAAAACATAGTTGTAAATCACAACTTTACAAAATCAACTACAACAATCAAAATTATTACTATGGAGTTAGTCGCGCAGTGGGATTCATGAAAAGGAGTTCATCATGTATTGGGATCCATTCAAGGGGAAGTCTCTACAAGAACAAATCCAATTGGGTAT